>JAWNKV010000665.1:0-718249 GCA_035041805.1 Amiota mariae
AATACAAAATCATCCATCAATCGATAATTGTATTATAAATATAATAAACAAACAAACAAACAAACAAACACGTGCTTACCCATCGCTATGATCATCATCATCATCATAATCATAATCATATTCAACTTCTTCCACTTCCACTTCCACTGTTTGTAATACATACACCTATGCAACCAATGCACCACCAATGCGAAAGAAACACACACACATACACACACAACCAACCAACAACCAACCAACACACGTCTCGTATCGTATCGTCTTCGTTTTCTCGTCGTCTTCTCTCGTCTGTCTTCCTTTTTGATTCGTTTCGTTTCGTCTGTCCATGTTCATTCAATCACTCTCACTCATCCACCATTACCGCCCGCCTGCCCGTATACCGCATACCACATACCGCATAGTATACACTTATTTATAATAGCAACCGATCACTAAAAGTTATACATAAGTATTTATGTATTAATAAAGTCTATCATATAATAACACTTGATTACCATTCACACTTTAACCCTTTAATTTTCATTAATTTTTGTTTAAAATAGTCTCTCACACTTTGTTATCATCTATCCATTATATACATACATTCATCCAATCAACCATCCATCCATCTATCCATCCATCCATCTCACACACTTCATGATCACCGATCGACCACCGATCGACCAACCGACCGACCTTTATTTATAGTTTTTGTATCAACGGAATTTTGCATAAAAGTCCATGTCTAATAATACATACATACATACATATTTGTTAATACAAAATCATCCATCAATCGATAATTGTATTATAAATATAATAAACAAACAAACAAACAAACAAACACGTGCTTACCCATCGCTATGATCATCATCATCATCATAATCATAATCATATTCAACTTCTTCCACTTCCACTTCCACTGTTTGTAATACATACACCTATGCAACCAATGCACCACCAATGCGAAAGAAACACACACACATACACACACAACCAACCAACAACCAACCAACACACGTCTCGTATCGTATCGTCTTCGTTTTCTCGTCGTCTTCTCTCGTCTGTCTTCCTTTTTGATTCGTTTCGTTTCGTCTGTCCATGTTCATTCAATCACTCTCACTCATCCACCATTACCGCCCGCCTGCCCGTATACCGCATACCACATACCGCATAGTATACACTTATTTATAATAGCAACCGATCACTAAAAGTTATACATAAGTATTTATGTATTAATAAAGTCTATCATATAATAACACTTGATTACCATTCACACTTTAACCCTTTAATTTTCATTAATTTTTGTTTAAAATAGTCTCTCACACTTTGTTATCATCTATCCATTATATACATACATTCATCCAATCAACCATCCATCCATCTATCCATCCATCCATCTCACACACTTCATGATCACCGATCGACCACCGATCGACCAACCGACCGACCTTTATTTATAGTTTTTGTATCAACGGAATTTTGCATAAAAGTCCATGTCTAATAATACATACATACATACATATTTGTTAATACAAAATCATCCATCAATCGATAATTGTATTATAAATATAATAAACAAACAAACAAACAAACAAACACGTGCTTACCCATCGCTATGATCATCATCATCATCATAATCATAATCATATTCAACTTCTTCCACTTCCACTTCCACTGTTTGTAATACATACACCTATGCAACCAATGCACCACCAATGCGAAAGAAACACACACACATACACACACAACCAACCAACAACCAACCAACACACGTCTCGTATCGTATCGTCTTCGTTTTCTCGTCGTCTTCTCTCGTCTGTCTTCCTTTTTGATTCGTTTCGTTTCGTCTGTCCATGTTCATTCAATCACTCTCACTCATCCACCATTACCGCCCGCCTGCCCGTATACCGCATACCACATACCGCATAGTATACACTTATTTATAATAGCAACCGATCACTAAAAGTTATACATAAGTATTTATGTATTAATAAAGTCTATCATATAATAACACTTGATTACCATTCACACTTTAACCCTTTAATTTTCATTAATTTTTGTTTAAAATAGTCTCTCACACTTTGTTATCATCTATCCATTATATACATACATTCATCCAATCAACCATCCATCCATCTATCCATCCATCCATCTCACACACTTCATGATCACCGATCGACCACCGATCGACCAACCGACCGACCTTTATTTATAGTTTTTGTATCAACGGAATTTTGCATAAAAGTCCATGTCTAATAATACATACATACATACATATTTGTTAATACAAAATCATCCATCAATCGATAATTGTATTATAAATATAATAAACAAACAAACAAACAAACAAACACGTGCTTACCCATCGCTATGATCATCATCATCATCATAATCATAATCATATTCAACTTCTTCCACTTCCACTTCCACTGTTTGTAATACATACACCTATGCAACCAATGCACCACCAATGCGAAAGAAACACACACACATACACACACAACCAACCAACAACCAACCAACACACGTCTCGTATCGTATCGTCTTCGTTTTCTCGTCGTCTTCTCTCGTCTGTCTTCCTTTTTGATTCGTTTCGTTTCGTCTGTCCATGTTCATTCAATCACTCTCACTCATCCACCATTACCGCCCGCCTGCCCGTATACCGCATACCACATACCGCATAGTATACACTTATTTATAATAGCAACCGATCACTAAAAGTTATACATAAGTATTTATGTATTAATAAAGTCTATCATATAATAACACTTGATTACCATTCACACTTTAACCCTTTAATTTTCATTAATTTTTGTTTAAAATAGTCTCTCACACTTTGTTATCATCTATCCATTATATACATACATTCATCCAATCAACCATCCATCCATCTATCCATCCATCCATCTCACACACTTCATGATCACCGATCGACCACCGATCGACCAACCGACCGACCTTTATTTATAGTTTTTGTATCAACGGAATTTTGCATAAAAGTCCATGTCTAATAATACATACATACATACATATTTGTTAATACAAAATCATCCATCAATCGATAATTGTATTATAAATATAATAAACAAACAAACAAACAAACAAACACGTGCTTACCCATCGCTATGATCATCATCATCATCATAATCATAATCATATTCAACTTCTTCCACTTCCACTTCCACTGTTTGTAATACATACACCTATGCAACCAATGCACCACCAATGCGAAAGAAACACACACACATACACACACAACCAACCAACAACCAACCAACACACGTCTCGTATCGTATCGTCTTCGTTTTCTCGTCGTCTTCTCTCGTCTGTCTTCCTTTTTGATTCGTTTCGTTTCGTCTGTCCATGTTCATTCAATCACTCTCACTCATCCACCATTACCGCCCGCCTGCCCGTATACCGCATACCACATACCGCATAGTATACACTTATTTATAATAGCAACCGATCACTAAAAGTTATACATAAGTATTTATGTATTAATAAAGTCTATCATATAATAACACTTGATTACCATTCACACTTTAACCCTTTAATTTTCATTAATTTTTGTTTAAAATAGTCTCTCACACTTTGTTATCATCTATCCATTATATACATACATTCATCCAATCAACCATCCATCCATCTATCCATCCATCCATCTCACACACTTCATGATCACCGATCGACCACCGATCGACCAACCGACCGACCTTTATTTATAGTTTTTGTATCAACGGAATTTTGCATAAAAGTCCATGTCTAATAATACATACATACATACATATTTGTTAATACAAAATCATCCATCAATCGATAATTGTATTATAAATATAATAAACAAACAAACAAACAAACAAACACGTGCTTACCCATCGCTATGATCATCATCATCATCATAATCATAATCATATTCAACTTCTTCCACTTCCACTTCCACTGTTTGTAATACATACACCTATGCAACCAATGCACCACCAATGCGAAAGAAACACACACACATACACACACAACCAACCAACAACCAACCAACACACGTCTCGTATCGTATCGTCTTCGTTTTCTCGTCGTCTTCTCTCGTCTGTCTTCCTTTTTGATTCGTTTCGTTTCGTCTGTCCATGTTCATTCAATCACTCTCACTCATCCACCATTACCGCCCGCCTGCCCGTATACCGCATACCACATACCGCATAGTATACACTTATTTATAATAGCAACCGATCACTAAAAGTTATACATAAGTATTTATGTATTAATAAAGTCTATCATATAATAACACTTGATTACCATTCACACTTTAACCCTTTAATTTTCATTAATTTTTGTTTAAAATAGTCTCTCACACTTTGTTATCATCTATCCATTATATACATACATTCATCCAATCAACCATCCATCCATCTATCCATCCATCCATCTCACACACTTCATGATCACCGATCGACCACCGATCGACCAACCGACCGACCTTTATTTATAGTTTTTGTATCAACGGAATTTTGCATAAAAGTCCATGTCTAATAATACATACATACATACATATTTGTTAATACAAAATCATCCATCAATCGATAATTGTATTATAAATATAATAAACAAACAAACAAACAAACAAACACGTGCTTACCCATCGCTATGATCATCATCATCATCATAATCATAATCATATTCAACTTCTTCCACTTCCACTTCCACTGTTTGTAATACATACACCTATGCAACCAATGCACCACCAATGCGAAAGAAACACACACACATACACACACAACCAACCAACAACCAACCAACACACGTCTCGTATCGTATCGTCTTCGTTTTCTCGTCGTCTTCTCTCGTCTGTCTTCCTTTTTGATTCGTTTCGTTTCGTCTGTCCATGTTCATTCAATCACTCTCACTCATCCACCATTACCGCCCGCCTGCCCGTATACCGCATACCACATACCGCATAGTATACACTTATTTATAATAGCAACCGATCACTAAAAGTTATACATAAGTATTTATGTATTAATAAAGTCTATCATATAATAACACTTGATTACCATTCACACTTTAACCCTTTAATTTTCATTAATTTTTGTTTAAAATAGTCTCTCACACTTTGTTATCATCTATCCATTATATACATACATTCATCCAATCAACCATCCATCCATCTATCCATCCATCCATCTCACACACTTCATGATCACCGATCGACCACCGATCGACCAACCGACCGACCTTTATTTATAGTTTTTGTATCAACGGAATTTTGCATAAAAGTCCATGTCTAATAATACATACATACATACATATTTGTTAATACAAAATCATCCATCAATCGATAATTGTATTATAAATATAATAAACAAACAAACAAACAAACAAACACGTGCTTACCCATCGCTATGATCATCATCATCATCATAATCATAATCATATTCAACTTCTTCCACTTCCACTTCCACTGTTTGTAATACATACACCTATGCAACCAATGCACCACCAATGCGAAAGAAACACACACACATACACACACAACCAACCAACAACCAACCAACACACGTCTCGTATCGTATCGTCTTCGTTTTCTCGTCGTCTTCTCTCGTCTGTCTTCCTTTTTGATTCGTTTCGTTTCGTCTGTCCATGTTCATTCAATCACTCTCACTCATCCACCATTACCGCCCGCCTGCCCGTATACCGCATACCACATACCGCATAGTATACACTTATTTATAATAGCAACCGATCACTAAAAGTTATACATAAGTATTTATGTATTAATAAAGTCTATCATATAATAACACTTGATTACCATTCACACTTTAACCCTTTAATTTTCATTAATTTTTGTTTAAAATAGTCTCTCACACTTTGTTATCATCTATCCATTATATACATACATTCATCCAATCAACCATCCATCCATCTATCCATCCATCCATCTCACACACTTCATGATCACCGATCGACCACCGATCGACCAACCGACCGACCTTTATTTATAGTTTTTGTATCAACGGAATTTTGCATAAAAGTCCATGTCTAATAATACATACATACATACATATTTGTTAATACAAAATCATCCATCAATCGATAATTGTATTATAAATATAATAAACAAACAAACAAACAAACAAACACGTGCTTACCCATCGCTATGATCATCATCATCATCATAATCATAATCATATTCAACTTCTTCCACTTCCACTTCCACTGTTTGTAATACATACACCTATGCAACCAATGCACCACCAATGCGAAAGAAACACACACACATACACACACAACCAACCAACAACCAACCAACACACGTCTCGTATCGTATCGTCTTCGTTTTCTCGTCGTCTTCTCTCGTCTGTCTTCCTTTTTGATTCGTTTCGTTTCGTCTGTCCATGTTCATTCAATCACTCTCACTCATCCACCATTACCGCCCGCCTGCCCGTATACCGCATACCACATACCGCATAGTATACACTTATTTATAATAGCAACCGATCACTAAAAGTTATACATAAGTATTTATGTATTAATAAAGTCTATCATATAATAACACTTGATTACCATTCACACTTTAACCCTTTAATTTTCATTAATTTTTGTTTAAAATAGTCTCTCACACTTTGTTATCATCTATCCATTATATACATACATTCATCCAATCAACCATCCATCCATCTATCCATCCATCCATCTCACACACTTCATGATCACCGATCGACCACCGATCGACCAACCGACCGACCTTTATTTATAGTTTTTGTATCAACGGAATTTTGCATAAAAGTCCATGTCTAATAATACATACATACATACATATTTGTTAATACAAAATCATCCATCAATCGATAATTGTATTATAAATATAATAAACAAACAAACAAACAAACAAACACGTGCTTACCCATCGCTATGATCATCATCATCATCATAATCATAATCATATTCAACTTCTTCCACTTCCACTTCCACTGTTTGTAATACATACACCTATGCAACCAATGCACCACCAATGCGAAAGAAACACACACACATACACACACAACCAACCAACAACCAACCAACACACGTCTCGTATCGTATCGTCTTCGTTTTCTCGTCGTCTTCTCTCGTCTGTCTTCCTTTTTGATTCGTTTCGTTTCGTCTGTCCATGTTCATTC
Organism: Amiota mariae; assembly: GCA_035041805.1. Classification (NCBI taxonomy): domain Eukaryota; kingdom Metazoa; phylum Arthropoda; class Insecta; order Diptera; family Drosophilidae; genus Amiota; species Amiota mariae. The sequence goes on from JAWNKV010000665.1 coordinate 7,131, forward strand.
AATCACTCTCACTCATCCACCATTACCGCCCGCCTGCCCGTATACCGCATACCACATACCGCATAGTATACACTTATTTATAATAGCAACCGATCACTAAAAGTTATACATAAGTATTTATGTATTAATAAAGTCTATCATATAATAACACTTGATTACCATTCACACTTTAACCCTTTAATTTTCATTAATTTTTGTTTAAAATAGTCTCTCACACTTTGTTATCATCTATCCATTATATACATACATTCATCCAATCAACCATCCATCCATCTATCCATCCATCCATCTCACACACTTCATGATCACCGATCGACCACCGATCGACCAACCGACCGACCTTTATTTATAGTTTTTGTATCAACGGAATTTTGCATAAAAGTCCATGTCTAATAATACATACATACATACATATTTGTTAATACAAAATCATCCATCAATCGATAATTGTATTATAAATATAATAAACAAACAAACAAACAAACAAACACGTGCTTACCCATCGCTATGATCATCATCATCATCATAATCATAATCATATTCAACTTCTTCCACTTCCACTTCCACTGTTTGTAATACATACACCTATGCAACCAATGCACCACCAATGCGAAAGAAACACACACACATACACACACAACCAACCAACAACCAACCAACACACGTCTCGTATCGTATCGTCTTCGTTTTCTCGTCGTCTTCTCTCGTCTGTCTTCCTTTTTGATTCGTTTCGTTTCGTCTGTCCATGTTCATTCAATCACTCTCACTCATCCACCATTACCGCCCGCCTGCCCGTATACCGCATACCACATACCGCATAGTATACACTTATTTATAATAGCAACCGATCACTAAAAGTTATACATAAGTATTTATGTATTAATAAAGTCTATCATATAATAACACTTGATTACCATTCACACTTTAACCCTTTAATTTTCATTAATTTTTGTTTAAAATAGTCTCTCACACTTTGTTATCATCTATCCATTATATACATACATTCATCCAATCAACCATCCATCCATCTATCCATCCATCCATCTCACACACTTCATGATCACCGATCGACCACCGATCGACCAACCGACCGACCTTTATTTATAGTTTTTGTATCAACGGAATTTTGCATAAAAGTCCATGTCTAATAATACATACATACATACATATTTGTTAATACAAAATCATCCATCAATCGATAATTGTATTATAAATATAATAAACAAACAAACAAACAAACAAACACGTGCTTACCCATCGCTATGATCATCATCATCATCATAATCATAATCATATTCAACTTCTTCCACTTCCACTTCCACTGTTTGTAATACATACACCTATGCAACCAATGCACCACCAATGCGAAAGAAACACACACACATACACACACAACCAACCAACAACCAACCAACACACGTCTCGTATCGTATCGTCTTCGTTTTCTCGTCGTCTTCTCTCGTCTGTCTTCCTTTTTGATTCGTTTCGTTTCGTCTGTCCATGTTCATTCAATCACTCTCACTCATCCACCATTACCGCCCGCCTGCCCGTATACCGCATACCACATACCGCATAGTATACACTTATTTATAATAGCAACCGATCACTAAAAGTTATACATAAGTATTTATGTATTAATAAAGTCTATCATATAATAACACTTGATTACCATTCACACTTTAACCCTTTAATTTTCATTAATTTTTGTTTAAAATAGTCTCTCACACTTTGTTATCATCTATCCATTATATACATACATTCATCCAATCAACCATCCATCCATCTATCCATCCATCCATCTCACACACTTCATGATCACCGATCGACCACCGATCGACCAACCGACCGACCTTTATTTATAGTTTTTGTATCAACGGAATTTTGCATAAAAGTCCATGTCTAATAATACATACATACATACATATTTGTTAATACAAAATCATCCATCAATCGATAATTGTATTATAAATATAATAAACAAACAAACAAACAAACAACACGTGCTTACCCATCGCTATGATCATCATCATCATCATAATCATAATCATATTCAACTTCTTCCACTTCCACTTCCACTGTTTGTAATACATACACCTATGCAACCAATGCACCACCAATGCGAAAGAAACACACACACATACACACACAACCAACCAACAACCAACCAACACACGTCTCGTATCGTATCGTCTTCGTTTTCTCGTCGTCTTCTCTCGTCTGTCTTCCTTTTTGATTCGTTTCGTTTCGTCTGTCCATGTTCATTCAATCACTCTCACTCATCCACCATTACCGCCCGCCTGCCCGTATACCGCATACCACATACCGCATAGTATACACTTATTTATAATAGCAACCGATCACTAAAAGTTATACATAAGTATTTATGTATTAATAAAGTCTATCATATAATAACACTTGATTACCATTCACACTTTAACCCTTTAATTTTCATTAATTTTTGTTTAAAATAGTCTCTCACACTTTGTTATCATCTATCCATTATATACATACATTCATCCAATCAACCATCCATCCATCTATCCATCCATCCATCTCACACACTTCATGATCACCGATCGACCACCGATCGACCAACCGACCGACCTTTATTTATAGTTTTTGTATCAACGGAATTTTGCATAAAAGTCCATGTCTAATAATACATACATACATACATATTTGTTAATACAAAATCATCCATCAATCGATAATTGTATTATAAATATAATAAACAAACAAACAAACAAACAAACACGTGCTTACCCATCGCTATGATCATCATCATCATCATAATCATAATCATATTCAACTTCTTCCACTTCCACTTCCACTGTTTGTAATACATACACCTATGCAACCAATGCACCACCAATGCGAAAGAAACACACACACATACACACACAACCAACCAACAACCAACCAACACACGTCTCGTATCGTATCGTCTTCGTTTTCTCGTCGTCTTCTCTCGTCTGTCTTCCTTTTTGATTCGTTTCGTTTCGTCTGTCCATGTTCATTCAATCACTCTCACTCATCCACCATTACCGCCCGCCTGCCCGTATACCGCATACCACATACCGCATAGTATACACTTATTTATAATAGCAACCGATCACTAAAAGTTATACATAAGTATTATGTATTAATAAAGTCTATCATATAATAACACTTGATTACCATTCACACTTTAACCCTTTAATTTTCATTAATTTTTGTTTAAAATAGTCTCTCACACTTTGTTATCATCTATCCATTATATACATACATTCATCCAATCAACCATCCATCCATCTATCCATCCATCCATCTCACACACTTCATGATCACCGATCGACCACCGATCGACCAACCGACCGACCTTTATTTATAGTTTTTGTATCAACGGAATTTTGCATAAAAGTCCATGTCTAATAATACATACATACATACATATTTGTTAATACAAAATCATCCATCAATCGATAATTGTATTATAAATATAATAAACAAACAAACAAACAAACAAACACGTGCTTACCCATCGCTATGATCATCATCATCATCATAATCATAATCATATTCAACTTCTTCCACTTCCACTTCCACTGTTTGTAATACATACACCTATGCAACCAATGCACCACCAATGCGAAAGAAACACACACACATACACACACAACCAACCAACAACCAACCAACACACGTCTCGTATCGTATCGTCTTCGTTTTCTCGTCGTCTTCTCTCGTCTGTCTTCCTTTTTGATTCGTTTCGTTTCGTCTGTCCATGTTCATTCAATCACTCTCACTCATCCACCATTACCGCCCGCCTGCCCGTATACCGCATACCACATACCGCATAGTATACACTTATTTATAATAGCAACCGATCACTAAAAGTTATACATAAGTATTTATGTATTAATAAAGTCTATCATATAATAACACTTGATTACCATTCACACTTTAACCCTTTAATTTTCATTAATTTTTGTTTAAAATAGTCTCTCACACTTTGTTATCATCTATCCATTATATACATACATTCATCCAATCAACCATCCATCCATCTATCCATCCATCCATCTCACACACTTCATGATCACCGATCGACCACCGATCGACCAACCGACCGACCTTTATTTATAGTTTTTGTATCAACGGAATTTTGCATAAAAGTCCATGTCTAATAATACATACATACATACATATTTGTTAATACAAAATCATCCATCAATCGATAATTGTATTATAAATATAATAAACAAACAAACAAACAAACAAACACGTGCTTACCCATTCGCTATGATCATCATCATCATCATAATCATAATCATATTCAACTTCTTCCACTTCCACTTCCACTGTTTGTAATACATACACCTATGCAACCAATGCACCACCAATGCGAAAGAAACACACACACATACACACACAACCAACCAACAACCAACCAACACACGTCTCGTATCGTATCGTCTTCGTTTTCTCGTCGTCTTCTCTCGTCTGTCTTCCTTTTTGATTCGTTTCGTTTCGTCTGTCCATGTTCATTCAATCACTCTCACTCATCCACCATTACCGCCCGCCTGCCCGTATACCGCATACCACATACCGCATAGTATACACTTATTTATAATAGCAACCGATCACTAAAAGTTATACATAAGTATTTATGTATTAATAAAGTCTATCATATAATAACACTTGATTACCATTCACACTTTAACCCTTTAATTTTCATTAATTTTTGTTTAAAATAGTCTCTCACACTTTGTTATCATCTATCCATTATATACATACATTCATCCAATCAACCATCCATCCATCTATCCATCCATCCATCTCACACACTTCATGATCACCGATCGACCACCGATCGACCAACCGACCGACCTTTATTTATAGTTTTTGTATCAACGGAATTTTGCATAAAAGTCCATGTCTAATAATACATACATACATACATATTTGTTAATACAAAATCATCCATCAATCGATAATTGTATTATAAATATAATAAACAAACAAACAAACAAACAAACACGTGCTTACCCATCGCTATGATCATCATCATCATCATAATCATAATCATATTCAACTTCTTCCACTTCCACTTCCACTGTTTGTAATACATACACCTATGCAACCAATGCACCACCAATGCGAAAGAAACACACACACATACACACACAACCAACCAACAACCAACCAACACACGTCTCGTATCGTATCGTCTTCGTTTTCTCGTCGTCTTCTCTCGTCTGTCTTCCTTTTTGATTCGTTTCGTTTCGTCTGTCCATGTTCATTCAATCACTCTCACTCATCCACCATTACCGCCCGCCTGCCCGTATACCGCATACCACATACCGCATAGTATACACTTATTTATAATAGCAACCGATCACTAAAAGTTATACATAAGTATTTATGTATTAAAAAGTCTATCATATAATAACACTTGATTACCATTCACACTTTAACCCTTTAATTTTCATTAATTTTTGTTTAAAATAGTCTCTCACACTTTGTTATCATCTATCCATTATATACATACATTCATCCAATCAACCATCCATCCATCTATCCATCCATCCATCTCACACACTTCATGATCACCGATCGACCACCGATCGACCAACCGACCGACCTTTATTTATAGTTTTTGTATCAACGGAATTTTGCATAAAAGTCCATGTCTAATAATACATACATACATACATATTTGTTAATACAAAATCATCCATCAATCGATAATTGTATTATAAATATAATAAACAAACAAACAAACAAACAAACACGTGCTTACCCATCGCTATGATCATCATCATCATCATAATCATAATCATATTCAACTTCTTCCACTTCCACTTCCACTGTTTGTAATACATACACCTATGCAACCAATGCACCACCAATGCGAAAGAAACACACACACATACACACACAACCAACCAACAACCAACCAACACACGTCTCGTATCGTATCGTCTTCGTTTTCTCGTCGTCTTCTCTCGTCTGTCTTCCTTTTTGATTCGTTTCGTTTCGTCTGTCCATGTTCATTCAATCACTCTCACTCATCCACCATTACCGCCCGCCTGCCCGTATACCGCATACCACATACCGCATAGTATACACTTATTTATAATAGCAACCGATCACTAAAAGTTATACATAAGTATTTATGTATTAATAAAGTCTATCATATAATAACACTTGATTACCATTCACACTTTAACCCTTTAATTTTCATTAATTTTTGTTTAAAATAGTCTCTCACACTTTGTTATCATCTATCCATTATATACATACATTCATCCAATCAACCATCCATCCATCTATCCATCCATCCATCTCACACACTTCATGATCACCGATCGACCACCGATCGACCAACCGACCGACCTTTATTTATAGTTTTTGTATCAACGGAATTTTGCATAAAAGTCCATGTCTAATAATACATACATACATACATATTTGTTAATACAAAATCATCCATCAATCGATAATTGTATTATAAATATAATAAACAAACAAACAAACAAACAAACACGTGCTTACCCATCGCTATGATCATATCATCATCATCATAATCATAATCATATTCAACTTCTTCCACTTCCACTTCCACTGTTTGTAATACATACACCTATGCAACCAATGCACCACCAATGCGAAAGAAACACACACACATACACACACAACCAACCAACGACCAACCAACACACGTCTCGTATCGTATCGTCTTCGTTTTCTCGTCGTCTTCTCTCGTCTGTCTTCCTTTTTGATTCGTTTCGTTTCGTCTGTCCATGTTCATTCAATCACTCTCACTCATCCACCATTACCGCCCGCCTGCCCGTATACCGCATACCACATACCGCATAGTATACACTTATTTATAATAGCAACCGATCACTAAAAGTTATACATAAGTATTTATGTATTAATAAAGTCTATCATATAATAACACTTGATTACCATTCACACTTTAACCCTTTAATTTTCATTAATTTTTGTTTAAAATAGTCTCTCACACTTTGTTATCATCTATCCATTATATACATACATTCATCCAATCAACCATCCATCCATCTATCCATCCATCCATCTCACACACTTCATGATCACCGATCGACCACCGATCGAACAACCGACCGACCTTTATTTATAGTTTTTGTATCAACGGAATTTTGCATAAAAGTCCATGTCTAATAATACATACATACATACATATTTGTTAATACAAAATCATCCATCAATCGATAATTGTATTATAAATATAATAAACAAACAAACAAACAAACAAACACGTGCTTACCCATCGCTATGATCATCATCATCATCATAATCATAATCATATTCAACTTCTTCCACTTCCACTTCCACTGTTTGTAATACATACACCTATGCAACCAATGCACCACCAATGCGAAAGAAACACACACACATACACACACAACCAACCAACAACCAACCAACACACGTCTCGTATCGTATCGTCTTCGTTTTCTCGTCGTCTTCTCTCGTCTGTCTTCCTTTTTGATTCGTTTCGTTTCGTCTGTCCATGTTCATTCAATCACTCTCACTCATCCACCATTACCGCCCGCCTGCCCGTATACCGCATACCACATACCGCATAGTATACACTTATTTATAATAGCAACCGATCACTAAAAGTTATACATAAGTATTTATGTATTAATAAAGTCTATCATTAACACTTGATTACCATTCACACTTTAACCCTTTAATTTTCATTAATTTTTGTTTAAAATAGTCTCTCACACTTTGTTATCATCTATCCATTATATACATACATTCATCCAATCAACCATCCATCCATCTATCCATCCATCCATCTCACACACTTCATGATCACCGATCGACCACCGATCGACCAACCGACCGACCTTTATTTATAGTTTTTGTATCAACGGAATTTTGCATAAAAGTCCATGTCTAATAATACATACATACATACATATTTGTTAATACAAAATCATCCATCAATCGATAATTGTATTATAAATATAATAAACAAACAAACAAACAAACAAACACGTGCTTACCCATCGCTATGATCATCATCATCATCATAATCATAATCATATTCAACTTCTTCCACTTCCACTTCCACTGTTTGTAATACATACACCTATGCAACCAATGCACCACCAATGCGAAAGAAACACACACACATACACACACAACCAACCAACAACCAACCAACACACGTCTCGTATCGTATCGTCTTCGTTTTCTCGTCGTCTTCTCTCGTCTGTCTTCCTTTTTGATTCGTTTCGTTTCGTCTGTCCATGTTCATTCAATCACTCTCACTCATCCACCATTACCGCCCGCCTGCCCGTATACCGCATACCACATACCGCATAGTATACACTTATTTATAATAGCAACCGATCACTAAAAGTTATACATAAGTATTTATGTATTAATAAAGTCTATCATATAATAACACTTGATTACCATTCACACTTTAACCCTTTAATTTTCATTAATTTTTGTTTAAAATAGTCTCTCACACTTTGTTATCATCTATCCATTATATACATACATTCATCCAATCAACCATCCATCCATCTATCCATCCATCCATCTCACACACTTCATGATCACCGATCGACCACCGATCGACCAACCGACCGACCTTTATTTATAGTTTTTGTATCAACGGAATTTTGCATAAAAGTCCATGTCTAATAATACATACATACATACATATTTGTTAATACAAAATCATCCATCAATCGATAATTGTATTATAAATATAATAAACAAACAAACAAACAAACAAACACGTGCTTACCCATCGCTATGATCATCATCATCATCATAATCATAATCATATTCAACTTCTTCCACTTCCACTTCCACTGTTTGTAATACATACACCTATGCAACCAATGCACCACCAATGCGAAAGAAACACACACACATACACACACAACCAACCAACAACCAACCAACACACGTCTCGTATCGTATCGTCTTCGTTTTCTCGTCGTCTTCTCTCGTCTGTCTTCCTTTTTGATTCGTTTCGTTTCGTCTGTCCATGTTCATTCAATCACTCTCACTCATCCACCATTACCGCCCGCCTGCCCGTATACCGCATACCACATACCGCATAGTATACACTTATTTATAATAGCAACCGATCACTAAAAGTTATACATAAGTATTTATGTATTAATAAAGTCTATCATATAATAACACTTGATTACCATTCACACTTTAACCCTTTAATTTTCATTAATTTTTGTTTAAAATAGTCTCTCACACTTTGTTATCATCTATCCATTATATACATACATTCATCCAATCAACCATCCATCCATCTATCCATCCATCCATCTCACACACTTCATGATCACCGATCGACCACCGATCGACCAACCGACCGACCTTTATTATAGTTTTTGTATCAACGGAATTTTGCATAAAAGTCCATGTCTAATAATACATACATACATACATATTTGTTAATACAAAATCATCCATCAATCGATAATTGTATTATAAATATAATAAACAAACAAACAAACAAACAAACACGTGCTTACCCATCGCTATGATCATCATCATCATCATAATCATAATCATATTCAACTTCTTCCACTTCCACTTCCACTGTTTGTAATACATACACCTATGCAACCAATGCACCACCAATGCGAAAGAAACACACACACATACACACACAACCAACCAACAACCAACCAACACACGTCTCGTATCGTATCGTCTTCGTTTTCTCGTCGTCTTCTCTCGTCTGTCTTCCTTTTTGATTCGTTTCGTTTCGTCTGTCCATGTTCATTCAATCACTCTCACTCATCCACCATTACCGCCCGCCTGCCCGTATACCGCATACCACATACCGCATAGTATACACTTATTTATAATAGCAACCGATCACTAAAAGTTATACATAAGTATTTATGTATTAATAAAGTCTATCATATAATAACACTTGATTACCACACACTTTAACCCTTTAATTTTCATTAATTTTTGTTTAAAATAGTCTCTCACACTTTGTTATCATCTATCCATTATATACATACATTCATCCAATCAACCATCCATCCATCTATCCATCCATCCATCTCACACACTTCATGATCACCGATCGACCACCGATCGACCAACCGACCGACCTTTATTTATAGTTTTTGTATCAACGGAATTTTGCATAAAAGTCCATGTCTAATAATACATACATACATACATATTTGTTAATACAAAATCATCCATCAATCGATAATTGTATTATAAATATAATAAACAAACAAACAAACAAACAAACACGTGCTTACCCATCGCTATGATCATCATCATCATCATAATCATAATCATATTCAACTTCTTCCACTTCCACTTCCACTGTTTGTAATACATACACCTATGCAACCAATGCACCACCAATGCGAAAGAAACACACACACATACACACACAACCAACCAACAACCAACCAACACACGTCTCGTATCGTATCGTCTTCGTTTTCTCGTCGTCTTCTCTCGTCTGTCTTCCTTTTTGATTCGTTTCGTTTCGTCTGTCCATGTTCATTCAATCACTCTCACTCATCCACCATTACCGCCCGCCTGCCCGTATACCGCATACCACATACCGCATAGTATACACTTATTTATAATAGCAACCGATCACTAAAAGTTATACATAAGTATTTATGTATTAATAAAGTCTATCATATAATAACACTTGATTACCATTCACACTTTAACCCTTTAATTTTCATTAATTTTTGTTTAAAATAGTCTCTCACACTTTGTTATCATCTATCCATTATATACATACATTCATCCAATCAACCATCCATCCATCTATCCATCCATCCATCTCACACACTTCATGATCACCGATCGACCACCGATCGACCAACCGACCGACCTTTATTTATAGTTTTTGTATCAACGGAATTTTGCATAAAAGTCCATGTCTAATAATACATACATACATACATATTTGTTAATACAAAATCATCCATCAATCGATAATTGTATTATAAATATAATAAACAAACAAACAAACAAACAAACACGTGCTTACCCATCGCTATGATCATCATCATCATCATAATCATAATCATATTCAACTTCTTCCACTTCCACTTCCACTGTTTGTAATACATACACCTATGCAACCAATGCACCACCAATGCGAAAGAAACACACACACATACACACACAACCAACCAACAACCAACCAACACACGTCTCGTATCGTATCGTCTTCGTTTTATCGTCGTCTTCTCTCGTCTGTCTTCCTTTTTGATTCGTTTCGTTTCGTCTGTCCATGTTCATTCAATCACTCTCACTCATCCACCATTACCGCCCGCCTGCCCGTATACCGCATACCGCATACCGCATAGTATACACTTATTTATAATAGCAACCGATCACTAAAAGTTATACATAAGTATTTATGTATTAATAAAGTCTATCATATAATAACACTTCATTACCATTCACACTTTAACCCTTTAATTTTCATTAATTTTTGTTCAAAATAGTCTCTCACACTTTGTTATCATCTATCCATTATATACATACATTCATCCAATCAACCATCCATCCATCTATCCATCCATCCATCTCACACACTTCATGATCACCGATCGACCACCGATCGACCAACCGACCGACCTTTATTTATAGTTTTTGTATCAACGGAATTTTGCATAAAAGTCCATGTCTAATAATACATACATACATACATATTTGTTAATACAAAATCATCCATCAATCGATAATTGTATTATAAATATAATAAACAAACAAACAAACAAACAAACACGTGCTTACCCATCGCTATGATCATCATCATCATCATAATCATAATCATATTCAACTTCTTCCACTTCCACTTCCACTGTTTGTAATACATACACCTATGCAACCAATGCACCACCAATGCGAAAGAAACACACACACACATACACACACAACCAACCAATGAACACACGTCTCGTATCGTATCGTCTTCGTTTTCTCGTCGTCTTCTCTCGTCTGTCTTCCTTTTTGATTCGTTTCGTTTCGTCTGTCCATGTTCATTCAATCACTCTCACTTACTCACTCACTCACGCATCCACCATTACCGCCCGCCCGACCGTATACACAGCATACCACATAGTATACACTTATTTATAATAGCAATCATATTTTTTTAGTCTCTCACACTTTGTTATCATCTATCCATTATATACATACATTCATCCAATCAACCATCCATCCATCTATCCATCCATCCATCTCACACACTTCATGATCACCGATCGACCACCGATCGACCAACCGACCGACCTTTATTTATAGTTTTTGTATCAACGGAATTTTGCATAAAAGTCCATGTCTAATAATACATACATACATACATATTTGTTAATACAAAAACATCCATCAATCGATACTTGTATTATAAATATAATAAATATATAATAAACAAACAAGCAAATAAACACGTGCTTACCCATCGCTATGATCATCATCATCATCATTATCATCATCGACTTCTTCCACTTCCACTTCCACTGTTTGTAATACATACACCTGTGCAACCAATGCACCACCAATGCGAAAGAAACGCACACACACATACACACATAACCAACCAACGAACACACGTCTCGTATCGTATCGTCTTCGTTTTCTCATCGTCTTCTCTCGTCTGTCTTCCTTTTTGATTCGTTTCGTTTCGTCTGTCCATGTTCATTCAATCACTCACACTTACTCACTCACTCACGCATTCACCATTACCGCCCGCCCGACCGTATACCGCATACCACATAGTATACACTTATTTATAATAGCAATCATATTTTTTGTAGTCTCCCACACTTTGTTATCATCTATTCATTATATACACACATTCATCCAATCAACCATCCATCCATCTATCCATCCATCCATCTCACACACTTCATGATCACCGATCGACCACCGATCGACCAACCGACCGACCTTTATTTATAGTTTTTGTATCAACGGAATTTTGCATAAAAGTCCATGTCTAATAATACATACATACATACATATTTGTTAATACAAAATCATCCATCAATCGATAATTGTATTATAAATATAATAAATATATAATAAACAAACAAACAAACAAACACGTGCTTACCCATCGCTATGATCATCATCATCATCATAATCATAATCATCTTCAACTTCTTCCACTTCCACTTCCGCTGATTGTAAAACATACACCTATGCAACCAATGCACCACCAATGCGAAAGAAACACACACACATACACACACAACCAACCAACAACCAACCAACACACGTCTCGTATCGTATCGTCTTCGTTTTCTCGTCGTCTTCTCTCGTCTGTCTTCCTTTTTGATTCGTTTCGTTTCGTCTGTCCATGTTCATTCAATCACTCTCACTCATCCACCATTACCGCCCGCCTGCCCGTATACCGCATACCACATACCGCATAGTATACACTTATTTATAATAGCAACCGATCACTAAAAGTTATACATAAGTATTTATGTATTAATAAAGTCTATCATATAATAACACTTGATTACCATTCACACTTTAACCCTTTAATTTTCATTAATTTTTGTTTAAAATAGTCTCTCACACTTTGTTATCATCTATCCATTATATACATACATTCATCCAATCAACCATCCATCCATCTATCCATCCATCCATCTCACACACTTCATGATCACCGATCGACCACCGATCGACCAACCGACCGACCTTTATTTATAGTTTTTGTATCAACGGAATTTTGCATAAAAGTCCATGTCTAATAATACATACATACATACATATTTGTTAATACAAAATCATCCATCAATCGATAATTGTATTATAAATATAATAAACAAACAAACAAACAAACAAACACGTGCTTACCCATCGCTATGATCATCATCATCATCATAATCATAATCATATTCAACTTCTTCCACTTCCACTTCCACTGTTTGTAATACATACACCTATGCAACCAATGCACCACCAATGCGAAAGAAACACACACACATACACACACAACCAACCAACAACCAACCAACACACGTCTCGTATCGTATCGTCTTCGTTTTCTCGTCGTCTTCTCTCGTCTGTCTTCCTTTTTGATTCGTTTCGTTTCGTCTGTCCATGTTCATTCAATCACTCTCACTCATCCACCATTACCGCCCGCCTGCCCGTATACCGCATACCACATACCGCATAGTATACACTTATTTATAATAGCAACCGATCACTAAAAGTTATACATAAGTATTTATGTATTAATAAAGTCTATCATATAATAACACTTGATTACCATTCACACTTTAACCCTTTAATTTTCATTAATTTTTGTTTAAAATAGTCTCTCACACTTTGTTATCATCTATCCATTATATACATACATTCATCCAATCAACCATCCATCCATCTATCCATCCATCCATCTCACACACTTCATGATCACCGATCGACCACCGATCGACCAACCGACCGACCTTTATTTATAGTTTTTGTATCAACGGAATTTTGCATAAAAGTCCATGTCTAATAATACATACATACATACATATTTGTTAATACAAAATCATCCATCAATCGATAATTGTATTATAAATATAATAAACAAACAAACAAACAAACAAACACGTGCTTACCCATCGCTATGATCATCATCATCATCATAATCATAATCATATTCAACTTCTTCCACTTCCACTTCCACTGTTTGTAATACATACACCTATGCAACCAATGCACCACCAATGCGAAAGAAACACACACACATACACACACAACCAACCAACAACCAACCAACACACGTCTCGTATCGTATCGTCTTCGTTTTCTCGTCGTCTTCTCTCGTCTGTCTTCCTTTTTGATTCGTTTCGTTTCGTCTGTCCATGTTCATTCAATCACTCTCACTCATCCACCATTACCGCCCGCCTGCCCGTATACCGCATACCACATACCGCATAGTATACACTTATTTATAATAGCAACCGATCACTAAAAGTTATACATAAGTATTTATGTATTAATAAAGTCTATCATATAATAACACTTGATTACCATTCACACTTTAACCCTTTAATTTTCATTAATTTTTGTTTAAAATAGTCTCTCACACTTTGTTATCATCTATCCATTATATACATACATTCATCCAATCAACCATCCATCCATCTATCCATCCATCCATCTCACACACTTCCGTGATAACTACCGATCGACCACCGATCGACCAACCGAGCCCGACCTTTATTTATCAGTTTTTGTATCAACGGAATTTTGCATAAAAGTCCATGTCTAATAATACATACATACATACATATTTGTTCGTGACAAAATCATCCATCAATCGATAATAGTATTATAAATATAATAAACAAACAAACAAACAAACAAACACGTGCTTACCCATCGCTCTGATCATCATCATCATCATAATCATAATCATATTCAACTTCTTCCACTTCCACTTCCACTGTTTGTAATACATACACCTATGCAACCAATGCACCACCAATTGCGAAAGAAACACACACACACACACACACAACCAACCAACAACCAACCAACACACGTCTCGTATCGTATCGTCTTCGTTTTCTCGTCGTTCTACTCTCTCGTCTGTCTTTCCTTTTTGATTCGTTTCGTTTCGTCTGTCCATGTTCATTCAATCACTCTCGTGATTGTATACACTTATGTATATAATTATTATTTTATAATTTCAATGTTGTGTGGGTGGTTTGTACTCGCATTATGCATTGTTTTGCTGTGCTGCTGTGTTCTGCCCATGTGCCATGCGGCCCCGCATAGCCATGCTGACGGTAGCATAAAAAGCGCGATTGACTCTGTTCTGGGTTCGAACCTGCGTTCCGTTAGCCTGTGCACCGCAGTCGTGTGTTCTGCCAGTATGCCATGCGGCCCCGCATAGCCATGCTGACGGTAGCATAAAAAACTCAACTGACTCTGTTCTGGGTTCGAACCTGCGTTCCGTTTGCCTGTGCACCGCAGTCGTGTGTTCTGCCAATATGCCATGCGGCCCCGCATAGCCATGCTGACGGTAGCATAAAAAACTCAACTGACTCTGTTCTGGGTTCGAACCTGCGTTCCGTTTGCCTGTGCACCGCAGTCGTGTGTTCTGCCAATATGCCATGCGGCCCCGCATAGCCATGCTGACGGTAGCATAAAAAACTCAACTGACTCTGTTCTGGGTTCGAACCTGCGTTCCGTTTGCCTGTGCACCGCAGTCGTGTGTTCTGCCAATATGCCATGCGGCCCCGCATAGCCATGCTGACGGTAGCATAAAAAGCGCGATTGACTCTGTTCTGGGTTCGAACCTGCGTTCCGTTTGCCTGTGCACCGCAGTCGTGTGTTCTGCCAATATGCCATGCGGCCCCGCATAGCCATGCTGACGGTAGCATAAAAAACTCAACTGACTCTGTTCTGGGTTCGAACCTGCGTTCCGTTTGCCTGTGCACCGCAGTCGTGTGTTCTGCCAATATGCCATGCGGCCCCGCATAGCCATGCTGACGGTAGCATAAAAAGCGCGATTGACTCTGTTCTGGGTTCGAACCTGCGTTCCGTTTGCCTGTGCACCGCAGTCGTGTGTTCTGCCAATATGCCATGCGGCCCCGCATAGCCATGCTGACGGTAGCATAAAAAACTCAACTGACTCTGTTCTGGGTTCGAACCTGCGTTCCGTTTGCCTGTGCACCGCAGTCGTGTGTTCTGCCAATATGCCATGCGGCCCCGCATAGCCATGCTGACGGTAGCATAAAAAACTCAACTGACTCTGTTCTGGGTTCGAACCTGCGTTCCGTTTGCCTGTGCACCGCAGTCGTGTGTTCTGCCAATATGCCATGCGGCCCCGCATAGCCATGCTGACGGTAGCATAAAAAACTCAACTGACTCTGTTCTGGGTTCGAACCTGCGTTCCGTTTGCCTGTGCACCGCAGTCGTGTGTTCTGCCAATATGCCATGCGGCCCCGCATAGCCATGCTGACGGTAGCATAAAAAACTCAACTGACTCTGTTCTGGGTTCGAACCTGCGTTCCGTTTGCCTGTGCACCGAAGTCGTGTGCTCTACCCATGTGATATGTTGATAGTAGCTTTGTTTGTTTTTTGTTAATGTAAAACAGCATTTGTAGTAGTTATGTTAAAGGAAATATTTTATAAAAAACATGAATGAAATTTTTTGCATTGTGCTATGAAAATTTTAGATAAATAAAAACTTATTCGTCCAAAAGAAAACAAGCAAAATTGCAAAGCTCGAATAGTTACAACTTTACATATAACAACTTTGTTTGCTTTTACTATTACTTATTATAATACTATTGCGATCAATCTTGAACAAATTGAGAAAAAAACAGAATTGGTGGTAAGGAAATCTTGTTAGGCTGTGAAAATGACAAGCAGATGGTGGTTGCAACAGCGCCAGCTAAAGGGATAGCAATGTTTCTAGAGGAAACATTTAAACACAAACCGCCTCTGCCAATGGCGTTTAGATTAAGACTTTTTGTATATTTGTGGTTGCTGTTTGAGGCGGTCCCTTGATGTTTCTGTTTTATCTCTAGAACCAGGTCCACCCAACTTGTGACACTTCCATTATTATTATTCGGACTTTTAATGAATTATTCTTACACAATCACAATGGTGTACGGTACTCTCACTCTGTACTTCAAATAGACTAGTGCCTGTTCTCTCTACGGAACGTTCATTTTTTTTTTCATTAAGTTTGCATAGCAATTTATCAATCAAACTTTCTCATCCGTCCTTTTTTTAACCATGAAATTGAAAAATTTATACAATCACATAACTTTTGATCACATACGAGAATTCATCCATTACTTCCAATAACAATAGCATGAAAAGTGAAATTTTAACAAGTTAGGGCGATTATGGTATATTGCCTGTATGCCCATATAAGGAATATTAATACTCAAAAATGTTTATAGTTAAAGTTAGAATAGTCAAATTAGAACAATAGTTGTAAAATAAGTATAACTTCAATAACTCTGTATATTAAAACTTATGATTTTATACGAAAATATATAACTTCAATTACAGGAGACTATGAAAATTTAAGTAATTGAAATGTGCCTATTTTTTCATAAATACTCTTTTAAACAAATATTTTTTTTTTTTTTTATAAGGACAGCATTTATCTATTACACATTTTCGATATTGTTACAGTTAAAATAATTTACAAAATGCATACTCGTATACCCATCTAAGTTTAGCAACACTAAAACTAAGGAGCCTAATTTCAAACAAAGTTTAATCAACTTTTAAACTAAATGAGGCAAACTTGTATCAGCCAGTGATTTGTACACAAAACCACACTATAGATGTGTATTATTATACAAACATTAAGAAGTGTAAGAACTTTTGCAAAGTATAACCGTTTTCTTTGCCACACACATTTAAGTTAAATTGTGTGAAATCGCCACCACTTTAAATTAACTTGACTAAGTATGGTTATATTCTTATACGTACGAGTATATCATATACAAATGTGTGCAATTTAATTATTTCTTGTTTCTTATTTAAGCCTTTAAGATTAAGTTGGATTTGTAATTAAGACAAATTGGGTCTGATCTTTCGAAACTTAAAGCTAGCTAAAAGCTTGTTTCTGTTAAAAAAAAAAAATATTTCTATTATCTCTCATTTGTTGTGTTTCTGACAAAAATGTGACTCGAAATATGGGGTGAAAAATCGAAATTTTCGTTAATACAAAATATATTTCACAGGCAATTTCACTGGGTCTTGCTTAAACACACGTGAGCTTAGCTGCTGGTGCTATCGACGAGCTTCATAAAGGTAATAAAAATGCAGCGCACGTTTTAAGTACTTATTGATACGTGAGAATATACGGGACAAGGAAAACCGTAGTATGGTACAACCGACTTGCTCTAGACACTCAGTGAAGTTTTTGATTGAGTGTGACTTAGAGAGTGTGTGAGTAGGTCTACCAAACCGTCTCGTTTCGTTGCGTCTATGAGGTTATGGATCCACACGAATTTGAGATAGATGTCTCAAAGTTTGGTTTTTTCAGTTTGATGGCTTAAGTCGATATTGTATCATCGCTGTTTCTTTTGAATTGTTTTATATTTCTTGTCGCTTGGCATTGCATTGTAAATTTTCTTTTCATTGGTATTATTTTGATACATACATTTGTTGGCCTTATGACATTTTTTAATGTTTACTTTTTTAGACTCATTCATGTTTTTGATAATTCAACAAAAAGTAAATGAATGGAACATACCTAAGTATATCCATCCAACGTTATGTATGTATATTTGTTTCCATGTATAGTTTATGTACATAATAAGAAATAAATGAAACTTTAATCTGATATGTGTTTGGCATTTGTAATCAATGTTCATGTTACAATACTCGTACATTGTTATTGTAAGTATTATGCTTACTTACTATGCGGTGTTGCCCTGTTCTATATGTTGATGTTTTTCGTTTAATGAAATACGTGTGCTGTTATTACAATAGTTTTAAACATTTCAAACAAACTTTTCACCATTTAATAAATATTTAATGAGTTTAATTAATTGCTCCATGTTAATATCATATGATTAATATTTTGCTAATATTATTATGACGTGCATGTGTAGTTTCATAAGAATTAAGTGGCATATTAAATGGGGATGAGCATGCTTGCAGCATATGTGCACTTTTCACTATTGATACCTTTCACACATACATCTAAAGCATATTATGTATATTTCGTTTTTTATAAGTAATTATAACCTATTATTCCGGGTATAGCAATAAGAAGAATCTGTTAAAAGTTTCAGACAGATGAAATGATATTTCAAGGTTGGTTCACTTCCCGATGCTGCCCACTGCAATACGGTCTCGGATGTGTGATACTATAGGTTAAATAAGTTATTTCGAAATTTAATTTAAATTATAGCAAGGAAAAAATGTTGACTTTGTTTTATTGAAGCATATATACCTTTCCCCTTCATTCTTTTATAGAATTCAAAAATTGATTTATGTTCTGTTTAATATCATAAAAATTGTATAAGTTTTCTATAAGAAAACTCATCAATACTCAAAGTTTTATTTGGCTGCTGTTTAAAATAATGGTCTCATCGGTCCTATTTTGACATAAACGGCGTATAAAGTTGTCGGCGTCACTAATAAAAGGGCTGAGATTAAACGTTGCACCGTTCCAAAGAAATTCATTATATCGTAGCTTTAAGAATGTACGACATTTAATTTGTTTAATATGTAATAATCTTGTTACGATATTTAATATTATAAAAGTAGACGAACGAAAATTCCTACTCTTGTTCGCATAAAAAAATCAATCATTGTTGTAGGCTATGCAAAATTAAAACAATAAAAATTATTTTTATTTTGTTTTTTAAATTGTTTATTATTTATGTTAAATATATACATTTTTACTATAATAAACGCAAGTATTTTGATGTAAATATAATTGTACATTGTCCCGTAATTGAGCACTCAAGTGCTTAATGGCAATAGTTAAGATTTTTTTAGATTTTTACTTATTTATCGATTGTGTCTATAAACAAATTTTTTCTATTGTTGTACGCAGTTAGTAAATTATAGAGTTCTCCAATTACTGGAAATAATTTGATTTCATATTTCACCTTCTTATATGGAAAGCATCTGTCTAATCGAAAGAAAATGTCTTACAGTGTGCACCGCTTTGTATTGTAAACCAGAAAGTGACTATACAAAATATTATTCAAACAAAGCGCTTTATAATTTTGCAAATATTATAAGAGTAGACAATTTTACAATAAAGCTAATAAGGCATCATATCCAAAATATTTTATATTGCTTCGCTAATAACTTAATTCTAACCCCATACCTCACATTACATTAAAAATACACTCCACAACGGATTTGTACCTCCTGAGGCCTTTTTGTTCTTGGACAAAAATAAATTAATTCAGCAATACCAATACTCTATCACAGATTCAGAAGAGCTAATATAAAATCTATTAATGTTGAGACTACAGAGACAACTCAAGACAGATTCGACCAATCTACATCTAATATAGATACAAGACTTAGTCTAAAAAGTAAACGCAAATATTGGTGGTTGACAGATAGGTCCAATTAACTTATAAATACTGCATAGCATACCTTTTTAGTTTCTGCGAGTCACAACAAAATAAAATAAATATTGTTCTTTCTACTATTCCCGTGCAAAGCCGATTTTGATAAAATTTAGCCGAGGAGTAGACAGCTAGTATATAATATATTTTTAATCATTAAATTCAGCATCTAAATCGTCAGTACTGTCAACATATAAGAGAGGGTCCATATTGTAACTAAATTTAAAAAGGGGGAAAGTCCATTAGAGTAATGATATCTTTCGAAATTTTATTTATTTATTTTATTTTGAGTCTTCCTTTTATTCAGACATAAACTAGAGATCAGGAGATCGATATCCGATGCATTTTCGCATGCAGCCTACAGGAAGAGCAGAGGCAGCAATGATTGGTGCCGTGTGCCAATATTTTATGAACTGTGGCTCAGAGGGGGTACAAAGGACATTTTTTCTTCTTTTACAGACTTTCTCAACATTTTTGAAATAAAAAATTATAAATAGAAGATGATTTACGGATTTCGGGACAAACTAACCACGTGTTTAGTACAATAAACATCAGACTTTCAGAGCTTCGAAAAACTTTAAAGCCTGCATCATATAATTAAAATTTCGGTTTCTGTGCTTATTAGAGTATACTCAAAATCTGCGAAATCTGCTGGATTAGTAGCAGTTCGTAGCCTAATTTATTGATTTTTTTCATGGTATTTCTTGTACTCTGTCGTGTTGTGATGGATCCATATTTCGTCCACAATTACGAAACGGTGCAGAAACTCGATCCGATTGCGGTTGAAGATCGCCATATACTCGTACTCCTTTAAAGTGGCACACGGTTGCGCTCATGGTCTAGTGTGAGCATAGTTTTCAGGATAGTTTTTTTGTCAAAATTTCCACGTTTAAATTACTGGCGTAACGACCGATTTTGGGTCACTTGTGCTGACACTACCACAATGGATTTCAGTAAACCACTTCTTAGCCATTTAAATGGATGGTGTAAAGCTCTTATAGTACTTATCAAGCCTTTCTTTGCTTCTGATAATGGTTTTGTTATGCAAAAAATTATGATTGATTAGTACGTACATGTACTATTTTCCATTTTCAACGAAATTCAGGGGTTTGTCTGCTTTCAATGGCTTTCAAACACACACTAAATAACGCAGTTTGCTCAAAAATTGACAGTATAGCCTATTTATAGATGGTAGTTAACAAAAGCAATGTTGCATCTAAATTTAGTAGTAAAATAACTTGTGATCTTAATACTTCATATACACACATTCTTTATGAATAGTAAAAATATGTATAACATTATTTTCATAAATGTTAAGCGTATTACTTTTAAGATGATTTCTACAATAATGTTTAACTCAATATTTGTACCCTACTGTCGACTCTCCTGATCATCTGAAATAGAAAATGTAAACTGTATTTTTATTGAATATACTTATTGACAACAAAATATATTCTAAATCACTTCTTCATTGAAATAGCTTCTAAAAGTTGTTGCAATACTGTGGGGAAGGTAAACATTCTAGAAAAATAGACGCAACTACAAACATAATAATAACAAACTAAAACTCCATCCTTATTATCGTATTGAATGTCAGCAAAAGGTGCTTAAATGTTGCGAAGTGAAATTCAGTTAAAGTCGTTGGAAAACCAATACATAGCAATAAGAAGTACCAAGAGAAGTTATAAAGATGTGCCTTTAGATATCCACTTTCGATGTATATATTGTATGTCTCTGTATTGCAAATTACAAAGACGAGGCAACGCAATTTGTGTACATCCAACATTTCATTAATAAACTTAATACAAAGCCGATGATGAAAGGCAAAACAAAGTAAGAAAGAAGAAGATGATGATGATGATAATAGAGATGAACATACATACAGTGGTTCACAAAAAGCATTTATTATAGTAGAAATTCTCAGTTACATAAGCTTATACATATATATAAACTTCAAATAAGTAAATAGCATTACCACATTATACATACATACATACTCTAAAGATTTTATAAAAGATTATGAGAAAGTATGGTTCCCTTTTTGAGATATAGCAACAAAATTGTTGAGTGACGATCTTTCCACCACAAAACAGTATTCGCCATACATTTTTGTGGACATTTTGTACTAATTAGAACCCTCAATCTCTCATAGTGAACAGGTGCAATGGTGCCATAAAATATTAAATAAATAATAATAATTGAGGTGCATCAAAAATTATGTAAAACTTTATAATTGTACGTATACAACAATTTTCTTCCCTCAAGCCCTCGAAAGAGTTGTCTTAACAATAAGAAGCGGCTCATCACAGCCGCACATAGGCAATTAGTTTCAAGCATTGAAGAAAATCTGGAATTAAAGATTCATCTACAGTTATTTGCTGTTTCTGAAAACCAAGGATAAACTTCAGGATCGGTGGTAAGCAGAAGTGTCTGTGAAAGTGCTCAAAGTGCTCTTCTATATAGTGAATCCCATTAAGTCCTCTGCTATGTACTCAAAGTTATTGATGAATTTTGTATTGCCTATATTTTTATGAAAAGAAAATTCATCAGTAAAATTTGATTTTGTACTATCTATTTCAAATAACAGGAAGACTTCGAGCAAAAATGTAGTTTCATATATTTAACACCGAGAGGCTATTTTGCATAGAATGAAGAACAAAAGTCACGGTGAAGTAATAAAACCATTCATTCTACAATATGTCCGAAGGGTATGAAAAACATGCATGTTGATGCTGTGTAAATACAAGAGCGATAGTTTAGCAGGCAGTGGCTATAATAATGATGATAGTCAGGTCTCAATAATTACATTCTAACGTCAAGACGACGTGCTCTTAACAAATAGAAAAACATTTCATGCAAATGGTTTCGTTGGTGTGAGTATATGTGAGTGCATGTGTTCCAGGTGTTAAGTCTACATGACAATAATATGCATGTGATAAGAGAATCGAGTAAGTGAAGTTGAATCTCTTCCAGAGTTTCGCTCCTAAAAGCATTAAAGTGTACTCCTATAAAAATGCAGAATAACATGATTGAATTGTTTAGTAAACAGCAGCACCGCACCATCAACACAAGCAACGACAGGACACCATCAACTATCCAACAACAAGTAAGGACACAATAAAAGCCCTGGCCAAGCTGCTACCAATCTAAACAAGTTAAGTAAAGTAAGGAGTAGAGTTTTCTATGTGTGAGTATGGAAACGGTGTATGTACTTGAGCTTAGTTTAGCTCGGATCGGTTTGGTTTATAATGTTTGAAAATAGGTACCTTATTAGCATATAAATGAAATTGTTGCTTTCTCGTATATTCAAATTTTATACGCAGCTCAAGGGTACCAATGCTACATCAGGTGGATTGGCGGAAGTAGTATCAACAGCCATCGAGGTATCGTCAATTGTCTATTAGTGTTTGTTTTTCATGTTAAGTACTGCCGCCGCATCCAACAACTGTTTTAAATACAAAAATAGTGCGAATATTTATTATTATATTGTAATTATCAGTTTTAATTTGAGCAATGTGTTTGTGTATCATATCTACATAGTTGAAGGGTATTAACAACTCCTAAGATATTTTAATATTAATCAATTCTGTAAAAGAAACCAGCAACATCATTTTTAAAATTGTAAAAATAATTATGATGACTTTGATTTTTGAGAAGATTTGGTTTCTTTAGAATTAATGCCTCATTCAATAATTGATATTGTTGACCAACTCAATCATCTCGCTTACGTATTTCAATCGTACGGTTTTGAGCGATTTATATTATAACTTATAATGTGTTAAAATTTATTATCAAGTTGTTGAAGCGGCATTTAGTTTTAAATGTTTCAATAACTAAGAATATTGGAAACTAAGAATGTAGAAATACTGAAAAAGGCATATGTAACTTTCTTGCATTATAGTACAATAGTAAGTACTTCTTAAGTACTATTACGAATATAGACAACTTTATTTATATAAGTATGTATGTCTCTTATTGAAATTAGATGGCATAAGGCATTTAATTTAATCAAGTGCATATTTTTTACTAGGAGTAACCATAAATGTGCATTTCCACTAAAGATCGAGGGATATAAATTATTGTTTCCCTGAAATTGCATCGAGTGTAGTAAGTCTAAGTGAAAAATAATTATTTATTTATGGTGCAGTAAGAAAGTTTCTAAGAAAATACACACACGTATCTTCAGAAATATTTTTCGAAATCTGTGTAGCAAAAAAGATGCTCACAGAGTTAAGGTTTTCGACGAAAACAATTACAAAAGTAAATAATTTGGTTTTGTAAATTTTTGATATGCGGCTGCATTAGTTCTAGGCAAGTTGAGTTTTAGTTGTTGCTTTAACTTGTGTCATAAGGCTTCCTCACTCTTTTCATTTTCTTTATTTTGAAGCAATGTATTTGCATGATGTCGTTTTTAATTAAAATTAACATTGTTTGCTTTATTTCGCGTGTTTCCTCAAAAGCAAAATTTACTTTTGCCCAAATCCCTAACGCCCACAAAGTTGATATGGGTACCTGGCGTTCACTTGGTAACAAAATCTTTCAGTTCAACTTTCTTAGTCTGAATGGTTTTATCATTTTGTTGTAATGTTTGTAACACATTAAAAAAATTATCCCGTAAGTTACACATTGGCAGAATCGGCATCACGATAGGAATGTCTTAGCTTGTTCGTCGGTTCTCTTTCTATCTTTTGTTATATTATATATAAAATATTGTGAAAAATATATGCATATGTTTTAGATTGGATTTCTGAAAAACTATTTCTTTACAGCTGGGGAGAGTTTGGTAAATAAAATAAGATGACCTCAGTTTTTAGTTGAAATTTTTATGTTGTTGTTATTTTTTTTCTATTGGAGAAAGATATATAATTTTTGGTTTCTTTGAATACTTTACTCAAAAATTTTAAATGGTTTGACAAGTCCTGTTCATTGATTATGTTTGAAAACTGTTTACTTATGGTCTAAGATTCCGACATAGATTAATTGCAGCCATCATCTGTCCCAATAATTTTTGTTTCGTTAATATATGAAGAGAAACTTCCACAAAAGAGTTCTTCCATAACTGGACAACATTCATAATCTGACAAATGTCGTGGGCACAAGCTTTTCCAATTTTCTATACAAAATGTATTATAATAAAAGGGAACTCCCATAACCCACCGCAGTTACAGTGCGGCATTTTATACCAAGGGATTTAATTTCACAAAAAGTTTTGCCTGCAATTATGGCATAACTAATAATTTTTGAAATCAACGTAGAGACTCAATTTATTTCAAAACACATAATATTTAAAATTGAAATAGTAATATTATCAAGAGAATTAGCAAAATCTATTAATCTTCTACAACTATATCCAGCAACCATATAAAACTGTTTGATTTTAGCCTAGGGTGAATTCCCACTGTCCAATTATGAAATCAAATAAAAAGTGAACAATCTTAAAAATTGAAAGAATTGAAATAGAAATTCAATTGAACTGGAAGCTTAATTACATTAAAAAGCAAGTTGAAATTGTATTAAAATAGATGTTGAAACTTTAACGAATTGCAATAGAAATTAATTTGAAATCGAACTTAAAATTGATTTTGATAAGTTGTTTTTTAAGATATACATATATCTTCAACAAACCCCGCATTTACGAACGTTACAATCCTCCTCAAACATCTTTAAAACCGTAAGCCATATGTGAACAAGGGTATTTAATTTTTGGCGTGCCGAAGATAGCCGTTCTATCTTGATAATGAATTATTTTATCCCTAGGTGTATGTCTCTTGATCTTTCACAGAAAAATGGTGAAAGGGGAATCAGGAGAAGTTATGCCGATGTAAAAATAATAGGCTGTTATTTTAAATGTTTTAAAAACGTAAAATAATTAAAAAATATATGAATTGAATATTTGTTATGTATTTGTATTTTTCCATTCATTATAATTTATATTGTGCTTCAGATTGTGTAAATAACATTATATTATTAATTTATTTTTTTTTTATTATATGTATTAGAAAAATTATTAAATAAAATATCTAATGTTATTAGAGTACTACCGACAAAGGCCTACGATTCTATGATTACTATTAGATGATTTATATTTTATTAGGTAAGTTACAGTGATTCATATATTGTATTATATTAATGTTTTAAAACAACAATTCAATTGAAATTAAATTAAAAGATATAAACCTGTTATCTATATGTAACTTTATTTATTCAATTTGTTAGTGGCAAATACAAAAAATACCATTAATAAATTATAAGTATGACTTTCGCTATTTTGTGCTCACTTGACTTTTGTATTATGTGATGTTAAGCACACACAACCCCGAACTCTTCATAAATACACCTATGTTGCATGTGGGAAACACTTGGAAATTTATATACATACAGTATTATAATAGTAATAAATTTGATTAATCGATGGTACATGCCGTCCGAAGGCGAATAAGTAATTCCCAATTGTGTGTCATCATCAGGAGCTGTAGTTACAGCAAATGAGGAGGAGGTAAAATTGTTAAGTGGATAGGTAATGGCCTTTCTATATTGTAGTCTGCTCTTACATTATATCACAGTAGCCCATGGTGTTGTGAATGTTTAATTTGGGAATTCATTTATGGTGCCCAACATTTTCATCAACCTCTTCTTATTACCAGTCATCGCCATTTTGTATGCGTTGCGAAATGGTCTCAAAACGAGTTTTATTTTAACAATTCGTAGAATGTATATATGAGTATATGTATTATACTTTTTGTACAGTACTTAAATGGTATATTAATATCAACTGAATGTTTGTAGCGAGTGTAGTTTTTTGCTAAATTTCAATCTAAGTATCATATATACATATATACTTCATATCAAGAGGCTTAGCAGGGAAGAACCAATATCATAATATCCTTTAGAAATTCCTTATTCTATTCTTTTCAGTAAAGTTTTTTAGTATGGAGTCGATTAAAAATATATATATGTATATGTATACACCTTAGGAAATACTATATCCATTTCAGCGACAAAAGCGTATACAAAATATTTGGAAAATTTCATGCGAAAATAAAAAATAATTTTGTTATGAAAAGTATTAGAGATTCGAAAATACCGACCATGATTTTTGTTGTATTCCATTATAACATTTTTTTTGGAATAAAATTTATGAATTGCTATGTTTGTGCGTGACCAAAGATTTATTACGCAATCTGCTTTCAAATGATAATCATGATAATAATGGTAGCAACGAACAGCATTAGTTGTTGCTAGGGCTAATTAGATACTAGGTGCTTCCATTTTACATAACAATGAAAATGTGAACAAATATGTAAAATTGCGATAGTCAATTCGGTTCACCTATCGGATACCCTGTTAATCTAATCAAAGCTTAAAGAGGAAAAATGATTAAGAAATATACATACTGAAAAAAGTAGTATAGAAATTATATGAACAGGCATATCAAAAGAAAAGTAAATTGTTATGGTGTTTCATATTTTTTTTTTGCCCTGTATTTTTGAAAATGGTATAAAAGTATATACAGAAGTGAGTAATACCCTATTAGAAGGGTCGTATTTACGCCGGGACAACCGGGGCACGTACTCCGGGCCCCCACACACTAAGAACCTCCACAACCCTCAAAGAAACTCTAGACTCAGAAATAACGAATGCACATAGTAATGAAAGTTTATATTAGGTATGTGAGATCATACAAAAGATCCTTACATTTTTTTTTTGCCTGAACCTCTCTTATATGTTCTGAGCCACAAAATAGAAATATTTGTACAGTCTTAGGTTTATCAGATTAAAATTGTCTGTGTGTATTGTCTCAATGACTATTTTAAATCTCTTATTATGCAACGCCCCTTATCATCCCTAATTTACTTGCCTTTTTGGAAAAATAACGATGTTTCTTATGCAGAAAGTTAAACCCAATAAATACAAATTTAGTGAACGTATACTTTCATGGAGAAATTTGATTTATTTTTATATTTGCTTTTTCTGAATATTATATCTGAATATGTTATCTTAAATTTGCTTGTTAACTGTGCAATATATATACATATGTAATTTAGAATACTTTCGAAAATCTTTGTATTTAAAATATGGGATTTCTGATGCATAGCAGGCTACCTCAAAAAGTTTATGTAAAATGCATTAAAGTCGAAGAGAAAACTAACTTTTTTTCTGCCTTTTCAAACAAAAGTCAAGTTATGCTCACTTATCAAATCATTCAAACTTTGGCATATTTTTATAACGCAAATTGACAGTTGGATGGCAAAATGAGGAAGAAATAAAAAAATCTTAGAAAAATATTTGATTTCAATTGTAGCAAAATGCATTGTGGACAAATTATTTTTTCTCAGCAAAATGACAAATGCGAAGTTTACTTTTAATATATGCATGGTAGTAAGTGAAAAAAAATCAATGAAGTTTTAGTTATGATGTTTGCGTTTGTATAAAACTATAATTGCTCATGTTTAGAAACACGCAAGAGTGCTGTAGTGAGGAGGTCCCTCTCTGGAATATCCTGTGTAAAAATTTATTTTAAAAGAATTTAAGGGGGAAATTATATTAATCTTAATAATTAGTTAATCTTGAGTTTCTAGTTTCTTCCCGATTTTGGCCTATTCCAATATATCGCTCTTTTCTGATGAACGCAAAAAAAAAAATAATGTTTCAAGCCCTCTACAAGAGCAGACTAAAGCTCTGTAAGAAGTTGTTGGAAAAGTATCATTTTTCGTTTCCTTAAAATGGGTTTTATCCATTATGCACACAAAGGCGCATAAATGGCTTGGAACGAACATATGAAACTTCAGCTTTTTAGTTCTTATCGTTTTCAATAAAGGGACACTCTGATAAAATGACCCTGATTGAATAAAGAAGCTTTATGTGGGAAAGAACACAGACAAAGTGCTGAAGATACAATGATTTATTCAGTGTTGAAAAAAACAAATAAAACGAAATAAAATAAATTGTGTTTACTGGATATTAGCGTAACTTCGCATGCAGACCACGTTTTCCCATTGCAAAATGCAAACGTGTATCTTTAATGTCAGTTGCAGGAAATGCAGATGCAGTTAGAGATTGTAACCGCATACAGATACAAATATACTTCTTTGTTTACTCATATGACCGGCTGTAAGATTTTTTGTTCTTCAATTTCTACAAGTTAGAGATATCGAATACTTTATTCCCTTCAGCGTTTACAATTATTTAAAAGAAAACTATTTTTTTGACAAGACATTACCTTCGATTCTCAAAAGATGTTATGTATACATATTTCATGATTATTAATACTCCAGAATTATTATATACTTTTTACTCGAGCGTGATAAGCTATGAATTATCAGCATATTGAAGTTAATGTGACAAGTAGAATCAACAAAGCTATACCTGTAAGCTTGTGTTTATGCATGCATGCTATTAGTGTTCGTACGCAGCTGGTATGTCAAAATCAGAGTTCCCCAATTGTTAGAAGAGATAGTTCCTCTACTAAATTTTCTTTAAAGCCGGAATTATTGTTATAGATTTTTCCATAGCCTATTGTAATTGATATCAGAAATAGGAGTCTTGAATTTGCACAATTTTGATTTTTTCGTTAATGATTGATCGTGTTTCAAACACTCCAACAATTTGTCCAATACTTTCCTTTTTTGGGACAATGTCCATGTTCCCCTACCGAAAAGCTTTTTTTGATCCTATTGTGATTTTTTTGTTGTAAATTTTTCACTTGTTTTGATTTATTTTAAAGATACGAAATGATTAACATAACATATAGGTTTTTCTCGAAAAAAAGTATAAGAAGTAATTGGAAGTGTTGGAGGAAAAAAGGTCACGACATTTAAATAGTGAATAGTGGAAACGTAAAATGTTAAATAAAAATATACTACATATGGGAAAGGGTGTACTAATTAGCTTGCTCCCGCTATTTGCAACTTTGTATGTATATACGTATTTATGTATGCATATATGTATGTATTTATGTATGAGTTACTTTCAACTGGCAAACTATATATGTATATATACATACATACATACATACATATATTGTTTGTATTGGCGACCAATTTGTGAATAAGTTTGTTGGTGCTATTCTTTTTGTTGTGTTTCTTAATGTTTATGTTGTGTTGTCGTTGTATTTTCTATCAGCTACTAAGATTGCCCTTCATGGACCATCTGTCCGATAGTTCTATTCTGTAGGGTTCTGCTTATGAGCATCGTAAAAAATAAGCAGCAGCAAATTGTATTTTTATGAGTTCAAACTGTTTTGGGCCGCATTTTAATGTCTATAAAAGCAACAGCCGAGAAACTATTGTATAACATTGGTAGACAAAAGGAAGATACAGAATAGGAAAAACAGGAGTCAACTTCGGTTTTGCCGAAGATTTTATACCTTTCAAGATGTACGTATGTATATTTACCCTACGACCTTTGAAAACTCTTTACTCAGATACAAATAATATTAATAATTAATTATAATTAATTTTATAAAAAAAAAATAAAAAAGGGAAGATGCCAATAATGTGCTACATTTTCCGAATCTAATATGTAAAGCTACTCAAACAACTTCTGTCAAAATTTGAAGTTCCCAGTTTAAACGGAATTGTCGTTATTATACAAGAACCCAAATATTTTTAATACATTAGCTTTTTGCTATATTTGCATACAACTTTTTAAACATCTCTTCGTAGAATTATGTGTACTCATCCTAAAAATGAACTATTGTATATTACAGGTTTTATGTGAATAATCTATATACATATAGCTTATGTTTCAAACTTCTGAAGAATCTTTGTGTACCATATACTTCATGAAAGGTATAAAGAAAATATTGTACGGAGGGTCGATGTTTGTTAGTGCGGGTTGTTTCAGGAGAAGTTCTCATAAAAATAGTAAACAAAAAAGTAGAGGAAATTTCATTTTGTGTGGGTAAATATTCATTTAATGGTTATTAAGCGTGATGACCCTACGGCTTGGGCTTAACGTCAAAACTGACCCAACTATACATACATACATAAGTATGTACATATGTATCTTTATCGACTGTAATATAAACATCCGCATAGAAAATGTACAATATGATGTGGACACAAGTATGTGTAACGAAAAGTATTACAAAGTTTTGACAATGCTGTATACACATGCATACATACATGTGCACACGTACAAACACACAATATTTTATTCATTCGTCTATATAAATGACACATCCTCCGAAAGCATGGTTAAAAAATAACAAGTTTTTTCGTAACACTCCTCCTCATTATGTATAAGACATGTATGCCAGTTCTTCTTTTAATCCCCAAAATCTATTTATGGAACTGTTTTTTAAACCTTTTATACTAGTTTGAATAGGAATTATCATTTTGTTATAATGAACGATGAGTATTTTCCGTGCACTATATGCATGCTAAGCTTTCAGTTTTTGGGTATGTTGAAATTCTAATTATTTGATTACAAAAAGAGGTAGCCCTCACAGAAAATTCAATAAAAAATCATGATTGTTGTTTTATTTTCCCATAGCCTAGTACAATTATTAAAGTATCATATGCTTTCATTTTTTTATTTTTTTATGAGAATAAGGGAGGGGTGCAAGGTACACTTTTTGAAAGTCGAGTTGCCGACCACAGAATTTTTATTATTTTTTTTAAATACATATTTTATTTTCAACTGTCTATTATTGTACAATAAGCAAATTTTGTGAAATTCATTTACTAACAGGGAATAGTTAAACTCCAGTGAGTCTAACTACAATATTTTTTGTTTTCAACAGCATCAATTAATATATTTAGAATTCTATGGCATTGCTTAGATGTACCATGGTTTCTTTGGAACAAAAAAAAAAAAAACAACAAAAAAAAAAAATTGCCTTTTATATAACAATTATTGAGAAAACTACATTTTTAAGGTACAAATAACACAAGCTCGTAGGAGAATCGAGACTACCAAGTTTGATCAGTATATGTGAGGGTAAAACACTATCATCCTTTACTCTATTGCCTTTAGTGATTTAATTTTTTTAAAATATTTTCTCGGGTATTTGTCAAAATTGACCATAGAAAAATGCGTATATCGATAATGCATGTTTTAAAGCTGAGATATCTACAATAGAAATATACAGAAATACGTACATATATGTATATATATATACTATACATATATATTGAGATTACACATCAGATACGCCTTTCACGCTAGTCTGAATCGGTACTATTTTGTGCTTTGACGTTTGTAACGCATACTATAAAACCGTGAGTCGTAGATGACATAAAGTTTATATTGAAATGGTCAGCGTGACAAGAAGAATCTTTTAATCCATGTATTTAAGCATATTACGCGCTTAATTTTCGAAGATAGGCCAGGCACCATTATCACACGACAGTCGAAGACGTGGCATGACGACGGACACATGAAAACTGCAGTTTTGTATCCAGTTAGAATGCATCGGAAATACCTAGACTAAGATTAAATTATTAGCAAGAAGCAGTGGGACCGATCTGTCATGTGAAATAAACATATTAATGAAAGTCACAATCAGTAAGCATTTTATAAGTACATATATAGTATATAAGTATTTGTATATATACACACATATATAATACAAGCCAAAACACACTTAAAACGCAGCATAAGCGGTTATAATGAAACAAACTAAAAAGAGAAAAAAATTAAACGGATAAAATTAAGAAAATAAAACAAAAACGATAAAGACGTCGGCCAAGAAAAATGCAAATAGATGCATAAAAGAATGCTGAAAAAAGCAACGTTATGCAAGTTGAAATTGTATTTCAACTGTAGAGTCTACATACATACAAACAAACATACATATATAGGATATTAAGTTTACAGATAAACCCAAAAACAACTAAACGGTTCAGTCAATGGGACCAGAGGCGGTTGTAAAAGGCGCAATTAAAATTTTAATTAAGTGCGCTAGGATTCTTCAGAATGTACCGTCGCGTCGGTGGAAACACGAAGTATGTTAGTAAAAAACTTCGTTGAATGGAATGCAATGTAATAAGGTGGATTTGTAAAACGGAGATAAGCAGAGAAAAAATTTGAGAAAGTAAGATGAAAACAAATATAAGCGTTGTAGTCGGATAGATCCACTATTGTATGACCTGTATTTACGTAAACCATAAAGAGTATGTGTATATATTGTGGGTTATATTGTCTTAATATATTGGAAAATGGTACAAGAAGAAAATTAGCTTTAATTTTTTAATCGGATTATTTAAAAAATTATGTAACGTTTCATGGAAGATTTCCATATAATCATTAAAATCAAATTACTGTTATTTTCTGTAAATGGGATTTCTTAAAGTGGGAATGATAAGTATATTTTACATTTATGTACATATAATGATTTTTCTTATAGGTCTGTTCATGAAGACTTAAAGCAGTATTCATTACAGTAGTAGATCCTTAAAATTGTATTCCTATGTCTTAAAAACTGTGCAAGGATGGATGGAGTATATCGATTGGTTTGTTTGTTATTACCATACACACATCATATGGTCTTGCGGTTTTCCTTTTGTACATATTCGCACAAACTTAAAATAGCATTTTAACTCTTTTAAAGGTATAGGGTATAACAAAATGAATAGTCATGGCAGAACGATAGACGCATGTACAAGCAATGGGGCTCAAAGAAACTGAAGTAAAGAAAGAAAATAGGAGGAAAATTAAGTAACTGCGCCGAGAATAACATATTCCAAATTATGCAACTGCGTAGCGCATTGCGTCGTAGTTGATTGATGCAACTAAAAGATAACAATGCAGTATATACAATATTTTCATAAGTAGTTGATTTGGGTATTTTAAATTAAACCATGTTTTTAATGTATTTTTATCTAATTTTTGGTACAGACTCTTTGCAGCTGGTATGTCACAATCACATTTTCAAAAAGATCAACCATCTGTAGTTTCAGCTTTTAACAAAGAAATTTTGAAAAAAAAAAATCTGTAAAAATCGTCATTTCGATATCTGAAAACTTAGAGATTAGTTTGCACCGAAACTTACGAATAGACAGATGAACCGATAACTTAATACAGATAAAAGTAATTTATAAAAAAAAAGTAAATGTTGGCAGTAACTTCGTAAAACGTATTCAATTTTCGGTACATGCAAAGAGAGCCTTTTTATTTCTTATTACTATTTTTTGCACGTATTCTACAATTTCGTTGCTTTCTTTATCATGACGCTACGTATGCGTAATGTTCACGGATCCCAAAAATGCGCTGTATTGTATGCATCACTGTCTTTGTTGTTAGTTGTTGACTTGGTCGTATCCTATCCTTTTTGTCTCTTTTTATAATAGACAGCGCATTTGATTAGCATAATCAAGCGATTTACACGATACTTTTACTTTAGGCCGAATACTCAACCTTTTCTTTGTTGGCAACATAATCAAAACGTATTATCAACATGCCGAATTTTCCAATGTTCTTCTTTGCAGGTGTTAATAGTATTCACACTTTTATAAGATATTTTTCTATTAAATAGTAAACGATTGACTTGAAGTGTAAGTCAAATACATACACTAGTTTCCTTGCACTTTTCTACTTCACAATTGCTCTGGAAATAAAAAGACACTTCGATTTTATTAAGGATTCTTATCAATGACAACAAACCAGATTCACAGCGAGGAATTAAAGAAATTTCAGAATAGATAGAGTATTTCGATTTGATGGTGTGTCATTAAGGCTTCAGAAATTCAAGTAAAGGTTTTTTGGGGAGCATCTTTAAGATGATTATTGCAATTAAATTTTATTTCTGGGCTAGATACCTGATCTATCGCCAGTGACTCTTTTAAATTGGAAAAGAAAGAAAATTAAAATTGAAATCGTAGGTTTGAGTAAATATTCCTCAAAGATTTATTTTCATCTGAACCTCCTAAAAATTCAAGAAATCTATTCAGGTTTTGCATATTTTGATAAAAGAATGAACGTTAGAAAGTTGAAATTTCACACATGTGCTCTGTTAGTATTGGACAAATTGAGATTAAAAATTTCCACGACGTTATCAAAACTTTATTTACACGATATGTGGACATAAAGTTTCTATTCCTGCAAATATAAATTATAAAAAATTAGAGGTTTTACTCGCCTTCAAGCCCCGCAATAAACTATCACCATACTTATCAGCGATAAGCGTCATTTATACCGGGTTACCTTTTCACATTTATTTTTTTGTTGGGATCAATTGTTATAATAAATTTTTTTTTTATATTTAAAACAATGTATTCAGACATTATTGTAATATCTTCTAGTTAATATAGTTTTTTATGTAGTGAAATCTTTTATTGCAGCGTTATATTTAGGTGAAGGCTTTTCCGTTGCAGTATCGGATTATAAATTTTGCAATTGAAAGCTGTGTATTTTATATGCAATGAATATTGTTAATGAACTCAATTAAATGTAAACTGAAACATAAATAATTAGCAAAAATCGGTTCACAAAGCGGAAGGAAAAAGGACATTCTGAATACAGCTGTCGAGCTGTGGATAGCGGATTGTGCATACAAATGAAAAATGAAAGTTTGGTGTCCTATTTCGACGATGTTGCTCCTTTGTTTGATTATAGGTTTCACGTAAACTAATGCAGTTAAGGACGCCATGTTGAGAGACAACGAAGTAAGCCAAATGAATAAAAGCAAAGAAATCTTTATGAAAATAAATTGAAACGTGACCGAAATAAGCGTGATTCAAGCATAAAATCAAAGCTAAGCACGTAATTGGCCAGCCAGAACTAAGAAAAGGAGCCAAAGTGCGACACCAAGAAACCTATAGTATGTAAATTATGCACTGAAGATGAATTAATTAATTTTGTTTCTCATTAAGTGCGTAAGTTTTTATTATTTACAATGACACAAACGCACGAAAATCAAATTTGACTAGATTCGAGTTTTGTTGAATTTTTCATTTCGTGGTAGAAACTAGAGAGTTAAAAAATGAAGGACTATAACCATTTTAATCCATTTTAAGTAAATCAACAGAATAAAAGTACATAGTAAATGAGGGTAAGCGTGAAACCAGAATGTACAATGATTGTCGATACCAAGTAGTTATAGCTAAATAGAATATCGGAAATTGCCAATGGATGTCTATTTCAAGTCTGTAGCTCATCTCAGTGCTGCATAAAGTCATGCGTATGAAAAACAAAGCAGAACCATGAGAATCGTCCTTTTGTGTAGAGGAGCATGGTTCCCGATTTGATTGCTACATACAATAAGTAACCGCATTTAGGGATATGAATGTACTTCCGTTTCTTTGCCACATTCAGATGATCAACGTTATAAAATGAACAGTTTGGAGAAATGTCATGAGGGCATATTGCGAGCCAAGTGGGAAAAATACAATGTGTTAAATGTTTGTGGTGTCTATATTTTCTACCCTCATACATACATACATACATACATATATGTATAATACGTACATACATCTATACATATGGTGCA
Source organism: Amiota mariae (assembly GCA_035041805.1). Taxonomy (NCBI): domain Eukaryota; kingdom Metazoa; phylum Arthropoda; class Insecta; order Diptera; family Drosophilidae; genus Amiota; species Amiota mariae. The sequence goes on from JAWNKV010000665.1 coordinate 44,670, forward strand.
TACATATATGTATATGTACGTATTGTAGATTCTCTTTAGTGAGAATACATATACCACACATGCGTATTTACACTTGCGACGACAATTTAATTCATTGACATTGTATGTACTTATAATAACAATTGCCGGGAACAATTTTTCTCTTATCATATTTTTATTAGATACTGATCATGATTGGAATAATATAACCAATCCATCCATTAGTATTTACTATTTGCAAATTTTTTAAATCATTTACTTGGACGTACATACATATGCAATTTGTTGATTTAGTTTTCAAGGTTTTCTCTTTTCAATATGCAGATCCCTTGTCATAGCGGATGTAAGACCAATTAATTGAATTTTCAAATAATCAATCATATTGCCTCCACCATGCTTGACGATAACTTAACAGCTTTTCCCATCTTTACAAAAATAAATATATTTATTTTGAATTGGTAAATTGAAAGACAATATACCGAATTCCCAATTAGACCATTTCGCCATAAAAAAAACATAAGAAAAACTTGGCTTAGTCGCACTAATCGGACCACTAGAAAATACATATATTTGTGTTAAATTCACAAATGTATGTATGTATTAATCTACATACATATATAGTTGAAATAAAGATAATTTATTTGTCAAAATGGTTTAAAATGACAATTTATAAAATGTGTCTAAAAATTTTAGCTATTTACACTTTATCAAATGCCCTCATATATCCACAAAATACAAATAATTTTAAGGACACTAGACTTTTATTGGTTCTTAATAAAAGGTATTAAAATTTGTAGTACATAGTATGCATATATTGAAATTTCATAAATTAAACATAGTTTCTTTATTACATTTCTCACACGTTTATATTCACAAATTTTCATTTCACAATATTCTATATATATGTATATATTGAAAGATACCGTTGCAATTTGAAGGGTAAAAAATCGTGTTGTGGTCAGTTTTTTGGTGATTGTTAAGTCAATATTGATAATATTAATATTATTTAAGCAATTGAATGCTTTTACATTCACTATTCATTTTATCAATGAGTTTGTATTATGCTTATATGGTTTTGTTAGTTTTGTTTTTGCCTTGGTTTATTTGTTCGTGCAATTGAGTGTTATTAAAAACCCACACATTTTTATCGTAATACTGTATATCTGAATTTGATTTTCATATTTAAATATTAAATGCGGTCAACTTTAATATATGCAAATTTACATAATCGTCATGAGCTTCACTTTTTTCATACACTTTAAATTAAGCGATTTAACAACACATCAAGAAAAAAACAACAAAACAGTTTTTCCAATCTTTAGAAAGATGTAAGAAAAGAAATATTTAAATTATATTAATGTACCCGACCCTGCTTCGCACGGGTTGTTTCCTTTCTTAGCATCACTATATTATCTGTGTTACACTTTGAGTATCAACAAAGAAAACAGCATGAATATAAGAAAATTAAAGTGATAGTTCGTTTTGTAGTATACTTTTAGGGGTTATTTGATTTCCCAAAACTATTCTATGTTCAAGCCGGGAACCAATCGTAAACATTCACAAAATTTCAATGCAATCACATGTACGGTATGGCCGCGCATAATATACGAACAATTTAAAACAAAAATTTTCATATATATGAAGATAAGCAACTAGCTGTCTCTGAAGATTGAGTTTCATGATGTTTCCCTATGCACCTTTTTCGCAAAATTACCTCTGACTATTTTCTATTTCCAATTTAAAAGAAACGGGATTTGCCACCAATGATTACACAGGGGGTCCTTGTTTAATCTTATTATTTGAAAAGGATCAAAATTAAAGGTAAAAACATTACGTAAAGTATATTTAGTTGAAATATCAAGATGAGTTAATCCCTACAATTTAAAATTTTACCAGGTTATAAGTTATTTGCTTTGGAACAAATTTGCATCAAAAAGTAAATTTCGTATAAAAAATGCCGATATATAATAATAAATAATATTGTGTGTGATTGCTAGATACTCTTAAGTTAATTTCTACGTTATATTGTTTTAAGAATACATTAAGTTTCGAAATAATTGGGGATTCATAGCATCGGATAGTCAGTCCTCACGAATTATAAATTTTATATTGATTATATTAGCAAACGAACACAATTTAATTAGCAACAAGTTAACATTTCCGCATGTCACACCCACATGCTCCCGTCAGCTAGATAGGACACTCAGTTTTTATTACAAACATAAACTGACTTTATGCAATGTACGTGTTGAAAATTCCCAATAAGCAAGATATAGTAAATTCACGAGCACAAAAACATGATAAGAATGAGCATGTAAATGATGAAAAAATTGGGATAAAAGTTGTTTAAGAGTGGAAGCTATTGTACCATAGTGACGCATACATGTGTATTTCTCTCCATAAATGAAAAGTTAATATTTTTAAACACTTTACTGGCTGTAAAATCATTTTTATATTATACAATTCACACATAGTATGAAAGGATTATCACTTAAGTTTGAGTTCAGAAGCCACATTAAGTATAAAAAGCGATAAGACTCCGTCTGATCTTAAAAAATGCTTCTCATTTTTAAGAAGCAAATCTTAAAAATTGTACTTGGGCTTTATATCCTGTACATTCGATATTATCTATTAATGCATACGTTTCTCTAACTTTTTAATACCCTAATAAGATAAAATTTACCAAGGGATATACTCAATAGTCATATTTCGGGTGCAAAATCGTCTTTCCCACAACTACATATTTTTGGATTTCAATCTAAACAATTCAAATATTTGATTCGAAATTCCAGTTAAGCTCAACATAACATACATAGTCAGTCTGTTATACATATACTTTCTTTATAGTAGTCTTTCTGTGATTGATAACGTCGTGTAGCAAGATTCTGAAAGAACTTTATAATATTATATGTTCATTTCTTTAAAGGTATAAAAACATTACAAGCAGTCGTGCGTACAAAAAATAATCCCTGTTTTAAATTTTGTAACATACTTACATAGTATATATGTACTTATATATATATTTACATATATACGTGTATGTACGTACAAATATATTTGTTTAAATTTTGGCATTTTAATTGAATAAAATGCAATACAATAGATTTTATTTTGTGGTTGTTTTGAATGTGTGCTTCGCTGCTGTTGTTGGGCGATTATTTTAAATGCCGCCTTCACAAACAATTTAGCAATATTGAGAAACTGATAGCGTAATTCGTTGAACAATTGAGTCAGCAAGGAAGCGGATAAATGCATGAATACTGCCAGCCACGTAGGAGCATCCATGTAATTAAAAATATATATGTGTGCACTTTTTGCTGTTTTGTCGAGTGATGTCCGGAAATCAACTACATTCTAGAATAAGTCATGATTGTGCTGCTTTATTATGACTTTAACACATTTTCATTAATAGCAAGGCTTTAAAGTTATATAAAGTTATGTAAAAGGTTCTATATATGTACAATATAAATATATACACGTATGTACTCGTATTACAATCCAAAGAAACTATCACGGTATTCACGAGATGTCGAAAACGTCGAAAATTGTCTACGTTAGCAAATTTACTACCTCAAACTCGTGAACGACAAATTTTCCTTGCACACTTAGCAAATCAGCTGTTCTCGAAAACACAACTGCCAGTGGAATTTAAACAAACAAATGAAAATGCCGAAAAAAGTTAAAAAAGCGAAAGTATTGAAATAAGTACATAAATTGAAATAAATTATTTAATATTCGTACTTCTATCTCCTGTGAATCAATTGTTATTTCAATTAAATTGGTAAAACATTTCACTTTTGGTCAGACTTGCCCACTCATAATAAATTCACAATATTGGCAGCCCTCACTTTACTACGGTCGTCGAAAGTTTTCGATACTCAATTGGTTAGCAAATTTACTATCCGTCATAAATTTTTTTTGTATAGACCCAGGGTCGCTTTGAATTTACTACGTAGACAATTTTCGAGATTTTCGACATCTCGTGAATACCGTGTATATTATTTCAAAAATTTATCAGACCATAAATAAATAAGTTTTTAACTTTACGTTGAGGTACTTACTACATAATTATACTTACATATGTATTATTGATTAGCTCGATAAGGAAAACCGAAGTGGCATCTGTAAATGTATTTTCGCGCCTTTTCTTTGGTAACCATCCCTGTAATAGAAAATCACAAAAAATGCCAAAAAAATTGTCTTATGGGAGTCGTTCGGAAATATCGTAACCTCAAAGGTTTTAAAATAGTTTAGAATGCATGAAGATAGTATGTACATATATAGATATACAAGAGAAACATTGCTTTACTCGTCGAATGACAAATTTAAAGAATTTAAAATTTGTTAGTTATTGTACTTACATATGCATTTTTGAAAAATCTAGAGCTAGAAATCAATAAATGGGGAAATAACTTCAATGTTATTGCATTATACTTTATTTTAGCATTTGTTTATAATTTTATTTTATCATTGTGTCTTTGCTTAAATTGTTCATTTCTTACTGTTTTAGTATTACAATTAAATTTATTTATTGCTTTGTTTCTAGTAGGTAGAAATACAATAAAAGCAAAATAATCACATTTTATACATTGCATGCATATATACACATAAATACATGTATACATACATGTACATACATATACACACATACATATGTTACTGTATGTATTTGTGTATATACTCATAATATGTATGTATATGTATGTGTGTGTGTAGTTATATGTATATATAGATTGCATAAAATGTTCTGTGCAATATTATATGTATAGTATAAATACTTCTCATTTCACAAATTAATTCTTTTAATGTATGTATAGTATGTAGTATGTATGTATGTATGTATGTAACATATTCTTCCATATTTTTTAGGCTTAGTTTACAGATTGTAAATTTTTTATAATAAAATTTTCTTATTACACTGTAATATTATATGTTTTATTATTTATTTATTTTTATTTTTTTTGTATTAGTTGAGCTATCCACCTACAAATTTTCATGAAATTTATCTATAAAAAAATTTTGGTTTCATAGATAGATTAATTGTATTTTTTATGGTTAAATAATTGTGTGTACATTTGTGTGATTACATATACATATGTATGTAGTATGTATTGTATATAATATTTTCATGACTATGTTTTGTAATTACAATTTTAAGTATTGTACATACATACACCATTGTAGTAAATATTTACTTATATTTATATATATGACATTTTCGCATTTGGTGGTGATTAAAATCTTTTTATTTTTAATAAAAAGTTAATTGAATATTGATATGCACAGTTTTTTGGCTTGTCGAAAATTTTTAGTCACACGCGTACATAAGATTTTTTTTGTATACATACTATCAGTGTTATTCACGAATATTTTTTTATCCATTATTAAATTTGTATTTTCTGTAATTGTTATAATGTTATTATTATTAATATAAAAAAAAAAATTATGGATACTTTTCACACTTTTATGATTAGGCCACAATATTATGGTATTTGTATTGGATGAAAACTGATCAATTTGACAAAGAGAACCGGTTAGTCAACGTCTGCACACCCATCTGTTTGTATCTAAAAACTAGGAAGTCCCTCAACTTTGGTGTTATCAAGATAAAATTCTTTAGAAAAACTTTACATAACGACACGCACATCATATATTGTATAAAAGATTTATCGATCGAACCAATATGTTATTGTTTGATATAACTTCTATAAGACAAAATCATGTTTGTCTAGACTTTTACATTTCTAAAACAATTTTGGTAGTCAATCTTTTTGATATGTTTTTACATATACTGATAAGAAACAAATCTAATTAGTTTGATTGTGAAAATAACTTTTAGTTTTATAACTATTTCTTATTGTTCCTATTTGTGTGAAAGGTTTGTAATTTTTGGCAATACCAAAGATGAAGTTTTTTTTCTTTTTCTACTTTTCAATGATTTTAAATTTGGGTTAATGAAGGTAATTAGAAGAAGATATTTTTGAAAGTGTAATTTAAAACAGGGAAACAGCTTATTTTGATCTTATTAAAATTAACATACACTTCATGTAAGATGTCTATAAAAAACACATGAATTTCATTATATTGTAAAAGACTGTGAAACCGAAATTTACACAAATAATTAATTAATTTAATTGAATGTGCTAATTGTACAAAAGCAAATGAAAAACTATTCGTAAAATTTGAAGACATATAGAAGTGCGATCTCATAAATATGTAATCTCTCTTTATACAATTGCCGCATAATACTCCAATCGCTAATAGTTTGAAAATAACCGATATTTGACTTTTTAGTGGTCTTACGTCTTTGAGTTATCGTTGAATATAAAGTGATATAGACTTCTGCCATATGAATTGTTTGTTAGATGTAAGTTCAGTTATGAATATTGTAGTAGTTTCAATGATTTTCTCTTAAGTGTCTTAAAATTATGCAACGTTGCGGGGTATACAATACTAGGGCGTACTAGACTATAGCGCTCTTACTACATCATATTATACATTTTAAATATTGTAAATGCATATACATATGTATGTGTGTATGAATATATATAAACTAAAACGTGGTAATTGCGTTACATGAACTCAAACGCGATGTCAGTCAAAGTTGTTGTTCTTTTTGGTTTTGACATAAAACGTGTGGTTACAATTACAATTCTTTTTGCCATCTTTCTAGTATTTTTCGTTGAAACTTTTTACGAGTGAACAGTTAGAACAATTCTTTATGGGGAAAGGGCATGGGCTCAAAGTTACGATTACATTAACGTTAATGCAATTATTATGATAACAAAAAACAACAAGAAATGTAACGTTTAAATGCACGAGCTTCTTTCACACTATTTTATTGATATTATAGTTTTGAGGGAAAAGACTTGCAATTTCCTTATTACAATAAATTAAGGTATGTAACGTATAATGCAAAATATATTAATTAACATGAAAATCTTATGTGTACTTTGTTCTCGACTTTTTCACCTTCAATACAATTTCAATTTGAGTAACTTCGGCACAAATAATTAAATATATTATGTTATATGAATTCTTTGTTTTTCATATTTGTTTTATATATGTATATGCATAAATTTTTTTAACCTAACAATTGAACTATTAAGGGTCTTATTAAAAATCTGCATAAAAAAGTTTATGAACTTTTTTAATAATTTATCTTTCAAAAAGTATATTTTAAATCTTACATATATTTTTAGTAGCTGTATCTTGTCTTGCTTATTGTTCCTTTTGTTCTTATTGCTCTTCGTATTTATTTGTGCACATGTGGTTGTGCTTAAGTCACTAAGCCCACTTAAGCATATTTTATGCCACCTCCTACGACATTAACAAGAAACTGTAAACTTTTTCAAAACTCAAAAACTGTTTTAACTGAGAAAAGGATAAATAAAAGCTTTAGCAGAAACTTGAATGCCTGTCGAGTAGACATAAATATTTATTATTAAAATGGTAATATTGAAAAATCAAGTTAAATGACTTCCCGTTAGTGGCTTCTGAGTTATAGTCACCCTACACTGGCAATATATTGTATTTGAAAAACTAAAATATCCAACCGTAATAAAGCTTCACATATTGGTATTATTATCTCAACTATATAACCATTTATAATACTCACTTCGTAGTTATAACGTGCAAAGTACATTATTTGCTTCTGGCTGATGTTTGTAACGCATAAAATCGTACATGTGAAGTCCAATGACATGATCATCGTGTCGAAAGAGGAATCGAAGTTTAAATTGAGCCTAATAATAATAAATATAATTTTCGAGAACGTATATTTTGAATCAAGATCTAATTTCAAAAATTATTTCGTGATCTGCCGAAATAAATTCACAAAATACATATTATTATCATATATTTCTTCTGTTTCCTTTAGTGCCTTGTGTTACATATTTTACGTGAAAGTTCACATTTTTTGTTGTTTTAGGTAAGTAAGAGCGCTGAAATTGTAGAAAAGGCTGGATTAAAAGATTCTCTATACAGCAAATAAATTTAAAAGCAATAAAGAGAGAAAAGGACTTGGGAGTCTGAATAACAATATAACAAGTCCAACACAGGGGACTCGGTTTATTTTAAAGAACACCATCAGTTAATCTACATACAAAATATTGAATCTTCAATATATTTGGGGACATGTTCAACGCAGCTTAAGTGAGAAACTATTTATCTTAATAGAGCAAGAGGCCATCAAAGGAATCTATATAATAAATTTTAGTTTTTGGCTCTAAATATTTTTGTTATCTTTCTTTTTATAATTTTATTTTTCAGTCTAAACACACATAACACCCCTTTTACAACAATAGCAAAAAATTGAAAAATATGTTGAAAGGTTTTGGTTACCCAGGTTAGAAGGCTTACTATATTTTATTGCTCGTAATTGTTTTATCTTTTTTTTTTATAAAATTAGTAGCTGTGAAGTAACTGCGATAATTTTATATATTAAGGACAACAGATTTGGATGAACTTTGATGAGCTTGTACTACGAGTGATTTGAATACAGCACTATTGTGAAGTTTAAAAATGGCAAAAGAGCTCTAGAACTACTGCTGATGAGTTCGTTGATTTAGCAACAATGTTGCAACTCAGTACTTTACTCTGCTTCAATTTTCGTTATACTGTTGTGCTGTTGATGCTGATTGCTGGCAAGTTGTCACGAGTGGACATTGGCTCAGACACGCACGACTTCAGCCGCTTGTTCACTAAATAACAACAATTGTTAACAGCAGTCAGAAATCGTCTCAACAAAAGTCTGCATATTGAAAATGTTCCTAGTACTGATGCTGCGGGAGGCAGCAGTTGGCGCCTTTCAAGCGTAACAATTAAGTTAACAATATGCGGATGTAAAAAGGGAAAATTTTCCTAGCGTTACACAGTTAGTTCTTGTTACATACACTAATAAATGAATACAGATAGCCATGAGAATAGTCATGGTTAAGCAAATATTGCTAGGCAAGCAAAAACTACAATTGAAACTTAGACCATAACTACTGTGAACATCAACAAAATGTCATTTCACTGATTACTGAATCATTTCAATAGTTCAACTATACATATATTTGCACAATATATTGTGAGTAAAATATATCAAAAAAGTAGCATTCAAATAGGTTTCACCAAAACAACAACAGAAACATTAAGAAGTTATAACAAAATAGAAAATTTTCTTCTATACACCGAAGCATACATACCTTTCACTCCCTTATTCACCATTAAATTCCTGTACTCTTTAGTAAGTCTTTGTTATTGTATAATATATTGAATAATGGTATAGAAGAATCGAATGAATCAAGTCTATTCGTGCGTTTCTTTATCCATTTGTGCCTTTGTAAATTATCTGTTTTAGTTTTTAAAGTAGAGTTCTAAAGTTTTATTATATACATAGTCTTATTTTATCTACAAACCAACTCTTACAACTGCTTTGACTCGACCATTAAAGGAATCGGAAATGACAATGCAGCCAGTCACCGATAAATATATTGAAAAAGTACGCTGTAAAAGTTTGGAAGATTATCGTATAAAAGTCATAGAGGTTGCTATAGTTCGCTATAAGCCTAGACGATTAAACACATGAACAATATGTATTATATTTTAAGATTTCTGTCAAATCTGTCAAATATTGTTAGTTGACCCTTTGAAAAATAACAAAATAAACCACAAGATTTCAAAGCTGAAAAACACCTCGATCTGACGCAGACTCAAATCAATAGGATTCAATTGATTCGGACGTGTGTTTTATAGAGATTTACCGCATTACGGACAAATCGCAATCATTCCACTGCAAATTTTCACAAAAAGCCTTTTTAAAATGTTATAAATATTCATTTACCGAATCTATTCAATAATTTAATCATGTACAGATTATATGTATATTATAGTTCCCATACTATAAAGGAATAGCTGTTAAATTCTTTAGTTAAACCAAAGTTAGGTTGTTTTCTTATATTTGGTTATATTAAGTATATATGTTGTATGTATGTATGTAAGTACTTACGAAAATTTTATTAAATGCATTTTATGATTATACATACACTACACATAAACAGTAACTGATACGGTATATACTTAGTACTGTTGTGTTGCAGGGCATTAATTAATTGCATGTTTTGTTAACAAGTAAAGAAAAAAAAAAAAAACAAAAAAAAATATATTTTTCAGACGTTGAAATTTTGAGATTTGATAACACTGTACTAACTCATATCACATTTTTTACTTTTAGTAAGTTCTACAGCTGCCTTTGTAAATAGTTTTCTTAGCATTTTTGTATATTCCATTTTTTTTTGGTTTCTTTGCGACCACGTAAGTGTTAACTCTGATAGTAGGTTTCTTAATGCTCGTAGTTCAATACACGCTGCTGCAGCAATTAGGAGCAAAATATTTATGCTTAACGCCATTGATGCTGCAGTCGAGCCTAAGTTGCCTTTTGTCAACTGGTCCTGACATCTTCCAATTTCATCAATGTCCAACTCACTCATTGCACGACCATTTACTTCCAAAGGAGAAATACAAAAATTCTTTTGCAAGAAATCACTAAGATTATGTGCTCCATCGGCTAATGGTCCATCAAGGAGAGTGTGTATGTGACAACCGCAAGGAAAATGATTATTTAATAGCTGGAGGTGCTCCACGCCATCCACGATGATTGCATTGGGATCAGGCGTTTCTAATACATGATTGCCATGAAATTTTAAATGTTTTATTGCCGATGAATAAGTAAAATTCAATTCTTCTATTGAATCAATTTTGTTATTCAATATTTGTAATGTTTCTATTTGTGAGAGACCAGTAAAAGCATCTGCGCAAATCACGCCAAGATCTGACTCTTGCAGTGTTAGAAGTAACACATTTGACAAACCGCGAAAGGTATACGGCGCAACTTCTTTTAGATCCATATAGGCGAGTTTAAGTAAGCCTACTGCGTCCATGCCAAAAAATGCATCCGGTTCAATGGTTCGTATGCCCGAAGGCATAATTAAGTGTCCGACATTTGTAAGACTAGAAAATGCTGAACTATCGATACGTATAAGTGGATTATTAGATAATAATATAAGTTTGACATTTGATGTGCCAGCAAATGCATTGCTCTCAATGCGTTGAATCTGATTGTGACTTAGTAAAATTGTTGAAAGGTTTTGTAGTCCGGCAAAGGCGAATTGGGCCACAGTTTGCAATGGTGTGTATTGAATGGAAAGTTCCTTAAGACGTGGTAGGCCACGAAAGGCAAATTGCTTAATGCGTGTGATGTTGTTGCCATCCAGAGAAAGTTTCCTCAAAGCACGTAATCCAGCAAATGAATCAGGTTTTATAACAGGAAAATTATTTTTGGTTAAAGCAAGATTTTCAACCGTTATGGGTAATTGGCGTAAAGGAATTTGATCGAGACCTCCTGTGTTACAAAGTACCTAGAAAAAGTGAGAAAGAAATAAAGATAAATTAATGACTTTTATAAAATTCTATTAAAAAATGTAGGAGAAGTTTAAATGCAAATAAAAATTAAGAACAATGATAACAAATTCAGAATTTAAATGAACTGGAATTCTCTTACAATTTTTTACCAAGTAATTCACGTCTAAGTTGTTTAAGAAAGTTAAATTTCAAAATTGCATCTTTACAGTAAAATACCACTAGCGTCGACTTCTTTCTTAGATTCTATCACAATTTCTTTGATAAATGTCTATGACAGCGAGTTTTTTTTTGGCAACGAAAATAAGTTAAGGATACTTAGTACAAGAAATTCGAGAGCTCCGCCGCTCCACGATAAACCGCACAAAAGTTGTTCTTTGTAAGCTATGACGGCGAAAAACCAAGATAAAAAGGATCATGCTTATCTAATAGTCAGGATAACTCACTCTCAGTCCATCAGATTCAATTGTTTTTGAGTAAAGGAAATGGTGTAATAAATGTATCTTGGTTATATTATAATTCATGGCTAATGATCCTAATATGTATAATCATTGAATTTCACTTTTCCCTTGAAAGTTTTTATCTTCTACATTTCTCAAAATATACTCGTTTGTTTCCAAGGTTCTTTACCACAGAATATTTCTGTAAAAAAATATTTATATTGTGTTGTCAATCGTCTTGCAGTTTTCTCTTTTATGTATTAATCTTTAAGGTCTTAAATGAAAAAAATGAAAATTTGGTATTGAGTCTGTTTTGTTCTATAGTATTTTGTTTTATTTAAAACACTTATTTTAATATTCATTTTGCCCTTACGTACCAGGCGGTGCGCTGGCATTGTGTATATTGTATATGTATGTGTATCGAACTCATTCGAGCTACTTTCAAACTCCCCATGATTCAAGAACTATAAGAATATATAAATAACCAAAGCGTACATTTTCCAATTATTTATATTTTAAATTGATTTGTGAAACTTTTTGAAAATAAACGATTTCATTTTAGGGACTTAAAAATAAATTTTGTATAAAAACGACCTATTCTGCATTCGACATTAAAATGTATTTGTGATATGACAGTGGACACGCAGACACATAAATGATTTATGAGATTTTTGACTCAAGGTTCAAACATCAAATAATATAAAAAATGTTTTCTTAAATCAATTGAAGAACGTTATATATGTCCTTCCGCAATCAATTGAATATTTATTACGGAAATTGGTATCCGTTTAGATGTCAACTCTTTTATCGGTTACGCTGACAACCGCGAATATCGTTTCCATAGAACTTTGTCCCCTTCTCACATTTGTATTTTTCTTGTTTTGAATAATGAAGATGCTTCAAAATTTTTTATATTTTGCTTTATAGTTCATTCTATGGGATATTTGATTTGTATTTTAAATTATCTTGTATTATTATTTAAATATATACGGGATATTATTTTATGTTTTAGGGTTTTGTAAATAAAATAGTATAACGATTAAAACAAAAATTGTATAAATTCTAGTCATTAATTATGATTAATGATTATTATCATTTAATAATGTTTTATTATTTAACCATTTATCTTACATCTACCGGAAAGCCTTTATTTAACCTATGGCGATAGAAATAAACAGCTAGTTGATAAATTTAAAACCAGAATCTATACAAATTTGTATGTATGTATCTTTCATAAATAGAAGTATCATGCTTCTGATCAATGTTTGTCCATATGTACTCGTACATATACGAGTATATTGCACCTTAATTGAGTTGTGCAATTTTGAAATAATAATACCGCAATGCCGCGAATTCCTTTTTAATTCGGGTTTACTTTAGCTATATTTTTCCATGTTTATACCCTGTACTCATATCTGGGAAAAACGGTATATTAAGTTTGTTGTTACATATGCAACAATCAGAAATCGAAAGTTAAGATACTACAAAAATTATGTATTATTCATCAGCACTACGAGTCAAATCCGTATAGCTATGCCTAACACTAATGCGAAAACTTCACGAAACAATTTAAAATGAGAGTTAATAATTGGACTGATAAAGACCGACTCATACAAACCATTGTATTCTACACTAACTTTTGCTTAACATTTGCATTTGTACAAAAGGTATGTAATCTTCGGTGAAACCGATGCTTGTATTCTGGATTGTTTTGTGTTTTATTTCTTGTGCTCTATATTTGTGTGTCTATTTGGATATACTTAAGGCTATAATTTCCTTCGTCGTGCACTTCGTTCCTTCTCATTTATTCTATCCATTGAGAGGGGTATGAAAGTAAATAATTTCATTGTCCATAATCTGGAATAATGAAATCACTTAAATTCTCAATTTTGCAAGAATGAATGAAACAAACCCTCGATGGTAATAAGGATGCGCATTAAATATGCTCCCAAGGGAGACAATTGAAATAGAACTTAACGAAGCGGGAACGAAACGAACGAACTGTGGCAGGCACTAGAGCCACCAGCAGTAGTGCGTCATGGAATCAGTTCATAGTAGAAAGCCGCATCGCAAGTAACAAGTGGAATTTGGCTGCCAGTTGCCCGAGTGCTGCTTTTGTGCCTTTGGCCATTTCCTTAAGCACCATACACACAGCTTGATTGCTTCACTCAGAATTATTCTGAGTCATGGTTTGTTGATACTTTTTCTTCGTCTTTATTGCCTGTATTAACAAAACATTGAAAACAACGAAGAGAACCATTTGGTTGCACATTTTGGGACCTACTTATTTTGTCTACTATAAGATACTTTATATCTTTTGTTATACCATGCAAATATATTTACAAGTTGAAAATTATAATATTTATTTTGGAATTTTCAATTTAATTTTTTATGCAGCACGTTTGTTCTATGCTGCAATTATTGTTCTTTCGGAATTTTGTCCAATGTACATATCAGCACTACTTTATTTAGCTTGTACTAAGCGAATGAGTTAATGTCTATTATAAAAACAATAAATACACCTAACTATTAGAATGGTTGAGATAGCTTTCAAAACAAATGATTTTAATTATAGTTTGCTATGAGAAATAAAAAACAAAACAAACAATCATAATTTTCAATAAAATTTTTTATGGTGACTTCTGACTAGGTTATGATCTGATTAAAGCCTTTATTAGTTCAATAGAGACCTAAAATATTGTAGTTTATTTCAAATTTTGGGAAAATTTATAAATTTATTTATAATTTACATATTTAAGGTTTGTGGGCATTCTATTATACTATTACTATAAGCAATAAAATGGAAGTATTTTTCCGACTTTTTTCTTACTTGTGTCTGAGATAAGCAGATGCATTCGGCTGGGCATGACTTTGATGTTGTAATTAGCTGTAAATCCCGTAAGCAGACAACAATAATCGCAATTATAAAACGCAGCCAAGAATTGCACATTTCAATTTAAACTCCACCGCTGCTGCTAATTTAACAGCGGCTGGAAGGGTGAAGTATCGGTAGCTTAGTTGAGCTTTACAAACAAAATGAAACTAATGGCGGTTAATTCATTAATTCATGTTTCCTCTCTGTAGGCTGAGTCCTGTAAAGAAGAAAAGAAGTGCAATTTAAGAGAAAAGAAATGTCCAAAGCTTTGATTATACATGATACTTATGTACATACATATATCTTGACTTAATTAATTTTGTATAGTTTTCGATAGCTAAAATTATTTGAAATCATAAATCCTTGTTTAAAACTTTAATTATTTCAAAGCATGTTCGTGGTTTTAATGCAATATACTTGACCGCTCCACCAACTGCTGCAGTTAAAGGTGAATTTTATGAATTTTTTTCTTTTGAAGACCATATTTTACAGTCATACTTATATTTCTATACTCGTATATATATATACATGTGTATATAGAAATTCTCTATGAAAATATAAGATTAATTTAGACTCTTTTTAACTAAATAAATATTTTATCAACTAAAAAAACTATTATAAGTTTAAACAATGAAAGTCGTTTACAAATGATCTTAAGAATATTACAAATTATCGTTTTGGGTTTTGCTATAAAGGGATGGTCAGATTGTAAGAAGGTGTATGGAAATTTGAAAACTATGGAAATAAAATTCGGTCCGATCCAAAACCAATGTACCAAATTTTAACATTCTTTTTAATATATTGTGATTGAATGCAGATGAAAATTGCGTTATGGGATCTGAGTCCCCTCCTTCTATGAGTATATTTATATATAAACATGTTGCTGGTATTTTCGGAATTTAGTTGCTAATGTATATATTCGTTATTAATGGCAGTCAGCTTGTCGTTCGGCTAAACTGAATACTATTTTTAAACGAGAGATGGCAACATTGCTTTGTTTTGTGTTGAATTGCGGGACAAGAGAAGGCAATTCAATTGAAAAAGTGGTGGGGGAAATATTATAAGAGTACGTATGTTTTTGCAGTCTTCGATTCTCACCATGGCAGCGCTTAAGGCAATTTTAAACATTGGAAATGTTTAAACAATCTACGAAGCTCAGCTGAAAAGTGGTGTTGTTGCAATATATTGCTTATTGTTGTTGTCCTTTGTTTCTTCCATTGGCTTTTATCTCTCAAATCCTTTAAGCCGATATTAGTGCCAATTAAATGGGTTTTCATTGTTTGTTGCCAATTTTTAGTGCTGCAAAACGCAGTAAAGCAATTTCAATTTCGTTATATGTGCATACATACGAGTACGTGTATATACTTATGTATATACGGACAGATACATTTACACTCTACTTACCGCTGTAGTCCTTTTGCTTTAAATAATTTTAATCCACTCGAACATTGAAGCGGTGAACAAGTCTGCCTAACTCTATTTCAAAAACTATAAGCTACAAATCTAATATTTGCTATGTAAACTTATTTGACACCGTCAAGATTTATCTTAAATGTACTTTAGTACATATTTGCAGTGTTTCTTATGTTTTCTCGCATATGTATTGTACATATGTATACGTATATAAAGTATTCATGCACATATGTAGGTATGTACATGTATCAAATTACAAAAGAATGCTTGCCTACATCGCTTCAGTTGTAGGAATTTTAGTAAATATACGCTTAATCTGTTTATTTTTGTTTATTTATACTACTTAGAGAGATAGCCACAATACATTTAAACACTCATAAAAAAAACGGATACATCATATTACTTTAATTAAAGTAGTATAACAATTTATAATTTACTTCAGCATTTTAACTTTTTCACCTTTTTTTATTTGTGTGAAAAGTCTATCATCCAACACTATTATTCCTTCTTATAATAAAACTATAAACTAAACTGTGTAAATATTAAATTAAATGTAAGTAGTATGTACTAATACAAATTTTTAAGTTAAATAATTGAATCATTTTTTATTTTGTCTGTTGTTAATCCAGCAAATGGTGCTAAGTAATAAGTATACATAATAAAAATTGCACTGTTTAAGAATGCAAATATAAAAATAAGTTTAAAAGTCGAAAGTACACTTGAAGGGAGCAAAGTCAAATGACATGTCATTTTTGATTCGTCCCTTTTATTGTCGTTTACAATAATAGTAGAAATTTGACGGACACAAGTACACGGTATTGAAAATCACATTAAAAAGAAATGCACTCAGCTACACAGACGTGTAAGTTTTGAGGTACATATTTGAGAAAAAGATAACAGTAGAAGTAACAGCAAACATTATATTGTATGTAATGTAGTTGAAAGCGCTTCAGAGCTGCCATTATCTGCCTTTCTCGGCATAAGATAATTTAGCAAACCACAAAACACTGGACGTTGACAAAATACACACATAGAAAATACATTTAGAAGTATACAACATTCCCATTGACTGGTAAACGGATATCACTCAACTGTAACGCTCTAGCCTAGACCATTGTAGTATGTTCGGACAACAAAAAGATTGCCAGTTATCTTATGCTTCGTAGTAAGCTTTGTGGTTGGGTTTTTGTCATGTTTAATTCCAGGTGCTTTAAATATTGCAACTTTTTAGAAATGACGAAAGACAGAACGGAAACTATCTTTGTGTAGTAGGTATAGTATATTTACAATTATATTGTACTACAAATCAACTATCAACATTTAAATGTACTCGTATACATCTGCATTCAAAACTTTAATTTAGTATTTAATGTAATTTTGACCAAAGGAGAAGGTTTTAACCTCTCTCAGTTTCAAATTTTAATTTCGCTGTAAGTTTCAACTTACTGTATGATATGTGTTGTGAATTTACAATATCTTGGAGTAGTTTAAAAACAGGGAATAACATCCAAATGCGACCATAAAATACAATTACACATTTTTATTCTCAATGGTGTCAATGTAAGTACATATAAACATATAAGTGATTGTAATAGTTGTAATGTATTTAGTATCATTACGAAGAAAACAATTTATGACTGATGTTGAATGGTGAAAATAAATTCATATGTATTTATGAATGTATGTTGTACGTACGATGTATATACAGAAGTCATCTGAATTATGTTAAGCGTCAACATAAAGATGTTCAAAAAAAATGTATGTGTTAATAATTTTCCATATTGGAATAATTTTTTCTATAACTATAATTATGAAGGTCATACAAAGGCAATCGAAACAAGGAAAAGCAAATAAGGAGATTACCTTCTCCTAATGATCGGATCAGATTTATATCCAAGATAATCAAGTTTTTTTTTTTTTTAAATTAGGAATGGGTTATATAACTTTCTGTATATAGCACTACATCAGCAACGGATATCTGTCAAGACAGTGAATCTTCTTTCTTAAAAAATAACGGGTCGTGTTATATTGTTTTTTGTTTATTATACCAATAAACATAAAACAAAAATATGCTAAAACTACTGAAAACAATAACAACACATAGAAAATGATGCCAAGTATTAAACGGATCTGAATTCACTGTAGAAAATCTGTATATGTACATACATTATTTTAATAATAATTATGAACTTCTATTTCCCATTTTTGGCAACGTTGAATATTATTATTTTGTTGTCGGGAAATCAAACAATTGTTTGAGGATTTAGTTAAATTTTATATTATAATTCTATGGATGATAACATCGATGAAGAAAATCATTACGGTTGTCACGTTAAGTATAATAGTATAATGATGGTAATGAATTATAACGAAAAATTGCTATGGATTCAGATTTTGAAACGAAATTTTGCTGTGTCATTAGGCAAACATGAAAGTGTATGCCTTGTTGGCTGCCTTACGTCTTTATTTTACTTGCTGTCGTTGCTTTGCATCACACGAAGAAAGTTATTGAAGAATAAGAGAATATTATGAAGTACGATAATCACATTACTTACCGTCCCTTGGCGTGGTGTTGAAAGGGTCCTATTTTATGAATATTTGTTTAGGTTTTAAAAAATAAAAATGTACATACACGTATGTATGTACATAATGTATAATCTGCAAATATTTGTGTAGACATTTAGGTCTCCCCTATTTCACATGACTTAAGATGCTCTATTTTAATACCCAGTGCAAATAATGATGGAAATCCTTTAACACCTAGGAAGGTATATAGATATTTTTGATTATAATCAAGAAATGAATCGATCTAGCTATGCCAATCCTTCCACCTTTTGTCCAGGCAACGTATATTTGATATTTTCGGTGTATAATACCTATAGGTTATCTTTCAGCATTCCAAATATCAATTAGGTACCATAATCCCCTAAAACTCATGAAAATCAATATGCACACAAACAAATAAATACTTAAAATGTGATTCAGTTTTACGTATTTTGCGAAATCTATAAAACTAGAAACCTGACTCTATTGGTTTTTGACAGTTGTTTCAGATGCTACTCTATAGACGTCTTATTAACTTTACTGCAGTTATCAAATTAAAAATTCTACAAGATATTGCACACTAGATTGCAGATTTGATATAATGATTGAGATATAACCATTCTAGTATATATTAGTGTTATTTATACAATATATATATGTATGTATATATAGAATCCGTTTGATCGCTTAAAGATTATGTGCAACACCTAGTATATAAAAAGTACTTATTCAGATAACATTACCAGCTTGTTTGAATTTCTGTGCAAAGTCGTCGTTGAGTGAGACTATGACGAAGAAAGGACAAGTTGTTTTAAAGTGAGATGAATTACGTAAATCGGGCAATTATGGCGTTGAAGCAGTCGATATTGATGCTAATCTTACGAAAGGGTAATTTTAATTGAATCGAGAATGGCAAAAAAATATAAAATTCAGTAACACTTATACTTATAAAGAGAGAATCGATATGTTGCAACTATTGTATAGCCAGACCACATAACAGCAAAGTATTCAGTATAACGACAAATACTAAAACGCAGCAAGAGACTTAACCCCGGTCAGAACTCTGTGTGACAAAGCAATAGAGTCAAAGGCATAAGAAGAACACGAGTCGGAGTGTCCGACGATTAAGACTATCTAAACTGGAGGAAACGAGATGAAGTATACTGCATTTTTATACTATGATGAGAGAAAATTCAGATGTGAGAGCAGTTGATGTAACTACTGAAAGGATTCTTTTAGGTACAGATGTTTTATGCGTAATTGAGAGAAATATGGCTATCAGAGTCAGAAAAAATTAACCAGTGCAAATTTGATATGATTTGATATCGTTTGTTAATGCAACGTACTATCCAGCCATCATATAATATCATGATGCGCTTTGGATCTAGAACTAAATAAAAATAACCAAGCAATTTCACCAGCCACTAATGGCATTGAATTGTCATAAGAGCTCGATTTGACAACGATAACTAGCAGGGTTAGTCAATGGCGAGCAGATATATTCATACATCTTGGTACACTTTTGAAGCTATGAAAATTTAAAAGTTTCCTATCTTTATGAGGAAATATGAGAATTCTTTCATGGATCACAGTTTAGGAAAATCTGCTATACATTATAAATGTTCCTTTGAAATCAACATATTTTATTACAGAGCGTAGTATACCACACTTTACTAATCACAGTAAGTAGATATTAGCGAAAAATAAACTGCTATGGTGATAACAAAAAAAAAAAAAAAAAATGCTTTAGTTTCATCAAAAATGTAACCGATGCCTATAACATAATAATATAATATTGGAGCTATGTTGGAGGAAGTATATACGAAATTTAAACCCTTTAAAACTGATGTTCAAACCGTAAAACCCTAGTTACAAACATCAAAATCAATTAAGAATACGGTGTTGTACAATCCAGAATAGATTGGAACTATACAATATTTTTAAATATAAAAATAATTATATTTATGTTCAATGTTCGATGGACGGTAAAGTTCCCTTACGAGTTTTGGTATCTCTTTTTGTTACCCCTACAAAAATTACTTAGAAAATTATGTATTTTTTGACAGCCTACTACAAATTATTATTGTTTTTTTTTTTTTTTTTTTTTTTTTTTGTTATGCGAATAAGGGGCACGACATTTTCGTTGAATGTTCTGTAAGTTTCGGTGAACCGAATAAAATGCTCGGTTTTGTTTTGTTTTAGTGTGTCTTTCTTTTTTGATATTCTGTCAACTTTCAATCATGTAATATAATAAGATTTGAAGAGACTTTCCGTGAGTGTTTTTGAGTAAATTTATTTCATTGCATATATGAAATCTTTACTTTTCTTCACTTCAAATCCAGTAAAATATTGCAACACTTGTGCTAGAAAGGATAATATGACCTTTTCTGAGCAGGATCATGGTGGCTTGACCCAATTTTAAATAATACATAGAGAAACATGAATGATCAATTTATCGTATACGTATTTTTATATACATTTTTTTATACGCAGACTGCAACTCTGTTTTGAAACTCTTTCATAAACTTTTAAATTATTCATTTGCTTCTTTACTTGACACTTTGTCAATATTATATTCGGTGGCACCAAACAGATAATATAATGTCACAATATCTGTTCACACTGTATGTGAATTATTTATTGTAGATTAATAGTTGAAACGCTTTCTTTGGTTTTACCAAAGTTTAAATACATTTCACATGTTTTTTTGTTTGTTTGTTTATTTCATCTCACACACTTTATTTGATGATGATTTAATTCACACAAGTGTTAAGTGTATACTTATAATAATTTATTTCACACTAGTTGTGTATTTAAGATTTGGTGAGAGACAAAGTTTCCGTTTTCTATTATTTACCTATTCAAAACTTTTAATTGACCATACAAAGGGTATTATTATAGCTAGTCGTGCCTAGCCGGCAAAATGAATTTAATACAACAAATTGTTAATATAAAACTACAGAAAAACTTACAGTTGGCACTATTTTCTTTTGCTTTCCATTGTCCCCTTTCCTTTTTAGTATATTGCTTTACAAGCAAATACCCAGAGCTCTTCAACCGTGGAATCCAGTCGCCATCTTCACAAGAGTAATATCAAAAAAACAAAATACATATATATGTACAAATTCCAAGCAAATAGGCGAGTTTAATAAAAAAGAAAAAAATGTCAAAGTTAACACATAAGTCTATTGACATATAACTAGTTGCATCTAACACCGTTTGTTAAAACGGATTCATATGCATAACAAGATATTCATAAATTCGAAAACGCTGCCTTCACTCCATGGATTAGATATTGTATTAGTAATACCATGCGACAGAACTTCAACTCAAAATAAAAAAAATCAACACTTATTTGTCTATGAAATTTCCACAATAACGATGAGTGTAAACGTTTCTAAAGAATTGTGTAAAGTTATACTCGAATAGAATTCATTAAAAATATATGTATGTAAGAATGTACTATGTACTTTTTACGAAAATTCGTTTCGTGCCTTTTTTAAAAAAAAATTATTTAAAATTATCGTACTCTTTCCGTATCCGGTACCGTTGTCAACACACTACAATTCGTAACTAATTCAAATCCTCCAAACAGATTACTTCCGATGGCTCAACGGAGCAACCGGACTCAGTCTCGCTGCTGATGAAGTCTATATTGTTTTCTTTCGTGCGTTCGGATTTATTTCGGTTCAAATCGTTTCCTACATTCGTTAACTTCTTCGCTTCTCTCTCTTCATTTGACTCATTCGCATTTAGCGAATGACAATCGTTTGCTTACCGACGAGGACGTCAGCTCGTATCAATCCAGCAATGAATGCTATGTAAAGGTTTGCATTTAGGACGATTCAGTTTTAGTTCTTCATCATATTCACTCGAATACGTAGGCGCACTCGGCTGAGCACAGTTGGTGCGTGCAAGAGCGATAAAAGATGATGACGTTAACTTCAGTTTCGCTAAAGATTTTGTACCTTTCACGACAGATCCATTTAATTTAACAATTGATTGATTTTTTGGATGTTGTAGATCTAATGTTCATATGTACTGTATACAAGTCGACAAGGTAGCTACTGTCTAAGTTAAGTGTGGATTTATACTTTTTTATATGTATATGTATATTTATTTTGGTTTTAATATTATATTTTTATTTAAGATTTGTTTTAACACAAACAATCACTATTGTAATTTTTACTTAGTTTTAGCGGCAGATTCATACCATTTTTATGCAATCGCTCCAATTTGTTAATTGATTATAATGTATTAAGAAAAATTAATCAATAAATAGTAATAGTTCTGAAAAGTTTCAACTTGTTGGGAGCCCACAAACAAACTTAATATACCCCTTCAGTTCACGAAAGGTGCAATTAAAACAAAACACACTGTAAAGAAATACTGACACTTCAATTCGTAAATGTTATTGTTATTTTTCATCAAGATTCCGGTTCCTTTGCTAATCCAAAAATAACGACCCTAGAATATTATGTAATAATATGACATCGCTGATAACCAATGATTATATCACTATTTGCATTAATGTTTTTGTTATTTTTTTGTGCATATCATATTTTTATTAAGATGGAAATTCTTTGTCACATATGTATTTACCAATGATATCAACACATTTCTTGGTCAAATGTTAAATTAATTGTAAACAGATATGTATGCTCGTAATTGAGTACCAAGAAAAAAGGGTTTAGAATTATAGGATGATATGTTGAAGGTTTCCATTAAAAATTGAATTAACACAAATGTATATGCTAGAGTGAATTGAAAATGCATAATACATATACAATAGTATAGTGTATAAAATATATTTGCAAATATTGATAAAATTATGCAAAGGACAGTAAAGTCATAAAAGTTCAATGATATACTCGTATATTCGGTAATCAAACTCATCAGCTCTTACATCCAAGCAATGAATTAATATCGATCTGATTTAATTCTGTTATTTAAATTATTTGTTGCATATTAATTATATGAACATGTAATAACGTGTGATATTCTTATTTGCAACATACTCGTAAAATAATGAAATCTAGCTATACCCATCGGGTTGCCTTTTTCCAAACAAATTAATTCTCAGATTTGGAATTTGAAGCTAAAATCTTCATACTGAGTTTTCTTTAGGTTTGTTATACTTTGTAGGAGTGCACTGAGGTCTAGCTCTATCCAGATAGCTTTGATAACTTAAAGGTCACAAAAAATGAAATTTTTGCTAAAATCAGAACGAAGCGTTTCAATAGCTTTTTTGTGAAAGGATAAGTGGAACTAAAGTTAATGTTCTAAAATTTTTCTTTTTTAATAGACAATACATACAATTTGCCAAATAAATGTTTGCAAATTAAAAAATAGCCAGAAAACTAGAATTTAAATTTCATTTTTTCGTGTCCTTGAGAATCTTCCAATTAATTAATTAGTCACTAATTCATTTCTTAATACGTTCGTCTTTGCAAACATTTATATGACAAACTGTATATAGAGATTCAGCATTAAACAATTCTACTAAATGCTCTTGAATGCTCCGATACCAATTGATGCAATAATTGTTACTCCAATTAAATACTGTTAACTGTCTGACCGGGTGGTAAAGTCTCAATTTTAGAGCATTGTCATGACTTTGTGATTACGAGGGGCATCCAACGGGTTCACAAGATTGCTGAAAAACTCTATCAATTTCTCGAACGCACTATCAAATATTTTGATCCGATTTCTGCTGAATTCTACAGGCGACTGAAAAAGCCACGTCACTCTAGTCCGTTTCGTTTTTAGAGAATTTTTTCGATATAGACCATGTATGTAAGTATATCTCTTTTAGTGTTTCGTACAAAAATCATTAATGTAAATAGCATATCTGACAATTGTGAAGAATATTGAAAAAAAAAAAGAAGAAAAATACGCAGAAAAATAAAGTTAACGTAAAGAAGCTACTGTTTAAGTGCGACTGTGTATTTTCTGGCATGTGTGCTCATTTATGGAAAACACAATATATACATATGTACATATGTATGTATATATAAAAATTCAATTTCTCTAAAGTGTAGCTGAGCATGTAATTGAATTTGTAATGGGAAATGCATATAAAATGTCACGAATTCACATTTGGAAAATGTCGCGACATTACCGCATCTCTTCATATGCATTTACCTTATAGAATAATATTACTTACTTTTTCTCGAGTTGAATACTGTCAGTTCTGGTCTTGATGGTTTTTCTTTTTTAATTCAATTTCATTCGCATAAAATTATGCTCGTTGCTTAGAAAACTACTTACAATATGATGAGGATATTTGAAATGTTGTGAGTAAATTACAAGTATACTTATAATATTTTAAATCTTTACTTACTTATCTTCACTTCTTAAATGTATACAATTTTGAAACAATCAAATTCAATTTATAAAAACTTAAGGAAATTCTTAAAATAACTAACAAGATGTGTCACGTGGTAAAAATAAATAAAATATTGTTAAATTCTTACATGAGAGTATTTTTCAAGACGCATTTGTATCGTCATAGCTACGAGTACTACATATGAATATGGAGAATGCTCAACTGGCATTGTAAATAAGCTATTATTACAATGCAGCTCTTATTTATTATTGCCATCCTCGTCCGCTATTGTTATGATCGGTCTTACCCATCCTCATACGCAAAGGGTTACTAGTTTTTAACACATACACATAGAATATTTTATATTGGCTAGAAGTATTCAATGAGTTTTTATATTGATGTGCTGTTTATAACATAGAATTTTAATATTTCAGGCATGGCAATAAAAAATAGTTTAGCAACACATAAAAAAAATATTTTGTGGTACATGTCTGTAGCTATTTTATTTACATATATGTATGTGTAAGTGTGCATATGCGACTGTGTGCTTTTCTCTAGACAGATAAAAGAAAGTATATATTGAAGCCACTGTATCACTGAGATATTGAGCAAAAAAGAATAACATTTTGCGAAATAATGTCACACGAACACATCAACAGCTGCTGACCATAGTCATAATAATAATGACTGCACATATCCACATTGAAAAATGTATTGCAATAAAAAAGGCAAACTCATGCATTGCTACTACATATTTGTGCAAATGTTATTTTCGTTTTTATTTGCACAGTTCTGGGATAACGGGAATGAAGGGAATAACAACTTAACGTGGGCTATATGGAGATGGGATAGAAACAAATTGATTGGGAAACGAAAAAGGATGCAGTAGTCGGTTAAACCCGATATTATAAAACCCTATCATTTTTTCAATTATTTCATAGCTAACAGAAGAGAAATGATTAAGGAGTGTAACTCGATATAAAATTAAAATACAAAAATTATTTTAGGTGAGATAGAATCGTAATGGTGTTTTCAGTGTTAAAGTAAGATTTATAGAATTATACTGAACATTGGGACTGGATATCTGTTAAAGTTTTTGAAGTATATTTTTACTTTCGAGGAGCCTTGTTTCCAACCTTAATAATAACACATTCTTGATGTTAGGTATTGAGGCAGGAATTTTTATTAAAATAGATGTTTTCCAGAAAAGTGGGTGTCGTGAAAAAATGTGAAATACACCTGATCCGCCGGAAATCTACCGTATCTATATACAAAATTAATATGCATATAAGTTTTTGTGTTTTGTGAAGTTTTATCCTATTCCATCTTGGTGCTTGATATACGTATGCCATTAACCGCACAAAGTTCATACACCCTGTTTGGGTTAGTGGTACAAAAAATAACATTGTAAAAATAGAAAGAAACCACTGTGTAATAATTACAGACTTGGTATCTTTACGTTAGTTAAGAGGTTTTTGTATATACTTTTACAGATTTTTCATGCTTCCATTTGTGTACGACTTTGTCTTAACAATACCACGAAAAACTGCAAACTTCGCCTTTTTAAAGTAAAAAAAAAAATGAAAAAATAACCAATAATATATTGAACCTTAATAGATAGAAAGTTGAAATTTTGTACAGAGTGTGTAATTAAATTGTAGCTATAACGACAAATAATAAAAAACAAAAAAGTTTTTTTTTCTAAGAACATGAATTTGGAGCCAGGTTTGTATGATTACAATTGGTCACTACATATTATTTATGTTATTTCTGTACATATTATGTATATGATCTTCCTTATTATTTAAATACATATTTTATTATACCCCCCATACAAACTGGGATCCAAATGAATGTTATTATTAGAAAAACTTTTTTTGTTTTTTGTTATATCGTTTTGAAATTTGAAAACTCATATCCACCAACCATATAAATTTCAAGACCCTCGGATCTCTACGGGGAAGTCTTATTTTTATATTTTTTAATCATCATCAGTTAGTGAAACAACTCATCTTATTTGAATTTATGTCAATTTTTTGATTCACATTTCAATTTTTCGGGCAAAATACAATTTTAATAATTTTTTTACATAAATATTTTGTAAATATAATGCAGTTATAGATTTTTATTTTATATATTTTTAGTAGATATTTCTTTCATTTTTATGAGGTGTCGATCTGCTTTCATAGAAACCGAACTACAAACTTAGGTTGTCATACAGAACGGAAGCAGGGCGACTGGCAATGAAACACAGGAAGTACGGTAATCACAGAATGATCAAACTTTCCAAATAATGAAAGAATGTTTCGTTTTTACTTCAGCTGTTCAGTTATTACTGTTTTCAGTCGTTCCAGTTCTTTTGTTTTATGAATTTCAATCAACTCGTCAACAAATCGTGATCCTTGGACATAGGGACAATTGTATATATGCACTGTGCCTGATTTTCAAGAGAACTAATGTGATCGAAGGAACTGTGGCATGACGTACTTTATTATAAGTAGGAATTCTAAGAACTGCAAAGAAACAAATAAATAATCACCCCGTTAGTTCTCAGTGTCCGATTTATGTTTACTTTCAGTGTTTCCTTTAAACTGTACTGATGAATGATATGACCTTCTAAAAGGCCCTGTTGATTTTACTGATTGTGATTCGGCGAGCGTTCTGGTTGTTATCCTTTTTATGAATTTTTACCATGATTAACGCAGCTCAATATATTTTTGCTATATAAAGGATCTACTTTCATATTTTCTTAGCTTAAAATGGGTGTATATCTTGTTTATATAAGAAATGGAAGCGACTAATTATTGTGATTAGAATAACTGTAGGTGGTAATTCAGTTAACTTAGTCGATTGATCAATATTTTAGTACGATAAATATCTGAATGATGTGAGATGTTATTGTTATTGAGATGGAACGAGATAAAATGAGTGAGCTTCAGTACAGTGATCTTTTCAAAGAAGTTTTAAAATTAAGACAATTTACATTTACCACAAGGACAGTCTACATCAAAATATTGCAATACTGATAATGGAAACATATGGACAGAGTATAGGATTCTTTAAATAATTTAAAGCAGAATCACTTCGTATGGCTTAAACACTTAGTATTAACTTCAAACAAGATATTTTTATATTTTTCACTTTAGTATGAACAGGTATTGTTGTTTTGGCTTGATATTTATACGTTTATAGATTATGATATTGACGGAATTACAATCACCAGCCGAACAAGCGATAGTGATAAATGCCTAAGAAATATTGATGAAATCTCATTATTGTCACTGTCTAAATAATTGAAAATCACACCATACATGCAACTAACCTGATATTTTCATTATTTCCAGACCAGAAAAGTGTTAAGAACAGCCCTTTATAAAACAACGGTGACGAATAAAGTAACTTAACTTAGAGTATCATCAACACTCATACATTGCACAATCGAGAATTAATGAAGCACCAACGCAAGAAGCCCACATTCAGACAGTTTAATGAAAGGGTATGACCTACAGCATAATTTATATTTTTGGCACGAAATTAAGATGAATAAAATGCGATACCTTTAAATCAAACATTTACATTTAATTATGCTATTCACGGAATGGATCGCACCATACATATTCATTTAATCAAAAATGTTGTAAGATGGAGAAGAAGACTGTATAAGCGCGTGACTAAAGCATACACATACCTGAATTCTATAGTTGACAAGATGCACAATCATTTCTCTTTAGTTTAAGTTATTATACTAGAGAATCACTTTTTGTGAAATTACCCTTAATGTATTTTAAAAATATTATATTGATAAATCCTTTCATATAACTATTGTTGTTGTAGTGTACTTGACATAAATCTAAAATATTAAATATTCTTAACAATTGTTTAAATAAATTAAATGTTTGTATAACATAATTTTGTGAAATCTTTAACACATAGCGTGAATTAGTTTGTTGAGATAATAATTTGTTATTACAATACCAAAAAAAATATCGATTGATCTAAGATCCATCTAACCCAATATATGAATTTCCTTTATATACATACATACATGTTTTCGTAAAACTTTTTCATGTTTTCTTCAAGGAATGCAAAAATGTACTGAAATTTATTACATAATTATTACCTGAATCCATTAATTGGCTAATTGTATTATTTATTATATTATAACAGATCATTCGGATTTAAATTTCTGCATGGAAAACTTTTAGTAAGTTCCCAACTTAATTCAGTTCAAATATTGTAAGCGAAAAGAAAATGAAAACCAGAATACGATAAAAAAGTAGGAATAAGAAAATAGAAGATTAGAAACGAAATGGAAATGAATTGCATAAATGACAGTTTTCGGTAATGCAAAGTTGAGTAACTTATTGTACGACTGAAATGAGTAATACTATACAATACAGCAAGTAGCACAATTCCGGAATATTTGCCACAAATAGAAAATTATACATATTCAACCGAAAGCAACTCAAGCAAACAAAGTAAAGAAAATCTTTTGGACCTGTTTCGATTGAAGGACATTACAAAAGACGAAAGTAAGACGAGCTAAGCAACTGAGTTAAAACTCAAGCTTGAAAGTATTGTATATTTGTGTATTGCTTTGCTTATTGCTTTGTATGCTACACAGAGAGCAATGTTCCGGCGGTGAAAACATTTACTTATCAACATATGTAAAGTATATGCATTCTGATTGCAAGCATAACCTCTGATGATGTGCTCTGTACTGGCATTTGTTATTTGTATCACTGTTCAACGTGTGGTAAAAGCAATATGGTGACCGTAGAGCTTAGTTGAGCTGAGTTAAGTTGTTCGTATATAAATAAGCAGTCTTCATCCCTTAGCTTGTCACACTGACACTACTCGTTTTTTATCATTCTCGTATTTCAATGCGAACAAATATACATCTTTTTACCATTTTTTCTCGGCCAGTGCTTATCTTTGCAATTCTTTTTGGCATTTTTGCACTTGGATAATTTTGAAATATGGGATTAAATCGTCTCCTATGGGATTTTCTCGATTACAGTTGTCAGGGCCCTGGTCAAGCAACTTTAAACAAAGTTCCGTTGTTTCTTCTCGCTTGAATGCATCGCTTTACAGATTTGAAGGCCGCACATTCATATTGCTCATCGTATTTAGTCTTATTTTATCCTGGCTGATATACTATTTCTTAGCAGATATACCATGCTGGTACTTGTTTGCTTTTGTTCTCTTTCACCCTTCATTTTTGCTCTATGTTTGCCTTATACTTATCTCATCCATTTATTCTCGTTTCTATTACGTTACAGGATCTAAAAGTAAAATGGATTATAACAAAAACAGGAAGTGCAATTAAAGTTTCACAGCTTCAACTGCTACAATAGTTCTTTGATTTGTAACACACTAAACAAGATTGATTTTTAGGTGCATGGTATAATTCTAAAAACTATAAATCGTTAAAATCACTTTCATAATTTTTAATAATTTTAATTAAATAATTAGTTTATTATATACGAGTGTGTTTATTATATGATATTGAAACGTTATATGCTTAACATACTGAACTGCTACACCGTAATTTTATTCATTTTGTTCCGCTCATCTTGGTTAAGAAATAGGGTATGGTGAAAAGCGATAAAGTTAAACAGACATTGTAATTGATAAATGTAACAATTAGCAGATGATTACGTGCGCGATTGATTAATACACAATACTCCTCGTACTTTCAGTTGTACCACAAATTCTTTTTCCTTGCCATATACGTATATAATGGTGATTTTAATTATGTGTCGTATACCAAACAGAATAAATAGCACATAACGCTTTTCAATTATAAAGGTATCAAATGCTAACATTGCTTGCACCAGACAATATTGAAAAGCATCATAGTTTTCATTTTAATCACACAGTAACCTTGCAAGTATTGTATATCACAATCATTACAATAATCGTTTAATTTTGGCTCAATTACAGACTTATTAAAAGTTTTGTTAAGACCATTAAACCTAATCATCATTGAGTTATAATAAGCAATAATTTATAAATTACACATCTCTTCAGTAATTATTTGCACGTGCTCAACTTTATCAAACATCTGTAAATTGAATGTTGAGATGTCTGTAAGCGAATTTCAAAAATACTATCATTTTACATTAGTGTTAAAAAGATTGGATATAAGAAAAAATACTAAATTTGATCTCATCAAAGTTTTTTGTGAACTAATAAACATGTATTTCATTTCATTGATACTTTCAGTCCAAGTCCTTTAAAAAATAGTTTCTGTGTCATTTTTTAAATTTGGAAACAGAGAGTAGTCGCAAAAAGCTAAATCTGGTAAATTTGCTAACAGAATTTATAACGAATGATTGGAAACATTGACATTATTTTGATGGAAAATACTGTTTTCTTTGTTACGGAGATTGATTTCCTTTAAAATATTTTTGTTGCATAGTAAACCACTGACTGCTTGCTTCGATGGAAGGTAATCGCATCCTTGATAATTTGGATAATCTCTTTTCTGACCACCCCAGCCAAAATTCATTCGTGTTTGGAAAAGTTAGGTAGGACAAACGCATCCCACAACATTTAATCTTGGCAATCGAGGAGTTAAACAATTAGCAAGGTGAACGAAGAATGATGACATGGAAAATTATTTTGATCTCTTCGAGGGAGAGAAAGTTTAGATCGACTACGAAGTTACCGTAATCGTTTGTTTGAACGGACAAAATTATTTTTATGTATCTATTATTATATTGTTACAGCATATAACATATATGTACATATATAGAATACATGATTTTATAATGAAAACCGATTAAGCTATGTTCGTCCGTTTCTCAGTCCTTCTGTATGTCCGTCCATTCTTATATATGTATGTACACGTTATTTCATATAAATTAACTTGTGATTAACTTTTTCTTTCTTCCTTTTGTATATATGTATAGATGTATGTTTGTTGTTTCTTCTTCTTTATAGATAATTCTTTGACTTTCTTTCTCATATTTTTTATTCGTTCTCTATTAAACTTGAAGTACAGCCAAATTGCACCACAAACAAAACGTTGGTAATAATTGAGCGAATGAATGAATTCAAAAGAAAACATTGTGACATCGTGCTCGACTTAATGAACGAATCAACAATGGATAGGCGAAGCAAATGAAGCTGTGAATAAGTAAACGGGCGAACAGGCGAGAAAGCAAAGCTGCCAGAAAGCCTTCTGCCAGTTAGTGAAAGTCAGGCTCAAACGAAGCATAGCGCAGCGCAGCACGCTCTACAAATATTTATAGCATCAGGATCAAAATGCAAATTCGAAGACAAAAACGATGAAGACGTAAACGGCGATACCAGCGGCTTGAGATTGTGTGCGGCGGCGTGCGTTATGCATGACAATGCTGTTGGAAGGAGGGGAACTCAATGCAAAGCGAGCACAACGACATATCGCGTTCAAGTGTTGAATTGCAAATGTGTCAATTGTCAACTTTGGCATCTGCAGCGATGGCAGCAACACACAGCATTGCTTAATGCCAAAGTTCCAGAAAAGATACAAAGCTGTATTTTTCTCTGTGTGAGTGTCACTGATGAATATGACGATGATAACAAGCCAACAGCATATGGAACGCTACATGATGTTAGTGTATGTCACTGACACTATGCAAAATAAGTTGCCAAAAGGATTCTCAACGAGTTTGCAAATTTATTCACCACTTTCGGCGAATGAATAATATCTCATCGTCAACAAGGAAAACAGTCCTTAACTCCACTCTACTTGCGCTACTTTTATAAAATATATAGATACGAGTATTTTTTACTGGTTTAACAAAGTGTTTGATACAGCATCCATCAAAATAAGCAAAACACCTAAAAGCCCGTCCAGCCTGCCAGGTTTGACTACATTTTAATATTGTATTAGTTTGTATTCAAATATTTGTATATCGTTGTATGCAGCTTCAAGTAAATTGATCATTTCAGTTTACTATTAACTATTTTATGATTCTTCAATTTAATTATGAATCAAAAAACTGTTGGTATGCAATGTTGAAATGTTGCTTGTTTTTTTAAACTCTATTCTTATAAAGTATATAACATAGAGCTCCTAAAGGTGTCAGTATGATAAAATTAATAAATGTATATATAACACACAAATCTACAAATGAGTGTCTGTCCGCAGTTTATCCGTTTAATGTTTAGTCTCTTAATTTATAAACTAACAAGATGAAATTTTCAACAAAAATTCAGTCAGTGTTTCTGCAAGAGGAAACCAGAAAATAAATCTATGGTTTGATTTTAAAAGTACTTTTACATTAACATATCATTGGAGCTAATAAGAGTAAAAGTATTAAGTTTGCCCAATGTAACAACCAGAAAAAAACTAATAAAATCTTATAAACATATTATGTATACATAAGATATATGTACATATTACACATATGTGTCACACTAATGACCTTTATTCTTCACTTTGATAAAATAGATATACCATATTAAATCGAGGAATTGAATTAAATGCGATATAATCGGAGATTATAAAAAGTAAGTTATATTATAGTTATGAGATTTGTGATTCGCATACTATAATTCAAACTTTAAAGGGGGAAAAAGTCGGTTCTTTGAAATTTAGCAACAATGTACTGGTTAAGAGTGCAACTATACTTACTTTGTGTTGATTTACTTCATTTCTTTTGGTTATGACATTCTTCTGTGCCCATCTATAAATACCTATTTAAAAATTTAGAGGCTTATTAAGAGTTCATTACTAAAATTACAACAATAACACATCCGTATTATTTAAAAGCAATTATGATGCAAAATAAGCTAGCATAAAAGTTAACACAATTCGGGCTATATACATACATATGTATATATGTATGCATGTATGTATGTATTGCAGTTACTACACTTGTACTTTGAAGTTCTTACTTTAAGTTTTTTATACATATGTATGTACAACGTCCATACCATTACAAATACTTTTTCTGTGTATGAGTTCAAGATATAAACATAAAGTGTTGGATGGGCGCATTGTTTGTACATGTTTCAGCAACAATCCCACAAGAAAATTAATCTTAAGCCGCAGACAGCGAAAAGCCAAAAATAAATCAACAATGCAATAATTTATCAGAAATAAGTGTGTGTGAGTGAAGATACAATGCAAAAAACAAACAAAAAAAAAAAACAAAAAAAAAAAAACATCAACAAAGCTTTTGTTTGTGTTTGGCATACGCTACTTCATGAAATTTACTGGAATGACAACAACGATAGCGAGATTTTCATACGCAGCATTGCAGCTGACAGAATGACGCCGGACACTCGTTGCGATGTTATTTGTGTTGAGTCAATTGGAAGCTGAAAGTTATATATGTATCTTTAAACGGTGAAGTTAAATTTATACAGATATGTATTGCAGTTGACGACAACATCATAGTCACATCATAGTCTTTTAGCAAATTCTTTTCGATAGCCCTTCGTTATTACTTCATTTTTCACAATCGCCCCATCAGTCTCCACCAGTCATTGTGATGAATGATATATGCTGCTTCATTATGTACTGCGGTAAAGGTTTACTTGCACATCTCCTCCTTTATCATGGCACACCTTTTAAAAGCTGTAGCAACAGTACTTCTAAACACGAATGTATACATGTACATACGCCCATCCACATCTACATAAAGATTGCTTAAATTATGCAAAATATGTGCGCACATGCTAGAAATGAGTACGAAAATGACCATCAGCAGCACAGGACACAAGTTGCATGTGTCATCTAAATATTCGAAAGTGTACTCGTATAATATAGGAAATAAATAGACATTTTCACCAAATTTTTATACTCACAATATGTCTACGAAAAGCGTTAATAAAATCGTGCGAAGATAACTTTGATATTTTTTTTAAGCATATATATACACATACGTGTATGTATATATTATAAGTATAGCTTTGCCTACGACTTATCATAACACTTATTTTCACTTGATTTTTTCTGTAATGTCTTAGAGAAAACATAAAATCTAAGGAAAGTTATTATACCCTGTACGTTGAAAAATATATATGTATGTACATATATTATATTTTTATAAAGATATTATTAAGTTTGTGCGAATAACGATATGTACGAGTATGTAGCGCACAAATATTTGCAAGATCCATATATGGAAATGGTCAGTATGACTAGACGATCTGATCTAGCCATGTTCTTCTGTGTACCTAAGCGCCCGTTTTCGAATGCTACAATGTAAGAGCTAAGATTCTAAAATTTGATATGAAGAATTCACAACAGGCAAATAACAATATTTTCAAGACTCCTACGCTCGCCCATCTTGTGGGAAAACCCACCATTAAGCTTCAATATGATATTGCATGTTTAGGGTATTGTAATGTCGACCTACCAGACTATGGCGTACTGACATGTTTTTACCTAGTGATTATGATTACAAGCGCGCTCTTAACTTGCAGATACTTGCTAGCTCTTCGCTATTTTATTATTATCCCTTTAGTTCTTATATCCTTATTTTGTCACTCGCTAATTAAGTCTTGCAAACTTTCTAAACACTTCTCACTTGATGCACATGGTGCAGTTGCTATCCACATTTATGTCGAAAGTTCAGGCAAGAGTTTTCAAAACAGTTATAAACCAAACGTTTGTTGCGACATGTATGTATGTACATAAAGTACTTCACACATACATACTATATATGTATTTCGGATGTTGTGTAGTCGAATTAAATTAATAAATTTGTGGTTGAACGAGGTACATTTGAAGATAGAGAGAGATTGAGAGAGGAAGATCAAATAAGTGGTATTAGAAATCTGTAATACATTTCTGATATCCAAAATTAGATCATAAAATCTTTATCAGACTTAGAGATTAAAACGTCTACCTGCCAAATTTTATATATGGGCTATATACATATGTACTCTGTATGGTGTTTCCCTTAGTGGACACAATCCCGATTGTTCGATGGATCCAATTTCTTACCACAATGAAATTGTCAGTGTACAAAGTTATATGGTAATTTAATTTGAAATGTGAGAATAAATTGAGTGATCGATTTTTGTAATAAAGAAAGTTTGATGGTTTGGTTTCTATGGTGACTATGACTTATAGTGGTCCGACCATAGCCTTCTCAACATACATCAGTTCAATCTTATAAAAAGGCTGTTTCGGTGTATAATAAATAGAAGAAGTGTCTTGCATTATACTACAACCTTTGTAATATTTAAATTATTCGGTTACGTCTTGTGTAATTTTTATAGCACCCGCTAAACCACTGCGTTAATCTAAAAGTTCGTATCAGTGTGAAACTTTCATGACCATTTGGATTTCTTCGTGCTTGTGTATTCTATTTCCCAACAAAGAACGAATAATGTTGAAAAAACTTTAAAGCAGTGCGTAGTAAGAAAACAGCTTGAGAAAAATGAGGTGGCGAATATATTGTGTTTTCCGTTTTTTTTTTTTCAAGCCTTGGTTTATGTGCTGGATTATGTAAACTTCATAAGTGCTACTACTCTACTATCCTCCACACTTTACTTATTCCTTTTATGCCACTTCAATGACTTCTTGCACTAAGAAGTCAACAAGGACTACATTGCAGTTGTAGTAGTACAATAGTATGTAAGATGAGTTACATCTAGTAACATATTAAGAAGGCAACACACACATGTTGCGCATTTGACGATGAAATAGGCCATGTATATAAGGATGATAGGTTGCTCGACATTATAAAGTTACAATGGAAAAAAATTCTGATCCAGGCAAGGAATTTTGTTACTGCTAGAGAAGACAAAGTGCTTTTTAAATATTTACATGCCTTGGATTTAATAAGTGGTAAAAGGCGAAGTATACCCCATCAGTACCTACCTACTATACTTGCATCATATGTATATGAGATGATGCGCCAACGCAGTGAAATTTTGCGGTTGAGACTTAGGACATTGGTAACAACCAATAAGAAAGAAAGTAAATAATTAAATACTTGTCATCTGTTTGATACCTTTGTTAAAAAATTTAAATAAATATTTAATTTTCATAAATTAAGATTATATTTATAATTAATATTATTGGGTAGTGTCTTGATGTTTACAGCACATAGCACCATACGACGAAGACACAGTAAGATGCAGTTTTCGTGACGATAAGAATCGATAAAGCACAAAGCTTATTTTAATCTTATTACTGCATATTTAGTGTTTTAGTTATAGAGCTAAAATTTGGTACAGACATGTTTCGGATTACTAGACTATGTATTCCCAATATAAAATTCGATTTAGTTACCAAAGTTCGTGTTTTAATTTTTCTTAAGCTTTAAAATAAAAATTATTTGTTATCATAAGCAGCTGAAGCTTTATTATTGAAAGATTAAAAGAATTCAAATTTGGTAAGTAGTGCTAAGCTGTCTGTATTTATGCAAAGATGGTAATTGAAAGAAGAGGAATTCATTCATTCATTATTCAAATCAAAATAATTTTTAATTTTATATACAAGGAAGCGTCCGATATTTTCATGCTTAAGAGAGCATTCATATATAAGGGAGACCATAATGAGAGCGTATTATACATACCAAATTTCATGTGTCCAACTTTACTATTTGAGAAATATTAAGAAATGGGCAATTATCAATGTGGATATGGTGAATTGAATTGAAGTGGCAAAATTGGAAAACAAATTTAAAAAGATCCGCGTACGATCAGATCAATGCATACTAATCTATTTTTCATATCTTCCGAGAAATACACTTAATCTTGTTAAGCTTATAAAGAATGAAAAACAAATATACACTTTGTGTGTAGTATTCAGTAGTATACCGTTAGTCCACACATAGTTAATATACATACATAAGTACCAGATCTTGGAAAAGTGTGTACATATTTATATAGTGCAGCAGAAACTTCCGCATCGCTTTAAATTAAGTAATATGTACAATACAACACTTTTATTTTACTACAAAGATGACTACCTCGTATCATTAAAATGTCTCAAGTAATCTACGAATTACTCTACAGCCGCCTTTACTGCCCCTTTGCTTTTCAGTATCTTTATTGCTTTTTCTTTGAAATCTTGTTTTCTGCCAAGTTGTCGTCATAGCGAAACCTGCTATGGTAAACTTTTTTAAGCAAGTACAGCTTTATTTACAGCACGTGACTGTATTTCAAATGTATTTAACTTGAGTAGACATTCACGGCTTCAGATTTCGAGAGAGATTCCTTATATATTCTGTTCTCAACTAGAATTAAGTAGGGGTAAACCATATACTTTAGGCAAATGTATTTATATTGCAGTGCACCATTAGAAGAAATAAAGATTATACCCATAATTTATACCTTTTCATATTATTGGGATATGCACGATAGTTAAAAAATAAAAAAAAATATAAGCGATTATTTACTTAATATATTAAAATATATATATATATGTATATATATATTATAATATTCTCAATATATATACTATGTATAATTTAATGTTTGTTTGTCTTCAACAGTTATACCAGACCGCTAAACGAAAATTTTGACAGCATGTTCTCTCATGACTACTAAGAAAGGAGTGTTTGAGTGTTAAATAGTGGACCAAAATTTGCAAATAAAGTTGATATGCTGGTTACATTTCTGGTTACATAAAATAAACACTTAATATGCGCATTGCAACTCTGGGAATTAGCTACTAAAAATATGTATTATTCATATGAACTTTAAATGTTCCATCACAGTAACCTTTCTCGATATTTGTCTTAAAAAACCTGCTAATTTCTTGTACCCAAACACTGTACTATATATTCTGAATTATTATTTGCTGAATCGTTAGAATATCAAGAACCAAAGATATTAGAAGTCACATGGTAAAATACGATAGGAGGTACAAGAAAAAATAAATTATTAAACCAAGATCGTCTATTCATTAGCTTTTTTTTGGAAACAAGAAAAACTATGTACTATATACAATACAATATTTTTGTAAAGTAAAATATGTCAGATATTACGTTGGATTCTAAGCAAATAAGTAATTGCACAAACAGACAAATAGTAGCTTAGGCCAAAACACTTATGACTCATAAGTGTGTCTGTACGTACCTGTACATATGAATACAGTGTATTCGATAGTCGGGTCTACCAGATTTCAGATTTGTCACTTGATTTTCTTTGCACTTATATTTCTTACTTATAGTCAATGGCATTTTGCGTTTTTCATAAAGATTTTTTGCTTAATTTTTTTTCTTTTTTACCCCAGCTTTTATGACGACTTGTCGTGTTGCTTTGTGAGATGCTTGTCAAGATGAATGTTGCACATGACAACCGTAAATGTTTTAACTCTTATTGTTGTTGTTGCAATTTCTACAATGCCAAGTAAAATCAACTTGTTGTCGTTGCATATAACACAATTCTGGTGAAGTTTCTTTTTTGAAGTTTCTATATCTCTCATCTCCCTTCATCTTCCTCTTCATAGCTCCAACGCTCTCACTCTCTCTCAACTTTATACTTTTCGTTATACATCCATACATATATACCAATAAGAAATAGAGTGAGTAAATGTAGAAGCGATCAGCATGGCGATACATCGATACAGCAAATCGATAATGGAATTTTACTCCGTTTTTAAAGTGTCTTTTTCTCAGAAGTAATATATTTCAGAGCAATACAGATTTTCGTGTGGCCTTGGTTATTGGTCGATTATTAAGATCAGACAATAGTACACATCTACTTATTTCAAACATGGCAACATTGCTAAAGAAACCCATCTTTAGCTGTCACATTTCCAAAAATAACATTTTTGTAACACTACAACAATTCTGATTACAAGATAAGGAAACATAGAAATTGATAAAATATTACATATTTCATGTAAATTCTTTTAAGTTCATTAAAAATGGTAGTTAACACATTGTAATATACTTACATATTAAATAGTGATAGCCCCACTATACGTATCCGTTCTTGTATTAAACCCATTTATCTTAATGAGATAAATTAAGTTTGTAGCTTAAATCATATGCAAATACCTAGCAGAAGATACGGATTAGTTACTATGTATATCCAGGTTTATCGATCTACACATCTGATTTCATGGAAAAATGAGAAATGGGAGATTGATATTTAATAATAAAAAATCTGTTGTTGGAAAAGAGTATTCGATAGTCAGGAATATCCAAAGTCTGTATTTGTTTCTTACGGCTCTTCTTCTTTATTTCTACCAACATAAGTCGTGACATAAGTGAGGTGACCTAAAGGCTACATCATGACTTGCAAGAACTTGAGTGTAGGGGTGATGTGGAAAAAATTATAAAATTGTTTGTATTATTTCCATTTGCACAAATATTCCAACACTTTCATATACTTGGAGTCGCTAAGTCAAAGATGTCGAAAGTTTTTTACCTGCTTTCTTGCGATGTGTTGCCCATTTTATTTTATAATGATTTTCCAGCAAAAGTTATTACAATCATTACGTTATTCAGTACTTTGTTGTCGATTGCTTTCTTTTGTACAAACATGTTAACAGTCTTACATTCTTATATACATATTGTACATACTACTTCTTGTAGAGTCATTGTTATTATTCTCTTGGTTCTTCGTTCATTTATACTTCACTTTTTCTGCCTCATTACTTTATTTATTGCAAAGATGAATCATTAAAAATGTGTTCATATAATAGTTATTATTGTTGTACTGTTCGCATTTATATTAAAATTGCACGTTCTTTCTGTCATCCATCATATAATATACATTTACTCGTATGTATGTTTGCAGATTTTTTTTCTTAAGATTCGTGCTTAAAACGTTTTTACATCTGATTGACTGGAACAATGCTATGGGCTTGCGGTAAAATATTATATGGATGTGTGAATGTCAGTGTTTTTGCTGTTTTGAAAATGTACAAATGTACAATTAAATTTAATTGCAATTTCAATTTGTATAATTATGTCGCTCTAAATAAATAAATTTTTAATTTGCGTCAAGTTTACTCAAGGCTTTTAGTAACATCAAAATTGTCTTCATCATTGTCATTCACATCAGCAGTAAAGCTACCACGCAATAACTTCAACAATAATAATACCAGATGCTGCTGAATTTAACAAAAGCTGCTCGACTCAAGTCCCAACTTGCATGTCGTATTTTGCCACGGGGACACAAAAAGTGTTTATTAAATGATTATGTTGCTTTGTTCTTTTTTGTTTTTTTTTTTTTTTCGTTGTTGCTATTTTATTACTGTTTCTTCACTATTTTATAATGATCCTTTATGTACCTTTCACAGAGTATGAATAATTGTTATCACTATGTAGTGATGTTATTTTGTTTGTTTTGAATTTGAAATAAGGAAGTGAGCAGCGTGACAAAAATTGAACCAATCGGACAATTATTTGATATGGTTACAATCTACTGGTTGTTTTGGAATGTGGGCCTATGAACAAACTCCTTTTATTTGACTAAGCAATTAATATGTACATAAAAATGCAAAATGATTCAATTATAGACTAAATTTATGATGAATTTATCATATCTTACATTAATCCTCATTCCTGAATTCAGAATTTGTCAGCTTTAAATTATATGTTGATATACTAATCTAAAGTTTTGAAAGTCTAAAGGTGGTTGTAGTGTTTTATAATTTGAAATTGTGAGAAGTGTACAGCACTCTTTTATTTTGTAAATAAATTTAAAACTAATGTTTTTCCTCGAAATTAAGTTAGTAATGTATATCTGTAATGTTAATACTGGCAGCTTACTACAAACCTAAAATTGTATATGGGTAGCAATGTACAGATTCTTTTCAGACGTGTTTAAAACTAACATTAGTTTAAAATTAATATGCAAACTATAATCTATCCAATACAAACTTTATAGTCTCACATGGGACAGTAAAACTAATTTTGTATAGCCGCAAACAAATCAAAATTAACAAAATAAAACAAGACAGAGCATTCTTCGCAAGTTCGGTTTACCGAATCCCACATAACTGTCACCCATTTTGAAAATACATATCCCCTCCC
Organism: Amiota mariae; assembly: GCA_035041805.1. Taxonomy (NCBI): domain Eukaryota; kingdom Metazoa; phylum Arthropoda; class Insecta; order Diptera; family Drosophilidae; genus Amiota; species Amiota mariae. Next base: position 86,601 of record JAWNKV010000665.1, read on the forward strand.
TCATTCGCAAAACAAAACCATATATTGATACAAATGATTTTGAATAAATTGTAGAAGGCTTTGCAAAACCAAAACAACAATAATCATGAGTTTTAAGTGTATTTTGTATAGGCCCTAACACTTCTAGTGATCGAAAAATTCTGATTTTAACAAATCTACTGCGTACGACATACTTAGAAACGCTCTGGTGCCGCTTTCAGCTCGATAGCTCAAACACTAAATAGTTTCTAATCGATACACTTTTCTATGTTACAAACATTAAACAAATTAATAAAACCTGTTCGCATTGACGTGAAAAGTATAAAACTATATATATTGTGATTATCCTTAAATAAAGCATATATTGACTGTATTTTTTTCAACTTATACGTTCTATCGAAAAAATTATCTCTCAAATTGATTTATGATATAACATACTATTCTATACATTTTTATTGCATATCACTCATACGTCACATTTGCTTAATATGAATTGATATGAAAAATTTAAGTTGGAATTTCGAATTTGTTGCTGTTGCATATATTTGTCATCTAAGTCAAAATCAATTAGCTACTAGGACTTAACTTGCAGTAATTATTTATTGTCAAAATCTTTAATTTGTAAAATACTCGTAATGTTTAACATGCATTGAAGAGATTGCAGAAATATCGTATAAAATCAACAAAATAAAAGTGATTCATAAACAGTTGAATTTTATATCTTGTGCTTTTAAAAAGTTTGGTTTGTGCGAAAACATTTTGTATTTAACACACATAATGCCCATCTGTCCCGGCGTCTTTTTATCGGAAATTAAAAGAAATTCGATCCTGAAATGGTTTGTTAACTTTAACAAAGCGAGTCGGTGTAATTCAAGTTTTATGATTAAGATGTTGTTTATTAACATGATATGAATCTTTTCAGCTGTACTAAGAAACTTTTTTGTTTTTTGTATATACCTTTCCTATGAGGATCATAAGTAAGTAGTCTGTGTGAAAAGTTTCGAAGCAGTTTTTAGAATTATTATTTATAAATTTTTTTTTGTGACATATAAAACTGACGATTATTAAATTAAATACCAGGCGTCTTATGGGCATTTTAAGCAACTATGAATTAATAATAAAGCAATTTGAAAAAAATATATATATATATTATGGTGTGGAAAATGCTTTAAACATTATTTTAACAGTAATACAATAAATTAAATCAAAACAACAAATATAGAAATATAGAAATCATTGTGCACAAATTATTGCTCACTTTGTGGGCACCGTTGTCTATTGTCAATAAACCCTTTCAGAAACGCCACCGAAATTTCTTTGTTGCAATTGATTAAATTTTATGCTTTGCACATCGATCGATTACTTGCAAAAGCTGTGCAGAGATAAAACACAAAATCTGTAAAGTATGCACACTCACTGATGCGTATTTTACAATAATAAAATAATGTTGAAAATTGCAAAAACACAAAAGAAAATCTAAAAACAAGCAGAATTCAAACAGTTTGAAAAAATCTGAGAGCAAATTGCAGACAAAAGATGCAAGAGAAAGGACAGATAAGGAAGGGACTACGTTTTAAATGAGTTTAAGGACAACGGCAGATTTAAAATTGTAATCTACAATATGTTGCTTAGTTTTAAGGATAAAATATTTAACCATATTATAGTACTACTACTACTTAAATAACTTATTTAAATTATTGCTTCTATAAAATATGGCCATATAAAAAATTAGACTTTCTGACAGATCCATCCCAATGTGGTATAAAGACACCTTTTGTATTCACAATCACAACACCTCCTAATAAAGTATTCATTATTTGGCTCTTCGAGGAAGGTGAAGTAACTTGTAAAAGTATTATTGTGTCATTATACTTATGTTTGCTGTCTAAGCAAACTTTTCAAGTTGTGTGTTTCCGTTTACGTTTGCGTTAGCTAGTTGGTGGTTTACAACATACCACCGCGAAATACTATAAGAGCTTCTATTATATATAGGTATATAAAAGTATTCAAGAAGAGTTTTTGTACTAAACTTCAATTCTTTCAGCATAATAATTATAGTCATGGTGAATGACGGGTGATAAAAGGAAAACGATATAAGTATGACGATAAGGTTGCTGATGGTAAATTGCCATATTTCTATAAATTTTTTGGTTCTATGGTTCTAGAACGTCATCAATTTATAATATTGTTCAGAGTCTTATTTTTGTCTTGCAAAAAGAACAACTTTCAGCATTACAATTAATTGAAAAAACGTTGAGCCAAGTCTAAATCTAATCTTAATTGGAAGTAATGTTGAGAAATAAAATATATTTTACTGAAAAACTATTTTTCCATCCTTTTTTAAACTTTGGTGAATTATATTTAATTTGTAATATAAGAAGCATTTAAGGGGGATAGCTCTTCTTTTCACTGTTGTTTTAAATAACTTAACAAAATATATAGTAAGCTTTTGTACTGTTTGTTAATGAGATGATATTCTACATATCAAAAGAATAACTATAATTTCTAATATTTAACGTGTCACGTAAACATAAATAACAGCATCGAGACAAATGGCACAGGAATTTCTTATTGAAATCTATTAATTATCATGTTAAAATGTTATTAATCAGACTTGATGATACCACTACACATAACTATAAATTAATTTATAATGTACACACACGCATACACACAAGAGTAAAATAAAGCTAATTTTGTTCTCATGAAAACTTACACAGACATCAAATAAGAAGGAAGGAGGCTATGAAAAATAAACAATTCGAAACAATATAATTTCATCATTGGTGTTGTAAAGTGCTTTCAGTGTAATATAATAATGTATATTATTATAAATAATTTTAATTTAAAAATTTTATGATATCCTAAGTATAAAATTGAAAAGTGGGTCTAGCTCAGAAGTAACGACGCTCGGTGTTGTCGGCATCGATTTGAAATCCTACAGCTAAGAGAACTCGATTCCGTGGATCTGAACATCGGACAAGAAGACTATATTCTTCGATGAACCTAAGTTTTAACCTTTTTGAAGGTCATGACCTTCGTTTGTTCGATATGGGGCACCGCAAAAGTACGCTTAAGATGGCGAAGACAGTGAACATAATGAATATTATAATATTATCTCTGTTATGATACTTTATTATTTTTATGTTTGAATTTCGAGAAAGATGACGGTACGAATATTCGTTAAGTAAGAAACTGAAGCATATGTCCTGACAAGATGGCTTAAGCTATCTGTACCTTCATTTGAGGAGTAAATATTTAACTTATTTATTTAGTTATTAATTATTTATTATACTAGTATTATATTATATTAAATAATTATAACTTAGACTTACGGACAATAGGGACAAAGGCCTTCAGCTCATAAATACTTAATATTTTCATTCATTTGTATTGTTTTATTTTGACGATAAAGGCCATCTCAGTGCCTCAATACTTTAATTAAATGTTCTCAATAGAACTACAAATACAAAAATCTTAACATAACATGCAAATAAAGCGATAAAAATAGAATGTGGGCACAATGACTCTTACACACGCAATTTAAAATAATCTAACCGCTGGAATATTGTTATGTTTATATAGTATGTATTTAGCCACTAGCGGATTAAGCTCGACGGGACCTGGGGCGGTAAAACTAAATGAAACCGTCGGTCTGCTTGGTGTGCCTTCGATTATTCATCTCGACTTATTGCTTGTTTGAGATTGATTAAACGCTTCAAGACTTTTTCCAAGATTTAAAGGTCCATTAGGATCACAGGCGCGTGGAGAACCGACACATACACCGCTCTTAGTCCGCCAGTGTATTTACGTTCACTTACTTTACTAAAACAAGCACATAAATTTGCATTGTATATACACATTCGAGGGTCGATTAAAAAGTCCTCAGAAAATCCCATAGAAGACATTTTAAGTGCGATTTTTTTTTTACAGCGAAATTTACTAAATGTTTTCAATTTCTGTAGTTGACTGTCTGCATAAAGAAATCAAATTTTGTGATTTTTTAAATGGAGCAAATACAGTTGTATTGTATATGGTTATCTAACTTCTTCATAAGCAAAACTTAAATCTGAATGAAATCAAAGCAGAGTTAGATAATGTTTGTGGCACATCTGCATCGTTTACATAAGAGTAATTTACCTGTAATCATTTTGTAAGGACTTATTGGCTCACTCTCGTAGTATGTATGTTGGAATGTAGATTCATATGTATCTACGTAGCTGATTTGTAGGCACGTCATGCACTTGAGCCCAATTATGTGCTTTAAACAAGTCACAATACCAAGCCAGAGACAGAAAGTATGTATGCATATATAAATGTTTATATGAATATATTAGATGTACATTTATAGACATATACATAAATACACGTGCCGCAATCAGTTTTGAAATAAAGCGTGTCGAAAATGCAAACTGGGCCTGCACATCATGGCGTTTGAGTATACAATCAAATGGTGCCTTTTTGAGTTATAAAAAAGTGATTCAGTTGGTATAAAGTAAACATACCTTAGATTGGCTGATAAATGTCTGTAAAATTAGAGAACTTGAAACACAGAAAAATTTAAAGTTTTAGTATTTAAAATAGTCTGACTATCTTTGTAATGTAAATACTTATTATTATACAAGTTTATTGTAAATATGTATATGTGTGTACATCTGACATACGTGTGAAATATATTACTTATGTTTTATTTATGTCGTGCCTAACCACACTTGTACATTTGAAATCATACACGTATGTATAAAGTATTGTATGTATTGGTAAAATCATCATTAGGCCCAATACGCCCCGCTACTACATTTATCTGGCATAGGGAAAGTAGTCGTTTTTTAAAACATTGAATACCATTTAATCATCACCTATAGATTTCTATTACAAAGTGTAATACAATAAAGATGTGCAATACATTACATTCTAATTTTGTCGTATCTTTTACATTGCATTAAACAAATAAGGTTAAATAGATAAGACACGATTAAAAACTTTCGACCTTGTTCACGTCATTTCTTGCGTTTTAACGTGAAAACGTTTTTAAAAATGGCAGCGCTACACCCAAACGCTTTTGGTATTACCAATAGTATTAATATATCTCGTGACTTAAAAGTCGTAGTGCTAAGTAATTTATATATTCTGAAAATAGTTCGCATGTAAGAGCGTTTTTGTCATGAAGGGGGAGGGGCGTAGGAAATGATGAAAAAAAATATAATTTCATAATTGTGAAAATGCTATTATCTTGAGAACAGCTTGACCGATTTGGCTGATTTGTTGTATTCGCTATTGACTAATTTAGAAGAATGTTAAAGAAAATGTTCGGCTAATCCACCGGAAAAGTTGAAAATTTGGATATGTGTATTTGGATTTTTGTATTAAAATTTCAATAAATAAAAATAAAATCAGCCAAGTGTGAGTTGGACTCGCACACGGAGGGTTCCGTACCATCGTACAAGATTTTTTGCTTAAAATATAAAATTATGTTTATATTTAATAGCCTAAAATTATACTACAATTAACAGCTCAAAGTATACTACAAAAAACAAAAAAATGTTAAACAAAAGGTTAAATTAAAAAACAATGCTTCTAAAAATGTATATTGTTAGTATTTGTCGTTCTACACCCAAGTGAATTACACACTCTGTGAAAATTTCAACTCTCTACCTTTTACGGTTCATGAGATAGAGCAGGAGACGGACGGACGGGCGGACATTGTAAGCTTAGTAATAGGGTCCCGTTAGTTCCCTATGGGTACGGAACCCTAAAAAGTAAAGTACACTTTTAGGGATAAAATTTATATACAATAAATTTTTTACCTAATCCTTTTGTTATTGTTGCTGCTGCTCTTGCTATCGTTGGCATATTAGATGACGTCAGATCAAATTGTTTATAAACTTTTTATGCAGGATCCGGTTATGTTGGGTTGCTACGACTGTACATGCTCATCGCGTCTTTTTTAATTCGTTTTTTAAATAAACGGTAAATAAAAAGCATTGTTGTAAAGATTTAAGTGTTTGACTAATATAAGTCAAATATCAATCAATTTCTTTAGTTCCGAATACAGAATTGTGTGTTCTTGCGACCAGCATTTATTTTGTGAATTTTAGGCGCTGAAAATGCTTGTCATCTTTCGACTGTTGTTGATTCCTATATTTTTTTTTCGTTGAGTAGTTTGACTTATCAATAGTGGGACAGCAATCCTGATTCATTAGTGCAGTGCACTATGGGGAATTTGACCACTTTTTCTGGCATAAGTTAATAACTCAAAGATTTTTTCATTAGATTCAACATACCAATAGGAATGTTTTGGAAAAATGTGGGAGTGGCACCTAACCCCGCTTAATTTTTTTTTAACATCAAAAAAAAATAGAATGAATTGCGAAAACAAAAACATATTTTTGATCATAAGCTAGTTTTTTGCCGCTAAAATGAAATACGTATTTAAATAATAGCGATTTTTTCCTTTAGCTAGGTTTAAGTTTTAATTATCTCCTTGCTATTTATAAATGAAATTAAAAATACAAAAACTTAAAAAAAAAAGTCCGGTAGCCGTAGGATTCGAACTCGCGCACTCACGTTCTGAGTCTTACACTCTAACAAATACGGTATTGAATTTACAGAACTTTAAACAGTAATGGTGATGACGCCAATGTAAAATTGCACTTCACTGATCCTCTGCAACCAAAAATGTTACAAGATTCTTATATGGGGACTCCTTTAAGTTTTTAATTTTATGATAATTTTAGTATTTGTTGTTATAGTGGCAATAGAAATACATATTCTTTGAAAATTGTAACTTTCTATCTATTACGGTTCCTGAGATACAGCCGCTGACGGGCAGCGTAAGCTTAGTAATAGGGTCCCGTTGGTACCCCTTGGGTACGGAACCCTAAAAAGAACTGGAGCTTATTTATACTGGTATGTCTATTTCAACTTATGTTAACTTTCATGTTCATAGGCTTTTCAATGGGTTGTGGCATTTTTTTGCGGATTTCAACTGCCTTTTCCGGACATGTTAACTTAAGTACCGCTGAAAGATCGACTTGGCAGCCATGCCTGCTGCTTCAGCCAATAAACGCACATTAGTTCGTTCAGAAATTCATAAATATTCACCTTGTATCCTTCGACCCCTAGCAGTCTTTAGTATATATGACAATGCGGGGCGGGCAACCGTCTTAATTCGTGTGTGTGTTTTTTTTAATATCTCCAGGCAGCACATTTTTTTTAATCAGCTCCAGATTTTTGCTACATTTTAGCCATTTTGGCAACAAATAGGAACAAAATTTTCAACTTTATTTTGTTAAATAACTGTCACATGTGATTAAGCCCGTTTTAAAGCATTTAAGAATTGTTTAACAAACAAGTCCGTATTGTTAAAAGTGAGGTTAAGACCTAAAAAATAAAATTTCGGAAAAAGTTAAAAAAAAAGTGCACCTTGAGACAAAGTGCAACGAAATCAGAATTGAAGACTCTACACATTTAAAAAAACTTCGTAGCTATCAAATTTTTGCGATTTACAAGATAAGTTTGTAAATCCTTACCTTTGTAAATGTGTTTTTTGAGATACTTCATTTTAATATCCCATTAATTTTGAACAGATGAAGTGTACCAACAAATAATACAAACCATATTTATTCAAATTCCAGCTGGTGGTCCGAGGGTTGGTGGATATATAGTACAAAAAACAAAAAAGTTTTTCTAATAACAATCTGAATTTGGATCCAGGTTTGTATGGGGGGTAATACTCCTAGTGGTCCATGGGTCTTTTTAATGGTTGGTGAATATGGGTCAGATATAAGATATAATGTCCAAATTTCAAGTCGATAGTACAAAAAACAAAAAAGTTTTTCTAATAAGAACTTTCATTTGGATCCCGGTTTGTATGGGGGTATAGTGGTCAGGCTGATTCCGACAAATGTACTGCGTATGGTAAAAAGAAAGCTCCATGCAATTCCAGCTCTCCAGCTCAAAAACTGAGGGACTAGTTTGCATACATACAGACAGACAGAAGGACAGACAGACAGATGGACAGCAGACGGATAGACAGACGGACATGGCTAGATCAACTCGTCTCGTCGCGCTGATCACGAATATATATACTTTATGGGGTCTCCGATGTGTCCTTCCGTATGTTACAAACTTCATGACAAACTTATAATACTATTTACTGTGTGACGAGTATAACTACTACTAAGCTCAACACTAAGGGGTAATGATTATTGTATTATTGATTCTGGCAAATCAAGAATATACTAAATATTTAAGACAATACTCGCTTTATTCTTTTAATATCTATTGAACGATAGAACAAAATACACAGGGGTTTCGAGTATTTATCGTAAATTTTTCTATGCAAACGTCATACATTTATTAGCAGTTTGAGCAATACATATGTATATGTTTGAATGGCTCACTTGCCAAATCGATTAACTCCACTGTTTGAATTTTATTAAATTTTAATTTTAAAACACTTTATTGACTCCTAATACGTAAAAATTTTAGTAATAATAACGAAATATTCGATCCTATACTTTCAATATGTCGTTAGATAAAAGATACATCTTCAGTAGTACAGTCGACATTGTTTATTTGAATTTATAATTTATTCTTCTTAACTTTTTGTTTTATGGAGTTAATCGATTTGGCAATTGAATTATTCATATCATAATGTCATCACTGCGAAGTCTCTTTCATTCTGTTGCTAATCCCCTACCAAACAAAATACATATACAATACATTAAAGGTTTACAAAAAAAATATAATTATCATAATTGCCGTGTGGTATTTGTCAGTAGACGTAATAAAATTAATCTCAAATCTTTTTTCTCGATATACGAACAAATAAAAATTATATATTTCGCGCTTTAAATAGAAACCACAGGCAAATTGAAAATGGGGAATCGTTCTTCACGTTCTCTTAGTCCTGAACAGATCAACGCTCTTCAAGACGAGACGGGGTTTTCGCCTTATCAAATCGATTATTTGTATAATTACTATAAATCGCTTTTTCGTGATGACAATGGAAAAATTCTACGCAGTGAGTTGTTGCGTATGCCACAAATCATTATTCACCCAATGGGAGAGCGCATTGTGGATACTTACCTATACCCAGCTGCTGATTTTAATCAGTTCTTGCATGGTTTGGCGCACTTCCTTATTGTTGATCCTTGTAAAAAATATAATCCAAATACTCGCTATGAAAAGCTGAAGGTAATTTTTCGTATGTATGATGATGATGACGACGGCACATTAAGCGTGGAGGAATGCGAGTCACTTTTGCCATTTTTTTCTAAATCACAAAATGAGCGAGAGATTTTAGAAAGACGCATGAATTTACAGCTGGCATCGAAGGATCCAGGTGGCAGTCACTTTGGAAAAATAAGCCTTGACGATTGGTTTATGATTTTAAGCACGGTCGAGTTTGATGATTTTTTGGCAATTAATTTTTAATTTAATGTTCTAAATCGGCACAAAATGTTATAAATTATGAGGGTGTAGGGCCTTTGTTGATCTAAAATGACCATGATAAAAATATCTATATTTTGTTTTAAAAAATTATTATATATTGTATAATGTTTTACATGTAAAAAAGAATTGTAAGAGAGATAAAATTGTTATTACGAACGATAACTTTTTCAGTCCTTAGGAGTAGGTATATTTGAATATTATTACATATATAAATTAAATAAACAAGAATAGAAAAACTAATTAAATGTTAGTACAAGTGCTGTATGCTACAATGTGCTGGTATTAACCATTATAAGAAATGATCAACCCGGGGTCATCCTGTAACTCAATACATTTCAGATGACACAAAGAGAACGACGATTAGTGAAGGTGGAATTTCAAAAGCTGTATATAAAGTGTTGTGTAGAAAACATATGGCTTTTGGCTGCAAATTTAATATTAAATATTGTTGAAATGTGTGGTGTAAGTATGATTTCTTATTTTTATTTATTACTTTACTATCTTACAGTTTTGTTTTCTTTGTGAAAAAATCGAAAGAAAAATTGCGTCACCTCGAGACAGTAGTTAACCAAGCAAACGTGTACTCTCCGAACGAGACAGCTCGTACCCAACGCCAGCATTTTCATTCAAAATACCAATTGTCGTGATTTACTCAAATAAATAAAATACATATTTTAAAAAGTACTGCTTTGATTTTAACGCTCAGATTTTTCCAAATGACATATAAAAAACATCATATAAAATAGCATTGTGTAGGCAGCAAAAATGTCTATGTTATATTTCTGTGTAACACAAAACTCAAACCACATTTATCCTCATAGTTTTCTAAACGTGTGTGGTCTATCTATAATCTTATATATACGAGACCCATTCAATAAGTAACGAGGGAAATTTCTGTAGCTATAAAACGATATACTCGTATGTATTCAATCAATACAAAATTTTGGTTATTTTTCAACATAGTCCACAGCAACATTTATACTCATGTCACATCGTTCTTCTAATTTGTATATGTCTCTGGCATAAAATTCTTTGGGTTGAAGAAGTATTCACTTATTCACAAAAATTAGTTTAAAGATGTTTGATAAAGGCAACTTGATTGATTTTAAAATGTATTTCTATGCTTTATATGCAAAAGTTGATCGATCAATTTCTCGACAACAGCCCCACATACCGGGTCCAAATATCCGTATACTATCCTATATTTCAAACTGGAACCAACCATATACGTTCACAAAATTTCTTTGCAATCAGATGAACCATGTGGAAGTGCTTAGCATATGTACGAATGAATGCTATACTTTATATACTATAAAGAGTATTTTTCGAGTCTTACACAAAGTCCCCACACAAAGTTTACTTTAAACCAGCTCATATCCTACTGTCATATCAAACTTTGGGAAGTAAAAGGTACCAATGTTAATGTTTATAAATAGGACAGTTTTGAAGAAGATTTAAACATAGAGAGGATGTGTTTCTGTAATCATTAAAGTTTTAGCTTAAATAATCTGGGATTATATTATTTTTCTTGAAATGAAAGATCATATAGCCGGCAACCTTTTAACCAGACTTATTAATCCGACTCAACTGATCCGACTAATAATGACTTGTGGTTACGTCCTATACAGATGGCTTCTTTTTTTGCGCTTTCTACTTAGATTCTGCTGTAACCCCTTATTTCTTCAATTTATACTATAACGTAACTTATATTGAATTTTTCTTTTAATTTTTAATAAGGGTCTTCACGAGTTTGCGTAAGCTGCATAAATCACCACTACGTTAACTAAGTGGCAGATAGACCATATAAAAAAAAAATTTGAACGTTTGCGTTAAATCGCGAAACAATTGAGCTGCGTAAACTGCTTTAAAAAAATTAGCGTTGCCACAGTGGTAATTAATTGTCTAGCAACTCTGCCGAAATTAGAAGACAAAAGTGAGAAAAGTAAATAAAAGTAAAAGACGCAGGATTTAATTTTAATTAAAATAATAATTGATTTACTGCCTTTTCTGTAGTTAATTTAATAAATTTATTTTTTCACGTGTTTTGATAATTTTTTTTTTTTTTGAAATTACGTCGATTTGGATTTTCTTTTATTGTGTCCATAAAAATAGTAAAATATGTCGAAAAAGGAAAAAAGAAATATTAAACGTATGAGTGTTGCACTTCTATGTTGCAAATCCCAAAAAAATTACAAAACTAGAATTATAGTTTCCGTTGCTGGTTCTGTTTCTGTTAAATGCGACATCCGGCCTTAAAACACCACATCTGGTATGAAAACCGGAAACAAAGCGCTATTTGTCGTTTTTAAGCACTATCAATGTGATCGCTTTTCAACACAGAATTCTTTTTACGGCTATAGTTAATTGCAAGACGGAGTAATTTTTATTATGGTGAAATTTAGAGAGTATAAAGTGATTTCTTAGAGAAATATACTTATGGACAAATATTTAATACAACTCGTTCCTTAGCTAAAAACAAATGCTTATAAAAACCGATTTATTAAGCTTTCGGATTAAGTGTGCATGCCAAATAAAGGTGCAAAAAGTTATACATATATGTATAAGTGCTATTGTCTCCGAAAATTGTGTAAATCAATTTAACTCTCTTCGTTTTCGTGCTTGTCGAATATATTTTTAAGAAAAAGATCAAGTTACGATAATATTAATAATAACTTATATCAAATATAAAGAGCTCGTTGATAAAACTGAGTCTTTTATGGGTTTTTCGTTTTCTTAAGACTGTGTAAGTTGAAAACAGACTTCCCTACCATATCGTTTTTCTTTTTTTTTCCTGTTTTTTTTTTTTTGTTACTATCAATAGCAATTGTCTCACTCTTACGTACGGAAGTACCGGAAATAATGTTTTTTATGAGTACATATTGCTTGCAATAGTTTTTTTCACATTTAGCATTCTCTTACTGAAAATTTTTATTTTGTTTATTTAAGGCGAACAGTAAAAGGAACACGAACAACGAAGAGTATTAGCAATCTAAACAAAAGTCTATTGCAGTGCCTTTTTTTGTTTATGATATTATCGATTCATTTACATATTTCGTTGCTCTCTTTCTTTTTCTTTGATATCTTTCTCTTTTTATTTCAAATTTTTGGTGCTTATTTTTTATTGAATCAGTTTTTTTTAGAGCTGTTAAATGTACATAATTGTTGGCTTCGCTATATCTAAACGATGGCTCATTAAGGTTCTCTTTATGCTTGGGGACAGAACCAAGTCACACGGAGGCATTATGACTGTTTTCTTTTAACCAGAAAATCACGAACAAGCAAAAAAGTGTTAGCAAGTGCATTCTAGAATTGTATCTCTTTTTTAAAGCCTTTTATAATCAATCTAAGAGAATATTGATGCTAAACCCTAGAAAGCTGAAAGTCAGTATGAGGACCACATACAATTCATTTATTTTGGTAAACCAAACTAAAGTTACCTAAACTATTCAATATGCAACGTTCTTCAAATTGAACAATGTAATATTAAAAAAGTTCACGTCGTTAGCGCATCAACGACATGCTAACTTGATCTCAAACAACGACATTAAATGGAATGTTTTAACATCAACATTACTTCATAAATGTTACAAATTAGACCATATAATATTATCCTATAAACCACATTAATTTTGTCGAAATAATGATAGGTTATTCTTACAATTCGTATCATTTGTTTTTTTCAGATGGTTTTTACTAAGCATAATGGAAATTACTGAAAATTTTGCCATAATTTAAAAATGTAATATTAATTTTTGGACAAAAAAACCTACATCATATGGCCACCATAATAGACGAAGTGAAATGCATGAGAAAATACATATAAGGCAGTGAAAATGATCAACCAATTTAGAATCACTTTAAAGGAATATTTGATAAACATAAATGAGGTTACGGCGCAACTGTAACACCGAAACCGACTGAAACTGCTAGGAATCTATTTCCTGGCGGCTTCAACGCAAAAAAAAATACAAAACATTTATAAATCAGAAGGACTTAAGAAAGAAGCAGCACGTTTTAAAAAGATTTAACAACTTTGAATATCAAATCATTTAATATGTTACAAAATTCAGTAAGTGCTGGCGCTGCTGCGTCGTCTCCCGTGATAGCTGCAACACCAATTTTCGGCACGTCGTCGCCAGAGGATTCGGCTTCAGTCGCAGCAGCAGTGACAGCCACTATTCAACCGAAAGTGGTCGTCATACGAAGGCGTCCGAACCAGGGCTTTGGATTCACTTTACGACATTTTATTGCCTATCCACCAGAAGATGATCCGGAATGGCCATTAGTGAGTATTATAGGATTTTCTAAGTACATTATATTAATTACTTTAATAATTAAAAAATTATACATAATCGTGTAGAAATAAATGAATATAGATTGTAATGGAATATATTCTATTTTTGTATTTATTATGACCTTTTATTTCTAAATATGTATTTGATGAGACCTCACCAACCCAGAGAATACATCCTCACTCATTTCTATGATTGCTAAACAAACATATGGTTGTTTACAAGAAATCCACATATACATACTTACATTCCTTAAATACATTAGTTCAAATTATCCGACTACATCATTTTCTCTTATTTGTAATAGAAAGCTGCAACCAACGTTTTAAATAGTACAACCAGTGAACCAAATTCACCATTACTATCATCTCAAATGTCATCGTCAACTAAAAGAACAGCGACTACAATATCAACGGTGCAAGGGTCGCCTTACCAAGTGAAGGCAATGGAAACAATTTTCATCAAAGAGGTACAAGCAAACGGTCCTGCACACTACGCCAACCTTAAAACGGGTGACCGCGTTCTAATGGTAAACAATACACCAATCGCGGGCATCGCCTATAGCACAATTGTATCGATGATTAAACAAACGCCAGCAGTTCTCACTTTGCATGTTGTACCTAAGGAATGTGATGTGCTCCAAATGGTAAATGTGCCTGGTGATTATAAACAATCTTATTTGACAGCAACTAAACTTGACTAACTCTGTATCATATTTTATCTACTGATGTAGCACTATACCAGTATTGCTCACACACCAGAGTCAAATCGTCTAACGCTGCAACGGAAACAGCCTATGACAGTGTCAACACTAGGGCTTACCAATAGCGGCGAAGAAATGCTGCCGTCATCGGCAGTTAAATCATTTCCACAGCAACAAATGATCTCACATCCTGTTCTCGCACATGCTGCAAATGTTACAATGCCGGTCACAATACAACGTTCAAGTGGTTTTACTGCAGCAACAGCAATGTCAAACATCAACAAAAATATGCGACAGCCTATATTGACTGGCATTAGCAACACTGATTTTGGTGATAGGGCACATCAGCATCATTACCAACAACAACAACAAACACATTTTTATCAACCACTACAAAACCCACATTTCCATCAGCAACAAAAACCGCTTTCATTGCGTAGTAGGGAGCCTAATGCTCCAACTGGCGAGATTTCTTCTGCAATAATCGATGCTTCAGTTGTTGATGATATACGGTGAGTACCGCAATATATTGTCTATGCTAAATTCTGCAGTACTTTTAAAAAAAACTTCGATGTCATCATTTTTTCCAACAATCAGTTTTTTGTCAAGTTTTAAGTCATGAATATGTTTTTATACGCTTCACGCAGTGAATACTATTATAAGTTTGTCATGAAGCTTGTAACATACAGAAGGAGACATCGGAGACCCCATAAAGTACATATATTCTTGAGACGAGTTGAGCTAGCCATGTCCGTCTCTCTGTCTGTATGTATGCAAACTAGTCCCTCAGTTTTTGAGCTAGAGAGCGGAGCTTTCTTTTCACCATACGCAGTACATTTGGCGGAATCATCCGAATCGGACCACTAGGGAGGATACCCCCATACAAACCTGGATCCACATTAAAGTTTTTATTAGAAAAACTTTTTTCTTTTTGTACTATCATTTTGAAATTTGGAAACTATGAGTTTCCTACTCATATCCACCAACCATAAAAATTTCAAGACCATCGGGCCACTAAGGGGATTCAAACCTGGATCCAAATTCATGTTCTTATTTGAAAAACTTTTTTGTTTTTTGTACTATCGACTTGAAATTTGGACACTATAAGTGTCTGACCCATATCCACCAACCATCGGACCACCAGCTGGGGCGTGAAGAGTATTACAACTTCAGCACAGCATAAGTTAGTTTTTTTTTTTACTGTTTTTTTTTTTTTTTTTTTAATTTGATCGTTTGATGTACTATAGTATATTGCCTTATGTACTACAATATGTCTAAAATATAATATAATAATATACATTGTATATTAGAAGGCCTTATGATTATTTATGTGTTTATTTTTTCATAGCCATAGCTTCGGTTAACCAAAATGAATATTAATCCGTTTCTTTTTCATTTATTTCTGATGTTTGAATTGAAATTGGCTTACGGAAAAGTATGTTTGTCATCTGGCGATTATCTACCATCCATTTGATCAACTTTCTCTCTGCATGAATGCTTATCGCGAAACAACACAATGGTTATCTGTCTCGTTGTCAATATATATCAATTATTAACTTTATATATTGTAATTTATGAAAAAGTATGAATCGTCGTCGTCTCTTATTGTATGTACTTTATAAATTCATATGTGTTGTAAACATGTTTAACTATATACATATATACAATACATAAAGAAAAAAGTAGTACCCATAAAACTGTAATGTAGTAGATAGGCTCAATTGATTTCGAAACAAGCTAATTTCGATTAAAATTTTTATCATGCTTCATAATTATGCTCATATATAATATATATATATAATATGAAAAATACAAATTCAATATGACCCTGCAATTTAATACAAAGGTAAAAACATATAAGTAATCAATTATTGGTGAAAAGTGATTGAATTTTGTTTAAAATTTGTCTTTATAAAAATGTTAACACAAGAATGCAATTAAGCTAAATTTTATCATGAGTCAACTTAAATGTAACAAAGCACAGCTGGACTATTATGATATCTCATTTAAGTGTTCTCACAAAGAGTATAATATATTGAGGTACAAAAAAATATTTTTTTCTATAGGCTTTCACAATAATAAAAACATAATTGTGGAATATAAAGGCAATCTACCGTTTCCGTTATTGCTCTCGATGGCGCATATAAGCGTAGTCGTCACTATATTTTAAAGTTCATTACTATCTCTGTACCATTCATAAAGAGCACCAATGATACTACATACTTTAGGCTAGCCAAGATGATTGTAACGCATCATAAATAACAGCCAAATATTTTTGCCTGAATTTGCCCATTGTAAATATGTGCACCTCAAGATTTCCTTGATATGTATTACAAACATCAGACCATTTGGTAGGTAATACATTCACACCTATATTGGAGTAATGGTTGAATTTTGGAAGTTGTGGGGATCGTGACAAGTTGATATTTACTACGAGTTAAAAAAAAGTCTTGAGACAAATTTACCTTATAATCCGATATCTCCAAAACTGTTCACATTATTAGGTTTTATAGAAGGATTTTATATGAACACTATATAATACAGCGAACGGTGTTTCCTTCCCTAAAAATGTTTAGATACTGCAATGGATCATATGGTCGATGTGTATCTTGAATGATTTAACACACAAAACTAAGTCATATTTGAAATAATTTAGTGTACGGGAATCAATTGTTATTGTGATTAGAAGCGGACAATAATATTTATACTTCATTGAGTCTTATTTGATTCATATTAAGCGTTATAGGTTCTACCTAACATTGATTTACATTTTTCAAAAAAGGAACTACCAATTATAACAAAACTTTAGATTATTTGACAGTTTGCCTCGAAACAGTGTATGTATATAAGTGGTTAAAAATTATTACTAATTTTGTTTATTTTAGTATAAATGTCTTGTTATGTTTGGTACAGTAAAAAAATCAAATCCAAATTTAATAATTCCTTTCACTTATATGTAGGCATAGGGCATAATGTAATATATTGTATTACAAAATAATTGCCTCCAAATAATGCAGGGGTGCAACACATCGAGACTAGCCGACTATAACTTTCGTGTTTACTATTCCATTCTTATTGCTGTTTCAATTTTTGTCTTTTCGCCATGAAAATTGATTTATTTGTTCATCAGCTCTATTTAGTTCAGTTCATCGTGAGATATGACATTGGCTTCACACATATTTTATCGGTTCGCGTAGTTGATTGAAATAAATGTATATATTGTGCAAGTGACTTTAAAAGTTATTCGGTAGGTTGTACTCTCTTAATATTTAAACAAACAGCTTTATTAATGTAATCAATTTAAGTTTTTTAATACTAATATTTATAATTAATATCAAATGATTGTTCTTATTTGTTATTATTTAATGGAAAATGACGTTCAAGTTTTTTGTTAGACTTCATAATTTTTGTAATCTTTGGAAATATCGGTTCCAAAATACTGATTTGTTGCTTTTATTTTGTATGAGTCGAGATACACTTTCGTTTTTTGTCAAATATCTAGAAGCTACTTAATAGAAATACTCTTTAAATAATATTACATACATATATAATATTTCTGCATTACATTTTGCTAACATCTTTAAAAAAAAAGATATAATGGAAATTTTGGTATGACTCTAAATTTCTTGCTTTTGTATTGTATATACAGTGTATTTTCATCGTTATGATCTGATCGTATATCCTAGTAACTATTTCAGTATATGTACAGTTAGCTCCAGCGATTATTTTATCAAAATGAATGGTACATGTTTCATCATACATATTTAACATTTAGTTTAAATATAAAAATATGTACACAATAATTTTTATCTTCTATACAGGGTTAATCAATCAGAAAAATGTATAGGAGGTAATATAGAAGAACCGTTACACGAGCCTAATACAAATTCAACAAATAACGTTGCTGCCAACATTACTTCTGTTTTATGCTCAACAAAACCGCTAGAATCAAATGATTTAATGATTCGCCTACGTGAGTCAATCAAACAAAAAGAGGAGTTTCTTAAATCACCTTTGCCACCAGCAAAACAACACATAGTCAGTGATAACAGCGGGGTAATGATTTTTAATAGCGGCGATGGTGTAAAACCACAAACTCATCACTTTCTCCCGCACTCGTCCCCACCATCGGATAGCACAACAGCCAATGAATCGAATTTTGGTAGTTTTAATACTATAGATTTAGGGGCAGAAAGTGGTCAGGTACAAAATATTGTTAAGCAACAATCCACTTCAAGGACATACTACATCGCTGATAGAAACAACTGTGATACGCATGATTACCATGCTAAAAATATGAGTGCCACTGTAAGTCAATATGACGGCATTCGAGCAAGTTCCGAACCTTTTATAAGTGGCGGTCGCAACGAATTGCAACAACAAATACATCCTCAGCGCCAAAACAACAGCTGCACAACAACCTCAAATTACTCTTCCAAATACACAAAGGACTTAGATTTTTACGAAACGGGTGTAACAAACAAAGTGTATGTTTTGAATAATTATACATTGAGTGGAAAGTAAATATATTTTTTAACAGGTTTGAACGGAAATTGGTTTCGCACATGGCCAAGGGATTTGATCCCTTTAAGCCACTTTCTATTAATACAAATGCAATCGATATTGACTGCAGTGTAGAAACGCCTGGTAATGCAGTACTAGTAAAGAAACCTGGCGTACTTTATGATTCGTTGCAACATCATCCTTTGCATCAGATGCAAGTTCAACAATTACATTATACATCATATCAACTACCAAAGCTACACCAAAGCTCTGTGGTGGACGGACAAATAAGTAGTAGCCGAATTGAAATACACAAAGCTACGTTAGCATCTGCAGTTAACAACCAAACGCATAGTAATACAATTGATTGATTAGAAATCAAGAAAACTTTAAATTAATAAAACTATTACTTTTTAGGAAATCCCAATTCTGCTCTTTCTGATATCACTGAGAACATTGACATGACGAGCAAAAATGGTAAAGTGAGCCATTTATTCAAACGTTAAACAATTAATTTTATTCTAACAATAAATTTGTAGTAACTACTTCTGTAGACACCTCCAACGTTGTACGTCGTTCAAAGCCTGTTTCGCTTGATGAAAGCAAACCCATGCGTCGTATTTCATATTTACGCGCAACAAATAATGAAATTGATTACCAAGCAGTATCATTAACGCCCGCCACGAAAACTTTAGAAACGCACGGTGGAACAGAGAAGCTATCACAAACAAAACATATTGTATCAAAACATCCGGATCCAACATATGATATCATTACTTGCGGTCATGAGTTTATAGAGACACCCAATGGTCTAGAGGATATACGAGTAATGCATTCAGCGGGTGGTAGTCGGCGAACATCAATCAATAGCGACTTACGTAGCAGGTTTGAACTAGAGAAAATCATGATTTCGTTCTCTCAAATTACTTTCTTCCATATTTTAGCATTCATACCGACAATATTAGCATTGATGTGAATGGCAAACAGGAAACAAAAGATGTTGTGACTGAAATAGAAGTATTTGAGTCGGAATTGGAAGTAAAGTCACCATGCATTAATGGCAAGGTAAGTTTTGAGTTAGTAAGCTATAGTATAGTTAGTGCGATGTAGGGTTAATTTCTATCAGGGGGCAATTTATGTATATTTAGTTCTTTGTTTTTGGAAATTCCAATTAATTATTTTTATCAAATTTAAAATTGCTATAAGTTAAACATGAGAAATGGGAGTTAAAAAAAACATGACTAGCTACATTTCAAACAAAATGCTGTCCCTTGTAATGGGTGTTACAGACTGAAAGAAAAATTACATTAGGGAAACTAAAGGAGCTTAGCAAATTAATCGAATATGTTTAATGTTCGGTTAGTGTTACAGTTATTGTTTGTTAATACCGTCTTTATACCGTATTGGATCTGTTATACTTTTCCCTATACTTAATATTTTTTTATGATCGTTTTGCTGTGACGTCTTCTTTGCTACCTAAGGTCGGCATTATCTTCCTACAGTATTGGGAAAAATGATTCTCTTGTTTTTCATAGTTTAAGCGTTTGCGTTCTTATTTTTCCAATTGTTTACTTTTATCCGAAACCATATTTTAGGGTATTTGCTTTTGTGTGGCTATAGCGATTTGACAAGGTTCTGGCAAAACTTTTGCGTAACATGGCATAATGGTTTTTGGGCAAGTGACAATTTTTATACTCTTCACGTAGTGAATAGTATTATAAGTTTGTCATGAAGTTTGTAACACACAGAAGGAGACATCGGAGACCCCATAAAGTATATGTATATATTCTTGATCAGTGCGACGAGACGAGTTGATCTAGCCATGTCCGTCTGTCTGTCTGTATGTATGCAAATTAGTCCCTCAGTTGAGCTAGAGAGCTGAAATTAACCATACGCAGTACATTTGTCGGAATCAGTTAAATCGGACTACTAGGGCGGTACCCCTCATACAAACCGGGATCCATATGAAAGTTCTTATTACAAAAACTTTTTTCTTTTTTGTACTATAAACTTAAAATTTGGACATTATAAGATTCTGATCCATATCCACGAACCATGAAAGTTTCAAGACCAACGGATCCAAATTCAGGATCTTATTAGAAAAACTTTTTTGTTTTTAGTACTATCGACTTAAAATTTGGACATTATAAGATTCCATATCCAACAAACTTATAAATTGCAAGACTGTCGGACCACTAGCTGGGGCGTGAAGCGTAATACAACTTCGGCAGTCCGTCCGTCCGACTCCTGCCTCTATCTCATGAACCGTAATAGGTAGAGAGTTGAAATTTTCACAGAGTGTATAATTCACTTGTGTGTAGAGCGACAAATACTAAAAATTTAGAAGCATTGTTCTTTAATTTAATTTATGTTTACATTTTTTTTGTAGTATACTTTTAGGCTGTTAATTGTAGTATACTTTTAGGCTGTTAAATATGCACATAATTTAATATTTTGAGCAAAAAATCTTGTACGATGGTACGGAACCCTCCGTGTGCGAGTCCGACTCACACTTGGCTGATTTTTAAATTTGATCTCTAAAATTGTGGTTAAGCAAGAACAAAGATGTGAAACAAACTTACAGAGTACTACCAAGTGTGTATATTTTAAAGTAACACCTCGCTTGTATGCCCTATTAGGACCTTAATTATTTCCTTACGGATATTTTTCGCTAAAACTTAGTGTACCTTTTTTCATTGTAGAACAGAGTTTAAAACTATTGTAATATTTTTGCTATGGTCTTTTTAGCGAACATCAGAATATCGTTCCTGGAAGCAAGTTAAAATTGAGATAAAGGGAGACATACTGAAAATATATCCAATTCGTACAACCAAATCGGATGGTAATGTAAGTAAATAAATAAAATCAATAACTAATTACTTTATTTACGTTTATGTGTATCTGAAGGTGTTGGAACTTGACATAAGAAACTTTAAGTTTTTTGACGAATCTGTAGACAAGAAGAAGCATATTTTTCGCATGCAATCAAAGCCCTCACATTTAGTTTTGGTTAACAACGAGCTTTGTCTTGATTATACTCAGGATAAAATTACCTCGTCAGGTAGCAGTGCTTCGACTGCCTCTACAATGACACAAAGTACGGATCAAACGCAACATACGGAGATACTTTTCAAAACCAAGACCAGTACTGAGATGAAACGCATCTTCGGTTTATTACAGTGGAAAAATAGTCTCATATACGATGACAATGTGCAAAGAAAACAACACTTTGAGTCGCAAAAAATGGTTGCCAACACGTTATCGCACTGTGATGATCCCGTACAAACATCGTTAGCTGCGACAACCGAATATTCGCCTCTAAGCTCTACCTCAGGTGGCGTACTTGACACAGCGACCACAATAACGAATGATTCAATATCACCACTGATGAAAACACGCAAATCGAATGCACACAAAAATGTTCCCGAAAAAGAGTTGGGTTCACCGAAGGCAAAAAATTGGAAAGATTTGCTTTTTCGTCGTGGGGGAAATAATGGAAATCATAGTGCAGACATATCCCCGTCAAATCTTTCCTCGGCCGCAAAAACCACAGGCTCAATCGGCGTACCTCTCAGAAACTGTCCAATGGTACGCAATTATTCTAAATCTAAAAAAAATATTTTATAACGCATATTCAATTGCAGTCAAAATCCAATGAATTCGTTCCAAATCTTGTTACCGTTTGCACTAACATTGTTGAAACAAAAGGTCTCGGGGTCGTTGGAATATATCGCATACCCGGCAACAAAGCTGCTATTTCGGAGTTGTCTGACCAAGTTAATAAGAACGACTTCTCTTGGGATCGCTGCAACAGTGACATCAGGTGGGAGGATGTAAACGTTGTTTCCAGCTTGTTAAAGCTGTTTATACGTAGTCTGCCAGATGCTTTATTGCCAAGCTCTTTCTACAATCATTTTATCGAGGCTGATAAGAAACCTGGACTAGCGCGGCTAAAGGAATTGAAAAATCTACTTGAATCGCTGCCACCTTACTCATATGAGACTATGAAGCATTTGATATGCCATTTGAATCGAGTAAGCAAAAACTGCGATGTTAATCGGATGGAGCCAAAGAATCTGGCGATTATATTTGGCCCTTCGATTATACGTACGCCCAATGACACACTAGAAATTGCTGTCAAAGACATGAAACACCAATGCCGAATTGTAGAGCTGTTATTGACGCAGGTAAGTGAGACTAGTTTATAAATTTTCAAAAGTTTTCATAATAAGAATTTATTCTATGATATTTTAGTATGAATACTTTTTTGAAAACGGAAACACTCCAAATGTGACCGAACTCAACATTACGACGTCAGGCGCCGGAGAAGCCTGCAACAGTGTCTGTGGCATTAATTCTGCTATAGGACAATCCAAGGAAGACCAAACTAACATGCTGCTGCATAATGTCTCAAAAATTGAACGTTTTACGGAGCGTGAGACACGTACTTCGAGGTTTATACCCCAACTGCGTCGTCGTACACACAGCAAGCGTTCCACGTTTAATTCGGATACATATTCGGGCGAAAGCGTTTTGGTAAGCAATCACAAAAACAAAACACTAGAGCCCATTAAACCACTCGACCAACTTCATCCAAACCTCCAAATAATTCAGCACAATTTTATATCCACACCGGACATAACTGTAAGCCCGATACCGATTACATTACCATTTTTGATTACGTTTAAAAACAACCACACAAGCACAAACATACACCAACAAAAAACTATCCAATCCAATCGCCGTTGCGCAGTTGCCGATCTTTTCGAATATGATCTAATTGAAACAATGCGTGTACTACCATTTCAGTCACTTGATTACGCAAAAGTAAACTTGTCGAGGTCTAGCAGCAGTTCCACTACACAGTCAAACAGCGGTTGTGGCAGCACTACCAATTCACAAACACCAACAGAAATTTCGAAAATAGGCAGAGGCGTTCCAACTTCAAAAAAGAAGGAACGTAGTTTTCTTGGCTCACGTTCGCATCATCGAAAAGCAAGTTTAGATGAAAAAGATTCTAACAGCGTTTCCGTCAGCGGTGGTATAATGAAGGAACAACAACGCAGCAGTATTGACATATCCATATTTTTAACAGACGATGAATCTAGCAACAGTCGACTAAGCGACACAGGTAAAACATGAACACTTACTTTGTTTATTGAATAACTAAATACCAACTCTATTTTAAGGGTCCATGTCACTAACTACAATTACAGACACTCTCGACACAAAACTTCGGAATTTGCGTTCCGGTTCTGAGTCCAATGACGAAAACGGTTCGCCAGAATATCCTAAGAGCCGACGACACACACTGGGACAGCCACTGCATCTGCACTCAGAGAATATTCCTTTTGCAGACGAATCACCTGAACGTCTGTTTCACAATTTCTGCAGTTTAGATGCTTCACACACGTTAACTCTGAATCATTCACGTTTAGCTACGAACACAATTGCTGCTGCGAAGTCGAATAGTCTCGAGTTGGAAAAAGAGTTTGTTGTGCGAGGTGTTGCATCACTTGCAACTGGTGGAACTGGTGGAACAGCAAACGCACATAAGTTACAACATTCAGCAACTGTGCCTTTAAGCAGCAGTATTACTGTAACACAAAATTCTCCAACAAACCCTACTCAAGTAGTTACGGTCAAGACGAGCGCTAACACAAAAACATCTATGATCAAGCCAATCGGCAATAGTGGTGGTAGTGGTGCAGTTTTCGATAATGGTAAAAAGGCGTCGGCACATAATTCCTTTGCTGGCAAAAACTTGAGATTCGATCAATGTATCGGCTCCGAAGACGATTCTGAGGGCTCAACGACAAGTGATCCAAAGGAGACTTTTGTCATCACTTCACCATCATTTTTTTTAGATCGTTACAATAAAAAACGCCGCGATCATCGACTTTTTCGGTCGGCTTCATTTAATTGTCGTAATTATTCGTCAAGACATCCAAGTGGGATAGTATCTTCAAATGCGACTGGTGGAGCCGCCAGTTCGTCATTAACCAAAGACGAAAAGACTGATATGAATTTAACGAAAAAACGGCAAATCCAGAATAAACAGAATCGGAGTATTAAGCGGCGTCATACCGTTGGTGGTCCACATGACTATATAAACAAGTCAAATGGAAATGCTGTCAATGTATCAATGAACACTACTACAACCACTGCAGCAGTATTACGTCGTATTTCAGTGCCTAGCGGTAGTAGTAATTTAGCTGCTTCAGGCAATAATAACAATTCGACACAAAGTGATGGCAGTAATGGCAATGGCAGTTGTGGGAGTGTTGCAGGTAACGTTGGAGGTACAATAGGCTCACCAACGGTGGATGACGTTGCTGTACGAGCTAAAAGCACTAATCGAGGTCGTTATTAAAGAATGAAAGAATGATAAAGCAATTGCTAATTATATTTTATCAAAGACTTTTTTTTGTTAGAATGTAGCATCCCAATATAGATGCATACATACATACACGTACATAAGTATGCCTATAGGTATGTAGATACATATGTGAGTACGTGATGTATGAATGTAACAGCGACAGCACATTTCTGTATTTATATATTCTAAATTTAAAATTGTGCAATTGTAAATTTTTAAATTTTTAAGTAAATTGTACATATGAATATACATACGTATATGTGTGTACACATATGTTTTTAATATATGTATGTATATTATATGAATACGTACACATCTTTTTTTTGTGACTGGTTATTTTGTTTTGTTGCTATCTTTTTTTTTATTTTTTAAGTAAAAAGTCAAGTAGTTTTTGATATTAGTATGTGAATTTTTGTATTACAATATTAAAATAAAAGGAAGACATATACATACATATATAAATATAACAAAAGAAAAAAACATTTTTTCTTTATTAAATTGTATAATTTGGAAAAGCAA
Source organism: Amiota mariae (assembly GCA_035041805.1). Classification (NCBI taxonomy): domain Eukaryota; kingdom Metazoa; phylum Arthropoda; class Insecta; order Diptera; family Drosophilidae; genus Amiota; species Amiota mariae. Next base: position 112,435 of record JAWNKV010000665.1, read on the forward strand.
ACATCAAAAAATCCGCCAAGTGTGAGTCGGACTCGCACACGGAGGGTTCCGTACCATCGTACAAGATTTTTTGCTTAAAATATTAAATTATGTGGATATTGTTAAAGAAAAGGTTAAATTAAAGAACAATGCTTCTAAAACTGTATATTTTTAGTATTTGTCGTTCTACACACAAGTGAATCACACACTCTGTGAAAATTTCAACTCTGTACCTATTACGGTTCAGGAGATAGATCAGGAGACGGACGGACGGACATCGTAAGCTTAGTAATAGGGTCCCGTTAGCTCCCTATGGGTACGGAACCCTAAAAATGGAGTTGAAGTATGGTTAAGGAACATATTGAAAAACAATTAGCAAAATTTACAGTCTCATCAGTCATTCTTAACCGATGTGCCGCGTGATTGTTGAGAGGTGCCGTCAATGTCAAGTAGTCACCTAACTCGTCTCTGCGACCTTCCGATATTTTTAGCGGCTGTGGGCTACAGAAACTGGAAGTTTTTTAGTGTTTTCTAATATGAGGCTCAAGTTGTGGAGGAGGGTTTGGTAGCCAAAAGATGTGTAAAGGATCTTATCATAAACCTACATTATTCAATTTAAACATTCTATGCTTCATACTTTCTGCGTAATTGTCATTTTCATTCAAACCAAATTTGAGCAATTAATGCAGTACCTAAGGAAGAATACTTGGCCCCATCCTATACATATTATATACTGCTGATATGCCGTAGAAGTGGCGATTGGTGAGGTAAGATGTAAGAAGCAGTTAGTATGGTGCAGGAAGTCATTTCTTAATCATCCCTGGATGCCAGATTCTATCAAATGCTTTTTGGACATCTTTTTTCTTCAAGTGCATCCATAATGCATTCGGTGACATTGCTCAGTAGTTCCTTGCCCTCTTCTAAACTGATGTTCCGGTATGATGTTAAGTTCGTCCAGTACAGGTAGAGAGTATTTTTTCAAATACTTTAGAGAAGGTTACCAGTAAGACTAATGGGACGGTATGATGTCGTAAACTGCTCAGGTTTATTTGGTTTTGGTATTATAATTACCTCTGCGTTTTTCCACTGCCCTGGGTCATCTATATATTACGTCACACGAATTCAATGCTTTTTTACCTTCCCTCCTGTCACAGGAAGGCAGACTCATCTGGCAAGGCGATTCCAAAAAGATATACACTTTCGTTCGGTTTCCAGAGTACTTATTTGATTAGGTTGAAAGACTGAATGCAAGTGCCGAGCAAAAGCCGCTGCCTTCTCTTCTTTACCCCAACAACGGACCCCATTGATGTTTACAATTACAGTACTTCTTCTAGTGGGTTGCTTTAAGTACTTGTAAGTAAGTTGTAATAGTCTGCCCTCCTAGTGGTCCGATGGTCTTGAAATTTTTATGGTTGGTGGTCGGAAACGTATAGTTTTAGACGGACAGACAGATGGACATGGCTAGATCAACTCGTCACGTCGCGCTGATTAAGAATATACACACTTTATGAGGTCTCCTTCTGTGTGTTACAAACTTCATGACAAACTTATAATACTATTTACTGCGTGAAGAATATAAATAGGTCAGGCGTTTATTTAGCATGTATTCAGTAAGAAGATCTAAGAGAATCTCACAGAGCGTCCGATCTGGTCGGAATTTAGTGAGCTAGTGCTTACTTTGTAAATAATTAAATATTATATTAACAAAATAGTCAAGATAATGTAACGTCTAATAAATTCGTTTGCTTATATTTATTGTGGTTTTTTTAATATGTGTACCGGGTCGTATTTGTGTGACGTTCACCGCTAAGGTCAGATAACACAAGATATTTTAGGGAATTGCTTCCTTGGTATGTAAGGTAGTTGCCAAATTGTGCTATTGGTGGGATCTTATTTATTTATTTTGTAATAATATTTATGTACTAATCAATTGAAAACTCGCGACAACATAAACGTAAACAACTACATTAACTTACTTGGAAGTTAAAAGTGCTTCATTATCTTATGATATGTATTGTATTAAAACTTCTTTTGATTTAAAATATTTTAAATAAAAAAATTTGCCGACTGTTGCTCTCTCTATTATAGAGCCGTAAATATACACTTGTGAAATAACTGCTGACATGGTGAGAAGTGGAAATATATCTTATAAGAACATTAAGAATATAACTGCATTATCGTTTCATTTGTATGTACATATAAGTACAACTAAAAACAATTATTTAAAAAACCAAAACCCTACTGTGAACACTTTCTTCAAAAATTAGTTGATACGTTTTCCGCTTTTAACGGGGAACAATTGCGACAATCCTACAAAATAGCAAGAGAACATTTATTTTTAGCACTGGCAGCACTGGGGATATCGCTGAGGGTATGCTTATTTTCAAGAAAAATTATGAGTTGGCAGCTCGAGAATAAATGTCAAATCTCTCACTCTTTTCTTCTTGAGTTTTTCGCCATACAAGATGGTAGGTTTTATTGTCACGCTAGGAATTTGATAAAAATTCAATTAAATCTTTAAATATCTGTGCAATCGCTAAAGTCTCAAATAAAGTGAATACGGCAATTAATAATGAAATATATTTACCTCCTGCAACCGCAGCATTTTAATTGTTGCAGGCATTGGATAATCTGATTAAAAGGATTAATATAAAAAAATGTCTCTGCTTTTCCTTTATAGACGAAAGGTACATCAAGTTTTGGTAAACGTCATAATAAGACGCACACATTGTGCCGTCGCTGTGGTCGTTCGTCCTATCACATTCAGAAGTCAACTTGCGCTCAATGTGGGTACCCCGCCGCCAAGTTGCGTTCCTGTAAGTACTCATTGTTTATATCTCCACTATATTTTTAATTTACTAATTATTGTTCCTTATTAGACAATTGGTCTGTTAAGGCCAAGAGGAGGAAGACTACTGGCACAGGCCGCATGAGCCATCTTAAGGTGGTCAGACGTCGTTTCCGCAATGGTTTCCGAGAGGGTACACAAGCCAAGCCCAAGAAGAGCACCCAATCTAAATAGACTTCTTTGACGCAACTCGTCGTTACTTCACATCAAAGGAAATTTATTAAATGAAAGCTGGTTAACAAACGGGATAAAGTTTGCTTCTTCTGAGGCGAAAGACGGATCACAACAAATGCAATAGCAATCTATACACAATAATAACAAACAACATCATTGTACTTTGCCGGCATTTTCTCCCTCCCAAATATGGTGTGAAGATAATAAAAAAAAAAAGAAAATTCTTTAAGTGAAACAATTTTTTTAAATTTTTTTTTTTCTTATTGCACACGTGCTGTCAAAAATAACCAAGCAAACTAGAAATATGAAGTGCTAATGGAATAAGTGAAGTGTATTACGGTTTTAGAATTTTTTTTTTTTTTTTTTTATGAATATAGAACCCCTGAATGATTAGAGAGTCAATCTGAATGAGAGGTGCTATAGAGGAAAATAGTATTTGGTTGTACGTCTTAGAATCTCTATTTTTTATGGGGTTTAATAAAATTTTAAATTTGTTTGCATTCCAAGGACAAATTCATTGTGTGAAAGCAGTTTTCTATTGAAGCCGCTAAGTGCATTGAAATTCCAGAAGTTTCACTGAATGAGACATGCCAGTGCAGTGATTTTAGACTCATGTGTCGCGGCACGGCACTATAGTGAAATTCTCGAAGAGTGTGGGGAATTATTAAACGTTAGGTCCGGTTGCAAATGAACAACAAATCTCCAATAAAATGGTAGCTAAATAATTGGTTTACTTGCCAAATCGATTAACTCCACTTTTTGAATTTTATAAAATTTTAATTCCAAAACACTATTGATTCCTAACAAGTAAAACTTGTAGTAATAATAACGATGTATTCCATCTTATACTTTTAATATTTCGTTAGTTAAAAAATACATCTCCAGTAATACAGTCTATATTGTTTATTTGAATTTATAATATATTCTTCTCAACTTTTTAATTTATGGAATTAATCGATTTGGCAAGTGAATTTTAAATGATAGGCAGGTAGGCCCACTACTTAAGGGGTCTAACATGCTTTCGCACATCGTTGTTATACCGCCAAATTTGCCAAAAGTGATTTGTGATGAAATATAGTGGAGAATCACATTGTGTTAGATTATGACGAAGACAGCTAGAAGTTAACTACGCTTAAAGAGTCTTCGTAGCTGTATCCCTTAGATTCAAATTGTATTTTTTGAAGTAGTCAAGTAAGTGACCAGACTTGATGCATTTAATATATACAGAAATTATAATCTCGCCGTTTCACTTTACATCTACGAGTCTTTACGATCGTAATTAATTATTAATTGAATTTCTTCAATTAAGCGGCACTCCTTGAGTAGTTACTTTTGGATAACCGACACAACTTTCGCATAATGACAACAGAAGGACTCGTAGCCATACATGCAATATCAAACTTATGAATATGTTCATTTTGCCTTATAAAAGTCTTCGGCTGTGCTTAAAGTTGTTTATCAATGTTAAAGCTTTGCTTCAAGAAAAAAAAAGAAAAAGATCAGATCAATTATAATCGACTTGAGATCGAGTTAGCAATTCAAAGTGGTGAGCAGAAGGTATAATTTAGATTTTATTTAAACTTTTCTGCAGAGAGTCAACAAAAATGGACAGGTTCCTTACTGGCAAGTTTGTCAGACTAACGCAAGTCTTCAGAGATCTTCTAGTAACTAGGCTCGGCTTCTAAGAAGTGCCACAAAGGAGAAAAACATATTGTATATTTTTGTTGTTTTCTTATATTTATTCGTTTATTTTTTTTTTTATAAACTTTATAATCTATTAATTTAGTTTGACCAAGCGTAAAAGTTATTAATTATTAAGTTAAATTACATAAAATTAACAAAAATAAAAAATAAAAACTAATATTTCCCGCCCTTTTGCTGCTTTACTGAAATTCAAAACACAAAAATATTGAAAAAGCATGTGCTGCACCCATATAGTATATGAATATTCATACATATTATCCATGCAGATGTGTATATCTATGAACGTATGTGTAGGTATATATGTATATGGAGGTATGTTTGTAAATACATAAGCAGTTAATATTAATGGCTTTTATGGGAAGATATTTCTTGTTATCTTAATTATTTGGCATAAATATAAATAAAAATCAATTCAAAGCGCAATAGAAAGAAGAACGAACTCTAAAAATTGTATTAGAGCAGATACCAATCCACTGATTGGACCAATATTTACATATGTATGTATCCACTGACAACATAATTATGCAGTGGAGTCCTAACCAATCGGTAACAGATGCTGGCTGTTCTTATTGGTAAGAATGAAGTTACTTTTCGTTTATTGAAATGTTCGGTCGGATCATATATACTTATAATGATGAATTGTGATCTCATTATTAGCAACATGCAATACAATAATAAAATTTAATTAGGCATTTCAGCGATTCGTAATTTGTTGTCGTTATGATTAAGTAATACGATAAAAACTACAAAAAAATTTACATACAATATACACGGTTATAAATTAAATAAAAGTAATAATAATAATTACAATAAGTTCCACTTAATGACTAAAATTTTAATCGGCGTGCTCATGTTGTAAAATTCTTGGCTTTGGAGTCTTCCTTAAATCACAGCTGTTTATTGCCGCCGCAGTCAGCAGCGCAATGCTGCTTTCGACGGCAGCAGAATTAATCGCATTTTTCGTTGTTGTCGTTTTAGTTTTTGTTGTAGGAGTAGCGGCGAGACGTTTAAATAAAAGTTTCTTAAGATTTTGGAATGGCGCATCAAAAAGGACGGTTAGCACGACTGAGGCCAAAAATATTGAAATAAATTCGTTTGTATCGAGCTAAAATTATGAGGCAAAAATGAAAAAATTATTGTAAGTTGAATTGTAAAATATGAAATAAATATATATGTACATGTTTTTATTTATTTTCTTCATTTAGCTGATCAATAATAAATTATTATTAAATAGTAACGCATGTAACGATTAAACCGAAATGATCAAATTAATATGTACTTCGTTTTGGGACACACTAAACTTACCAACACCAACATTATCTTGTTTACAATATAACATTATCTTGCTCTAATTGCCAACCAAACGTAAACATAAATTGTGATCATGTACTTATGTATGTACATCATGCTCTCACTACAAGTACTCAGCTTTTTGAGATCAAATGGAAACTAGTCTTGGACTGCTTAATGCTACTAAAAAGACTAGTTCCAAATTATGAAAAATATATTCATCATATTTGGGTGCTAGGGTATAATGGTTATCTTGGGCAACAAAGTGAGCGAAGACTTTTCTATAGCATAGTGATTGACTGGTCCCCACGACTTCGTTATATGGGAGTTCGACTCTACTTAACTTCCTCACAAAGCCGAAGGCTATTGAAGCTTAGAAGTCTTAGTTTTTGTTTTTAATTCATCAATAAATAATACTTACAATGATGGAAACAAAATTATAATAATGATGTATATGACGTCTTCGTCCGACATTAAAGAAGAAGACTGGAAATTGTGTCAAATAAATGGCATACGATAATTTAGTTGAGACTTGAAACCCTCTCCACGCAAACATATTGGTGAATTTGTCTAAAATCAATAATTATATGAATATAAGTATGTATAAAATAAATTTTTGATTTCTATTTCTATTTCACTTACTTTTATAGCCATTATGTGAAACAAAAACAATCCAAGCAAAGAACAAACACCAAGCAATCGGTGCAAAGGCTGCATATATAGCAGCATGTGTTGCATTATATTCATAATTAATATCACCCATTGGTGCTGGTCCCAGCAATGAGGCTAACACACAAATGACTGCCACCAGCCAGCCAACACGCAGTTGTGTATTGCTCAACTGAATACCGCGATATTTACGCAGACCATAACCTAGCAATATACCCATAATGTAAACTGTGGATCGATGAGGTGGGAAGGAATACATATAATCGGCAGTACGGAAGAGGCGTTGTATACTGAAAAAAAAAAAAAAATCCAAAGAGAAAGGGATAGATGTATATTAGTAGGGTGCCCCACAAAGACATGAAAGAATCAACAACTTACTTGGTGCCAAAGTATATATAATTGGAGAGTTGATTAACAATTGTCGTATAATAACGTGCCATTGTGCCGATTGCACAAAGCAACAACAATGTGAATAAACCTTTACGTGGCCACTTCCAAAGACTTAAAATTAGAATGGGTGCTAAAGCAAATAGTTCAGTATCAATACCCAAATGATGTGTATGCGTCAGGCACATCTCACTAAAGCCAAAATAATTGTGTATAAAGAGTAAATTACGCCACCAATTACGTTTGCAGATATCTGCATGATGGCCAACGACTAGATTCCATTGTGGCCCAGAACCCCACATGGGTAGAAGGAAAGTACAGAATAATATCAAAGCCGCAAGTGGTGGGACAATACTGTAATCATAGTATATAAATTAGATTTAAATTAAGGTTTTTCTTTCTTCCATATTTTTCCTAAATAATATTAATTAAATATTGTTCCTCATTAGTCTTTCATAATTATAATAATATTACAATATAAAGTTAATACAATACATAGCTAAATTCTGTTTAACTAAAAATGTACTTAGTAATTTAAAATAAATTGTAAGTTTTTTTTTGGAATATTAAATAACTAAAATATAATAATAAATTAGATTATGCACATAATATTGTATCCTGATGATGATCACAAAAATAACATACCGCATAAGGCGACTTATATATTCGTTCTTTAAGCGTATCGGTTGCTTTTTCATAAGTCGTCCAAATAAAGAATATGCTGTCAACATGCCACTAAATAGCAAAAATGGATCTGTATATAGCGAAGCGGCACGTCCTATCACCGTCCATGGGCGCCCTAAACTTTCAGACATCTCTGTTCGATTGTTATAGGGATTAAAGAACATGGCCATCGATTTATGCGAGAAGAGTAACATGAGGGCATTAAGAAAGCGTATGCCATGGACAGCTTCAATATCATCTGGCGAAGCTTTGGTGCTAAAGAGCCAACGCAGATTCTTATCTAATGAGAATGCTGTATACCAATCATCTAAAAATTAAACCAGATGAGGTTAGTTTTACTAAATAAAAAATGATTATTGAACTTACTTTGTTTTTGTGTTTTTGTACAGCGATCATAGATGGTCGAAAGTGCCGTTATCGAAAGTATTGCCACAAAGAAACGTACTGCCCATGTTGTATTATTATCCCAAGGTTTCTTTTCCAATGTTTGGCACATTTGTGGTTCAACGCGTACTTCAAATTCAATGCCAGTCGCAGCAGTCATATTAGATAGATATTCCTTTACACTATACTCGACATCACGGTATGTACAGCCGGAAGGTATACAAAGGCCCCAATTTATAAGAGAATAACGTGGTACACGATGACCGGGCTTTAAAGAAATATTGAAACAAGGGTAAGAAATGAATAAATTGTAATTTAAAATATTAAATAGAAAGGATGGAAATAGAATTTTATATTTTTTTACAAATATTTCATGGCGTGTGCCTATTTCATTGCTTACAAACTTCAGAGATTAAAAAATTGACATTTTAAATGAGAATTTTATTTGCTCGTTAGAATACCAAATTAGACTACGACTAAGACTTTTGCCAATTGATTTAGTGAAGCTCATTTTGTGCAGAATAAACAAATAAGCCCAGATGGCATAGTTAAATGGATCCCCTTTTCAATTCAGAAATACATGTTACGATAAATTGAACTGCAGATGAAAAGTAAAAATAATTGGAGCAAACTTTTCAGGATTGATCTGCTTCATATTTTAAGATTGGCGATCTCGAAATTTGGAGGATCAAAGTCTCAGGACGGAAACGATTAGTTCATTAGGGAGACGGAGATTATATGATAGCTTTAAAGAGACTTTTATCTAAATACCGACTGCTCTTAGGCATTTCATAGGGTCAGTATGCAAATACTATGTAAGTACAAACATATGTTAACTCATTTATAATCATCTACTGAAATATTGTATTCAATAAAATAAATGATTATGTTTAATTCTTGTTATGATAACATCGTGATCGGCTATTATTTGTACACTGTAGATTTTTTTTTAATAAAAAAAGAGAAAATAAATAATAATAAATAAACTTTTAATTAATTATAATAATAAAAAGCGACGATGAGAGTATTGAACTTATGAAGTGTGTGTGTACATTGTGGGTTAACACACATGTATCTAGTAATAAAATACAAAAACAATCAAATAAGAAAAGATGATGACAAACAAACAAACAAAAAATTTTAATAAATAATTTTATGGATAGTCTTTTATGTTACGATTTGCATATTTTTTGATAAAACATATTTTCTTTTTTTGGCTTTTTTTTTGTTTGTTTATGGATTCATAACAAATTAAAACAAAATTCAAGTTCAATGTGAGAATATTTGAAATATTCTATAAAACAAAATATGTGTGAAAATATGATTATAGTTGTAGGAGAGGTAATATGGTCATACTAAATACTATATATAGGTGCATACATACATACATATGTATTTACATAATCAATATGAAGATACCATTTCTTGAACAGATTCTTTGATTGTAAAACGCCATTGGAACCAAACAAGTCTATGATATACACTTGTAATATTGTATGGCAACCAAAGATAAAAATTCTAAGAATGAGCTTCAAAAAGTCTTGTCTTCCGTTTAGCTTGGAGAAAAGAGTTTTATACATTTGTCATTATGATCTAAAGAAATTCTTGGTAACTTGTTATACTTAGGAGGAGTTTCAAATCAAATCAAAGCAGTCTATGTATTTCCTACATACTTCAGTCAATGGATGGGATACGCATTTAAAACATGTTTGCAAAGACTAACACAGAACGAATATTTAAGTTCACCGAATCTATTTGTTTTTCAAAACGTGGGTCTATTTCTTCTGAAATAATATTTTTATACAATAATAGGACGATTCTCTATTCTATTTTGAAACTGACAAACACGTATGCATAGAAACGGATGGACTGATGATTGGCAGATGGATATAATGTGGAGATAATGTGTTCTACTCGTATTGATATGAAAGGAAAGTACATATATTAAAGTCATTAATTAAATTAATAATTTATGCATAATCTTCTAACGTACTAGTGATGAATTAATAATTTATGCATAATCTTCTAACGTACTAGTGATGAGTTGGGCTAAGCGTAAGTTTGAAAAATGAGCAAACTGTATACCAATTATACAATTGTACTTGTACATGTATATTAATATTCAGGTCGAAGAAAAGGTTTCTGAGGCAATAAAATAAATCTATTTTTTTGGTATACGATCTTTTTAATGAATTTGTAGGCTTCATTTAGCAAAAATTGGTACAATATGTGGTTTTCAAAGTATTGTTTATCGGAAGTGAGAACTTTTTCTGATCCCTTAGGTAGTGGAAATTTTTTTATTTTTCTTACTTTAATGAATCATATGCTAATTGTGCGAGATTTGATGAAAAGTATATGTAGAACTTTTCATCCGACATTATTTAAACGAACAATGAAGATATCTCTAAATGTCCAGCTTAGCCAATTGTACTTGGTGCAGTTCTTCATTGATGGTGTCAACAGCTTCTAATGTACGTGACCCTTATGATCTAGTCAAAGCACATGTATATTCGGTTTCGGAGTTTTCGCTGGTTGGCCTGCGTTTATTTTTGAGTCTTGTGCTTAAGGTTATTATAAAAAATCTATTTTTGTCATTAATTACAATATTTCAGATGTAATACAACGCCTTCACGGGAATTGAGCTTTGTAGATATATTTGGAATAACCAAAAACTCCAGATGATGTTTTAACTTTCAAATTTGGACTACACAATTTACTATTGCTATACATTATGCTAATGCCATATGATGATTCACATGTACATAATAATAATGAAAATGTTCTAATAGATTTTGAAAACATCTACATATGTAATTATATACAAACAAAAATAATAAAAAGAAGGCCTATAAATCATATTCTAAATTATTTGATGATGAATTTGAGATTAAAAGAGAGAAAAAATAGATAAAGATAAAGATATGTGTTGCATACTTACATCATTAAATTCACTCCTGAAGGGACCATGAGATTGTACAAGTTTAAAAAATGTTTGCAAACGTTTGGATTTGTGTTGCAAAACTGGTTGTGCATAGGCCAGACAGTATTGGCCACGTATTGCTGATAGATCCTGTTTGGCAACAACATTATTATTACCATTATCATCATTATTATTACCATTCTCAGTATCTTCATTGTAATCTTGGTTGGCGTAATGTTGTCTTCTTGTTGGTTCGTGGATAATATTCATGCATTGATCAAAGTCTCCGGGTTGATTGATGTTGCCATTTAATATGCCCGATGTTAATTTTCCGCTGGCATCATGCACTAAATAAAGATCAGATCAGAGAGATTATATCATTGTTATTATCGTTGATTAAGATTTGAACTTAAATTAGTTTGTGTGTGTTAAGAATTTTATTGATTTAGACAACTAATTTAAGACATAGTTGTTTTTTTTTATTGTTCAATAGCAGGCGACCTTGATAGTGATTTTTGCACAAACACACAACATATAGAGACATAAAGATAAAGTAATGTAACCATGAAAACTAGTTTTTCATGAAAATTGTGAAGAAAACATACTCTATGATGGTCAAGAAAAAACACAAACTTTGGTCTCACCACTTGCTTAAATACACTTCACATTAACTATCAAATATATAATATTTATTTAATTGATAACTTAAGTGAAGTGTAGGTAATAGTTTTTTATTTATTCATAATTAAAAAAAATACTTTTAAGAAAATATAAAAGAAAATCACTGGTTCACTTATCATAAATTATAATAAGGGCAAGTGTACATGTAAATATTAATGAACGACTATAATCGTCGGGATCATAGTTTTGCAAATGTGAAATGATTAGTTGAAAGAAAGTATTTAGACCATCCATAGTGCAGTTGGAGAAACGCAGATCCTTTTCGAAACTACGACGTTCTGTTAACATTTTGAATCCCACTTTATAGAAATCTCGGATATTTTGCCTTAAATTCATATGCTCAGGCTTTTGGGCAAATCGTCTCACATGGGTCTCAAAAATATTATGAATATTTTTCATATCGAATTTCTTGTAGAGAATATCATTGATAGCTGCTTGGATATATTTGTTGAAACCATAATCATATTTCAATTCATTTAGATCGGGTATGAATATGAATTTTCTATAAACACCTTTAGAATTCTTTGATTTTTGCAGAATCCTAATTGCATCACTGCAAATTGAATGCCGATGATACATAATAAATTTCAATCGAATACCATTTAATTGTTGTAAATCGCAAGTCAAAATATTAACAAGAATATCACAAATAAAGCTGGCTAGATCTTCGTTGGTCTTATGTCTGGTATCTACGACACAATAGTATAGTATGTAGCTATAGCGTACATGTATGCCATTCAAAACATATATCAAAACCACATATCTATTATAAATGACAATCCGTTCGAAGGCGATAAAGCAATCCTTATGATCTTCATTACCATCGGCTAGCCTAGTTGCAATTTGATTTGTAAATTTCAAATATTTATGATGCATACTTGGATGTGGATTTTTTAATGTAACTCGGAATAATCGACGACAAACATCTTGATCTTCTATTCTTAAGAGCTTATAGGAGCGTAGTGATTCTATCTTTACCGTACTACTGGACATTTTATTCTTATATAAGTATTACATTGATAAAAACCATTAAACTTTACTTAATTCTTAATGACAAATAATGACAAAATATTAAAAGGATATAGATAAATATTTTAAAAAAATATTTTCAAAAATCATTAAAATAAAATATTTTTTTATTCATGTTCATAATAGTTTCATCCATTTGATAAAAATTATATATGTTCATAATATAAAAAATATTGCTAACAATTCATGTAGAAATGATTTTAGAAGCTTCTAGCAAAATTATGAGATACATTTTTGTGTTGGATATGTTTTCATTAGTTATATATTTAAGTGTTTCGTGGGGATTATTTGTTTCAGGATTTAATTTTTAAAGTAATACATTAATAAGTTTTCTTTGATGCACGGTGATGTTGGAATAAAAACTTAGTGTGTTGCTCTTCTGCTTTTACCGAAAGAACTTGAAAGCTTAATAAAAATTTAAAACATACTTGATTTGTTCCTTATGGTTTCTAAGAAATATATTTTCATAGACAGATCAATGTGCAACTCACCCATCTAATTGAAAAAAAAAAAAAAAAAAAAAAAACCATCACAGTGTCCGACGTAAACTCATTCAAAGACTTGTGAATTCTTTGAATAAACTCAAATGTTTTTAATATTTTTGTCTATAATACAACATGTATAGGGTATTTACGTGTTCATTAAAGATTCTTAGATTCTTATGTAATTTGATTACAAAATTTTGTATATTGTTCTTTGAAAGCCAAGTTTAGTCAATCAGATGACTTGTTCATGCTGTTTATTCTTTAAACTTCTATTTAATTATATTTTTATTTTTATATTGCAACTTGAGCATAATGTTGTTGTCAATCATGGCAAATGTGGGTAAAGTTCGTTGCTTGGCCTTCAATGAAGCCGCAAAATGTTTATGTCTCTCTAAATTGCTTTACACTTGCGTTTTAATACAAAGTATATGTAGTTATTGTAGTAGATTGCACAGATTCAAACATAGATCTATGGATACATTTTTATATGTATCTGTATGCATAGTAATATATGTTTGTGTGTATGTGTCTGTGTGTATGTTACTTAATTTCAGAACAAAATTGCAGAGTATTTGTTATATTGACATTGCGCGCTTTACGTTTTAACATGACCAGATCGACAATAACAACAACAACATCCCCACCATCATAATCAAGATCATCATAATAAACATCTTAAGTCACGTTGAGGTTAAAATGACTACAGACTGATTTTATTTGTTAGTATTGAATTGTACTAAGCATTTTGGTTGCATTGCGTTTCGTGGCCAAGTTGACAATGAGGTTTCTTGTTGCTGTTGTTGTTGCTGCTGCGTTTGTTGTTTATAATTGAAATTTTTTTTTTTAATAAAACAATTTTTTTATATTAAAAATGTTCAAACTACAATAACTTTTCTCTTTTTTTTGTTGTCTTTGTGAATTTATCAATTTTAAACATTTTATATATTATTTGGTTCACATTTGGTTTGATAATTCCAGGGAAGGCAAATAACAATTATTTGTAAATTAAAAAAAAAAAAAAAATCACAGTGAAAATGAAATGGTACATGTTTAAGGAGTATACCAATGTGATCGTTGTCACATGAATTATCCAAAGCTACCATAATTTTTATTTTTTAATGTACTATATAAATATGTATAATTACTCCATCATCAAGTTTATTTTATTGTCATAAGAGTTCTTCAGCACTAAAATTTGAAAGTTTTGTAGGTTAGATGAAGATCCTTATAGACTTTGTTCATCTCTCCAACGAAAATTGGTATAATCTGGTTATATCTCCAGCCTAATGAAATACACTTAATTTTTTTGGTTAATTCACAGATGGATGAAAACATTTCGAAATATGAGTCAGATAATAGCTAGAGCAGATAGATTAAATTTTGTTATTCTATTCTATAATACATATTTACTTCTGGGAGACTATAAAAGTCAAATATTGAAATTCGGTATGTAAATTTCTCGTAAATAGGTGATATCCTACTTCAAGTTTGTTTCCGATTTTCGTAACTAACTAACTCATTTAATAGTAAAAAAATGAATTTGACTGGAGATTTTTCCCATTAAATTTTAATATGTTTTCTTGCAGAATCAAAATTCTATTAGTTAAGTTCACTGTTATGTATGCAAAATGTCATCCTCGTCATTGATCCCATGACAAATTTATTAAGTTATAAAAAATAATTTTAAAAAATGATAAAAATGTTTAAATATCTTGAAATAAGTATATCTTAATTTATTGTCCTAGTCTCCAAGCGTTTTTTTTTGCATGTGAGTTTAAGAAATCTCAATTTTATTTATTCGATTTTTTTTTACTTACTTTTTAAGGCCCACATATCAAAGTTCTGTAATGCTGACAAAAAGCGTTCAACTTGAAGCCGGCATTGTGGTGATGCATCAGGATTACGAGCGGCATCAAAGGGTTGTGCAATACCCAAGAAACGTTGACCAATATTATAAAGATAAACTGAAAATTAACAAACAAAAAAAAAAAAGAAACGAAAAATGGTTATAAAAATGAATATAAAAATAAAAACCAACTGGAAATTTATAAATAAAAAGATGTTGACTCATTGGACTCATAAATTTTTAATTATCCATGAGATTTTATATTTCATATATACAATTATATACTAGGCTGTGGATTCGGAAACATAACATTTTATTGAACTTTCAAAATAGAAAAAGTATCTTGAACTAAACAATTATTGAATCTTGATTGATATTTATGGTTGCCTGCCTATCTAATTGTTTTTTTGGAATGCTTGGAGTCCAGGGAGCTAATGTCTACTGCAATTATTTAAATATTGTTATTGTCGCATCCTATCTCCCTTTTGTTTTTCCTTGGCATTTTGTATTTCTTCAAGTTCTTGGTCAATACGTTCTTTGGCACGGAAAATTTTACTTTGCAAATAAAATGAACCTCCAATTTTGCGATCATTTTTTTGGAATAAATTATTATAGTTCTTAGTAACTTGCTGATAATCAGTGATATCACGAACATTTAAAATTTGTTTTGCCTCTTCCAAGGACATGCCGGTACGTGCCGTGGTCCTTGATGTGTGATCATTCTTTTTCGCACGTGCTGCTTCCTGAGATGCAGAAATTTCTTGTTTTACCGCATTGATAAAGGCACGCCCAATTAATTTCGTGCCAAGCACAAAAATTTGCATAAGATACTTTGCCATTTGTTGGAGTAGATCAGTAAGTAGGTTGAAGGAGGCTGGAGGGAAGTCACCTTTCTATGATCCTTCTAATACGCTAAATTATTTGCTCAATTGACCTTGTTTTCTTAACAAATTTTGATAAACAAAGATTGTTTTTATTTACTTTAAATATTTTGCACACAATAGATACAGTTTAATCAGTGTAAGAAAAAATATATATAAAATATAAATGTCAAAAGTTACTATGATGCTAAAATAAATATTTAGTACTCATTTCTCATCTCATCACTGACTTAGCAAGCTTTGATTTTGAGTCATCGGACACTTAGCACTAATCTTGTACACTATTTACACAGATGTCATTAAGTTTGTAATGGACAGTAATCATCTAGTTGCCACCTATGGATATGACATTGCTTTCCTAGCCTCAGATGAGGTTCCCGAAAATGTTAAGTCACTATAGAAGCACCAGTTTTCCTTGCTGGATTTTTGGGTGAAGAGATAGAACATTGTGGTACTTACGTCACATTTTTACTTTGGTGCTTGAACTGCCTCTAAATACAATAGTAAAATTATTCATCCGGAGCTAAACATGTATTTGAGGCCGACCCTTGAAAAAATGTTAACCTGACATGCTCTTATCAAGCGCAAGCGTCAGTAACATACTATTAAGAGTAGAACAAGAGAAGAATGTCTTAGACTCTAAATTGTAGGAATTTAATATAATATTTTAAAATTTTCTGTCAATTATTAGTTTTAACAAACTTACTGAAAGTTCTTGGAATTGCTTATAAATAAAATATATATGTACGAGTATAATCTAATTTACCATCGTATGGTAAGTGAACATCCACATTATTTATTAATAATTTATTGTAGAATTAAGTAGATCAGATCTAAATGCAGTTCACGCGATCTTTTCTTAAAATTTTATTTAATTATTTTTTATTTACTTATATTAAAAAGAAGAACGAAATATGAGGCATCATCTTTCCTTTGTTGCTGCTAAAAATATTCAAAATTATAAATTCTGCACAGGTCCACAATACGCGTATATGTATATATTTGTGTATATATATATATGTATGTATATGTATACATACTCTATATGAGGTATCATCCTATAGCTGTATATAAATGTGTTTATGGATTATAAGGTAACTAACTTGTTGTACTAAACAAACACGCGCCCGGCCCCGATCCAACCATATTTAAAGTAAATAAACACGTCGCCTGTGTGAGTTTCGCAATCTGAATCTAAATGCTGGACATTGTTGGATCATATACTATATAAAATAAATGTACATGTACATATATATGAGTAAGCTTGGTCAACAAATGTTTGCTCCAACGTATCATGTCTTGCATTCCATACAAAGCCTTTTGAGTCGATGAGGGAATTGAGTGTTGAGTGAGTATTGAGTATTGGAAGTGCGTCATATTGTCAGAAACAATCATTCAATTCATTGTGTTGCTGTAGATACTTTGTGTTGTGTTTTTATTATTATGAAAACCGTGATGTGGGTTTTTCTTTTGCTTATAATACTTACAGATGTGTCCGTCCATCAAATCAGGAAGACACTTGGATACGATGATGTTGATCCGCATTGACGTACATTTACGAATATTTTATTTATTTAGATTATTCTCTACACGCATGCATGAATATGGCTAGCATATGCGAGTGGCAGCTTAGTATTAGATTTGCATATAGGTATGTATATCTACATACTTATCTATTGATCAAAACATAATTTCTCAGTAGCATACAAATTCTATAAGTATAACAAGTTCTAAAATGTTTTGACAATATTACTACACAAACTTACAATAATTAAAAGGTTCTAATGAAAGTATTGATTTAAGAAGACTTTCATTGAGTCCTTTTTAAACTTTTTCTCTTAAAAAATGTTAAATCGTTAATTATGAAGAAGCAACTAATGATATATGTTCTTCAAAAATGGGAAATTAATTTTATTTCTATTAGAGACCAGTCGAAGGTTCGGTTTCGGCGACTTTCGGCTGAGTGCGTCCAAATACTATCAAACATATACGAATAGACTGGACAACTCGCTCACGGAATTGTGTTGAGTGCTCTCTTCAGATTTACTGTCTCAAGGGACAACAACAATTTTGTACGGTTCCCAACAGCAATTTATTTCTAACAAAAACAAAAATAGTTCTATTTGTTGCATACTTTAATTATTGTTTCTTTATTTTATTTAAGAGACAGTTGTCTGTATACGAGTATGTGTAAAAAATACATTCGGTTTTAACATGCTAAAGAAATTTTAATTTTTAATTTAATATAAACAAGTTTCGGTTTCGGTCAAAACTGAGAACAGAGCCGAAGGTTCGGTTTGGGCTGAAAATCCATTTTCGGTTGGACATTCATTTTTATTTCTATTTTTTTAATTTTACAACTTTAGTTATTGTTCTTCAGAAATTTATCAAAAAATGCTATCGAAAAAGATTTAACGAAAATAATTTATAATATTAATTGACTCAGCATGAAAATTAGTGAACTAAATCTTTTCTTTCTTCATTCAGTATTCGATAAATATTGACGGTACATGCAAAATAAAAAAAAAAAAAGAAACTGCAACATATTGTTGAAACGCCATACATATAGATACATATATAGGAACAAATAATTTATAAATACGCTATGCTTAATTGTTGCATAAGAGAAAAAATAAAGAGTGTCCGAGTATTTTTTCGTTTGTGTTGCGTCTTTCTTCACGTTCTACTTTTGGCGGCAACTTCAAAACCAGATTTTGTTACACTCATTGTTGGTACATATATGTTGTCACAACAGTACTTTATATCTACTGTGACTCCATTTAAAAGCTGCGGCTAAACCGAATTCGAAGCCGCACCAAATTTACTAATTTGTTGTAATTTAGTTGACGACGAACAACGACGAGTCAAGTGCGTTTGTCATCATTGTTGAGCTTCAAAAACAAGTGCAATTAACAACAAAATTACTTGTAATGCTTAAATTATTAATCATTACAAAAATCAAATCATGAAAGATATTTGTATTTTAAAACTTAGAGTTACTTAGAGGGTTTGTAATGTGTAAACTTATAATTGTTACAAACCTTTGAGTAAACAATTAATTTATGTGTCAATTGGCTATAGATACAATTCATTGCAATTACATTGAATATTTTTGGTTCAAACGAAATCAAAATTTATTGATAATTATACAAAAAAAAAATAATAATAATAATCAACAGTAAAACTTCAAAATATTTAAATAATTAGCTCTTTCATTTCATTTATTTATTTTGTATACAAAATTGTTATTCCCAATACCGAGTAAGTATCTATGTATCTACTACATAGTATTGTGTTCTCAAATAATTAGAGCTACTCTAAAATAAAGTTTATTCCTTTTTGTTTTCCAATTCTTTCTGTATTCTGATAATTTCGGATTAACCTTCACAACATTTGTTCTTTTTGACTATATATAAGAGTCTACATAGTAAATACTTATATATACTATATGTATATCTTGGCTTATGTATCGAGATACATATATGTTTATTTATCACATAATACAAAAACACATAAATTTATCAATAATTTGCAAGTTCTTTATACTCTTGCGATGACGTCTCCACGTTTTCTTAATAAATCAAGAAATGTGTAAATTGGTTTCGTAATTATTCCAAAAAATTTAGAGAAAAGTGCCAGACTTTTTTTTTAACAAATATGTATACAAATTCTTTATTAAATCAATTTTTAATTTGACATTTTATTTTTGTTTAATTTGTCTTAATTTCTTTTTTAATTCATTTATTTTATTTGGTTTATGTTTAGAATATAATATTTTTATAATTTTTATTCATAAATAATAATAATAATTTTTTTTGTTTTTGGAAAATAACTGAGAACAAGTTCTTCTTGCCATGCTCAAAATAGATTTTACAATGATAATCAATAAATTGTATTTTATTTTCGAACAATTTTTAGAAATCTGATTTGTAGTTAACTTAATTGGTTAAGAGGAAGAGCAGAAAGAAGGAGAGGGTGACATTTAATTAAATTTTACTGTTTTGTTAAATGTCAATTTCGCTTACATATATAGAGAAGTAGAACTAATATTTTGGTCTTGTTCTTGATCTTGTATTGAGTCATCCAATGTCATCATGATTGCGCAATTTTTACTTTTAAAATTATTGTATTTTTGAAAAACAAAAAAAAAAAAAAAAAAAATCATCAATACGTTTTAATTACACACTCGTACACTTTATATAAGAACAAATGATTTTATTTTATTATTATTTAGAAGACCATAAAAAAGTTAACATCTCAAGTATTTTTATACCACTGTTATAAAGTGTCTATCTAGGTGTTTGGTCATATTATGATACTTATAATTATGATATAATTGCGACTAAAATCAATTGTGATAAGGTCTTTACTTTCCTACGAAGAATTGATCCGTATCAGTTGAAAAGTGTCAAAGAAGAAAGCTTTCTATATTTTCTAAATATTAGATATTGTATTATAAATGTTATTACACATGTGTTAGGACACGTGTGATATCATTAGGGTTATACCAAAATCTAACTTTTTAACTTATACGAGTAGTTTTTGAACTACAAACTCCAGAATGGAAGAAGGACAATTATGACTAGAACTGTTGTGTTATATTATTCCATGATCATATCCACGTATTCTCGTGGAATGTTTGGACACTTAATATAATTTCCCATCTTCTTGCTCAGGATGAATACTGGTCTTTTAATCGAATTGTCACAAGCACTGTAGATTCCTGTGAAGATCTTATCTTTAGCTCATTGTGACTTTGCAGGAAAATTATCCACATTAATCCTATCTGTACTTTTAATTAACAAGATAAGCGTTTTTTTCGTCAGAATGTCTGAAGACTATAAATCAAATAAACGCAATTTGTATCGCGGATCTTATGTTGTTTTCCGTAAGACTTTTCGAAAACTGTCAAATATCGGCTATTAATAGAATTATTTAGTTTTATTGCTATAACTTCCATATAATTACAATGATACCTAAGTATTGCATTTGAAGAGATACTCATATATATAGTATACAAATTTTATATATTTGCTATTTTTATTCAGAAATTATGAATTTTAGATATCTGCTCTATGATTAGGTAAACATATGTCATGACTTTAAGAACCATCTGTGAGTCCCTATAAACAAATATTGAATAAGCTTAACATATGATAATTTGTTGTTGATTTTCTTTGTTTATATTTAATTATACATACATGCTTACTATATATTATAGGATAATGCAAAGTTGAATGAATTCCTACTTTGCATTTTGCTTTCATCATTAAGTCATTATCTTCATTTGTTGTTATCATCATTATTTTGTTTTGTTGTAAGTACTTAATTATCGTAGATGTAGGAGGAGGTTATTGGAATCATTAAAAAAAAAGCAAAACACTACTCTACTACTTTGAGATCGATAACATCAGCAGAAAACAATTAACAGTAAATTGTTGAAAGATTAAAATTTAGATAAATTTGAACATGTAGAACCGTTATACAGTTCCATAGATAGAAAATCTTAGTCAGCGAAACAATGTGAGTGTTGTAATAAGCTTGTTTGAGTAAGTATAAACCGGGTCAAAGTTGTGACAATACAATAAATTAACAATCGTCTGTCTATCAATCTGATATCGGACAATGCACAATGTCATTGTTACAAGAACGAACGTGTCCGAATTGTGAAATAAAATATGAATAAACTGAAAACCGAAAGAAATCGAAAAATAAATAAAAACAATAATATGGCTTGATATTTGTTTTTGTTTCTGTTGTTGGTTAAAGGAAGAAGAATTGTTGGGAGTATCAATTTAATTTTTTTTTTTTTTGGTTATGTAATTATGCAAGAGTACGCGTAATGAATGCATTAAGATAGGAAAACCAAAATATCGAAAAACATAAGACAATGTCATGAGTGACATTTGATTTCAATAATTTGGGATTCATTAGATTGATATCTTGTTGCGGTAATGGGGCACAGTAGGTGTGAAACCCATGAGATCGATGCTGGTGGGTGTCTAGGCTATCGGTAGAGCAAACAATCTGGAGCAAAGAGTAGTTCAAACCAGGTATTACAATGGCCCATAAAGTTTCCAGGCGAACATGCTTCGCAGCCTGCCTACCCTAACTTACTTAAATTAAAAAATGGAAAGCACAGTTTTTTAAGCACCCAATTAAATAAAACTGTGTGCCCATGCCTGCTGCAATTGTATAAGACAGTGGTTCTTAAATTTATTGAGCAAAAGTTTTTGTCCATATCCCAACCCTACGCAATCAAACCATATTTCTAACTCAATAATTGCATAGGCCAGTGATTCACATCTAAAATCATAAATCTTTATATATTTCTATAATTCATCTTCAGCCGGTAGAAAGAAGGCACTTTTCCCTTTTTAATGCAATACCATATGATATTTATTATATGTTACAAATATTGGTAAAAAATGAATTGATAAAATCTTGAAAAATAAGAGATGTAAAGTCATTGTCGATATTGTTTTGGAGAAAAGCAAATGCAAAGTATCAATTTTTAAATAGAAAATTGTTTATAAAAAAATTATTTAATTGGGTCACTAATATTAGATTTGACATAAGTACAATATATAAACTTACCACGTTCTTCTTCCTCGTCTTCATTATCATCATCCTTATCTCCATCATGATGCAAAGTAAAATTTGTTATGGTGCCAGAGGCGGTAAGATTTAATGTTTTATAGTCGATAACTGCCTCTGTTGTATCAGCAAATAATTTAAGACTATAATTAACCTTATCCTCAAATATTGAAGCAATCTTTGTCTCAAGTTTATCATCACTTGTTGCCTCACCGCCCTCACCGCCACCAGCGCCTCCCACACTCAAGAAATTTTCATTCAAATTGCAATTATCCTTGAGGTTGCATGTAGGATTAGCTGCAGCAGCACTTGCGGCAGCTCCTTCTATTGCTGTAACCCTAAGTGGCAGTGGTACAATTACCATCATCAGCAGTAGTAACAGGACATTAAGGATTTGTATTGATGGCGTTAGTATTATTTGATTCATATTGCTAAACGCCACCACATTGCGTTGATTGCGTTTGTTGCGCATTTTCAAGGGATTTGTGTCTTGATTCTATTTTTGAAGATATTTTTTTTATATCTATTAATTTTGTTTTTGTTTGTATTTTCTCGGAATTGTCTTAAATTTTATACATAATAGTGAATAATTTCTTTTCTGTTTTTGTTTTTTTTTTGGATCGATCACTTTGAATTGCTGAAAGTTGTTAATTTACTATAATATAATAATTTTTTGAAGTTATCTTTTATCTATATAAATTTCCATGCCAAAGATAAAATACTTTACACAAGTTGTTTCCCTACTAAAATTTTTCGAATTTATAACCGTCTTTGAATAATTTTTAGATTTGGAATTCCCAACATTGGTCCCAACGTTCAAAATAATGGCAAAATAAATTGTGTTCGTAACTTTTCGTTAACATTAAAAGTAAATCTAAAAATTTATTTTAGATTTAAAACTTTATTTCTCGGACTTTAAACCACAATAGTTATTGTGGACATCTCGGATCTATGAATCAGTTTGGAGTTTTTATTTAAAAAAAAACATTTGTTAATAATTTATATGGTGAACATATGTTCATGCTTGTAAGTAACCATGAATCATTTGTATAACGAATATAGAACATTTTATACACAACCAGACAAACATGCAGAAAGAATATGTTTAAGTTGACTCCCTTAAAAGTGTTAATTACAAAGTCCATCAACACATTATTCATTCGAATGTTATGTGATTAAAAAAATTAATAATTCTTTTGAAAGCTAAAAACGTTAAACTAAGAAACTAAATTCCAAAAAAATAAGAGGACAGAAATTTCTTTCAATTATGTCCTTCTTTTATGAGTTACAAGCAGGAAGCTAAAATAATTTTGTAATCAACTCACTTTGTAATGTGGTAAATCAAACTAAAAGAATTAAATTTTCTTTAAGAAGTTTAAGATTATTATTACTTTTATTAGACTTGTTTCTGATTCAATATAACAAATTTCTTTCTTTATTGACTTTCATATACTACAAAATACTACTAAGTAAGTAGATTATCATATCTATTTAAGTAACAAACAAATAAAGAACAAAAAAATTACGAATATAACCAAAAAATCACTGTCAAGGATTGCACTTGAAATTAAATTCAATTAATAAAACTTTGTCATTGTAACTAACAAAAAAAAAAAAAATTAAATTTACAAAATAAATGAAGATGACAAAATAATAATAATATAATAAATTCTTTAAAAAACACGGGCTCACGGATATTTTATTTTCGGCACTTGTTTTGAGGATTTTATATTCTTGTCAGCGTTTTTGTCGACCGTTAAGACGAAACATTCAACGTAAACTGATAAACCAAGTATCAAAGACCGTGTGAAGACCGCTCAGCAGTCGTAACCAACAACTAACCAAACAACCAAACCAACCGACCAACGATCCAACCAAAGCACAACGCACATTTACTATAATAGTAATACTTACGATACTATACCTCAGAGTCTAAAGCCCAAGTCTAAGCTAAGCTTTGTTAACAGCAGCAACAGCTGTGAATGTACCTGTATCTGTAAATGTTTATGTACCTGTAGCTATGTATTTATTAATGTATGTAGTAGCGCTGCTAAACGACACTGCGGAGACAGCGTTTTATTGTAGTAAATATTGTAGCGAATACTTACGATTCAGAGATACTTTATCACTGAAGTCAGCATTATTATTGATACAATAATATGTAAGAGTATCTACAACATTTTATTATTGAGTAAGTATATTTTATTATAAATGTAATTGTATTTTAATTTATATTTATGTCAGCAGATATAAGTAAGTGAGTTAGTAATGCCAAATTGGAATTTCAAAATTATTATAAATGCAAACTGAATTTTAAACGCGTAAAATATAAGTTAAGCAAAATTCAAATGTATGTACAAAGTTGTGTCGTCATCCATCGTCGCCATTCTAAGATGAAATATTGAAAATAGCAAAAGATTTATTGCACACAACAAAAAAATTGGTTGACACATATCAACATGCTTATATACTTATATAAATTATATGTACATATAAGAGAACTACACGAATCCATTCATATGCCGTTTTGAATGCATTCATTTGTAGGAAATTAGTCTTAGTTTGCCTGCATGAATGTATTCCTAATGGCATATGAATGGATTATTGGAGATCTTTAATATACTCGTATACGTATATACATAGTTTGTGCAACAACTAGTACATAAATTCTTTAGAAAAAGTGCGAACGGGATTTCAATTTCGAAGCGATTGCAAAGATAATTGTGCTTCGCTTGCAATTCGTAACGTTATTTATGTGCTCACAGACATATGTATGTATGAGTTAGTGTGTATCTGTGTCTATGTATGTGTTTATGTGTGTGGATTGGCGCGTGGGAGTTAATTACTTTAGATCTGTTTTATAATACTTAGAATCTATAGTAAGTATGTTTCACTGAAACGGATTTTTAGAGAGTGAAATGCATTTGAACAATATCAATACGGCCAAGTAGAAGGCGTGTCATAGCCAATAATACAATACATTTTAGAAAATGCATTTTTGTTGAATTATTTTTTATGGCAAACATAAACAATACATGCATTCATGTGAAACAAAAATTTAGACATTTCAACAAAACAAAAATCGATTGTTGTTTTATCACCAAAGATCAAATGTTATTTTTAGTTTATATGAAAGCTACCAACAATGATGATCTTTAACTTAAGTTAATAGGGTTCGGAACTAACAAGAAGTTGATTATATGAAATTCATAATTCATTTCATTCGGCTTTTATTGTATAATACTATGGGGTCAATATGGGCAGTCTTTTTTTTGTTAGCTACCTTAATGTCAATCTCTCCGACTCGTGGTGCTGCACCCTGTTAATACAAACGAGGGTCCGGCAACTGGTGTAGCCAGAGAAATGCAGTGAGTATTTTTCTGATTCGTCAGTGCTGGTAATATAGTCATGAACACTCATGAATTCATATGACATTCCCAATGCGCAATAAAGTAATAAGTACGAAACAGAGAACTGCTTCGTGAGTGGTTATGAGTGTCATGAATATTGCCTGTGTTCATGAATAAAAAATAATACTCACTGTATTTCTCTGATGTATACTGATAATAATCATTAGTATTATCATAACAGGCCTTACACAGGGGTGAGTCTGTGAATTTTGGCAGCTTTTAATGCCCAATCTTACCTTCATACTACTAAGACAGCTATATGCAGTGCATTGTTGTTCATTGAAACATTGTAGGTAAGTGTAATAGGGCCCCTGCTGTAATTTCTTAAAAAAAAGAAACATTTTTCTTAAGATACTGATAAGTTCCTCTTGTTTTATTGTATAAAAATGTTTTTGTATCTATTGTATATAGAATCTTCCATATCTTTTTTAATATATTACAAACATCATAATCAAGTTACAAAGCTATTTTTCACAACAATAACATTGAAAAGTATAAAATAATATAAAGAAAGATAATTTATATACGGCGAAAGCCAAATTGACAAATAACATGTTATGCAAATAGAATTTCATAAAAAATAATTAAATGACCAAAATAATAGAACAAACAAAAAAGTTACAAACAAATAAAGAAACTGTAAGCTAAGCAGTAACGACAAAATACAATAAAAATAATTATAGAATGTTGTTTAGTTTCATTTGTATTTTTTAACTTTCTTAATGGCATCAATGTTCTTTTGCGGAATTCAATTTTTGGCATGACTTTTCTGTTTTGTTGACCAAGCTCGCACTTACTCATAGATTCACACAAATCCAAAGTAGCTAGTAGATACACACAGATAAACAGGGGCCTAGAATGACAACATTTCTATTCATTTAAGGTGAGATAAACCATTTTTAGTACAATAATGATCTGTTATCATGATAATGATTAAAAGATTTAGAGTTAAATTTTATATTTACATTTGTATTAATAATATTTGTTTTCAATGTTCCAAAGTTCAATATTAAAATATTTCATATATATAAGAATGTAGTGAGCGATACGAGGGTCATTTTTATTGATCAAATTCCATAACTTTACTATTAGTCCCCATTAATATCTAAGCATTAAAGATATAAGTTTGGCTCTTAAATTAGTTGATTAGAACGGAAGAGTTGGTGTTCGTACATTATTCGCATAGGAATTTCTTCAACTTTGATAGAGGATCTCAAACGAATACTTATTCGCTTGGTCTGCTGTACTTATAAGCTACAATAGAAACTCAGGGATTGAGATTCTCTAGACCAAGTAAGACAACTTCTCCAACGTGTTGAGTTGAAACGATTGGAAAAAATCTCTTACTTTGTAAAACACTCTCGAATGAGATAGTTTTTAAGAATGTTACTTCTTAATTCAGAATTAAATTTTAAGTTATAAGGTTTTTGGCCAATAGATTATGCGCATGACTACTGAGTATAAGATACGTCAAACGCCAAATCTAAGAAAAAGAAACGAAAACACAAAGTTGAGAACAGTTAACTGGTTTCAAATATCTACATGTTATTGATGGTCTAAAGTGGGGCACACGTGTTGAAGGTTCTTTATACAACATTAACACAATCTAGAATTATGTATATTAATAAAATGTATATGGGTTTAGGTTAATTTATTTCGGCTCTATTTAAAATTTGATGATTTCATGTGTCTAGACTTTGTTTGCATTTTCAAACGAATATGTAAAGCATTGATTTATTTATCTAGGGTGAGATGTCCACAAAAGTTGTTTTATTAGCAAATCCCTCTCTGTCGTGTTGGTGTAATGAATCTAAGTTAAACATGCCACAATCAGCTATGAAGTAAGTAGATATATCTGGAAATGTCCTGATGAGAGAATTCAAAATAATATTTTTATTTTTTCCATTGGTCAAAAAAAGTTATAAATACTGGCAAACTTGAAGTGATACAACAAAAACAATTCACACGAAAAAAAAAAATAAAAAAAAAAATAAATAAAGCAACTATAACAACAAAACTGCAACAACGTTTAAAAAGTTGCCAACAACATTTCAATGTAGATTAAAACAATAAAACAGCAACAACTTTAAAAGGCGCATACGCGCAGATTGTATGAATGATTCTTGCATCAGCATTGTAGATTAAAACTGCAACAACACAAACAACAACAACAGCAACAACAAGAAAATTGCAATCGGAACCACCACTTGGAACTCGTACTATATACAACACTATACATGTTAGTATACTTGTAGTATATGTGCCAAAAACAAACATTCTCTTTCAATGTGCAAAGCGCAATTAGGCCGTCGACATCGCCATTACCAGCGCGATCGCCATAGCCATGATGCTGCCGGCGTCACGCCGGTTTGAAAGGAAAATTAAAGAGAAGAAATACAAAAAACAAAACAACAAAAACACAAAAATTAAGAATGTGGCAACGAAATGAGGCAATAACTACTAGACAACAACGATGACGATGGAGACGACGACAGAGCTAGCGCCAAAAGCAACGCAATGGTTCCAGTTGGCCGTCCATCGGTTGATCACTTCTTAATTATTGACCATACAATGCAGGCAGGTATACTAAGTAATCGGGCAACACACTCACAATATAGTTAGCCAGACAACAAGCCACATTGGATCGTTGCTCTCTAAGTCTATTCAAGTTAAGCATGTTTGGTGGTTCCGCGGAACAACAACTGTGGATTAACTAACAACTCGCAACAAAACAGAACAAGTCTGTCTGCATTTGCTCCAGAAAACTAATATGTATATGTATGTATCTACTATATACCACAATGAACCTTCCAATAATTTAAGTTTGTGTCTATGCAATTGAATGAATATTGTGCTGTGCTGATTGTTGAACTGATCCGGTCTTTGAATTTTACTAACAAGGAAAAGTTAAATGATCACTTGTTAAATGCAACCAATTGGATTGAACTGACGGATATTTAAACAAGTAATAAAATACATAAGCGAATTTGAACTATCTTTTAGATAAATAATAAATTGTTAAGTTCAACATTTCTGGATAAACATACGCATAGGCATATGTATATTCTTTTTAATCTCACTGACTTACATAAACCACAAAATTCTTCCTTAATGACATGGTCTCTTCAATTTTTATTAAATATCCTTCTTAATCTCCTTGACTCTATCAATATTGACGTTTAGTTGCTATAATTGTTCATAATCCCTCATGCAATATTTGTATTTATTAACATTCAAGTGATTAATGATTCTCGATTAATGGCAAGTTTACAATATTTGTTTATTGACCTTTTCATTTATTGACTTTACAACTAATTCACTTATTAGATACTCAATAAATGACAGTCATAAGTATTTATTGCTAACTTAGTATGTACTTAAATACAATATTTGCTCAATGACATCTGCTTCAATATTGACGTTACAACTAATTCACTAATTCAAATTTATAACTTTCATTTATTGACTCTGACCAATCTTCATTTATTCACATATGTATGTACTGTATGATATACTTGTATGTACGAACATTCATATATATGAGGCTCAAAGTCAATATGTTCGATATTGAGTTACAATTCAATATTGTAACAACTAAGAGACTGACTTTGTTTTGTTTCATTTGCTAATATTTGTGTTGTTACTGTTGTTGTTGTTGTTGTAAACATATTTTCACTGGCAAGCGGCAACAATAAAAAATGATGGAATGAATGAGCTGAGCGAGCGAACCAAAGGAAACAGACCAAGCCACACCAATCCATCCAACTATCTAAGCATCTAAGTATGAGTATCCATCCATGCTTTTGAGTATGACTTAGTATAGATTTGCTTTAGCGGATTTATTGCATAAAAAAAGCAACTTGCAACATTTGCACTTGCAATGCAGGTAAGTAATATATTTAGATTTTATAATTATTTTTAGTGTTGTTATTGTTGTTGGTGTTGTTGTTGCTGCTGACAAAGTTAAGCAAGCATTGCGAAAATGTTGCACGCTGCATGGCGGTGTTGGCCTGTTTTTATTTCAACTTCTAGTATAAACTCGTCGTCATCGTCATCATTATCATCATCATCACAATCATCATTACGAGTATGTGTTGGTTTGTTGCATTTTAATTTTTTTGTTTTTTCATTTCCATTTTCATTTGTTTTCAAGACCTAAAACGCAGCTAAAGCTAAAAGTGTTGCAAGTCTTTATACTGCAACACATTCACACATACATCAACATTTTTTTATTTGTCAGATCATTTGTTATAATAACAACAGTCTACGTCGAATAATCAACATCATTCCCAACTTCAACCAACACTAATATGATGTTCCTTTTGCCTCAGGAATTCAGGATCATTATACGAGTATGTAAGTATGTGTCTCGAAACTTCTAAATGACTCAATCGATCTTTGTTTAAAACCTGATTTGCTGTACACACATATGTATACTTATATGTATATACAATATATATATACAATGTATATTTGTGTTGTTTATTTGATCTTGGTATCTTCATTCGTTGCCAAATGACGATGATAGCCTTTTTTTTTTGGTTTTCTGTGATATTTTTACCATTCCTCTATAGTATCTTGCTGTCATATTGTTGCATTTCTTATATTATTATCATATTGTTTTATTTTGTATTATATTACTATACTGCACGTATCTGTGTATGCGTGTTTTCTTTTCTGATTTTGTTGTTTTGTTTTGTGCTTTGGAAGTCACTTAAAATTCCATAAACAAATTATTGCCCGCCGTCAAACGATACTTGCTGCATTGACTTTGGACTGCCAGTAACATCAACACCAACATCTCACGCAGAGCTTAGTCACTTTAGTTTGCTGAGTTTTGTTAGTTTAGAGTCTCAATTTGATTCATTCAATTTATTGAATGTAGTATGTATTTCTTTTGTTGCTATTGTTATTGTTGTGGAGTGGAGTGTATTTAATAAGTATGAGAAGTATGTGAATATTGTATAATACTCGTTTTATAATAAATAAATGGTAGTAGATACTTAGTTACTACAATAAATTGTATATTCATATCAGCAGTAACAAATATGTAGGTTAGGCTCAATCAAGGTCACTGCAATGTTGGAAAGTTACGCATTATAAATAAATAAAAAATTAAATTAAATAATATGAATCAAATTATAATATAATTATAATGATAATGAAAACAATATGAAAAATAAATAAGTAAGACAGTTCTTATGTGCTATGAAAGTAAACTGTTCTTTAATAAATGATTTAACGGAAAATAATCACAAGTTCCATTTTCTTAACAGTTAATTCAACTCATTTGATTCCGTTGTCGCAACAAATGGTTAGAAATGTCTGTTATATGAAAATTCGCTCGGGAGTGCAAAGGGTTAATATGTATATTTGATATTTGTACATGAATGCAGCATTTATCCATTTCTCATCTGTATATATGTACATCTTGATTAGCTCAACTCAATTAACTGTACGAATTGATTGTCCCAATTTTTAGTCTCCATTTCTCACATTCCTTCTTTCTTTTCAAATCCTTTTCAAAATTATTTACTTCCTAACCTTTCTCATAAAGAACATCCGAACTCCTACAGTCTCTTCCGTAAGAATACTTAATAATAAATATAGATGAGATCCACAAATAATAACACTTTTTTTTAGTAAGTAAAGTGTCCGTTGCTCCATAAAAAAAAAATATAAAAATCTGCAAAGTGTCGAAATTCTGCAACACTATTTATGTTGCAAACTGCCGCAAAGTGAGGGCTGCCAACATTGTGAATTTCGTATGACTTGCCAAGTCATATGGTATCATATGATAAATAATATAAATGGAGATATTATATAATTATTTTTTATATTAAATCCAACCAATGAGTCACCAAAAATTCCCAAAACTATTTATGGCAAATTCTGAGATTAATTCAGTGATTCCAACTTTTTCGCTTTGTAATTAAACAATCAGCAATAGATTCAATTTCCAACATCAACAACTTTAATATTTACTCCTATACTATTAGACCCCTTCTTATCGAGCCATTCAAATGTAAAAGAAAATGGATAAAATAAATAATAAAACTTCCAAAGCTGCCAGAAAATGTAAACCGAACTTTTTTTTTTTATGCCATTTTCTTTATTTCCAACTGTCGTTAGACGACAACGAGCGAATTTTATCGTGAAATGTAAGTCACATTAGTGTTTGGATGAGTTAATCACTCATCCGGGAAACGGAATGGGAGATCTAGTGGATGTTGCCTTTTCAGGCGTCGCGTTTGGCTGCTGTTGTCCAACAAGTTCAATGCCAGGTGGTTGACATGGTCCTCCAACCTAATGAGGTGTCTGTTACTGAACATGACGATTTCTTCCTTAATCATTGGAATTTGCAGGTCTCGGTGGATAACCGAGTTCCGGACAAACCACTGCGCCCTTACAAATCCTCCGCAGTAGCTAGGACTGAAACCTCTGGAGAATTTCCAGGTTTGAGTTGGATGCAGTGCCCCAAAGCTGTATACCGTAAGTCCATACCGGTTTCAGTATGGCCTTGTACAGTAACAACTTATTTCGTAGCTTGAGCTTCGAGTCTGACCTGAAGAGCCAACTCATTCTTCGAAGCTTCAGGTCCAACTGCCTTCGTTTGGCCATAATGTGGGATTGCCAGGTGAGACGCCTGTCTAGTGTCAGTCCCAGGTACTTTACGGTGGAGCTTCTTGGTATGGCGTCACCGTTGATGAAAACAGCAGGGCAAGTCGATCGGTTCAGGGTGAAGGTGATATGCGTTGATTTCTCTGCATTGACACCTTCAGATGGTAGATGTTCCACCTCTTCAGCCAAGGCCTCATGAGGCCCAATTGGTCCTGCAGGAGAGCTGAGGCTACAGCCGGGTCACTGTCACTCGCCAACAGAGCAGTGTCATCCGCGTATGTCGCTATAGAGAGTTTCTCGTCCCTTAAGATCGGGAGGTCAGACGTGTAGAGTGTGTATAGGATGGGTCCCAACACACTGCCTTGAGTAAACCGAACTGATCAAATTATATTATTAGTAATCCCACAAAGAAAACATTATCAAAGTAATTAGTAAATAGATAAATACTTTTTATTTCTATTTTGATAATTTCTAATTTTAACTTTTTCTCAATACAAATAAAAACAGTGCATAATAAGATACCTTACTAACAAACAAAGCCGAAGGCCTTAGTAGCCAATGATTTATCATTAAGTTAGTTTTAGTTTTTTTATACTCTTCACGGGAGTGAATAGTGTTATAAGTTTGTCATGAAGTTTGTAACACACAGAGGGAGACATCGTAGACCACATAAAGTATATATATTTGTGATCACCTCAGTTTTTGAGCTAGAGATCTGAAATTTTGTACATGGGTTTCTTTTTGCCAAATGCTGATAAAGTTCGGGAATCTGCCAAATCAGACCACTAGGGGGATTAGAACAAGTTTTGTTTTTTGACTGATTGAACTGAAATTTGGACACTATAAGTTTCTGTTCCATATCAATCAACCATGTAAATTTCATGATCCTAGGATTACCAGGAGGGGTTCC
This sequence comes from Amiota mariae, assembly GCA_035041805.1. Lineage (NCBI taxonomy): Eukaryota > Metazoa > Arthropoda > Insecta > Diptera > Drosophilidae > Amiota > Amiota mariae. Next base: position 145,934 of record JAWNKV010000665.1, read on the forward strand.
TCCCATACAAACCCATATTAAATGACAGACTTATAAAGAGTAATTGTACAATAAAGTTCCCCTTAAACTGTGTTCTTTGTTGATACTCAAACTGTAACAGAGAGAATATAGTGATGCTATGCATAAGTTAACAATAATGTCATATTTATGTATATTCAAAACATCTTCTAAGACCGTTTCAGCCGTTAGTAGTCGTTGGCCGAGGGTGCTAAGGCATCGGTTGAGTATACGCACAATAATGCGTACGTGAGATCACGTCATAGGTTCTATTTATTTTTTATTATTTTTTTTAAAACATTGATACATAAAATAGAACTTACAATAACACAATAAGAAGATATAAAAGTTCCGTGAAGAGTATTACAACTTCGGCATAGCCAAAGTTAGTATTTTTTATATGTTTTTATATGAAGCTAACTATTATAAATAATAATTATAATAATTTTCTTTTTATTCGATTTTCTTTTACAAATAATTTATTTCATCTTGTTGTGAGTTGAGGTACATTAAGTCAACCATATGGTAGTAAATCAAGCCACTACACCGGGTCAATCTTATATAACAACTATTTTTTATGCACTTCATGATCGATTCTTATTATAATGAGTTAGAAAGCTATAGTTGGGTGGGTCCAACTATCAGATACCCTGTGAGACTCAATTTTTTTAAGATTACAAATGGAAAATAATAAAGCGCTATAAATATTGCAATAATGATTTTGGAGTTAAAAAAAAACAATAAAAAAAAAAAAAAAATGGAAACAAAATTTATATATGTATTTAACATTTTGGATACATTCGAAATTGTACAAATTTTGTGTGGCTCAGGATGAAGTTTTTTGAAGAGCACAAAGGTTCCTAATTTAAACTTTCTATGATTTATTGATTCATTACATATTTAATAATATATAAAAATATTTATACATTTTTAATAGAGTGTTATTACATTTTCAAGATACTGGGTAAAAAAATTTGTCTGAATGAATCACATTGAGTGCATTTAAGTTATACTAATTTAATTTATGATAATTACATGTTTTGATTGGAATACTCACTGGATAAGTATGACAATGTTAGATGTTTAGTTCTCAGTTTTCTTATACATATTATTGCATAATTTCCCACAAAGAAAAGTTGTATATTAATTGTTTTATACATCCGCCCGCTCACTGACTTATTGTTTTTGTAGTTTACCACATATGTATGTATGTATATAAAATTTTCAAAGATCTTAACTTAACTTGACTTCCCAACCCATTGTATTCAAGCGGGCGCGACTATCCAGGCATTTATTCATTTAGTCATTAATACAATACAAAGTTTATAAACAAGTTTATCTATAGAGAAACTTAGCTTATGTTTTATATTTTTTTTAATTTAATTTTCAGTTGGATGGATACTACAAGCAGCTTTCGATAAGAATTTATTTCACAAATGGAATTCACTTATTACTTCATACATACGTACATGCATTGCTGCCTATGAATAATTGTCCATATTATAATAAATATTTGTTTTGTTTTCGAAAACTAAATTTAAAATTATTTTTAAATTATTTATGCATTTTTTATTTACTATCTTCAATGAATTTAAAAAACTTGTATTGTGTTCATCGCTTAACTTGCTCAAGTTCAAGTTGCACCATACTAAGGTCAACATTATGATGTTGTAACAAATATTTTGTGGTGCATTTTTCTCATTCAATGAACAAACAAACTATAAATGATGATGGTGATGGCGATGTTATTTGGTCGGGTTTGAAAAAGAAGTGAACGGACATATGAAAATTGTGGTAGAAAATGCCTATAAGAAAAAACCAGAAATGCATAATGATGCCCTTAACATATTTTTTACATATTATGAAACAAATGATGCCACGTTATCATGATGCTTTGATGATGATGGCCCCAACTTCATTATCATATCATTTGTTTTGATTAGAGGTCACAGAATACAATCAATTAATATCAAGCCGTAGTGTACATTTTATTGATTCGGTTCAATTTGAATCGATTTAATTAAATGAAAAGTAAAGAAAAACAAACTTTTTTTCACATACTCGTATATAAAGGTGTGCCGTCTTACAATGATAGCACAATAATAATCATGATGATGATCATCATCTTCTTGACCAAATGATGACGTTTAACTATCTAGTATACATACTTAGTAAGCGGATTCAGTTTAATTCAAAAGCAACAAAAATATAGATCAATATTTGTTTAAAGTTTGTTGCGTAAAATTGAGAATTGTTTTCGTAAGCTTTCGAATTCTAACTTTGAAAATTTTAAAAATTTCGTTTACGGGCGTGCTTAAAATAATAGAGTAAATACTGTACAACATAATAAGTTTCGATATTATTGAATTATATATACCACACATTCAAAGAAACTCTTATGAAGTGATTAACTTCATCTCAATAATATTGTTGTATAAATTAAAAATGTTCCTATATGGATCTACAAAATTAGACGAAAAAATTTATAGTTAAAAAAATTTGGATTAAAACTAACATATTTGGAACCCTTGAGTATTAATCCTATTATGAAGTTAGCAAGTTCTTAAAAATGTATTAAACATTTTCATGGATCACTTCACCCTTTGAAGTTCTTGGTTTTTACATTATATTCATCTTTGGATATAAGTGCCACCTAGAACTTAGAATTAATACCACAAAGTTGACTTCTTTCTCTTTAAATACTGATTCATTAGAGCATTATATACCAAACCTTACAAAATAGAAAATGTTTTTGCTAACTAAAACCCTCTTGATGTTTGGCTAAACAATTTTCAAATGGCATAGTTTACCTGTTACGTTATAGTAAATACCAATTTTTGAGTTTATCAAATCTTTCAGACAAATTTATTCAATTTTTCATGATCTACTCAATTACGCAAATTCTTTTTGATAAAGAAGTTATATACGATTATATACGTATGTATAAACGTATACACAAGGTATTTTAATAAAATCTTGAGTTCCTATAGCTCACTAACTGACCTTCATAATAAACCAATCATTATGATAAAGTCATTATATTGTACCATATTGTAGTAAGTGTTCATAGGGTATTGAATATAATTTACCTTGCATCATTCAAGCGGCAAAAAATGTACTTTAATCTCAAACTAAAACGTCTTAGCCACACTTAAACCATAATAATAATACGCTAATATAGACAAAGTTAATATAATAATATATAGACAGACAACAGACATAAATATATATATGTATTATATGTAGATTCATTAGTACGTATGCATGTTTGATGGCACATTGGTCTTCCCTCTACTTGTCTACCTTTCTAAGTAACTAAGTACATACATATCTCTCCATCAATAAATTTGTTTAACAAGTTTTCTATGATGTATACTCGTATCAACGAGGTGCGACTATAAAATAACGAGACTAATACCGCAAAACATTTTCTTTGAAAATTAAGTAATTATCTTCCTAAATACACACATTTGAGAGGAGGGTTCTATCTCTAAATCTGTAAATTTTACATTATGCATTTGAAATGGTGATGAAAGTATTCTTCTTGACGGATACCACTCTTTCTAACACTGCATAAGAGTTCTAAGATCTTGTTCTTTTAAATTTGGATTTGACATTAGTCAAACAAGTTTTGATATAGACATATTGATTGACACTGCTATGTAAGATCTGGTTATAAATTAACGAATGATTAGGTTTTGTTATGTAATATTTCTTCTTATAGTTTAGTCAATTACATGGACACTCAACACTAACAATTTTCGCAAGTTTTGTGTAAAATTTCATAGAAATTCGTTGCTATATTTCAGATAAGTTTAAAGATACGAGAAGAGTGTCAACTTTGAGGTATGCTTAGTTCTTCAGTAGAAGCATTAAGCATATTCACTATTTTACAACCATCTCTCTTGTGAGCTCACAATTATAGTACATATGTACATACATATGTATTTCTGTTCTATGGTTAAGAGCTTTGTAATCGTGACTCTGACACTAAAAAGAGGGAGTGAATACCATAGCAATACAATCTTAACATAAAATATTCTATGTATTATTAAATAATATTACATGCGTCAATAATGTTGAATTCTCATACCTACTGACATATATGTACATTGTACAAATATCATCTACATATTAATATACGCTTATATTGTACATACTTAGATAAATTTATTTTTATTTGTATAGTCGAATTTTTTGGTCAATATATTATAAATAAACATAAATGTCTTAATTGGCCATAGTGTGTTCACATAGGCATATCGCCTATATTACGGAAGTACTTAGTTGTCATTCATGTATGGAGGACAATAATTTTGACATATGTAGGTAAAACGATTCATTGTCATGTGTGTACAACTTATATCAAATAAGTTTAATACCTTACTTCTAGTTAAATAAGAAGAAAACAGAATAAAAAATAATAGAATTAAATAATTTCCCAAGATTTATTACAAAGAGATTATAATTCGATTCTTAGAAATTATATTCTATTCTATATTCTAATTTTATTGAAATTAATTAAGCATCACACACTTTTATAATTACAATTATTTTCCATGTGTAGAAAATTATTGGTTCTATTTATTTTAATCGTTCATTCTAATTTAAGGGTCATAAGGTTGTTTAGTAAGTAGTAAAAGTGGGCGAATTAGTTCATCTTAGCGCGATTATGTAAGTAGAAGTGCCCATTGATACTTACTGTGTGCATGTTTTCATATGTCTATTATTAAATGTTGTGTACATAGACGAAGAGGAAGCTTAAAAGATGTTAAAAAATTTATTACAAGAGCTGCACTTGACCGTGAACTTGTTTGTCTGTCTGTATTTCTGACTATTTATATTGATTGTAGTGTATCTATTTATCTATACGTATCTTTGCTATTATACTCTTCATGGGAGTGAATAGTATTATAAGTTTGTCATGAAGTTTGTAACACACAGGAGGAGACATCGCAGACCACATAAACTATATATATTTGTGATCAGCTCGATGAGAGGAGTTAATTTAGCCATGTCCGTCTGTCCGTCTGTTCGCAGCACTAGTCCCTCAGTTTTTGAGATAGAGAGCTGAAATTTCGTACATAGGTTTCTTTTTACCAAACGCTGATCAAGTTCGGGAATCAGCCGAATCGGACCACTAGGGGGTACATCCCATACAAACCCCCCTTTTTATATTAATGTTCTTATTAGAATAAGTTTTTTGACTTATTCAACTGAAATTTGGACACTATAAGTTTCTGTTCCATATCCATCAACCATGCAAATTTCATGATCTTATGGTTACCAGGAGGGGTACCTCCCATACAAACCCATATTAAATGACAGACTTATAAAGAGTAATTGTACAATAAAGTGCCCCTTAAACTGTGTTCTTTGTTGATACTCAAACTGTAACAGAGAGAATATAGTGATGCTATGCATAAGTAAATAATAATGTAATATTTTTGTATACTCAAAACATCTTGTACGACCGTTTCAGACAATAGTAGTCGTTGGCCGAGGGTGCTAAGGCATCGGTTTAGTATGTGCACAATAATGCGTACGTGAGATCACGTCATATGTTCTCGATACCCACGTTTTTTTTTACAAGTCAAGTTTTTTTTTTATTTCTATTTATTATTTTTTTTTTTAAACATTGATACATAAAATAGAAACTTACAATAACACAATAAGAAGATATAAAAGTTCCGTGAAGAGTATTACAACTTCGGCATAGCCAAAGTTAGTTTTTTTTATATTTTTTACTTATTCATTGTCATCTAACTACCACATTTTTTATTATTATTATTTTTTTTTAATGTACACACATTTAACACACTTTGAATATGTCCAAATAATGGCGTTTTAGCAAAGTTATATTACCAATTCTTGCTGCTTCCTTGTTTAGTTTAGTTTGATTTTTTAATTTTGTTTTTTTTTTTTAATATTTCTTGTATTAAATTATTATTACTCTAAACCTGAAATCACAAAACAAACAACTAAATTGTCTTATGCCAATTAGTGGTAAAAAAAAAATGAAATTATATTAGAACTGATATGGTTTGTTGTTTGAGTTAAGTTTCAGTAAAGTAAAATTAATATGACTGCTAAATTTTTTGAAGTTTAGAAAAAATTTCATCACCATTAAGAGAATTTTATTATTAAAACATACAGACAGACAGACGGACATGGCTAGATCAACTCGTCTAGTCGCGTTATTTGTACACATATATCTAAAAGTTTCAGTATAGGGTATCTGATAATGGGGCCTCTGACTTAATACATTTTTTTTCTGATATTTGTCTCCAAAACTCTGGAAAACTTGCAATTCGGCATTTCCTTAACATATTAACAAAGCATTTTAAAAAAAAGTAATAATAACAAAATACACAAAACTATTAAAAATGCAAACACATCAAATACGAAAAGTCATTACTTCTTCAAATGAGTTTTTTTTAATGAACCAAAATCATTGAAAATTTTAAAATATAAACCAAATTGTGCAAAGTCATTGAATATTTACACGGGCCCCTTAAAAATATATTGTTTATTCATCATTAACATAATAATTTATAAATAAGAAGGTAAATTAAAGCAAAAGAAAGCAAGAATTTAAAAAGTAGCTTATGTATTTTAAAAAAATTGTCTGCTCTAATAGGGCCCATACACGGTGCATCATTATGCATGGTGCCACTGTGTTCATGTATATAGGTGCATCATTCATTTGCCTGTAATTTTTGTAGTGAGAGATCCATGACGGATGTTTCAAACAATCGCTCTTGTTTTGATTTCTGTTTGTTTTTGTCAACTTTCCTGGAAAATCAATATGATCCAGTAATAACGAGTATTAATAATTTTTAGGACAACTCCAAACCCTCATCATTCCTTATAACAATTTCAAAAGCCAATATAGAAAACATTTGTCAATAATAACTATAATATAGTATAACTAGTATTATCTTTGTTAAATTTAGCTTAGCAAATAATGATTTTATTTCGTTTGTAAATTGTAAAAATATAAAACAAAAAACTAACAAATTACTTTAAAGTTTCGACTGTGGTCCATTCCCAGAAATTTTATAAATAAATTTATGAGCCACATCATAATGAGGATTACAAGCGGCGCGCACGCGCTTTAACCATGCGCGTATCTTAGGATATTTGATACGTACATCATAATCTGCCAATCCTTTTGAAAAACAAAACATACATATGTATACATAAATCAGTTATTTCTCATGTAAAAGAATTAGAATTTTCGCTAACTTACTTGTTTGCTCAATTTCGCATGCGGCAAAAATATCAGCAACCGTTAGCATGCTACCCGTTAAGAATTCAGTTCTTTCGAGCCACACTTCCTCGATAATATCCAAATTGCGCTCCATATGCAAAAGCAAGGTATCGATTTTCTGAGCACTTGGTTTTTGTCCAGTGAGCAATGGATCTAACCAAATTGCACGAAAATAGAGAGCGCATGTGGCACGCAAAGTTATGTGTTGCCATTCAAGGAACTCGTCGACTTTTGCTTGCTCAACAAAATATTTTGGGTACAAATATTCAGGGATTTTGCCCTTAGAGCTTAGATATCTAAAATTGCAAAACATATTCATAAAAGACAAGTACAAGAGAAAGAGATAGAAAGTGAGTAATCTACCTAAGTATGGCTACACTTTCGGCAAGTTTGAAGCTATCATCAATGATACAAGGCACTTTCTGAAAACGATTCACTTGTTGCTTGAACTCTTCAGTCAAATGTTCGCCTATAATTTTGAACAAAACCAGCAAGTGGCAAAAAAAGAGAATTTTGATTTTGTTATTATATTGCCTTAAGCATTAAAAAAAGATCATCAATGATTACCATTTCTTAACGCTACTACACGGTCTTCGAATTGGACGCCACTCATTTTCAGTATAATGAAGAGAGCACGAGAGGGTTGCGATAATAAATCGTAATAATATTGAAGAGTCATCTTTTTTGTTGTATATTCTAATGATTTGTTGGGTAGTTGCGTAGCTGAAAATTTGTAAAGAAATAATGTTATTAAATAAGAGAGCGAATGAGAGTAAGAGAATTTGTGTTGAAAGCAAGCATAAACAAAACATCGACGGTGACCTTTGAGATGCGTATGCCGAGTCCAAAGTTTAATCACCTTTAATAAAAACAAAGAAATTAATGTTTGATATAAAAATGAAACAATTGTCATGCAATTTCCAGAAATAAAATAATAGACAGGTTTGTTGTCCTCAAATGAAATGCCACAAAAAATAAAATTTTAAGTTCATAACAATTGATATGCGCTCCAAAATTGATCACACCGCGCACACTTGTAGCAGACAACTACTGAGTGAGAAAAAAAAAACACCATCTGATCGCACTTGAGTGCACAGAGCAGTAGAAGTAATTTAGCTGTGTGTTAGACTCATTTCTCTTTAGGATAGGTCAGGTCGCTGGGCTGGGTTGGGTCGCCGCTGACTGACTTTTTGGCATTGTTGGGTATCTTACATTTATGCCATTCCGGTTCGAATACTTTACGAAAAAGACAATTCAACATTTTGTTGTTGGAGGAAACCCGATAAAACTTTATAAAATAGAGCAACAATCCGTCGAAATGATAAGAAATAACTGACATGGTTTCATTGGGATCGACGTATTATGCAGCGGCAAGTTGACATTTTGCGATGCGATTTAGGTTGATAAGAATACAAAAGAAAATAAAATATATTCAAGAGTTAGCTAAACAAAGACTGAATATAAAATAAACAATAAAATTAATTTTATCTTTTGTCGTCTTGTGTGTGTGTACAAAACAGACTTTAATTACATTTGTACTTAGTATGTATATTCTATTTCTTTATAATCTGTCTCGTCTATCCCTTCTTTTCGGCTACCTAAAGTATTCGAAAGTTCTTTTAGCAAAAGAAAATTATAAAATAAAACAAAATAGATTGTTAAAAAGAAAGAGAATGTTTAGTTTATATTTCTATTGTTTGATTCACCAAATTTTGCAACAAATATTGTACAAGTTTAAAATTTTTTGTAAAAAAAATAGTAATAATTAACTTTCCAGTGAAACCATATCACGACAAATAAAGAAGCAGGAAACTAGCGCTGCCATCTGGGCAGGTTCATTACAGCCTTTTGCTAGCCGCTCCTCAATGCTGGCCAATTTAATGATGAGTTTGTTCATCACAGACATGGGAATTTCAACTAATGAACACAATAATTATTTCGTTATAAAGTTATAGTCAATGCTTTTACTGTACTTACGTCGCATAACAAATAAATGAAGCTCTGTAATGATATCCTCTAATGCTAGTCCACGTGTAGATTTAATCCGATCAATTGCTAGAAATTAGCAATTTTGAGTGGAAATTAAATTTATATCATGCATATGACTCACTATTAAAGGCTTCCTCAAAACTGGTGGTTGCTAATAATATTTGTAATATATTCTCAATGTCACTGCGTAATGGATGACCCACGCACATATAAACGTTGTCCTCATTGACAATATCAAAGGCCATGGCAGTGCTTTGAAGTACGTTGATCACTTTGCGCATATCACCCTTGGCCAGTGTCATTAGAGCGTGTTTACCGTCATCTTGTACATTTAGTCTGTAAAAGAATCATAGGTAAGTATTTTCCAACAAGAAATATTTAGCAAAACTCCCACTTTTCCACTTCGATAATTTTATTCAAACGTGGTAGCATTTGTTCCGGTGATAGTGGTGCAAAACGAAAACGAGTACAACGCGATTGTACTGCTGGTATGATTTTACTTAAATAGTTACAAATCACACAAAAACGTACATTCTCTGTGTACTTCTCAATTATGCGACGCAATGCATTTTGCGCATCATTGGTCATGGCATCTGCCTCGTCCAATATAATCAATTTAAAGGTACCACAGAAGATGGTGCGCGTCGATGCGAAATTCAATATTTGACCACGGACGATGCCAATACCACGATCATCGGAGGCATTCAATTCCAGTACCATGCTCTTAAATTGTGATGGATTGTAGAGCTGCTTGGCGCATGCAAGTATGGTACTTGTTTTACCTGTACCCGGAGGTCCATAGAATAGCAAATGCGGCAGTTGCTTTTTAGTAATAAAGCGATTTACTGTAAATGATATTAAAAGCTATTAGTTAAGTTGTCATTTACTTATGATGACATGGTACAAACTTGTTGAAATAATTTCTTCATGTGATATCAACTCATCTAAACTGTTTGGGCGATATTTCTCCACCCTAAAAGAAAAGGTATTTATATTTGTCCCATGGAATAGAATAGTTTATTTGAGCACTTGCCATGGCATGCGAATTGTTTTTTCTGGAGATGCAGTCATATTTGCATTGGAATTTAATATAATTTTAACAAAATCGCGCGCTCTGCTAGCGCATTTTACCGGCGTGATGCTGCTAACACATTTAAAAGGCAAACAGCAAAAGTGGTGCCAGGTTGCTAGAAAAGTGTTTTGTCACGGTTGCATTTGCTCGTGAAGAGTGGCATTTTTGCTTGAAAACAAATTACGAAGCCTTTCGTTGAAATGAAATGAACTTAATTATTTGTGCTGGCAACATTTCATCGCAACATATAAATAAAATATAAAGAGTTTTAACTGAAATGTAAATTTGTTAATTGAAAATGAAGTAAAAGCGCGATTGAAGGAATACAGAAGAAATCCATAACGAATAACGAGGAGAAGAACCGGAAGGGTGAATCTACTGTTGATAAATAAAAATTGACTACACAAATTCAACTTGGTTCATTCATGCCTCATCAAGGAGGTCATTCATTGAATTCTAAATATCTCCGGAAGAAAAGAAGTGCAACGTATTCGCCACACTGCGTAGGTGAGTTTGCTTTTTATGAAATCTGTACATAAATCAAAAAGCAAAAGGCTAACCTATAAGGGTTGTACAAATAAATATTTAGCTCACAGTATAATAAAAGTTTTTTGCAGGCACGTGATGCTCATTTGGTTGGCATTCGCGCTAAAGCGCTAAGAAAGCTGCTGAGAATGACGAGAACGCTAAGATCAACGATAAGAAGGCCAATAAATAAATTGCAAATGATCCTATTTCTCAACAGAAATAAATTTTAGTGTTCTGATAAACTCAAATTGGAAAAAAAAAAAAAAAAAACTAGAGGCACTTTAAAAGTTTGTTCCAAAACTGGAAAGGCTTTCAGCAATTTGACGTATAGTCAAGCAACTGCCAGTATTCCAAGAATTACTAAGTGCTGGTGGCTTCTGCTGAATGATTGGTAACAACAATCAATAGCATATTAAAGACCTTTAATAAAAGTGCATTTAAAATCTGTTTATTCATTTTGGTACAATTGTGTACGGAAATTGTTTTCTATCGTCACTTAATCTCCTTTGACGTTGCAGTTGCCGTTGGATGATGCAAACGACAAAATCCAGTGGCTTTTAACAGTGTGCACCATGTTCATTGCTACAGCTGCAACAAGAACTAAAAGTGATGCCAGGTTGCTAAAAAAGTGTTCACCAAGTTGTCAGTCAGCTGAAAGCGATGCTAACTCCGCCGCTAAAAAAGAAAAGACATTGTAGTAAATAAAAAACATTAAAAGTGCACGTTTGTTTGTAAATAAAATTTATAAATAAGTTAATTTCTTGAAAAATGCCAAAAGTCCGTCGTAGCCGCAAGCCACCACCAGATGGTTGGGAACTCATTGAACCAACTTTGGAAGAACTGGAGCAAAAAATGCGCGAAGGTAAGTTCATGAAAATAATTTGGTATATGTCACTAATAATTATAACGATGTCGTCTTAATCCAAAAGTAAATTTTATATCCAATAAATTCATGTGCTAATCCACCCTTTACATTGGTGTACGCATAAGGAAAACTTTAGATTTTCTTTTGCATATGCCTTTACAATTTTATTAGTGTTTCTTAGAATTTGTTACAGAAGCGTAACTTCATTATACAATTCATACGAACAAGTTATTAGAGTAATTATTGTTTATTATGTGACTGAAATCATTGTTTGTTCTTTTAGCCGAAACCGAACCGCATGAAGGCAAACGCATCACAGAATCCTTGTGGCCCATTTTCAAAATCCACCATCAGAAGACACGTTATATCTATGATCTATTCTATCGTCGCAGAGCTATTAGCCGTGAACTATATGATTACTGTCTGAAGGAGAAAATTGCTGATGCCAATTTAATAGCAAAATGGAAGAAGCCAGGCTATGAAAATCTTTGCTGTTTGCGTTGTATACAAACGCGTGATACAAATTTCGGTACAAATTGCATTTGCCGCGTGCCTAAATCAAAGCTTGAAGAGGGACGCATTGTCGAATGTGTCCATTGCGGTTGTCGTGGCTGTTCTGGATAGTCTTTGTATAGATTTGATGAAGTAGAAAAACAACAATAATCAACAAATCAGCAACGCACGACGACACCCATATACAAAATATTATAATTTTTTTTATGCATATATATATTCACATACTTAGTCAACGTAGTTTAAGTGCTCAATAGTGGTAGTGTTGTACTGGCCTCGATTTCGACTCTCAGTCCCAATAAATCTTGATATCAATGTATCAATAGTGAAAATAAAACGAAAGGAGTACAAGCATTTTGTTTAATTTTATATTATATAAGTTTCGAAATTTCGCTTCTAATGATATACGAGTAACCAACTAATCTGTAATGAAATGTATTTACATTACAAAATTGTCCTTACATTGCGCTGCGCCTCAAAATCATGCAACTAGTTGGCTGCCTTAAGCCGGATAAATATGCCCGTATAAACATGAAACTCGAAGCAAATGACAAGTAACAAATCAGGCTTGGAAGATTGCAGAAAACAAAACAATCAGACCTTTAAAACATTTAAATTTTATAATGATTGTGGATGATGGTGGTCGTCGGTCTCATTTTATTTACTCACTTCCCTAGCGTAAAAAGGATGTCATATGGTGGTGCCAAATAAAAGGCAGCGTGGCCTTGGGCACATGAAGCTCCAAAAAATATTGTATTTTATTTGAGTTTTATTTCGTAACATTCAACATTTTGTGCGCCTTTCAGTTGTGTTGTGTGGGGCAGAGAGAAACAATGCCGTAACCAAAAAAAGAGTGTGAATGTGACTTTTTTTATAAACCGTAACAACAAGCATAAGAGCAAAACGCGAAAGTTGATTGTGAGCACCGACGACGACAACGTGGATGATGATGACGCTACGCCAACGATGTGGCACATAGGTAATGTGGACGTTGGCATTTGTGGCTACGCATGCCATTATTCTCAAAGCGAAACGGAAAGCAAAGTTCTGACCCCTTTTTATATTTTAAAGCTTGTGAAGGGATAAAGAGATGCGGAAATTTCGACATGATGTGTGCAGGTGGAAGGAAATGAAAGTGAAGGCAACTCTTTTGTATGTGGTTTGTGGTAAGGATTGGGTCAGGTCACAGGACGGTATGGTGAGACGTAAATAAGTCAAGAGTAACGAAATAAATAAAATAAAAAATTGGCGCTTGGCTGGTTGTTTTATTTATGGTTGATTTATGGAGTGGGTGATTTTTGTGGGTGAGTGAGTAGATTGATTCGACTGGTTTTCGTTGGTTGGTTTGTAGCTGTTGGTTGTACAGCGTTGCTACTGCTGCTGATGACGATGACGATGATAATGTTGATGATGCTGTTGCAGCTCATTACTTTTATTTTTTTTTGGCGTGTGAGGTAGGGAGGAATCCCTTCAGACCTATAATCCTCGTCGTTTCTACGTGTGTGGTGTATCTACTAAAACTCCCTCTTCTTTTCTTGAGCTATTGCGGAACCGCATTCTACATTGCTTCGGAGTAGGCGCCCACGGTATCCCTTTTAAATGTTAATCATCTATTCACCTACGTCTAGGTTCGCCACATTTGTACCCATCATGCTATGGGCTCACCTTCATTCGCAGAGCATAGCTTCAGTGTTGTTGTGCCATAATTTCTTCCTCAACTCGTGCATTCGTTTGTCTGCACGGTAGGCTGTGGGCAGTTGACATGCCCCGCGGAAGGCGAGATTGTTAAGCCCGTGACTCTTGCCGGGAGTTCCCCTGCCTTTATGATGGTTATTATGACGATGATGAAGGTGATGGCGAGGATTGGTTATAGCGATTGGTTTTCATTGCCATTGCGTATGTGTGTTTAAATTTTGTTGTTATATTTATTGATCGTTAGCATTTTGTGTTGGTGATGATGCTCTTGCTGAGCCTTGTTCTTTTGCCGTTACCAGTGCGGCAACGTGTAGAAAATACATAAAAATATATTTAAATGCGTTTGGTGAGAATTTATTACTGCGCTGACATAATTCAAACCCAATGGCGAAAAAGTAAACGACGATGAACGATGGAGCTCAGCATAAAATAAAATATAGGACGTTTCTATCCTTCATTCTATGTGCCGCATTCTCCTTGCTCTTTTGTTGGTCAAAAATTGCTGTTCACCATCTTTTATCAACCAATGTACAATAGTATATCATTGTACTTTGACGTTTAAGTCTATCTTGATTTAAATACCAATTTACATATTTTCAATTTAATAACCCAATGTAACGTAATCTAAAATAAGATGGAACCTTAACTTCAGTTCAGTTAGGCCCAGGATCGGCGACAGGGGTGTCGGGGCAAGGAAGAAGGAGGCCCTTTTAATTTTCAATTAATAAATATCTTTCGATAATTTGATTTTAACATTTAAAAAACAAATTTCCACTATTAAAATACATGCTATTTTTTTCCTTTTCTAACGAGTGATGAGAGAAAAAATGCTCAAATGAACTCGAAGCTATCACTCTCTATACTGAGCAACGACAGATATATGTATTAGACGTTTTTGCGGCATCATCGTAACATACAATATAATTTTTGAATCCAAGGATTGTCAAGGCCTACAATTCTTTTGATACCCAATTTGTGATATTTTGTGATAGTTAATATGTATCATTTCATATTAGTTTCATTTAAATATCTTAAGAAATGTTAAAATTTTCCATACTAAAATATATAAATACTCAAGCCAAGAATAATAGAGGCTTCTATTTCACCTTCTGGTACTTTTAAAATTGGTCCCTTTGTTACAATGGATATACTGCGCAAACTGTCAAGAAATTAGCTAATAGTTACTTATGATATCACAATTTTTGGTACAAGTCTAAGGAAAAATAATAATTTATTTAAATAAGTTCAAAAAGAATTTGTAATTCTTCAATTTTACTTTCCTACTCCTATGACACGAGCGGCTTGCAAATTCTATACTCAATTTAAACTTTTTCTAGGCTGAAACTAATTCTAAGATGCTGCATCAACGATTATTAGAATTTCTTTACTACGATGCAAGCAGAAAGTGCCAAAAAAATGATAAAACTGAGGTCGTAATTTGAGGTTATCGATTTCCAGAACTATTAATTGATAATCGTAATTATGATTCAACTGTGGAAATTAGTTGCAT
Organism: Amiota mariae; assembly: GCA_035041805.1. Lineage (NCBI taxonomy): Eukaryota > Metazoa > Arthropoda > Insecta > Diptera > Drosophilidae > Amiota > Amiota mariae. Next base: position 161,376 of record JAWNKV010000665.1, read on the forward strand.
TGGAAATCCTGGAATGTTGACAAAACTTGTAAAAGGCAATATAATTCATTGCTAAAGAGACAGTTCAAAAAAGGCTCTGATCTTATTCTACACGTAGATATCTACACCCATAAGAACTATTGTAGATGATCGAACCAAAGAAACGAATGCCTGCTGATATTGAACTCTGATTTTAATATCTTATCTGTGCATGACTTTTATACATGTCTGTATCGAATTTCTGCTTCATAGTTAAAAAACTAAAATGCAAGGACGTACATGACTTAATCGATTTTTCTTGTTATGTTTATATTTATTTCACTATAGACTGTATTTACAACAGTGTGAAACCTCTAAAAATATATAAATTGAAAAAAGAAACAAATACATATTAACGTTTTTTTTTTTTTTTGCTTAAATTATTTTGTATTTATCCTTGTTCGCATATTTTCTCATTTGTTTTTAGATCTCTTGCTTTGTCACGTCCTAAACTATTCCTATGATTGCATAGGTATGTTAGTTATGCATTGGACTAGAAAATAAAAACATAAATTTGTAATTTCTCCACATTTTTATCAACCACTCTACATAACTTCTTTTGCTCCCTCTGATTCTCTCGCTCCATTTTCACTCTCATCATTTTGATTCAAATTTAATAGCGTTTCCATTCATTCAATTATACTTACTTTAGTTGTGATGCGGATTCTGATTCTCATACAATATTTTTTCAGGCCTTTGATATGCTTGCTCCCTAGCACTTTAAACCCTGGTGGCCACCATTCAATTATTGGATTTGTTGTTGGTTGGTTTGCTCATTCTTTCATTCATTCGTTTCACTTGCACTTCAATCTATGGTACATAAATAGAATTTTCCGGCTTTTCAGCTCAGCAATTTATATTTTTCTCTCGAAATGTCCAATTTTGCAACGAGTACTCATCATCGTAGTCATAGTCATGGTCCTCATCCCCGTCCTTGTTGTTACTATTGCTGTTGTTATTAGTATTATGTACATAGTACAGTGGCGTAAATATGAGAAAACCCGAATCAGTGTATAAATATATCTATCTACTTGCTTGTCTTCTCATCCATCCAGCGGTCCTTTTTGTATATATTTATCGTTCGGCTTCCTTCTGTTCATCTGTAACTGACAGTTTGAATGGAACCTTCCTTACTTGAAGTATGATTGTAGTAGTTGCTTTTTGCTCAAACAAATGGCATCCATCAGTCGTTTGTGGGTGATTGTGTGTTGGACTGATTTGTTTATTTTTTTTAATATGTATACACAATACTATTTTTTGGCATGCTTTGGTGTTCACAATTAAATTCGAATTGTGTTCATCATACTTTTTTTTATAGGTGAGTTTTCATTTTCGTTCGTTTTGTTCGTTTGTTGTAGGACCCTTTTCTGTGTGAGCGCGCACCTTTCAATGCCGCTGTGTCATGGCACTTTCACTTCCACTTTGGCACTTCTGGCATTCAAGAGATAATATTTGTTATCGTTGTTGTTGCTGTTCTAGTTGCCCCAATGAAATGGTTGCCTTCAACAAAAAAGGTTTTGAAATACATTACACCTTTTAACCTTAAAAATTAAAATATCTTCCCTTTTGAATCATCGCAATCTGTATTTAATAATGCAAAAATAGAATCTTCAGAGACTTCCTAGCATATTGATGTGATCAGTATTTCAAGATGATTCCGTCTACGTTAAAAAAAGTTGTATGAAACAAATTCTTAAGCATTTCAAAAATTTTTGTTTAATGTTTTGTTATTTCTGCATGCTTTTTATTATACATTATATGTTAAAGAAGTCTACTAAAATGATTTGTATCAAGACTATTAATATAATTTACACCGAGTATATATAATTATTTATTTATTTATTTAATGAAATAGGGTAACAATAAATTCTCAACCTACTATTAAGAGCCCCAGCTGGCAAGGCTTTCAGCTCATATATCATTATTATTTCTTACATTCTCCAGCAAAATCAATCAGTCTCTGATGGTCTAAAAATTGTAGAGTTCAAATACTTTTGCTTATACTACAAAGTTAATGTTCAAGAAATGCGTTCTTCTTATTGGTGGTTCAACATCATTAGCAATATCATCATCTTTATTATCTTGTGGGCACATGCAACTTGTCAGTGCTGATCCTTTAAAACGACATCAAAAGTTCTAATAGCCAAAACCTAAAACTATGTTGTGACCAAAATGACTGGTTCTCATCATTTATCGTTGCCTCCAAAAGCTTTGAAATCTAACAACTTTGTATGTGGACTTTGTAGACGGACTTGGCCAAAAGACAATGTTATTATAGTTGGAAAACAGAATAGAATAGAATAGAATAGAATAACAACACGAAAAAGAGAATGAGAATCAGAATGAGGAATTCTGAAGCTTGTCAGAAAATTTTTGTTTGGCACTCGTGCGTTTATTTTGTTTTGGCTCAAATTATGAGTGAGTGATTGAGAGTCAGTGAGTGAGTGACTGAGAGACACTTGTCTTCATCTTTGTTATAGAAAGTTTACGTTCTATGTAGATAAAATATACCCATCATACCCACCGACCAGCAACTTACCCATAATTTCAAACATGTAAGCAACATTGTTGCAGAATAGAACTGAAACGAAACGTAACGAAATGATTTACGTGCCAACATTTCCAACATTGTTGACGCCAACGCGCCACTAACAACACATCCACAACCTCCAACATTACCACCACAAAACCCACCGATTCTTCTGACATTACTAAAAGTCATTGCTGCATGAAACTCGACTAAACTCATCTGAACTGAACTCAACTACATACTATATTTCAAGGGAAAATGTAAACGTTTTTACCACGTGTCCCGAGCATATTTTCTCACTTGAACTCAACTAAAAAAAAGTCTTTTGGTTTGAAACTTTGTATTGTAGGATCTGGTTTTGTTATTGTTTTATGTATAGAGTTAGTGTTTTTTCGTATCATTGACGCTTGCTAATTTTTAAATCCATGCGAAAACCACGCCACTCAGAAGTTATTGTCATTATTACGAGGATCATCATCAACATAAACATCAACATCTAGCAATCGTTACTATAGTTATAGTCCAAGACATTTGGAATTGAGTTTCAAGTTGCAAACAATTTAAGTGTTGCACTTGTCTCTATCACTAACAAAAATCATCCACTCCAATTCTATCATAGTAGCATGTGTCTATCTGTTTGACTGTTTGTCTTGCTGTCTGTTTGTCAGTTTTTTTTTTTGTGTCTGTTTAACTGTCTATCAGTTAGTAGTGTATCTTCAGCCATGTTCACAATAAAAGTTAACGATTTTCTGTTTTCTTTGCTTCTTTGATTGTTGCAAAACGTAAACGGCGTGCATGGCATATAACAAACTTGCAACAATTGCAGCAACAATTTTCGTACTTTTTTTCTTTAGTTTTCGACTTGACAGTTTTAATTGGCACTTACAGTACAATTCACACCAGATGGCATCCAAAGTAATATGATACTGATTATATTAAGTATGAGATACGATTATCATGGTGTAGTCAGTGACAGGCTTGTTTAAAATAGTTCAAAAGTGCCCTTTGAAGTTTTATGTCTTTTTTTGTTTATTTGCTTTAGTGTTTCTCAATATTATCAGCACCATTGTCGCTGTATATTTACTTTCAACAGGAATTAAATCTAATATTTCTTATCATCATCATCACCAGTAGTACCAAGCAAGTACATATCTGTTATTTTTTTTTACTTTTGTGGGTTTTCTAATTGTTTTGCTAAATGTTATCAGTAACAAATATATTGTATACATAAGAATTAACAGAATAAAAATACTATTGTAATAGAAAGAAGCTGTGCTATTTGTGATAGTTTCTATACAATATTGACATTGCCAATATTGTTATAGTTTCTCAAAGTAAATATAAATCATATTCATTTTCACTGAAAACCCGAAATTTAAACATCTTTCACACAACCATCCGTAGTACGGCATTTTGGTGCTTGGTGTCTCAATAATAGAAAAAATATTGTAAGTAAATTTGCATAAAAGCGTACGGAAAAATGGTTCGACTTATCTGTTAGATTCATTATGTAAACGATTTCTGCACATAAAATATGTATATAATACATAAGTCTGAAGACTTAATAGCAATTGTAATTGTTTTGCATTTCTTGGAAGGTGGATCAGGTTTCTCAGAAAGTCTTTTTCGAAGAACTGGGCTCAGTCTAGAAAACCTGTTTCTCTTGTATTGTGGTTTCTTTCTTCCTCCTTTTCAAGCATCATAATGTACTGTTAGGCCAATAGGTGATCTCGAGTATATATTGTATGTCAAAAGAAGAGAAAAGAAGTATCCAACACCTCTTTTGCACTTCTTGGTGTATAAATCTGGTTCGTCGCAAACCAATGTTTGAAGAAGTAGGCACATTCTAACAAATCTGTTTATCTTTGTAGTTTCTACAGTCTTCTTTGTCATTTATTATTAATATTGAATTGTATATTTTTATATTATGCGTTACTAGAAACAACATGAAGGATACATACAATCATTTGATTCAATCCCTCAGTCTATACAATTCCAATTTGGACATGGGGATAATATAATGTCTTTTTTTCAATTATTTGTTTCTTAACAATGAAAATTTATTTCTGGCAAATACTTATTACGAAAAATAAGTAAAATTGAAGCCAATAAAAGGATGTGGTAGCAGCACACAGCTGACTATAGTAGAGTATTGTAAAGTAAAGTAGAATAAAAGCAGTCAGCCAAAGAATAATAGTAATACATAGTAGTAGATGATGATAGCGTGCGTTCCTTGATGTTAATGCTGATGATGGAGGGAATGTAGATGATGATTGCCTTTGCCTGGAAGCTATGAAGTGGTTTTGAGTTTGTTAAGAAAACAAATTGAAAAATGCGGTTGCAATCAATCAATCGTAATTTTTTTGTCTCTTTTTTCTTTTTCTGTGCCATTCCTTCTTTTTTATTGTTATAATATCTGTTAACACCTTAACAACTATGAGAGCTCTGATGAGATCCATGAAGGAAAAGTTTTTGTATTACAATATTAAGATTCTTTGTTGTATAGTAAATTAATTTCAATCAACAAAATAAAAATTGAACTGAATCAAGTTTGAAGTCAGTCATCATCAGTAAGACTTATTCAAGTAAAGAAAACCTTGTTGTATTTTGGAATTGGATGTGTTTCTATTGTGCTCTGTGATTAATATTAATTTTTGTGAATAGTTTTAATCATAGATAGTGTAATTTTTAAACTGATTGTGCATCGATCGTTTTCATTTATTTAGTTTTGTAAATTCAAATTATTTAATTATTATGATTTATTTAATCTTTGGTTTTGCTCTGTGCAATTTGTTGCACTTACTTACGTTGTAAGTAATTTTTTTATTTATTTATTTATTTTTTTTTTTGTAATCTTTGCTTTTCATGTACTTTTGTTACTCTTTAATGCTCTCTCATTCTTTCTCCCTCTAATAATACTCATAAATTCCGCACTGTAGCTTGTTGGTTGTGTGATAATGCGGCTAATGTTACCTGTGCGGATATCAATGGAAGCATTGCCGATATTATTGATCGAAATATCGGCCTTCGCTGGTCTTGTCCTAATTGTCGGTCTGATGAGATAGACTTTCGTAAATCTATTACGTTAATGTGTAATGCTTACAATGATCTAGTCAAAGTGGCGTGGGATAGAAAGTAGTAGTTAAAAACCTAAGGCTATAAAAGCTTTTGTTATGCCAAACTTAAATAAGATAAAGGAAAAATGATTTCGAAATTCGGAATATTAGCTAGTAGAACAAATTACTTAATATTTCGCCAAGCTAATTACTAAAATCATTGTGATTTGTAAACGAATGATTGGATTTTTATAAATATTGAGACATATCGTTTGAAAGTTGGACTTTCTAATAGAGGCATTACTTTTGTGATTGTTTAGTGATTTGGTGCAATATCTAGTCTCGTCCGTCCATCCGTCCGTCCGTTTGGATAACTGTAATGCGTAATGTATAGATTCTGAAAAGGGGACTTTAACGTTAATAAAAGTAAGCTGATAGTTTTTTTTAACCAATATTCACATTTGTCTATGATCAATATCATGATTTAATGTTAATGGAAGTAGAAAATCATTTAATGAAACCTATCTTGATTCATGAACTGTCTATTAGTGTTAGAGTTTTTCCTAATAAATGCACGCGAGCTAAATACTTTATTTTATTTAGATTTAATAATCTTAGCAGCGTCAAAAACCATAAACAGTTTTGTTGGTGTTCATTATCTTGTTTGCCTAATTATCTGCATGCTCAATTATATAGATGAGGTACTTGGTAGGATAAGATAATCACGGTCAATTGTGACAGTGTTTCACACTATTGTATGTCTTTATAAGAGTATTGAATTGTCGTTTGCATAATTGATATTCGCATACATATATTGTAAAAATAATCTTTTCGTTGAGCTAAGTTGCATGCACAGCAAAAATATATTATGCCATTCATGTTTTTGCATGTTTTTACTGATAACGAGAGAGATATCGAATGAATAGTAAATAACAGTTTAATTATCTCTTCTTAATTGATAGAGATAGATTCTGGAGACTATAAAAGCGGCTGTGTATTGTCTAATAATCATTCATTCGTCTTAAAGATTTTGAAACGTGAATAGTGAAATGGAAGGAACGCAGTTTAATGCATTTACTCAATATTCATCGATGATGCCACCAGACATGGCATTGTTGCCACCTCATATGCTAATAGCGATGATGTCACAACAAATACCGATCAGACCAGCACATCAGCCATTGCCAGCGCATATGCCGATGCCAACACATATGCGAATGCCAGAACATACGCCGATGCCAGCTCATAAACCGATGCCAGCACATATGCCAATGCCAGCAAGATCTCATGCCCAATTATCGGTATTGCCAGAAATGTTAAATACTTCACTCGGTGTTCAGGGATACATTCCGACAGGAACTGGTCTTAGCCAACGATCATTGGCTCTCTTTTTGGGATTGGGATACAACATGCCTTCAACGGTTACAACAGTACAAATAACAAAACCCATAGCAACAACAACAGTGTCAGATTTTCAGAATTTAGAAGGATCATCGAATCCTGATTTGGGATACAAAGTGCATCCAGAGATTCCAACAAGACAAACACAATCGCAAACAACAAAACCAATGGCAACTGAAACAATTCCATATATACAGAATTTTGGAGAATCATCACTGCAAGATTTGGAATACAAATTGCCCCCCGGAACACCAATACAATGGCAAACACCAGCAACAACAATGCCAAGTTTACCGAATAATGGGATATTTGGAAACCCCTTTTTAGAATACGATGTGCGTTCAAAGGTTTCTTGTACTACAAGACAAATACAATCGCAAATACTTGCACCAACAAATATACCAAATTTACAAAATTATGGGACGTTACCAAGTCGCATCCAAGGACGCAAGAAGGTTCCAAGGTTTGCTAAAATACCAACAGAAACAGCATTGTCAAATTTAAAGTATTCGGGGATATCACAATCTCGCATTTTAAGGCGCAAGAAGGTTCCAAGGGTTGTTAAACGACCAATACTTTCACAAACACAAACAGATCAGCAAACAATAGAAATAGATACAACAACGCCAAGTTTAGAGAGTTTCAGTGCCTTTTTCGGACTCAACACTCCAAGTCAAACACCCACAAAAATAATAGAACTTCCACCTTCATCGGCAAAAACAACACAAACAACAATATTGCCATCAATGCGAAATGTACATAGTTTTGGAGAATCGTCAAAATCTAATTTCAGGCTAACGCCAAATCCGACACCACCACCAACACCTCCACTACTGGCAATAGAAACTATAAAGCTACAAATAGATGTAACAAAAATAGACGAATCAGAAATGGATACAACGTTAATCCCAGAATTAATACCCGAAGAAATAGAAGCACTTGTTCATAGTGATATGCGAAGATTTCGTAAACAAATTAGAGATAAAGAAAATCAATATATTGAGCAAATGTTATTAAAAAATCCCATTATCGTTGAGAGGCGTCAAGGCCTATTAAAGGGGAAAATGAGGACAGAGGCAGGCAGTATGTTTGATGATAATGAGGATAGCAATATCAATCCACCATTCGATAAAACGCGTGCAGAACAATGTCGACAATCACGTTTTAAAAATAAAATGAAATCTTCTACAAGTCATTTCCGACATCAATTTCTAAAATCTCAATTGCCTGAAATATGTGCCGTTCTGCAACATACGCGTAATGTTATATCTAAAACCGAGGATCAGTTGCGAGAACTTGGGTATTGTCCGACAACAATCGAACAGATGCGGCTGTCATTTGGTATAGATAAACCACAACTAGAATTAGAACAATAAGAAGAATTTGACGATTTTCTTGAAATGGAAACTGAGGACAATGAAATTTAATTAATTTTTATTTTTGAATTATTAAATGCGAAATATAATAGTAAAGTAATAATAATGTTATAGAATAAATGCAATATTGTAGAAACTACTTAAAAAAAAAAAAATAGAGATAATAAAAAATATGATATTTTCCAACACAATGAATTTAGTTCTTATTCTTTTTTTGCAATGTTCAATGTATTTTTTATATCTCAGTTTACATACATATATAAACCTTTTGAAATTACTGGTTCGTATAAAATCTTCAAAATCCGGTAATGTCAACGAAATGAATGGGTACTCCATGGAATGGAAAGATGAACCAAGAGGTGCGTTTTCCTAAGGGCAACTTATGCAAATAGTAACCTAGTCGAGTTGATATTGTTGTACTTATTCTTTTCAATTATTGATAGCTGAGTACGCACAAGAGTATTGCGGCGATAGCGGAGCAAGATCAAGAGAGTATGTTGTAGTTGTTATTGTATTTTTTCTTTGGTTTAAATTTATCCTTTTCCAACTACCACACAATCTCATATCAACTCCCTGAACGAAGCTGGGTACCCCAACTAGTTACATACGTATATAATTATTGTAGTTTATCTTAGGGTTTTAATATTTCTGGGTTTTATGTTAATACATGAAAATTTTGCATGGTGCGACTATTGATGAGCACAAACCTCATAAAAGTGAGCGTTTCTCTGCTCAAAAGTGAAATGTTTTACCAATTTAATTCAAATAACAATTCATTTACAGCAAATAGAAGGTCGCATAATAAATTATTTATTTCTGTATATTTGTGTAATTTTTTGGGGTTTCAATTGTTTGTTTAAATTTAACTGGCAGTTCTATATACGAGAACAGTTGATTTAAGCGATTTTTGAGTTGCAAACAAAACCGGGTCTTTCATAAAAGTGACGTTGTAACATTATGCGTTTATACGTTTGTACGATTTGTACGTTTGCATCAAGAACCTCTTTGTATTTTATGCGGTTTCGAGGCGCGGTGTATGCGTTTTTTTCTGTCGACACTAGTATTAAAAACATGATAATTATGATAAAAAAGTTAAGTGTAAGAAAATAAGTTTAATATGATCAGAGTAAGTCCTTTTTTGTATGATTCTAACTGGATTAAATTTAATGTGTTTTTTACAAGTTGGTATTTACTTTAAATAATTGTATGTGACAAAAAGATCTATTTGTCTGAGGGACAGGACAGACTCTTTGACATTATAAATGATTCGAATGTAGTTAAAGAAAAGGAAAAGAAATCCTTAAATGCTTCCAATTTGATTTTATCGCCCGTTAAAAAACGTGACAGCATTGTTGCCACGAACAAGAGTATGAGACTCAACTTCACAAAACTCGACTCAATAGATTTACCGAACACACTTAAATTGGAGTGGGCTAGAAAAACAAATTGAGAGTGAGAAAGGTGTGAAAAAGAAACCGGTTACAAATAATTCAAGTCTACTACCGTAAGCACGCCATTACCGGTGAAAAACTTAACGTGTCTGGGGTACTGTCACAGTGGCCACCATTGATGGCTACTGGCGCACGAAGAAACCAGCATATAAATGAATAAATGAACTAACGATTGAATGAATGAATGAACGATGGAACAAATAAATGAGTGAGTATATTCCTTGCACGTTCTTAACACGATGCATTTTTTTTATTCAATTTTCCAATTTATTTGTCATTTCTCTTACCAACAAAGGGTGACACCACTAACTACTACAATAAAAAAATAACCAATACAAAATAGGGTAGTAGAAACAGAACAAAAGCCAAGTGGTATCGCTCCCGTTTAGTTTATTGATAAATGAATATTAATGCAAAATATAGAGAAAAAAAAAATAAAAAAATGATATGAGATTTTATTTATTTTAAATGTATCTATTCTATCCCGTATCTTTATATTACATCAAGAAGGAGTCCAACTTGTAAAATGAATTGGTACTGATACAAGAATCGATTGATAGACGGGGCATTTAATTATCCAGGAAAAGATTCTAGATTTACTTCTTATTTAAATACAACTTCCTTGGTTAATAATTAATTTTTATATTTTTTTGTACTTTAAATCAGATGGTTTTCAGTTGAGTGACTTAAAACAATGAAAAATCCTTTCAGAGAATCTTTTTGCTAGTAGCAATGTTTACTTGCATTTTTTAGTATGTCAAGATAACGAAGGAAAAGGATAAAGGAAAATAAGAGTATGACTTGGCGAAACACAGATTTCCATTTCCATTTTTATTTTCTCGTTCTTTTCGTTTTTTTTCTCCATACTTTTACTGGCATGTGCCTTTTTAATACTTTTTCGCTGTTCATCGATATTGTCAACAGCAGTCAAAACGGAAAGGGTATAATAACTTCTGACTAGGGGTAGGTGAACGTGGGTAGACGGTATCAGGGTGTGGCTGAAAATAAAAGGGGTAAACCAAGTTCAAAAAGCAAGCGAGGTAGGAAGTCTATTATTAAGGCAAACGCAGTACATAGTGGAGAAGAGTACAAAAATAATGTATAGAAAATTATTTTCAGGCATTTAGAATTATCGAAAAATAACATATCTTATGATCAGTCAGATTTCAAATACAAAAAATACTTTTTCTATTCACATATAATTCTTAATCTATAAACTCCTCCGAACCGAAATGTTGCTTTCAAAAGAGCAAGCGTGAAGCGTCGAAACAATTCCTTATAAGTATATTATTTCCGATAGAGCTTCATTTCCATAGTCTTCTATTAGAATTGAAAAAGTTTCGGCAGTACGTACGCCCATGCATACACAATATAACAAAAATACTATACAGAAATACAAAAGTGTGTGAGTTTTCACATATAAAATAAAAAAAATTGTCTTGTATTTTTTTTATTATGCCTAGCTTTTTATATGCTCTTTTAATTCTGCATTGCCTGCACCCAAGGATGGCTTACCCTTCTTCATTTTATTTTTTATTTTTGGTACTTGGCTTGCACTTTCACTCAGTTTTTATCAGGGGTTCCTTGCTTTATTCATTCAACATTGAAATTTGAGATGCTATGCATTTTGTATATTTGTGAAATTTGTTTTTTTGTTTCGAAGTACTACTAAGATCAATTTGAATGCAGACGTTGGCATGAGGTAATACGTTAAACACGTTTTAAATCTTAAAATTAAGGGGAAAAATTGTAGCATTCTTCATTTCGCATTCATTCATTCATTCTTCCAAAGTGCTTCCTTTCGTACGACAAATTCAATAAATAAACAAAAATGTGAAAAAAGAATTAAAGTAAAAAAAGTACAATAAACAAAAATCCTTTTTTCCATCTTCTTTTCTACCACAAATATTATTTTACTTGTCTTCGCCAATTGGCAATCAAATTAGCTCAAATATTGTGTACATTTAACCATTTTTCTACTTTATTATTTCTTTTGAGTAAAACCAGAAAGTCAAAGGTTTCCTATTACTTTTGAAATATGTATTTATACAAATGAAATGAGCGATCATAAACGCGATGAGATACTTTTCAAATAGTCATCCAAAATTGAATACAAAGAAAGAACAAAAAATATACGAACAAAAGCCAATAAAATATTATTGAGATATTTTAATTTCTTTATTGGCTTTTGGTTGATAATATTGAAGGCAATGTGGTTAAATTACTTTTTTATTTTAAAAATTCATATGGTACAAGAAGTGTATCAAAATTTTATATTATAAGCTTATGAAATAGTGGATTTATTAAGTTTATAACGATACTAGATGCTGGATAATGAGGATTTCGAATTTAAATGGGAGGAAGACATCATCAGAGGCAATATGTAGTTAACTCTGGACATCATGTTACTTAAGCATATTAAGCCCTAATCAAATTTATACACGTATAAGTTTATATTGTATATGTGTATATATATATATATACATGGTAGGCATATGAAACTTTATATGTTGGACCCCTTAATGAAATCAAACGAACATCGCGTCGTATTTTAAAACGATTTCACTAATTTCATTTGACTCACAAACGGACATAACATGAAATGCAATGCAATATAAATGAATAGACATGTAGATACATTCTGATACACACATGAACAAGTGTATATATGTACGTAAATACTCACATATGTGTGTTTGCAATAGAATAGAATGCAGCAAGGACATGCAATAATAAGCAAGTAAGCCAAAAACAAACAAACGTTTCTACGAATATCCTTTCGCATTTATATATGAACAAAGTTCACGAAATGACAATTATACACAGATACACACTCACACACACTCTCACTTGTGTAGCAACATCAGTAGCAGAAGAAACAGAAACAGCAGTAGTAATAGCAATGGGACTGGCATAGACGTGACTTTCACTTAGAACGTGGTAGCAAAATAGAAACAAATACACACACTTACTCTCAGATACATTTGCTTTATGGTCTATGCCAGCTAACTGAGCAGGCTATGCGGGGTTTCCGTCTTATTCCATAACATTAACCCTCTGGACATGTCCCGTTCGTGTTCTGTTCTTCTACTGCTCTACTCTTAGTATTCACTCTCCACGTACCCTACCAAACCTAAGCATCTGTGCTCATTCTACTGTTTGCCTGATGGCTTCCATGGGACTCAACACGATTTGTTTTAGTGGCATTGGTATGTGATTAAGTTTGAAGTTTACATTTGCGGCCAAAACGTAACTCAACTTGGATCAATTTACTTGTAGTAGGTAGTTGAGTTTATTTTGTTGTTTTTCTATTGTTTTTCTACTATTTATTAAGATAACTTACTTTCCATTAAATTATAGATTTATTTTTCATTTGAAAATTTATTTAATATAGAATAGAATCTTATAAAATTACAAGAACTCAACTTTCTCACTTAAGGTAAAAAATTTTGACGCTAATCTATATAGACACAGTAAAATAAGAAAAAACTAAACTTTTTTATCGGTCTTTGTTTAGTTAGTTTACGAAACATTTTTTTTGGTATTTATTCGAGTAAAAGTTGATTATGTAATCCTCTCTGGCATCGCTCATCGCAATGTGTGCGTTGAAATCCTGTCCAGAGTAGGATTTAGCTTTAGTATCATAAACAACTGTAACAGCAAGCTTCAGCGACTCAGCCCCATACGAAATTGAATTGCAAACAAGAGTGCGATGCATATTCATGAATTTTGTCTTAAATGGACTTAATACTTGACAACAACGCCAAAAAAAAAAAAACAACAACAATCGCAACAATAAGAATAATACAAAGTCTATATCTATGAGAACAATGATGCTGAGAATAAGGATGTCTTTGTATATGTACACGGCCGGATTCAGAGTTGTAGAGGGCCCTAAGCTAAGCAAGTATCTGGGCTGCTCCACAGAGATCGCTTGCATGTTCTTTCATTTCGATATTCTGAGTTCTTTGATGAGCACTTTGAAATCTAGGTCTGTTTTTCAATTTATTTACTAAATATGTATGAGTAACAATCTATAATTTTCAAAGTATTAAATTGAAATTTCGCAAGAAGTCTTTACTTTGTTTTCGTCTAATATCTTGGCCATAATAATTAGATCACTAGTCATTATTTGTATAAACTGATTATTCTACCTTAAAATATCTTCACAATATATTTTTAGAAAGTTATAAGTAATTCTACTTGAAATATCTAAAATTTAAAATATATTAGGTCTATGCATTATGTTTCAATAGACCCAATTGAGATTGCCGAGGAGATTACCTCCAGCCTATTCCCAATGTACGTCTACCTATGCATGGAAATCCGCTATTAGGTGTGATTAAAGACGCAACTCATCCCTTGATTTTGTTAGCCTAAATAATTTTGAATTGAAAGTGGTACGTCAGAATTAGAGGCTGCCGAGCAACATTTAAATTCCATTGCAGATCTCGAGAAATAGATACCTGAAACGGAATGGTTTGCTGCCAAGGTGAAAAATGTTTCGTCTGATTTAGTTGTAAAGAAAGTATCTGAGGTGGATATAAGCGTGAATAAGACCAGAGTTGACCTCTATTTTGCTTTTGATATGGGATACTCGTAGGTTCATATAAATTTAGTGAATATCAAATTGAATTGAATTTGAATCGCTGCTGCAGAAATATATTTTTCTGCATTCATACACACAGATATTTAATGGATGACTTTGTGTCCTGTGTCTGTTTTGCCGTTCAAATTCAACCTTCCTTTAGTCTATTTGATACCATTCAAGTTCAATTTCAATTCCATTTCGGCTTAATCAAGCATCGTTGAATTGTCGTAACAGTTTGGGGTCAGGCCACCTCAATGAAAGTATGTACTTGTATGAAGTAGTAAACACCTAATATGCACTTTGGTTTTAGCACCAATTCTGGCTTATGGACGTGACATGCATTCTAATAAGAAAAAAGATAGATATATAGATACATTGGGTACATAAGTATATCGTCATTGAACAACGACCGACTGTTGAGTATATTGTTTTGTATAGGCAGAGAGAGAACGAGTTTTCAATTTCAAACGGACCCATTGACCTTGGTCTCTTGTTTTTATTTAGATACGCTTGATTTAGCTCAATGAATTTATAGAATTAAATGCGTTTGCAGGAAACTGAAATTGAAAGGATCTTTGAAATTTCTTTTTAAATGAGGTGTGACTACAAATTGTGACACTCTGAAAATGTTTTTGGTCGTTTGCACTTTCACATTCAACATTCCATTCCACATTTGTGTTACTCCTTCTCTTATTTTTATGTCATATATGTTGAAATGGTGTCGATGTATATATATAATTATTTAACTGATCAAAGTCGAAGGCCTAGAAGATAGTGCTCTATTGCTAATTATTAGTCATAGTATTATTAGTTTTTTTAATTGTATTATAATAAATTTTAATAAATAAATAAATAAATAAAAATTGATCAAAAATGAAGTATATACACTAAAATATCAATTCAGAAATTCATTGAAATCATTAAATTTTGGATCTATAGACTAGCTTCGGAATTTACTAATCATACGTAATCAATATCCTTAAAAACATGCTTTCGTGTTCAAACAGTCAAACTTGTTCGAACACATACAGTTTTGATTTTAAATTAATGATTCTAGTTGGCTCTCTGATTTTATTGGCCAGTGAACTCATTCAAATCATTTGTGGTATTTGTTCATTTTACTCAACAATTAGTATTTTGATGAAGATTAAATCACATAAAGCAAAAATGAGCGCGTATGATTTTATTCAGGAGTGAGAGAAATAATGAGTAGATAGAGATGATTTTATTCAATACTGATTTTATTCAAAGTTGAGTTTCCTTGAAGGATTAAATGTGAATATGACTTGTTCGATTGATTTTGAATAATTAAATGTGAGAAAAAATTTTATTTTTTTACAGGTTAATGGCTGCAAAACATCATTTGTGTATAGGAAAATAACAATATTTCACCTCACATTTTCAAAAACTTAGGAAAGATGCAATGCAATTCTTTGCATTACAATCATCAGAGTAAAGAGTTACAATAATATCATTCACACTAGTGTGATAAAAACTATAATAAACTTTTCCAAATATTGTAGAAAACCTAATGGAATTGGTTGTCAATGCAACAGTGTTCTACATATCCACTAGTTATCATAAAGTTTGATTAGCTTCAATAAACCGAAATGGAAATGAAAGCTTTGTTTTCACAGTTTTTCAGGCACAAAGAAGTACAAGACGCTGAAACTTTCTTGTCCCATATTAAACATTTGAATTGCGATTGTTCTAAGCTATCGCATGACTTTGTCAAAATTCAACTGATTTAATATAAATGAATATTCTCATATTAAAATAAAATTTTAATTTTTTCTATGGTGTAAATATTTTTTAAACCTGTTTATTTTTTTGATAATATTCTGAACATAAATCTTCATCACTATATTATCATATTATTTGTAATGCATATCGATTCTTATAAATATGTAATACTTATGATTTTTGAAAAAAAAAAAATATTATTCTTACAATATTATGTCAATATAAATTTACTTTAAAAAACTATGCATTATACAATAGTTAATTTGTATATCCATAAATATTACTTATTATACATTACTTAAATTATCTTTTGTCGGTATCCTTTTTGTAATCAATTGAGAAATGTTTTAAAGCAGCAATTGCGAATGAAGTGAAATAAACAATTGTTTGAATTAATAAGTGAGTTAATGATTGATTGAAAGAATGAATACGAGTACATTGAGTTTTAAACAAATGAGTGAAATTAATTTTGATAAGACGAAAACAAGATAAAGCAAACAAAAATAAAAATATAAAAGATATTAAAGTGAATGAAAAATAGAAGAACGGAAAAGCATTAAAGTTGTCTTAAAGAGAAATGATTTGGAAAAAAAAATGGAAGGAAAATTATTTCTCTAATACAATAGCTTCATTTTTTTCCAAACTTTCTGAAAACTTCTCATTTTGACGCTAAAATGCAGTTTGGGAATTTTTTCACATATGTATGTACTTAAACACACACACACACACACTCAAAAGCAAACACATGGTGAGCATAAAACGAGACTTTTAGATAAATTAAACAAGAACTACAATTTCTATTGCCAGCCACCACTAGTTAGTTAGATGAGTAAGTCAAATTCAGAGTGAGTCCCTAGTGAGCTAGAAAAGCGCAAAATTAACAAAGGCAACTGTAAAAGTAGGTGTTTTAAACAAAAAACTAAACTTTGTAAAATACTTGAATGTCCTAGACGAAAGGGAATAGAAGGTGGAATATATTAAATATAAAATATAGGAAAAAAATTATGTACAATAACAAATTACGAAAATAAGAAAGATATGCACTGTAGTGAATGCAATCTCAGACTGCTTCTACATTTGAGATTAGTGTGAACAGGTATTATTTATTACTTTGACCTGATATTTGTAGCACACAAAACCAAAAACCTCATAGAATATATGCAAATGTCATCCGACAGTCCGTACTAAGGTTTGAGTTCCGGCACGTCTCGCATCTCAAAGTACCGGTACATTTTGTAAAATTAGCTGTTTCGGGTCCCCAGACTTTCGGGACTAGTATGTATATATAATATTAAACTTAGTTACAAGTTTACAAAAAAGAAAAAGAAAAATCAAAATTAAAAAATAATTGTAACAATTTTTAAATATAATTAGCAAGAAATCAATATGGAAGTACAAAACTAGATTTATTTTCGATTACAGCCGGGCTTTCATTTCCTTCGATTTTGCAAAGTGGAAGGAAAATGTAAAGCCAAATGAAATATCCGAGAAGAAAGAAAGGGAAAGCGGAACATTAAATTAGTATATGTATTTTTTATTGGTTTGATAGATTTTATTCAATGATTTTCTATTATTTTTTTTTTTATATTTGTTAAATGTAAATCAAAACAGAATAGTTTCTGCATCACTAATGTTGTGGTAATGTTTGCCAAAAAATAATGTTGTAGTTTCGTACAGAAAATCATTAAAACATACGAAATAAGGGAACTGTGTACATTTTATATGCATTTGTATGTAAATTCTTCTGTGATGCAGGTTTTACAGAAAGGGAATTTTCTTCGTCTTAAGAGGCACCACAACACTGTTGTAACTCAAATATAGGGGACATTATGGCTATGGTATCAATAATAGAACAAGATAATATAGAACAGTGACGCTTAGTGGTTTGACAATAATTGACTTTTACTAATATTTACTAATATTTCTCACGAACCTAGGTGGCACCGGACTAATAGATAGCTTCAACTCCTGGTTATATTTATGTTATACACCCCTGTGATTTTACAACTACACTCCATTAGTTGGTTTTTACCTATTTGTTGCACAAATTGGTTTTTATCGCTTTTACGCTGTTTATTGGTAATGTTCAAATAAATAATTTCATATTTTTTATTTTATTATTATTTTTTAAAAAAAATTTCTTATTCGTTTATCATTTGTTTTTTGTTGAAACATTTTCAAGCTGGCGTCATCTTTTGGTATAGAATTTGTTGGTTTTGACCGTATTGGGTGTGATTTTCTCAATTGTTTTTGCTCTTATTATTTTGTTTTTATTGTTACAATATTATTGTTATCCACAGGGCATTTTATTTTTACCTTTCTGGACTACTGAAAGACTAAATAAAGTGCAGCAAAAGTTGAAAAAATGGTTGATTTCAGATGAAGAGGGTCAAGAATGAAAACAGTGAAGCACTCCACTCCACGAAATAAAAAAATGTACATATGTGAATTGTATGTAGTATTGGCTATTTGATTTTCCTTGTTACCTGCAAATTTTATCATCGCGCCATCGTCTTTGTCGTTTCCGTTCTTAGTATTTTTTTGAGTTTAGTTTGCTTGTGTGTGTCTTTCAGTATTTCTACATCTTTCATCCTTGTACTCTATGTTTGTTTGAATGTCGTTGATTTTTGTTGATTTTTCTTACTTCTGTATGTTCCTTCGACTGAACTCACATTCGGTTCATTGCTTTGAGTTTCCCCAGCTGCAAAAAATAGCTTAAACCAACTAGATAACCAACAACAACAACAATAATAATGACACTATCCAATGCTAACAAAAAATAGTAAAAAAAGAAAACGGAAAAAAAATCAATAACGAAGGTAAAGAAAGAAAAAAAAAAACTGAGGAAAAACAAATAAAGAAAAAATCAGTATAAACTGCATCAAACCGTAACCGTAACGAATGTTGACCATTATTGGCATGAAGTGTCATCAACAGTTTGAACATGACAATATTTTAAGGTCGATGATGTTCGTTAAAGGAGCGTTGTCAACGGATACATAATTTCAAGAGTCCAACATTGTTGGTTTAATTGTTTGACCATTCTTTCGTTCTTTCATTCGTTCTTTCGTCCTTTCATTCATTTAGATGCTCATTTAATCACACACAAGCACTTATACAGATACATGTACAGATGCGTACGTTTATACAAGTGAAGTCTAATAGTAATTTTTGAACTCCACAAAAAGCCCTCAGTTTCTTTTCGCTTGTTGTAAATCTCAGATAATAGTCAAAGAAAGCCAAATCTTGAGCAAATGATAAAGCAATTTCTAGCCTCATTACCATTGTCCTGAAGGAAAACACTTTCTTGAGTTGCCTTCATCTGTCATTCGCCTATTATCGGACTCAAAATTCATTTTTTATTTGTTGAGATATTTACCACGCCAACTAAGAATTTTGCTCACTTTCACTCTTCAATCATGTCTAAGGAAGACGTTGATTTTTTCCATCATTTTTTAAGTGAGTGTGTTTTATAGATGACCAGAACGTGGCTCATTAAAACAGCTGCTGCAACCACGTTTAAATTTATTTGACTCTTGCGGACTGTTTCAAAATTAATGTTTAGTGGGCAGTTAAGAAACTGATCAAACCTTATTTTGTTGCCGATAAAATATGTAATTTGCATATTTTTGCGTTTCTGTTGTTATGGTATTTTCTTTTTGTTCTTTACATTGCATATTTCTTGTCATTTTTAATTCTTTTTGCATCCAATTTATTTTATCATATTCGTACAAATGTTCAACGCATTTGCTGTTATTGTTGCATCTTCTGTCTGCATCGTTTTATATTGGTGATTTGTTTTTATTGTTGTTGATGGTACAATACAGAAAGTTTTACTACTATTATGTATTGCCTTTCAGTCAGTCTGTTAGTCAATGAGTCAGTCAGTCAGTTAGTCATTGGCAATGAATGAATCCACTTTGGGTGAAAATCCCTGCATTTGGGTACTATTGTTTTGTTGAATCGACCAATTCAAGCAGAGAAAAAGCTGTCCACTGAACTGGTAGCGTCCTTGCTGAGGGAATGGGTGACTGACTATTGGTGCCATTGGTGTATCGTATGAGATACTGAATGAGCAATTACAACAGTCATCGAGTAAATGTAATTCAGCGCCTGCTTTACATCCGCTTTTTAAGTTCGCATTGTGTTTTTTTTTCATATTCAGAATCAGATTTTTTTTTTTTAACGTGCAGCTGCTCCTGCCATTGAACGTCTTCGTGTCCCTCTATGCAGATGTACATATATGACCATGTCTGTGCGCCGTGTATACGATATGTCAGTATTCATGTCTATCTCAGTGCCTGGCCGAATATTCAACAATGTTGACGCATATCATTGTTTCTAACGCCGTCATACCATAATGGAGTGCACATAGAACAATTCCATTGTATTGTAGTATTATATTATGTAAAATAGTATACTCAGTTTCCGTTTTTGTTAGGGCACTAAAGCAAAGACAAAACTTGCGCGAATATCGGTGTCATTAGGAGCAACATTTTCCCACAAATTTACCAATAATTACCCTCATCCGTGTATATAGTATGCGTATGGTATTTCATTTTTTAATATTATTACTGCTGATAGAAATTTACATTACCATTTCTGTTTTTTCTCTTCATTTATTTATTTATTTTTTGCAAACAAAAAATTAAATTAAATAAAAATTAAATTCTTTCGTACATTTTTAGATTTTGGATTTTAGTAGTATGTGCAAGATCAAACATATTTTGTACACTCATTTTACCAAATAATATAAAATCCGAATGAAAATTTTGAAATATTTAAAATGTGAAAGTTGAAATGTTTAAAAGAAATTATATAAAATTTTATTTAAAAATGAAAAAAATTAATGCAATTTTATTAGTTGATAACAACAATATTGCCTTTTAAAAGTTTATTTTAATATACATACTTTATATTAATTGATATTGTGGGCGATTTGTTTGATGGTCTTTTACCATCAGCCGGTCAACTTATCACTATTAGAAATAGTCGATCTTTCCTCGACTCAAAACTTGTACATGTTTTTGAGAGTAAACGTGTTTTGCAAAGAGTGATAATATTAAGAAAACATGTGCCCCACCATAATTTGTCATTCATATTACGCTCACATATATTCTTTGTAAATGTGTCCACTTATATCCATTAAAAGAAACGTAACTTTGTTTGCAAATCCCTAAATTGAAGTACACCTTTGAAGATGAAGGGTTCATGTTTTTATATAAAATTTTCATGTTCTGGTCCTTTTTAAAGAAAGTTAAATTATTTGATGGCCTCATTTCTTTGTAAAATAGTTTAAGCTAATAATACGATATTTCTTTGATTGCAAATACAACATGTTTTTTTCTTTTCTTTTTTTGTAAATTTAGATGTACTATAAAGAACAACTACTAATATTTGTTTGTTAGTCAGTACTGAGACACTTGTGACAATTAACAAACTTCTATAATTTTTCCTTTTATTAAAGTCACAAAGCGTTAATTTTTATTTTCCATTCCCATATTATAGTATCTCAACTGATTCGATGCGGTTCCCTCTCTTCACATTAAGTGTGTTAATTTGGTCTAGAAGAATCTTTGTTTTCTCATTTTACTATACTACATAGTAGTTAAGTTTTATCATCATCATCATTATCTTGGTATGTTTGTTTTTCTTGTATTTTTTTGCAAATTGTAATATTTTTTTTTTCTTTTCTGCTAATTAAAAGTTCTTTTCATTTCTCTTTCATTTGAGTACTTCATAAAGCGCTCAACATAATCAAAAATTCCAATGATGTTGTTTACATAAATAGTTTTGAGCGTTGGCGCGTTCCTTAGTTCTTTAGTGAGGAAAATGAGTTGAGTTAAGTTCCAAAGTACAAGAAATAATAATACATAACGAGAAAATAGCTCAAGGATAATGCAGATATAGACCGAGACACAGAAACAGTTGCAGAAAAGCAGCAGGAAGCTTACTACTCAGTTGAATTTAGTCAAGGCATAAACTGTGAACAAAGACAAAAGGCAAAGGCAAGTGATGTGATAATGGTTGATTTTCCTCTCTATTCCATATCCTTCCTTCCCTTTTTTTCTCCATTTTATTTTGTTCTATTCTATTTTATTCTATTCTATTCGGTGGTTCTACTGTACTAGTTTATCCTTTGAGTTTGTGATAAGTGGTAGCAGTCAGAAGAAGGAATACTTCTGAGTTCCGAGTAACGCCAACGGGGCATTATATAAACAGTTGCCAACAATTAAGTCGCATTTGTCGTAAACTTTTGGATTAGGAAAATATGTTAAGACTTTTGTTAAACTTGTTCAAAAGGTTGAATGGGGAAAGAAAGGAGAAGGTTCTGCAATTCGCATTACTCTTTTACTCACTTTTCCATCAGCTACTTCTTCGACATCTTCTACAATGACTGGTGCTTCTATTGCATCTTAATATTTTGTAAGTTTTACAAGCTTAGAGATAAGTTTCTCTTGCACTTTCCTCTCAGAATGTGAGTTCTGGGTTTGGGAGTTGGTGTTGATGTTGGTTTTCTTTTAGTTAATTTACTTGATACTGACTGCACTTGGGACTCTGAGATACTAGCGAATATACATAAATAAATATCACGGTCATGGTTTGTATACATTCGCCAGTATTCATTAGTGGGCGCACTCAATAAAAGTTGCCGCATATGAATTGAGTTCATCCTCATTTTTGCAATTGCAATCCCAAAATATTTTGTTGTCATAAGAAACACCAATGAGTTGGTAATTCTGGCTGTAGCTTTGCCGAAGAAAAACTTTTCAATTGCATTTAAACTTTATTTGTGAACAGAAAGCCATTTATACTGTATTCTATACTTCTATACCTTTCTTACATACTCGTACATATTTAGTATGGTTGGATATTTTAACTTTGTCATGTCATTTGTAACTGTAACCATACTGTATTATTTTAAAGGAGATTTTGGAGATTCTATGTAGGTATGTAAAACAATTTATTCCATGCATATATTTTTGAATTGTTGATCTGATATCTAATATATAAAAATCAACAATGTTTGTATGTGTGTTATTCGCTGCCATACCGTTCATCTGTTTGCATTGATTTTTTTTTGTTGTACGGTTGGTTCCCGGCTTGAATAAAGGATAGTTTTGATTTCGATATGTGTCTCCGAACCAGGAATCTGGGATATTCAAACAACCGCAACCCTAAAAGTATACTACTTAAATATCTAAAACAATACTTTAAATTTCTGATACTCAAACTGTGTTCTTTCTTGATACTGAAACTGTAACAAAGAGAATAAGAGTGATGGACCCGATATGTGGCGTTGTTATCAAGAAATTGGTGGTTCAAATTATTATTATTTATATATAATTTTAACTCCTACAATCCAATGTAGGAACAAAATAAATCTAATGAAATTGTTCTGATAATTAGAAGATTGCTTAAAAATTGTCCTGTCAATAATTGATTTGGTTCCTTATGTCAGTTTCTATCGCGCTGGACTTGAATCTCCACAGTTTTTCGAGCCTTGACCGTTTCCTTACAAATATTGTTTTTGCAAATTTTGTTGGGATTTGATTATATGGCTGCTCTATAACTTATTTCGAATTTGAAAGTGTTTGTCTGGCATTGTATCTATATATAATATTTGTAAAATATCCATTTGTGTAAAGGGTATGTAAACATCAGAAGAACCGACGTTAATATGTTCTAGTCCTCCGACTTATTCATTTAGCCTTTTGTTCAGTTCGCACCAGTACTTTGCATTCTACATCCTTCGATTTTCTTCATTCTTTTCTACATATGCATTTTATGATTATTAAATTTGCACACAAAGTTTGTCAACTGTCTGTTTGTTACGACTTTACGACTTTCAGAGAAATTGTGTAATAGAGGGAAGGAACGGAGAACAATCTGCAACCAGCTCTCGGTGTGTATGGGTGGGTGGGTTTCGGTAAGTAATTGTGTATTCCTTTGTGTTTATCTAGTAAAAAAGTTATTACCGACAGACAATGTCCTTCGTCTCAATGCCTGCCAGCCATTCATCCATTCATTTATCCATTTATCCATTCATCCAAATATCCTTTCTATTTTTTCACTCTTTTAGTTAAAGGCAAAGAAACTTTCGGTTTAATTAGTTTTATACAAACGAACGAAGACTAACATATTTATTTATAATGTCTTTATACTCCATATGTTATATGTTTTTCAATGTTTCGTTTGTCATGTCACTTAAATTATTCTCTTTACCCATTACGCAATCATTAATCGGCATTTAGCTGCTATCAAGAATTTCAAGGCAGAAATATTTGCATGCACATACATATATTTTGCAACTGACCAAGGATACGAGTATATGATAAAAGGACAAAAGCTACAAATCCATCAGTTATTCTCAGCAAGAAAAGAAAACAAAAAATAAAAAAATAAATAAACGAAAAATGTTATTTTTCTCTTTGTTATTAGTAGTTATAAGACTTTCAATGGCTTTGCGACGAAGAGGAACCGGAACAATAACAATAAGTGACAGCACACAAAGTATGAACATTTACTACTTATATATAATATATAAAAAAGGCATTCAAAACAGCTGCTGGTATCACTTAAACAAAAGCACATGGATGTTGTTAAGCGGGAGACGATCAAATATGATTTTTAAACAATATTATTTCTAGCACCTTTAACGTACTACAGCGTTTAGGAATGTTTTCACCTTGAAATCTTTAGCTAACCTAGAGAATAACAAGTAAAGTATCCGACTAAATCCATATGGAGAATACATAAGTGAATCAAGTGATAGATTGTATATAAAAAAAATAAAAAATAAAAGAGTGTATCTGAAATTAATATTTATTGTATATTCATACTCATTTTATATTGTGGGTATTAACTTAATAGTTTGTGGCACAAACATGTGTACGTATACCGATGACCTACTCATAGTTTATATTAAACTTAACATGGTTTTGTTGTTCATTTTTAACTATAATATTAGGTCAATGAATGGTTATCATATGGGAACAAGAAAATCTCCGCAATTACGTTCTCTAGCAAAACTGCCTGGTATGAATTTGCTAAGCTAAATACATTTATTATTGAAGTAACAGATTTAATTCAATAAGATTTCAATCTGTCTATGATTGTAATTCTATGCCATTAAGTAGTTCAGTTTTGTTTTTTAATGGAAACTTAAAATAATACAATAATACTTTTGACTCTTCTTTTTACTAAAAGATTGTTATAAAGAAGTATATTTACTAAAATTAGTTTAAAGCCTTATGAAACTTTTGCTATGGCCATCAAGGACAATATTTTAGTCATGTCAAACAACCCACAGGATTTTACTCATTCTAAATTCCAATTGACATTGATGTTATGAGGCACGCTGATTATTTGCGATTTAATATTTTGCATTATGTTGTACGCTCAATGCCGTTTAACAGGATAATACAAATAGTTCTGTGCATGCTGCTGATAGTAATGAATTTTTAAAAATGCTTGTTATTGACAAATGTCACATACACATATTGATAGAACGATGGACAGTGCGAGGGTCCGACGGTGTGAGTGAATTGGGGCTATATAATCTATGTGCAACATTACCGGAAACAAAACGATAAATACGAGGATTTGCATTATTAATGATTATTGCACGAATAGTGTGTGGTGACTGAGAAACTGTCGGGGTCAATAATTAAACAATATTAACAGTATCATGAGATAATGCGCTTTGACATGTTGCTACTGACGTCAACGGTCTGACTCTCAAAGAGCTGGAATTATGTTGAAATTTGTGTTAAAAGTTAGGTATATTGTCATAAATTTAATTGAACTACAAAACGAAGCAAAGTCGGTCGTAATGCACACCGTGTTGCAAGTACAAGCTTAACAACTTTAATTGCTACACAGACGTAATTTATATCCGCGGGTATTTATGTACATATATCTATGGGTGGACGAAATTTGCTATCTTTATTAAGATAGAAGCCATGATGTGCAATGCCATATGTTGGTCAGTTGGTTGGTTGACATTCAAATCCGTGAAAATTATGTTGAATTTTAAGCATTGTGAATTGAAAAATTCAATTGAAAATTGCTTGGACTCTAAGCTTTGTACTATGTTACAAGTTATGTCTTCCATGCATATGGATCTTTGGATGAGTAAATGAGTGAGTAAGTAAAGTGTCTATATGGATTTTAGACAAATGCAACGAAATTAATAAAGAAAGCCAGCTGGATGAACAGCAACAATATGCTATGGGAAAAGATAGTTTGAAATAAAAAGTAAGATATATATTTTACAAAGTGATTTGATTTGAAAACTTGGATAATATTCAGATATTACTGTTCAATACTGCATCACTTGTATATCAGATGAGGTTTGTTCCGATAGTTTAAATTTTTTTTATGCAATATTATTGCGCAATAACTCATCGTTTTTAGATGAGGTTAAAATGGTGTGAAATATACTATTGTGGAAAATCAAAAATCTTATTATTGTATCAGTTGATACTCAGATGAGAATAGCTTTGTTTTTAACAGCTTCAATATTTTTGGACAGAAACTTACGATGCAAAACGGCGAATCATGTCAAATTTGACCATAAGCGATGAAAAGAGGTTATAACCGTCAGCGGCACAAAAGTATTGCGGCTGCATGCCGTGCTTGGCCGACATTTGTAAGTGCAATTATAATGTGGCTGACACTGACATGTAGGACCTTAGTTGTTGTATGTTGTTGTTTCTGTTATTGGTTGTAGCAAACTTAACGACAACTTACACGCTTTAATCGCAACATGATGACAAGGAAACTCACTTAATTGCTTAACATACACACACATACACACAAACGTGCACACACCACATACATACACCCATATATCTAAGTAAGTATATTGAAGGAGTAATCCATACATGCATGATTATGCCTGAGTATGTGTGTTTGTGGCAATTGTTAATTAAATCACGTTGTAACGGAAATAAAGTTATTGACAACATCGTCTAAAGTGGCTTTTTAGACTAATAAATGTGGCTAATTGCACTAAATTGACTAATGGGCCCTTTGTTGTTGTTGTTGCTATTGTTATATTATTGTTGTTGTTTTACTTTATTTTAATAAAATTGGGTTTCTTGTGGAACCGCAGAAAACCAACTTTGTTTTTATCATAAAGAAATGGCAACAAAATCAAGAAAATCAAAGAAAAAGGAATAAGATGTTAAAAACGAAAAAAGTAAATGTGAAGCAAATGAACGAAGGAACAAATCAACGAGGAAAATCTTTGCTGAATATGTTTTTTTCGGAACGGAAGTACATACAATATAACGAAAAAAAATGTTTTTACAGGACGTGAGGGTAAACAACGTTAAAGTTATGAAACATGTTTATGACTAGTGAACAAAAGATGAATATTAAAAATTATATGTAAAGGGTGTTTTTTTAAAGGTTCACAATTTTAAATTAAAATAAAATAAAGAAAAATATATTAAATATTAATTAAACTAGGTTTATTAGATAGATAATTTTATGACATTAATGTCAAAATAGGATTTCGGCCATGTGGCCGCAACGGATGGCGCGTACAAGGCTCAATCTGGAAGTCCAATTTTCATACACTTTTCGCAGCATTTTAACTAATCGGACGAAATTCTAAGCCAAACTAAACAAAAAGCAACTATCAGCTGTTAAATCAGTTGCCAAATAAAGCAGTGTTGCCAACTCAAAGTTGTGAATCTCTAAAAAAAGCACCCTTTATATGTTTTATAACAAAATTATATATTTAAACTAAAAAGAAAAAGAAGGTATACAATAAAATTGATTTAATAAGATAGATAAAAGTGACAATATGGTTTCCAAGTTTAAAAATAAAGCAGCTGGAACAGAAATAGGCAAGCAAAACATTAATCATAGAAACAATAACATAGAAATTAAATTAAAATTACAGTTTACAGATTTTTAATAACATAATCTCGGTGGCCAGTTAATGTTTCTGAAGAGCGAAATTACATGACCAGTGAACGTCTCATGCACAACTCCGATTGCTTTCCTTTTTTTTTAACTTCGACGGTGATTATGATTCGGTATCGCACATTATTAACGGTAAGTACCTGTTTATTCCGCCAACTTAAAGTTTACTGTAAATTGTCCAGTCGTGGATAGGCACCCCTAATATATTGTAATAATCACCCTCACCAGGGAAACCAAATGGGAGTACCCGAAATCAATTCATCCATCAGTATATAAATATGCTTGTGTAGCTATGCAATCGAAAATGAGGGCTGCACAGTACTTTTTGCATACTTAGTTTTTCAGTAGACTCATCAATCTTGTAATTTTCTAGCCATACCTCGAGATATGAAACTTCTTTTGAATGTGCATTAAAAGAAAACTAATAATTTCCATTATTCAGTAAAAGAAAACACATTTCGCGTATATTTTTTTTTTGTATTTTTTTAATCTATTTATTTTAACCTCCACAAAAAAAAATTCTTTCATATATTTTATATACTTTAGGTTTTGTTTATGGATTTCTTTATGTTTTTCATTTCGTTTAGAATTTATTTCGGTATATTTGTGTGTCTATGTATACTTTTTATGCATATACATTTATTAAATATTTAGTATTTATTTGTGTGTGTTTGTGTGTATGCGTTTATTTTTTATGCATATTCATTTCTTGTATATTTAGCTTTTGTTATAGTATAGATAATAATTAATTTTATTTGATTAATTTTTATTTTTTTTATTTGCATTCTATGTCATGGAAATGTCATCATAACTTACCAAAAAAGAAAGTTATTGAGTATTGTATTTCTTTCTTTTAGTTATAACTTAATTATTATTTATTTACTTATTTTTTATTTACGTTACATAATTCTTTTAAAGTTGCTTACGGTTTTGATTTCTTCTATATTTCTATGAAAATACACAAGTGAACATTTACATATAATAATTTAATTTATTTTTAATTTATTTATTTCTCTTTGTTTTCTTTGTAAATTTATTTATAAATAGAAATTTTTTATAGTTTTTTTTTAAATTTTTGTATATGCTTTCATTTGAATAACAAGTTTTTTGTTTTGTATAAAGATTCTAATTAGTTTTTTTTTTTGGTTTTTCTTATTTTGTTATCAACATTTTTCTATGCAATAACAAAGAGTAGAGTAAAATAGAATACAGAGAAAGTTAGTAGAGTTAGAGATTATTGAAGAAAAGATTCCATTGTTTTTTAGTGTATTCATAAATTTAAGTTAAAACTTGGTGATTTATTTATTGATTGTTAGATGGATAGTTTTTTTTTTTGGTTACAGAGACAGGTAGAAAGTGAGCGTGGTTAAGAGAAATAAATTATTTCTTTCCTTCACAGTGAAATTCAATTCATTTTGACTTCAATTTTAGTTTTTTTGAGATTTTATTTAGAAAATAATTAATTCTAAATCCGTTTTCTCTAAATAAATGGCATTTTTTAATCATTTTTCGATTTATAGTAGCGACTTTTGATTAAAACAATACAAGTCACATATGTATTCGTATATGTATAAGTACTACCACATTCTGATACTGACTGACTTACAGATATACATATATCATAACCTTTAAATACAATGTGTTGCTGTGTGTGTGTATCTGTCTGTATGAATACTATAAACACAAGTGGATCATCTGAAAAAGTTAAAAGTCTCTATAAGTTTATTAGAATGTCAGTATTGACAGTTGTCGAATCCAAAAATTCCCATTTGTCTTCCTTCTTATTTTTATAAGAATATTTAGGCTGGACACTGTTTTCATTGCTCTTCCATCTAATAAAATAAATATTGCTGTATATGTGTATCTATCTGTATGAATACTATAAACACAAGTGGATCATCTGAAAATGTTAAAAGTCTCAATAAGTTTATTAGAAGGTCAGTATTGACAGTTGTCTGATCCAATTTTTCCATTTTTCAGCTTATCCTTTTTTATACTCTTCACGCAGTGAATAGTATTATAAGTTTGTCATGTTTGTAACACACAGAAGGATACATCGGAGACCCCATAAAGTTTATATATTCTTGGTCAGCGCGACGAGACGAGTTGATCTAGCCATGTCCGTCTGTTCGTCTGTATGTATGCAAACTAGTCCTTAAGATGTTGAGCTAGAGAGCTGAAATTATGCATGGAGCTTTCTTTTTACTATACGCAGTACATTTCAATCAGCCGAATCGAACCACTAGGGAGGGTATCCCATAAAAACCCTAGATCCAAAATCATGTTCTTTTTAGAAAAACTGTTTTGTTTTTTGTACTATCGATTTGAAATTTGGACACTATTACATATGTATATATATATATATATATATATGGTGTCTGACCCATATCCACCAACCATATAAATCTCGGACCACTAGGAGGGACGTGAAAAGTATTACAACTTCGGCATAGCCAAAGTCAGTCTTTTTTACTGGTTCTATGAACATTTAGGCTGGTCACTGTGTTCATTGATCTTCCTTCTAATAAAATAAATATAATTCTTATGATTATATCAATTTAAATGAAACAACATTCATTTTACGGCTCATTTTAGAGCAATTACATACTTTGAGATAGCTAAATGCGCGATTAGTTTGATATTGTGACATTTGTATATATGTATTTGCATATAAACAATATAATGTATTGCAATTGTTATACTTAATTTTGATCGCTCTGGTGTTTCTGGTTTAACAGATATATCGATATAAATTGTATAGTTGAAGTTTTTATCCCTGTATTAATATACTACTATATATTGTGGCTCAACATGTCTTCAGATAACCCACTTATATTTGTATGTAAATTCTTAATTCTCTTTGTAAAAATAAAATCATCTTCTAAAACAAGATTTTTTTAATTGGTTTCATAATTTACTAATTAAATAAATATTTATTATTTTGTTCACGTTTACTTTTTTTCGTTTTCTTTTTACATTTATGATTTCATTAATTAATTATTGTTTCTTATTATTTTTTCTAATAACACATACACATATTACATTTATTTATTATATAAAATACATACAACAGACACAAAT
This sequence comes from Amiota mariae, assembly GCA_035041805.1. NCBI lineage: Eukaryota > Metazoa > Arthropoda > Insecta > Diptera > Drosophilidae > Amiota > Amiota mariae. The sequence goes on from JAWNKV010000665.1 coordinate 192,563, forward strand.
ATATATAATATACAAAAAAGTTAAAATGACCTCAGTTTTGTAGTTTGTGTATTTTTTGATTTCTTGGAATCCTTTGTTCCAATGGAAAATATATTTATTATATATTATGTTTAATTACTTTTTTGTTTCAATCTTGCATTTTATATTTAACATTAAATTAGGACTATTTTTTTCAAAAAAATTAATAAGTATTTGATCAAAAAGAAATTTCTTTATATGTACAAAAAATTTTCTACAAACAAATACTCGTACACATTCATATAGTATAGTTGTATCATACCAAAAAACAAATGAGAAATTATTAGTTGGCATAATTAATTTCAATGCCCATAAATTATTCCATCAATTATTAGGATTTTAGAAATGGTATTAGCAAACTCTTAACTTTATCCACATTTTGAGAAGGTTTCTTAGTTCTTTGTGAAAGGTCTCTTGTTAACATTTTCTAAATTTGTTTAATTGCATTATAAAATCATAGATTATAATGTGTATTAGACTATTTTCATGTCCATAACGTGCCCAAGTGCATACAAAGAAAATCCTGTAAAGTTATTCACATAAATTCGAGTCCTTTAATACTTTAATTCATTTTATCATTATATAATTTAATTTTATTTTAATTGATATTTGTAGATGAAATAAGTTTGAATATTGTAGTAAATTTTTGAAGTGTTTTAAGTACCCCATAATTACCATAACTGGTGGCTTGTCTGTAATAATAAAATTTCCACTTATAAAGCAACTGTTTTTATAGATGATGATTCCGTAAATATGTCTTCACATGGACACTAGAAATTTTAGCAGCAGTTTTATTTAAATGAAAGTTGTTGTATATTGTCTTTTTTAATGTAAGCCTCTTACCATAAGTACCTATTATTTGAAATTCCATTTATGCTTAATAAGAAATTTGACACATTGTCTAAGAGATCAATTCTAATATACGAGTACAAATTTCTTGTCAGCATAACCATTGAAATAATCCTCTATCTACGATTTTTTTTTCAAATTAATTCTATTAAAATGTAAACAACTCTTAAAGGTATTAAAATATGTAATATATTGTATGTGTCGGGTAATTTAAAGATCAAAAATAGTAACATCAAAGAGTAAAAATGACTCTTTTTTAGCTAGTTCAATGGTCAACTATAGAAGAGATGAAATCAATGGATTCTTAAAGTAAATTGTAACCAAAATTTGAAGTTCTATTCGAATAATTTTATCTCAATTCCCAAGTGTTGCTAATTTCACAATTGTTAATTGGTACAAAACAAAGCCCTACGACGCATAACTGGTGCATCATGGTATGTTCGAAACATCATACTACACCGTGACCTTAAGATGCCTTCGGTGATTGAGGAATATGTAATTTTCCTTAAGATGGTACAAATGTATAAAAACTGACTCGGTTGCTTGGACATTAAAATAAAAAAAAAAAAAGTAAAAAAAAAAAAAAAAATCAAGTAAGTGTGATTCGGACTCGCACACGGAGGGTACCATCATACAAGATTTTTTGCTCAAAATATTAAATTATGTATATATTTAACAGCCAAAAAGTATACTACAATTAACAGCCTTAAGGTATACTACAAAAAAAAAAAATGTTAAACAAAAAGATTAAATTAAAGAACAATGCACAAGTGAATTACACACTCTGTGAAAATTTCAATTCTCTACATATTACGGATCATGAGATAGAGCAGGAGACGGACGGGCGGACATCGCAAGCTTAGTAATATGGTCCCGTTAGCTCCCTTTGGGTATGTAACCCTAAAAAAGCTAATTTGACTTGACAATTGGTCCTCTCATAATAATGACTCTTACAGTACTATTCTTTCCGCTTCTAAGAAGAGTTTTCAGGAATAGTTCAAAACAGTACTTAGTTAAATAGTTAAGGAATTTTTTATTAAAGTGATATTATTATATGCCCTAAGTAAATTTCAATTATTAATTATTTAAATTCATGACATAAATGGTAATTATAAGGGGTACTTATGTTGCTCATAATGTACTTCATAACAAGTTCTGTATTTACTGACAATATTTGTTACTGGTACTTGAATTAATTGTTAATGATCAACAGACTTTACAGATTCATTAGAAGATCTATTAAGTCATTCGTTCATTAGTTTTAAGTTTATATAATTTTATGTGTGTATTGTTTTATTGTATTTTATTAGTATTGTGGATATTTTGTCATATCTAATTTGACACCTTGCTTTAAACGTTCGTCATAAGTTTCATTATCAATTTTTAATTATTTTCATTCAAAAAGTTAAAAACAAAAATATAAATATCATAATTTCAAGTAGTTATGCGTCTTTTTGTATTATTAGTTTTAAATTTACTACATTTTACGAGTAATAAGAACATTTATGTTGTATGTTAATCGACATTCAATAATATGAGTTTGAGTGTTGTTTATTGTATTAGGGTGGGTTTGAAGATACAATTGTATAATATACGCATATGTTTATATGCGGCTTGTGTTTTTTGTTTATTTTTAGTTTAAATTATTATATATTTTTTTAATACACATATTTTTATTTTTACTTTATTTTATTAACTCACACATATTATTAACAGAACAAAGGGGTCGACACATAAGACATTTTTATTAGTTTATTTTCTTATTATTTATATTTGCTTTGTTAAAATTTTTGTATTTTTTAATTCATGGAAAGTTTTTTGATTAATGCTTTCTTTTCAGTTTTTATATTTTTTTTTTTGACATTTGCTATTTAGGAAACAAGAAACCAATATTACGCCTGTTTTTAGTTTAAGAAGAAAACCACTCTACATATATGTATATTATTATAACTATACATGTACGTATATAGATAGATTTATATATCTTACTATTTAGTTAAGTTTAGTTAAATTTAAATATTTCTTCGTTTTGTTTATTTGGTTTACTCATTTTAAGTGAAATTTTGAAACAGTTTTCTAAAAATATTTTTCATTTTTTGTTAAATTTGTTCTTTTATAAATTATTTTGTTTTTTAATTATTATTTTTTGTTATTAATTTATTAATTTTCAAATAGTTTTCATTTGGTTTTTTATTTTCTGTAATTTGCTTTTTAAAATTTTATTATGCTAGCAGTGGTTTTTTTGGACTCGTGTTTTATTAAATAATTTTAAAGTATTTGTTATTTGTTTTTATTTAAATAGTAAAGTTTTAGTTGCTGTTGGTTTTGTAAAGTTTTTGAAAGCTTTTTGGGTACAAATTCCTGCTTAGGTACACATTCTAAAGTTTCTACGGCAGGTTTGGGTTTAGTAGAAGAACTAATTTATTTATTTATTTTTCAAGTTTTAAGGAAGAAGATTGTTTATTTTTATTTTGTTATTTTATATAGAAATCAATTAGGAACTTAATAAAGGAAAATCATTAACTTCATCTATATCATCTAAGACTTTGGAAGACTTGAAAAAATGGTCTGGCATAAGATTTGGAAAAAAATAAAAATTATGTTGTTTTTAAATAATTAATAATAGAGAATATCAATTCAACGTGTTGATTTAAATATTCATTATAATTTTCACAGAATCTCTTCAAAAATAGAAAAATATCAAATGGATTGTGAATACATATGACGAATTTACATTCAATTAGTATAGAAAACTCCAATGTCAGTATGTAGTTTAGTTGTTCTTTTTATTTGTTTAATATTCAAGTGTTTATTCATTACCCGGGGGCCCGAAGGATATTATTATTGGATTTGTTGCTGAATTCTCTCACTCTTAGGAGCAACTTTTCCATTTTGATAAATAGTATATTATGAAGAACACTGAGACACAAAAAATATGAGGGGATTCACGAAATGTTGCAGATCTTTGAAATTTACATTTTCGCAAATTTGTGACTCGACTTAACGACACGTTTTGTTTACAATTCCAACAAAACCAACTGTTCTCGGTTGGTAAAATATTTCATATTTGGGCAGAGTGGCCATTTACAATAAATTCACAATGTTGATTACCCTCACTTGGCGACAGTTTACGACAGTTCGCAAATTTAATCGGCTCGTAAAATAGCGAAATTTCAAAACTTTTTTTATATGAAGCAATAATGGTTATTTTAGTTTGGATTGTAGCAAAATTTTCGACGGTTTTGACATTAATCACGTTTCGTGAATACCCTGATTATTTATACATTTATGGGTCCAAATGAAGCTAATAACCATCATATTGGCCCCAATGAACACTACAAAAAATTTCATCAAAATTGGTTCAACCGTTCTCGAAAATATATAAATATCAACATAGAATCAATAACAACACTACTCTCCATATCAATTAAAGCTATCACATCTGCTGACATTTGACTAATTGGAACGCATTATTTATGGTGGCAGACATCACTGGGCTTATCTGTGTTTGAGAAGTAGCTTACTTTCACTTTCAATTGGATCACTTCAGAATTTTTGAAATATTTCTATTAATAACTTAATGAGGTTGCTGTGAAAGTTATAAAATCTTCAATTAATCCATTGTAGTATTTCAAGAAATAAATATTGCAAAATAAAAAAAATAAAAAAAAAATTAAAAAAAAAAAAATTAATAAACAACATTTATTGTAATATGCACAGGGTATGAGAATATTTACAAATATATTGTATAAACGAAACGGACAATTACAATATAATATTTTTATTTTTTTTTAGTTATAGTTCTTTGATTAATTTTTCTCTTTTCTTATAAGCTAATTAAGCTATATAGAATATATTCTGTGTGGTTTAGATCCATTACATGATTTCTAGTAGTAGTTTTGATTAAAACATATTTTTTGTTTTAAAGTATTTACCAATTCGCAATTTGCTGTTGTGGTCCAATTATGTTTTCATAATTCCTTAATTTAAAAAAAAAATATATATATATATGTATATATATTTATAAATTTTTAAAATCGCTCGAAATACAATAAAAAAAATTTTCAATTAATTTTTTGTTATATTTCATTCTACTTTTAAGGGTTTTAATCATCATCATTTAATCCTTGCAATTTTAATGTCTTGAAAGGATCTTTTCACCCTAACCTTTATCTTTACCATTATTTTCTATAAATTTATCTTTAACTTTAGCTTTACCTTAACTTTATTTTATTTTTTTTAAAGGATTTTTCACGTCTTCCTAAATTTTACTAAAGAACGCAACGACACACTAAGACAAGAAGAAAAATATAACAGTTTTTTTGTGTTTACTTTTGTTTCTTTAATAATTCATAATTTTTGTATATTAAAACACATTTTTTTGTTTGATTTTGTTTAGTTTCAGTTGGTTTCTTTGGCTTCGAAGAAAAATATTTTATTTCTTATTATTTAATATAATTTTTTAATTTCATTTATTCTTATTTTTACTTTTCTTTTTTTATTATCATAGACATTTTTTGTTTATAGGCTTAGATTTGCTTAATAAGAACTTTTATTTTATTTATTACTTTATTTACTATATTTTTTTTTTTTTTTGTATAGAAATAGCAACAACATGAAATAACATACAACGATGGATTCAAATATACATATATAGTAGTATATATATATTCCAGCTCTGGAAAATGTTTTTGTTTTACCTTTACTTTTATTATTTATCATTGAGTAATTGTATTTAATTAAATTTTATATCATTTCCATTCTTTTGTTTACATTCAAACACATAAATTGGTTTAATTTTTATAGTTTTCTTAAGAAGTTTGTTTGATTCAGAATTTTTTTTTTTGTTTAATTTATAATTTATTTTTAGTTCATTTTATTTAATTTAATTTTATTTAATTTTATTTAAGTAAAGCTTTCGTTTCTTATTTTGTTTACTTTTGTTTTAAACCCTTCTAAAACATTTTCGGTTTTCCTTGTGCGAGAGGAAAAAGTAAAGCATACTTTCGGACTGCTGTCAAGCAGCACTACAGTAATACTCTCGCTTGATTTAAAATATAATCTATTTGGGTATTTCATAGTTCATAATATTCTTTTTTAAATTGGCAACATTGTCTTTGTAAAATCTTTCTTTCTTATAGATATAAAAAAAAAAATTACAATACAATAGTTTAGTGTAGTGTAGTTTCTAGGGTGATCCAATATTCTTGCAGATTTCAATTTCCATACCATAAAAAAAATATATAAAAAAAATATGTGAGTGTGGCAGGCAATATTATGTTGGATAGAAATTCATTGCTTTTTGTAAATTATAAGTCGAAATAACTTTTCTAACAATCCATTTTGTAATAAAAATGATGATGGTTTGAGAAAAAGAAGAGCTTAAAAATATAACTTCTCACTATGCTTAGCTGTTCAACGTGGTTAAAAATGAAAAATCTTTTAATAGAATTGAAAATTTCTTATGTGTTTCTTATAAAGTTTGTCAGAAGGAATTTTGTCACTAATTTTTTGTGATGACATGCGTGCCATACGTTTTGCATAACTTTTCCCTTGACCCAACAACTGCTGTCTTTTTACTGAATCTCCCTGTACGAAAAAATATTGCAAGCACAAAACTTGTTCAAATTGCATAAATTTTTTTCAGTATTATAGTTCTCATGTTAGATGTCTCCTATAAAATGTGCGGATTTAGTTTAGTATTATGAAAATTATAGATTTTATGTCAAATGGCATGCAATTGAAATCTTGTGTGCATTTTGTGATAAGTGTCTATCATCAGATTGATTCTGCCATACATATGTCAAAATTATTGCGAATACACCAAGCCTGTTGTGTACGAAAGAGAAAGACATACTTATAAATAGATTATACTGTTTTTGTTTTTATTTTCATTTTATCAAAAACAAACACAAACACAAACAAAAAGTAAAGGAAATCCAAAAACACATACTACAATATCATTTTATTATTTTGAGCATTTTTAAAAACTCTACACCCAAATTCATTCATTCATTTCTTTTATTTATTTTTTTATCATATTATATCATACTAAGTATTGTATACCCTTTCGTTTCCACAATTTCTTTCTTCGTTTGTTTCTTTATTTAATCACAGCTAAACGACTAATTTACAAAAGATTCTCAGGTTTCATAGATAAATTCATACATAAACATATATATATGTTTATCTATATATAGTAAATATGTAGTGTATATATAAGGAGTGAGTAGCGCACACATCCATACGAGTATATTGAAACATTTAAAGACAAGATACATAAATCCAATGAAATAGTTTTTATTTATTTATATTTTATTATTAGTTTTTTTTTGTTTTTGTTAATACTCTGATAAACTTATATCAACAACAAAAAAAAAAAAAAAAAAAAAACTTATATCATCATAATAAGTATTATTATCATAATTATTATTTATATAGAAAAATGTCAAACTGGAAGAATTCAACAGCAGAAAAATTTAAATAATTTTTTGGTTTCTGGTTTTTTGATCTACAATTATTTTGGTTTTGTTTGGTTTGGATTATTTTTGTAGCATTTCAAATGCCCTCTTAGGAATATGTTGCGGCGTTTCTATATCTTTACATTATTAGCAGGAGAGACCTTGTTTGGCAACCGCTGTGTACCATGTACTCACTTTAACTAATGACGGTGAATCTGGTGTTGCTGGCACTTCATCATCATTATCATCAGTACCTTCAATATGAACATTAGCGTTCACAGGGATAGTGGTGTTAGCAGCAGCCGCAGCGCCACTTGTCGCTACCTCAATGGATTGTTGTTGCTCGTATCCATTGTCCACATTTTCAGCAGAATAGTAAGTTGTTGCTGCCAAGCAACGACATGTTCCTGCTGTCTTCTTTGTTAGTAACATTTTCACTCTATTGTCACCATGATCATCATCGTCACCATTATCAGTTATAGTTACTATATGATCAGTTGTATATGTTGCTGCTGGTTTCGTTTTTCGTTTTGTTTGATTTTGATTAAACTGCTTTGATTTTTTGACTTTGTTGCCATGAGTCATGCTGTTGTTATAGGTGCAATTGTTGCTGGCCATGGTTATAGGACATGCTGAAGCTGTTGTCGTTGTTGACAACATTGAAGCTGCTGCTGCTGTAAATGTTGTTGGCACTGTTGCCATCATGCTATGCTGACCTTTTCGTGTTGATTGTTGCTGTTGTTGATATGCAATATTGTGTGTTATGTATTGCCGGTGTTGCTGTTGTTGTTGTTGCTGCTGCTGTTGCAAATGATGTGGATGATGAAAATGCATAGGCATTGGAGTATGTGTTTCTCGACCATATTGTGGTCCCACTTGTGGACAACGAAAACGTATAGCTTTCTCATTAGCGGAAAGTGTTGCCATAGCAGCAGTGATGGTGGTTGATGATGCTGTACGAAATTGTTGTTTCTGCTGTTGTTGTTGGTATTGCTGCTGTTGCAGTGTAGCAACACGCTTTCGGCTTTTGCTGCGGTGGGCATGTTGCTGCATTATATGATGATGCTGGCGTTGCTTGCTGCGCTTGCGTTGCTTGTGGTGACGATGTTGATGACTCTGATGATGATGTTGTTGTTGTTGTTGTTGTTGTTGGGAGCGCTGCTTGCTCCGTTGTCGTTGTTGTGGTTCCATGTAGCGTAGTTGCAACTCTGCTTCTGGCCGCAGACAATAGCGACAAAATGAGTTTGTGGTTATAACATCGATTTCTTTAGGTCTTGTGAAATTTTTGTCATCATCATTGTCACTGTCGCTTTCAATTTGTATAGCTTTATGGCGACCTGTTGTTGTTGCACTAGTCATTGTTGTTGTTGTGCTTGTCAGAGACTCACATTCATGATCATCAACATCATTATAATCATCATCATCATCACTATCATCATCATTGTGATCATGGCTGCACAAATTTTGCCATTTATGATGGCATTTAAAATATTGTTGGCTTTCAGTAGGCAATTGTTTTGATTGTTGTTGATAATATTGTTGGTGGTTTGGTGGTTGCCTGTAGTATTTCTGGTTTAGATTCAATTCGCAACTGTTGTAATTATTAGATGTTATTGTTGTTAGTTGCAGTTGCTCTTGTTGTTGACGCTGATGTTGGTGCTGTTCCTGGTGATGTTGCTGATTTTGTTGCTGGTCTTGTTGTTGTTGTTTCTGGTGATGTTGTTGCTGATGTTGCTGCTGCCTTTCTTTTCGCTCATGTCTAATTTTTGTTTTACTATTTGATATTCTTCTTCTATGTTGTTGCTCTTGTTGGTCTTGTTGTTGTCGATGTCTCGGCCTTGCAGTATATTCATCACCTTTATCGGTCGGATATGGTCAGAATGCTGTATCAAAAACGGACATAGATCTCGAGATTGCATCGTCATTATGACAAGCCTCTAAAAATTCTTCAAGAGTAACGACACCATCACGATTTATATCCATTTTCTTTGGTTGTAAGAGAACAAAACATTATAAAATAATTAAAATAGATTAGTACTTGGGTAGATTTAGTTTCAAAGAGAATTAAGACATACTAGAAAGATTATTCTTATATAAAGCTTGTTGGAGCATTGCAACTAATCAACTACAAATACACTTACCCAAAAACAAATTCACTAAACTTCTTCATTCTATCATTTTTCATTTAATACTCTAATACTTAGGAATTACATGGGCAAAAGAAATCAAGAGAATAGGTTCAAAAATTTTTGGCAAGACTTAACTACGTGACTAGGAAATCAAATCGCATACGGACAAACAGAAAGACAGACAGACCAAGAGACGAATTGAAAGATAGATAGAGACGATAAGCACTATTGTTCATTAATTTTCACAGCTCACTTTTCACATTTTTTATTTTACTTAAGAATCGGAAGTTAAATTTATGTACCGAAGGAAGAAAAAGTAGAAGAATGGAGAAGAAAAAGTACATAATTTAATTAACGTAATGCCAATGTCGTGCTTTCCGAGTCCAAAAGCAGGAAGCTTTTAATCATTATCATTATTCATTGCGAATTGTGAAACAAAGACAAATCAAGTGATGAGGTAAATATCGAATTAAGTTACGAGGGTAGTTTCAGAAGATGTTTGGGGAAAAGTTGCTGTAGTAGAAATATCAAAATAGATAGCGATAGTTTTACGGTCAGTTCTAGGCCTCCAATCTTCGGTTTTTGATAAATAATTTATAATCACATCCCAAATACGTTAAAATATACAGTATGATTAAAGTATAGAATGAGTATATGGACTTATGGCGCTATTGATAGATATTGGGTTGTTGAGAAATGCAGCAAATTTAAAGGTTCCAAAACAATGTGATTAAATGTACAAAGACTCAATATTGTAATTTATTTGATACAATGTAGAACATTTCCCATTTGCATAATGCAAAATCCACTACAAATTGATCGTTAGTTGTACTAGTTATGTTAAAAAGGCCCTGAGGAGTAAATCTCAAAAAGAGGAGCTCGAACTGTAGAATCAACGAACTTAAAGTCAAGATGATGCATCAAAGTTTAACCAATCTTTGTTACTTCGTATTCAATGATCAGATCAAAATAATACGATCAATTCGACTGGATGCCTCATTTTGTTTTGTCGACATGGGCCGCCGATGAGCCGATGATTTTTGTTGCTGTGGTAAGTAATTTTCGGAACATTTTTGAATTCATTTCCAGAATGAAATAAAATGCTTTTTATTGTAGTAGCACTTGACCTAACCTAAGGTGACTTTAACTTATTTAGAATAACACGTTCTCTGCATAATAAATAAAGAGATTATAATAGAGTAGGAGAAACGTTTATTACATCCCGGATAACCATCCATGCGTCCCCACAAAACTTAGTACTACAATAGAATTAATATTTACCACAGTTCATTTTATTCTCCTAATAAATAGAATTGAGTGAAAAAAAAAAGAAATCAAATGTGGGGAAATTTTCAAACCAATCAGAATTCATGCTGGTGATGGTTGTACTTGTTCTTATTCTTGGACTTATTCAATAGTAGCAACACATTCATTCATTCAGTAATTCAATCTTCTTTGCATAGATTTTGTATTTCGTATTGGTCCTTTTTTCGCTGTATTTTATCTCCGTACTTACCTGAAATATTTGCTCGACTTTGCCCTTGATTTTCTCTTCTTCGGGACATTCGTCGGGTAATCTACCCATCAGTTCGTATATGGCAGTCACAATGTCAGTCATTTCTTCCCTTGTAATAAAGCCATCACCATTGATGTCGTACAATGAGAAGGTCCAGCGAAGTTTTTCTTCAACGGAACCACGCGACAATATCGAAAGTCCTTGGACAAAATCCTGTATTGCGGAAATGAGAAAAAAAGCAAAGAGAAAGGAATAAATATTTTCTATTATACGATATGAGTATGTGAGAAAAATGACTCAATACAACAAAATATTTCGGAGAGAGTAGAGTGTGAACACATTTTAAATTTGTTGGTTGGCAGGGGAGAGAGTAAATTGAAGGCAGGATGATTGTCCTATACAAAAATGATGAGCAGATTGAAGAAAAAAGTGAAATGAAAATATGTTATAAGGAATTGCTCGTAAACCGCAATTGTGCGGAATCTTTGATTTGTTCCGCTTTATTTTTAACGTTATTATAAAAAATATAAATTCATATTTATTTTCATTCTTTTTTTCATCTTTGCTTTTACAATGTATCCTTCGTCCTTGCACTGAACTAATATTTAAGGTAGCGATTGCTACTACTTTTACTACATTGATTCCTTTTGTTGTTCTTATTGTTGTCAGCTGTTGTATTTTTGCCATGTTGTCATGTTGCCATAATGTTGTCGTGGGCAGTAGGTGTGAATTTACATTTGGGTTATGGGTGTGATTTGGGTTTGGTATTTTTTTTTCTTGTTTTGTTTGCTCCCTTGAGACGTGCCTTCCACCAATTGGACATTTATTTCTATGCGGCAATATGACAAATGTTGCAAGATAAGATAACAACCAACAACAGTAAGAACAACCTCAAGCCTCAGCATAAACACCAGGACTAGGACCAGAAGTATTAAAAGTAATTTCATTTCTATGAATTTCTTTTTACTTGTTTTGTCTCTGAGATTTTCTTTCTTTGGTTATTAGATGGGCTGTGTTGGGTTGGTATTTTCTCTGGCACCATTGGCTTCATTCTGATAAGAATGTGTCTCTAGTGAACTTTTGTAATAATTACGGTTTTTTCATACTTAAGTTTTAGAAGTAGAATTATGAGGAATGAAGATGGTCAATAGATGATAGTGTATATAATAAGGACGACATTCATAGAATGAAGAGAATGAGTCTGTTGACCAACAAGACTTGGTAATAATGGAATGCTGCATTCGTTTATCATTGTTCCACATACAATGAATTTATGAATTTAATGGAAAAGTGAGGAAAAATTTGAGAAAAATTATAAACAAAATAAAAAGACATGGACATTTTTTTTTATTTTTCATATTATTTTCATGAATAATTTTGCAATAAATAAGGAAATTTCGTAAAAAGCAATAAGATATTTTTCAAATATAATATAAAAGTCTTCAGTCAAAATCGAAGAAAACTGGTATAGTCCTTACATAAATCTAGGACATATGTATTTCTTTATACAAAATACGTAAGTAAAGCAAATGAAGATGAATCAACTCATCTGAAAATGTACACTTTTTTTTTTGCTGTTATTCTAAAAACAACTTAAATTTAAATTATAATATAACTAGCTGTGCCCAGCCACGCTTTGCTGTGGCCCAATCTACATGTGAAACTTAGTTTGTTCAAGGCCACAATAGAAACGGTTTATTTATTTTGTTTGAGTACTTTCTATTGGGTTGGTTCGAACACTTCCGTACATACAGCGTTTGATCATACCATCGAACAATGGTTATTGTCTATGAAAAATCAAATGAAATGATCGAAGGTTCAGGTAAATCAAATGATTTGTGGGTACGAATGATTGTGTATGCTTCGTTTGTTTCAACTCAAACACACAAACAAACACAACGTGTCGGATGCATTTTTAACTGTATGGAAATATATCTAAGCATTTTTTTTAATGTTTTTAAATATTTTTCTAATGTTTTTTTTTAGCCTAATCGCTATTTACTGTAATTAGTATCTACATTTAAAAAAACTAACTAAATCGGTTGAAAATTAAGGTCGGTAAAGGGAAACATACACATTTTTCAACATTGTTTTATATATAGTAGATAATTACAACACAAATTTAACACAATTATGTAGTAAGTGAGATAGAATCATTACATTAATAGGATCTAATAGAGAGTTCGACAGGATGAGATCTTCTCAACCGTCTTGCCACTCTGACTCCTCCCTTTCTGCGTCGCTTTAAGAGGCGCCTAGCTAGTTTACTTGGATGATTTTTTAACCGCTCCATATATTTCTTGGCTTGACGATTTAACTTTTCTGAGATATTAATATAAATAAATATAGCTTTATGAAGTTAACAAAAATCAAAATAATAATTTAATAATATACCATATACATGTAAATAATTTTATTAAGCTTAGGAAAATCTTTAGATGTTAAGCATTATTATAATAAATTTAAGTTCTAGTCTTTAAGAATACTGTAAAAACATAACCAATACCTGATATAATAAAGACAAATGAAAAGTTAAAAAAAAAAAAAAGTTGGCTTGACGATTAATCACATCGCCAATTTTCGGGATTTTTAGATCGTTCTCAAGGTCCGCCGTTCGCATGAACCACGGAGCTCCAGAAAAAAAATGTACACGATTGAATTGTGTTACTTTGATAGAAACTTATTGAAAAAGATTGCATACTATACGGGTGATTGAGCTTTTGTTCGAAATAAATTCATACATAATGGCAGATATTTTTATAACTAACTTTTTCACGTTCAATAGATATGATTTAGTGTTAATCTGGTTCCATACTCTTTGGTAAAAGACTTAGAAAGGTTGTCATGCAGTTGACATAATAATGAAGTACACTAACTTTGTTAAAGTTTTACGCATCGAACGAAAAGTAAGAAAACTGAAAAACTCTGGAGGGATCAAGTTTAGTGTATACTATGTTTGACCAGTCCCAACTTTGACCTTATTTATGCTAAATTTAGGCAAAGGGATCTATAGATGCCTAAATCGAGACAAGTATAAATCCTGAATTTAAATTTGTTATTATAGTTGCTCCTTCGTGGAAATATGGTATCCAGCTATGGGGTACATCACGCCCATCAAATCGTAGGAAAATACAGGTCCTTCAAAATAAGGCCCTCAGGACAATCACTGATGCCCCATGTTTCGTCAGGAATACGACACTTCACAACGATCTCAGCATACCTACAGTTTTACAAGAAATAAACTTTCATAGTAGCCGATACAATGACAGACTTGTCTCCCACCCAAATCCTCTCGCAGAGTCGCTAACCAGGACGGTGATTCAAAGGCGGCTAAAAAAGCTTCATCCAAACGACTTACCAACTCTCAATTAAATAAAATTTACCCTTTCCTAAACTGATTTCAAATAAATCCCTGTAACTGTTTATAGTCCTAACAACAATATTTTATAACTTTAAGTGGTTTAATGATCCTAATAAATAATGTTAAAAAAAAAAAAAAAAAATTGTTATTATAGTTGGTTTTGTTTTCTTTTTTTTTATTTATTGTTAGTATTTTTAATGTGTAATGCTGTACTTTATTATTTATTTTTGCTTATAAAATACATACAATTAATGAAAACCAATTTTTGTTATTTTTATGTGTATTTGCTTTTATTAATATTAAAAAAATAGAATAAAAAACAATGAAAAATATGAATACGAAAAAGCAAAGAGTAAATTATTATATTGTATATAAAAATATATGAGATTTGAGTATGTGATTATTTTTCCGTTAAAAAGGTTACCAACGTTTGTTTCCTTTGATCGATGTAGCTAGATAATATTGTCTGTGTGTGCCAAAAACAATTTTGTTTTAACCAAAAATTAAACAAGCTTCAAGCACAAATAAATAAAAGTAGGAAAACAAGGTCAAATAAGGAAAGAAAGCAAGCTGCCAGGAAAATTAACAGGTAGGAAGATAGATAGGAAGGTAGGTCGGTAGATAATAGCAGGATAAAAGAAGATTTCGAGGACACTTGGAAGCAATTCAAAAATATTTACATATACTATGTATGGCGTGTCATACAACAAATTTACGACATTTTAATGTACTTAAGTACTCTGCAAATAATTCAATTTAATATACTTTACGAAAAGCAAATACTATAAAAGCGAAGAATAACATCAGAAACAGAAGGAACAACAACATTAACAGGAAATAGCAACAGCAATAACAATAAGATACATAAAAACAAAATCAAGATGATGATGATGAATATGAAGAAAAATATTTCTCAACTAAAAGATGAGTTGATAGAATTGAAGGACAATGACGATGACAACGACTGTTAATGATGATAACAACGAACAAAGATGAAATGAAAACGAGTCAAAAAAATATGAAAGAAAGGACAAAAATTACAAAAAAGAAAAAAAAAAACAATTGAACTAAAGTGTATTAGTGAGAGAGAATGAGTGAGTGTGTAAGTGAATAACAGATGGAGGAATAGTTCCTTCACAGCAAAATAATAATAAAAACAGCTAAAACAATAAACAGTAACAATATTATTAATAATAATAATAATAATGGTGAAGGTAAAGATTTTTGAGATACAAATAAGGGGAGAACGCAGATGAAATTGATTTATTTTGTAGTTTTAGTTTCTAGTTAAAAATTTCAGATTTAATTATAATTTTACTTTAATATTTTTAAATATGTTTACTTTTGTAGAATAAAACAATCAATCCTCCGCCTGCAAAATCAATTATGTTTACTTATGAAATGATCACCTACATATAAAATATATTAATCATTTCAAGATCGTAATTTAATCTGACACATAAACATAAAGTTTATAAACTGCTGCTTTAAGTTCTTCAAATAAGACTTACACATTACATGTAGTCTTAAAACAATTATTTCTTTACAATAAATAGTCTCCTAGCTACTGATGTATCTCAAATTACGAGTGTAACCAACATATTGATGTATTCACTCACAATTCCTGGAAAATACTATCTTTAAGTCTACTCTATAAATATATTGACTTCCATTCCATTTCTAAGATTATTCTCCAGAACTCATTGAAGATATACCAGTTAATACAACATACTTCACCAAACGCTTTACTTCACTCAAACGATTTCACTATAACCCTAATTGCTGTCCAAACAACTACAGACCATCCGATGTTGCAATAACATAAACAATCTAGATTCAAATGCGCTTACGGAAGCTCAAATTGCTGACTTCACATCCGCAGGTCATCTGTTGCAAAACTTTAAGTTTAGCTTTGGAGTAAAAATTTTGTTCTGTAAAAACATCATCATCGCATAAAGAAATATAGTTTCGTTAAATAATTTGCAATACATAAATTTGTTATTTTATCTATATGTTGCTATAATTAAATAAAATGAGTTGTTGTAAGTTCATATGTATAATAAGAATGAATGAACAAAATCGCATTTATTTACGCTTTATTTATTTATTTAGTTGAATTTTTGTTGTTTTCTGTTGAATAAAACCTAAGGAAAAAGTTCAGTAGAAGTATCTAACTAACAAGTGAGAGGGAAATACCAACGACATCTTCATTTCATATTCTCTTATCAACAACAAATGCACGCAGCCCTTGTAATTTGCACAGTTCCAAGACAAGTGATTAACTCAACTTGATCGAGTGAATCAAACTTTTGAAATTAAATGAGAAAAAAAAGGGACAAAAGGAGAAAGATTATAGCAGAAGGGGGTCATTAAAACTTTTAATTTTCTTCTACGTATATATACTCGTATATTGTTATACATATGTGCGTGCCTGTCTATGTCAATATATCTGAATGTGAATGTAAAATAAGGATGAGAATGTATGTTAAACATACATGTATGTGGAGTTGAATAATTAAACGTACAAGTTGCGATAATTAACTGCATTGCGTTTATACTTCGTCATGATGATAAGAAGAAGAATAAATAATTATATTGGAGAAAGAAGAAATGAATAGGGGAAAGCGTGAGAATGTGCGCGTGTCCTTTTTTTTAATTTTATGTACATATTCCGACTCTCTTCGCTATCTGAGTTTGAGTGTGCCTCACATTCAAATTTTGTGAAAACAATAATGTTTCATATGGAAATTTACTGAGATATTCATAATACAATAGTATGGAAGAAAGGCATAATGAAGGTGGCTGATGAGTTAAGAAGGCGAAAGCCGCAACAGAAATGGAAATGATTCAAAATTAACGATTGTGCTTAATTGAAAATTGTCGGGAAGTCTTTGCACCAACAACCTTTACATACAGTTATTATGTATGCATAAAAGTTTAAATGTTAAATGTGTGTAGGTGTTTGTAAACGTGATGTGTCCATGCATGTCCAACTTAGGATGAAAGAAGTTTGTCGTTTAGTAGTACAAAATTTAGAAAATGGTCTTGGAATTTCGAAAACTTGTGTTCTAAGAACTATACCGGTAAATTATGGCTCGGGAATTAGTGAAATTTACTACAAAATTGTTTTAAATGTGATTACTTTAAGAATAAAAAAATGGGCTCAAAGGTCTTCGGGTTAATCATAAATAGAGACGACTGAAAAGAATGCGGCCATTTTAGAAGTGCTTTGAGATGAGAAACTATCGATTGAAGCAAGTTGTTTACACAATTGAGGATGTCTTCAGAGTATGACCTGAGCCTGATAAGGAAGAATAATCCATGCGTAGAGATTTAAATGCAAGTTGGATACTTTTAGGACACACCTCGTATGTGTAATTGTATTTCTAAATGGTGGGCACAAAGGAGTTCGTAATGTGTATCTAACGTGCCTTGGAGTCGTTTACTATTTAAGGTCATTTTTCAACCAAAATGGCATACAAAATGACGCCATTGTCAGTTGAAGCCGAAGCAAACAGCTATAACAACAATAACAGACACAAGATGAAAGGATCCTGTTTAGTGGAGTATACGTGGCATTTGTTATTCTGGTAGTTGCAGGCGTGAAAATTGCAATAACTCTTTATTTCAAATACAAAATACCAATTTGGAGATGGGTTTGGTCAATAATTGTTGTTTTGGCTGGTTGGTTTCTACAACAAGTTCTATTTACAAGTTGAAAGTTATGCTCTCCATCATTTTATTGCGAATTCTCTTTTCGATGTCATCGCACACCAGAAGTGAATTAATGTTTAATTTTCATGATTTTCATATAATATATATAATAATTATTATTTTTAAATTTACAAACACAAACATAATTCAATAAAAAGAATGCCAGAAAAATGAATAAACAAACATGTTAAGTATTTCTATGAATCGAAAATTCAACAAACTTTTGTTAAACATACTAGTACAATAATATTAAATATTACAGCTTCAACAAAAACATAATCTTTATGTGAGTTGCATCTATAATTTTTGTACTATACAAGGAATTTTTAAGATTCTAAATAAGTGATTCTCAAACCTTGAGCCTTTCGATTTTCAAAGCGTGTAGAGTCCTGAATCCTGGAAAATTCTAAAAGTTTTAAGGAAGTTTAAGTATAATCCTAAAATAATAAATAAGAATCTTTCGCAAACTCAAAAGAGTCGTCAAATTCTCAGAATTTTTGGACTGAACTTAGCTAAATGACAAAGATGTTGTGAGGCAGAGCAACTATCGAAGCCTATATATGACTGTAACACGAACAGAGAAATAAATACTAAGTAAAATGGTGTTTTCATTAATTTGATTATGAAAACTTTGCAGAATGAATGTTTATTATGGAACTAACATAAATTTAGAACAAGTATATTTATAAAAATTGTAAAATTATGATTTCTTACTATTATAACTTTAAAATGCAAATGAATAATGATGAAATGTGACAACTCATAGCTTCAATTGATTTAAAAAACATTTTAATTCTAATACAATAATTTCAAATTATTGAACTTATTCATCATGGTATTAAGTTTTATATATTAGTTTAAGTTGTTTTGCATTTTTTTTCAGCAGACCCACAAAAGAAACGCCTATATGCACATTACAATTTTCATTCTTAAAGTTGAAAATTCGAATCAGTTATTCTGATAATTTCTTGAAGTACAATAAGTGCTAGTTGATAATAATTAATAACTTATACATATTACTTATAATGTGTTTCTTTTTCAAAATTGTTTGATTCACATCTTTATCTACAGTCTGCCTGCCTGTATTTCTGCAAATGCTTAATGGTATTTCCTAAACGTGTTTTATTTATATACACGTATTTTTACAAACATTCTTTATTCAATCAATTTCCTCCTCCTCGTTTTCCTCAGGATTCGCTCTTTTTTCATGATTATTTTATTCAATATTTTGATGTTGGTGTTCTATTTTCTATATATATATTTATTTTTATGTTATATTTCTATTTCGTTTTTATGTTGCTATTCTATTTTATATTTATTAGTATGCTGATATTCTGTCGTATACCTGTGCAATTTACTTTTGACATATGCGAGTTATTATTTATTCAATGGCAGGCATTTTGTGCAGCATTTTTTCTACAATTTGAAGCGGAAGATCGTCATTTTAATTTGATTTTCTATTAAATTTAAATTCATTTCTCTGCCAATTTTAAATTTTGTTTTTGTTTTTACAGTATAATTTTGCGTTTTTGTTTAAAAACCATGAATAAAAATTGTGTAGGTGAGAGAAATATTCAATTGGAAAAGCATTTAAGAATAATCAATTAGTAAATCTTTATGCATATCAGTTCGTTTTAATACAGTTCAATGGAGATAATTTATTTTATTAAATTTTGTTGATTATATTCTAATCGTAGATAAGTACCTCAATGTAGGCAATCTTAAATAATCTTCATTGTTCTAGTGTGGTGTCCGCACCTAGACTAAAAGTATGCAACATTAAATTGTAAAACAGTGAAACTAAAGAGATCAATTCAAATAAATAGAATTCAATTAAATTTATTCAATTCTATTAATTTTTTTTATTATATTTTGATTGTTTACATTAGACTGAATTATAATAATAATAAAAATGAAAAAACAAATAAAAGTAAAAAATTATAAATGGTTTCTATCGACAAGTTAAATTATATGATTTAAAAGAAAATCTAATGAAAAACATTTAAACTCTTTCGAGATGAATTTGATTTAACAAAAGTTAATAGAATTTAGAACTTCGTATTATTTTCCAATTGCAAAGAAAAACACCAAAAACTTTTTATTGTTATAAATTGGCTGCAGACCAAAAGCATGCAAAATTATATCAGATCTTATAAGGAAAAAATAACGTAAAATTATAAATAGTTTCCATTATTCTGAAAAATATGAAAAGATAAATTAGATTGAAAAGAAAGTAGGAAAACTCTTGAAATTTGAACTGTTTGAAACACAAGCGATCTGTACGGAAATCAATTAATTCAATAGAATTTATTTCAGTTCATTAAAAAATTCGGTTGCAGAATGCAGAAGCATGTAAAGTTAAATCAGATTAGATAGAAACTTAAACTCTTCATATCTATAAAAACAAACAAAATTGGAACGGAAATTTTCATTTTTGTTTTTGTGCACCATCGAAGGACAATTGAAGTTGATTGGGGGCTGCTTAACTACTTCCTGCTTCTTAGAAATTTTCCCAGGTATGTCAACATATTGTTGTTGTTATACGATTTCAAAATAAAATAGAGAAAAAAATGGCAAACCGGAATCCGGATATTGATACCCACTAAAGGGAAGAAGAAATGGATAAATGAAAGAATGGAGAGAACAAAAAAAAAAAAAAAAAAAATAATATGAAAAACGCAATTTGTAGCAAATGGTTTACCATTCAACAAATAACACATACCGCACGCGCAACCGAACCCAAGAATGACAACTTGAAATTACTAAAGAATTGCACAGGGTCCACTAAAATGTGCTCCTAGACGTATTCTGAGTATCAGGATCAGAATGAAGCAGAACGAAGAAACTCATAGCACACTTAAGCAATTTCCTTACTTTGATGATACCAAATGGTGACTGCGTATTTCTGGCTTTGATTTTTATTGTTTCTTTGTAAAGTGGTTTCATTTTAACAGTTTATTATATGTTTGTTCTTTAGCCATTTGCCAAATGTCCTTTACTTTATTCTGTCTATCCTTATTTTGTTTTCTTTTTTTTTTATTTTTTATTTATTTGTTTGCCTTGAGGTTGTCTTTTCTGTTGGCTAGTTGGTTGGTTGGTTGGACTCTTTTGAAATTGATGAGCCTAATAAACCTAATGTAACTGAGACTGTGTCTCTTGCCTGTTGTTGAGCTGTGGGTCTTTGTAATATTCTCTGTTTTCGGCTTTTCTATTCATCTTTATACAGTGTCTTTATGTTCTGTAACAATGTAATAAGCTAATGAAGCGTATATTGTTTTTTTTTTGCTTTTGTTACTGTCCTTTATTTTTTCACAGTTTAATATTTTGGTTACCTTTATCTCTCGTCTCCTATTTTCATCATTATACTAAGTCAACTAAAGTCAACCTTCCAAGACATTCTTTCTCAACTTTATTTTAACTTAGCATGTTATACTAACAAAATACTATTGTAGTCGTCATGTTGATTTTCATTCTTAATACCCTCTACATGCAAGAGGTTCTTTCTTCTGTTCTTCCAGACATCCTTCGTCTATATTTGAAGACATAAAACCGCGTTAGGTGGTAATTTATTTAAGACGTTTTAATGTGTAAGCAACGCTTCAAGTATCGTAGCAATATTTTTAAAGGACATGCTCCTAGTAGTAGTAGTTACTTTAACTGCTGTAGGATGTTATCCATGCCTGCTGTGCATGAAGTTGCTTATTTTTTCAATGTTTTAATTGAATTTTCCTTTGAAATTTAATTTTTCTGTGCTCATTTAATGTAAAACCAGCAAAACAAAATTAATAAAATAAAAAATATCAAAGATAAATTGTTCTATTGCCTTTACAAAGCGTTTTAGTCCTTTTCACTAATCTGCAGAATCTTTGTTTTATTTTTCGGTTTGTTATAAAAGATTTAAAAAAATTTACTACATAGGAATCGTCATCAAATTTGCATTTTTAATTTATATAAAGCATTGCTAAACAAAAAAAACTTGGGAAACAGTGTGTGAAAAAATTACTCATACGCCAAGATACAATAAAAAGGTAAGGACTATGGGACCGACCGATTAAAAAAACATGTCACAGAATTAAAGATCAAAGTTTCAAAGTAAGTCTTAATAATCTTATTGGTGAAAGTTGGCATGTCTGCAATGTGTTAAAGGGGGTGTTCTACATGATTTTTGTTTGTTGAGAAGGGAAGTTTTTTCTTTTCGTTTGGTTTTTGTAGAGTGGAGGATATCAAAGGGAATGAAAAATGCTTATCATTTGTCGCTAATTATAAACACTAGCAAGAGACAACAAACAAGTATTACCAATACGTATAAAATAAACACTCTTCAATCAGCTGTTCATTCGAACATCAATGTTTGAAAAATGAATTCTCCTGAATTGCTATGGTTTTTTTTTTTTTGGCGAAACTGAAAACAACTGACCTCAAAAGCATCGGAGATTTCTGGCACACACCCGAATAAATGACAATTGAAATTAATATTGTTAAATTGTATATTAATTGCTCAGTTATATTCATAATAATTAAATTCGTATGTAAAAAAAAAAAATTGATATAAAAAGCAATATATTGACATATGTTTTAATCAAATAGAGTCACTTACTATGTATTTAATGCTGAAAGTATTTTCGAATTCATTTTCTTGATTTGCGTGCAATAATATCCGCGCAATCACAAACATGCTCAAGCTTAAAAATACCACAAAAATGAGATTGTATGAAACGGTTGTGCAGTATGTGGCGAACTTGCTCATACAATCCGATTGCACAATCGATCGCATAATGATTGGGCATTTTCCAGGGCTGTTGGAAAACACTGCAACATTTTATGTTTTTCAATTTTGAATTTTTGTTAAAGAAAGTTTAAAATATTTATGAACATCTACATATTTATGAAAAACATCACATTATTTGTTGTGTGTTTCAACGAATATGAGACTTCGAAATATACGTATATATAAATATAATTTCATTGACTTGAGTCTGTATAGTTTGGTATTTTCTTGTATCAAATGTCAAATTTTCCAAATGTTCTCCTACCAAGAAATGCTTTAGCGATACCGTAGGGAATCACGGGAAATAAGGATATAGAGGGTGTTTTAGCACTTAGGTGAGGTAATATCGAATAATAATATGCATATATATATATAGTATATATAATAATAAAATATCAGACATAACTTTAAATTTCTGATGATTATATAGATACATATACTTCAATATTCCATTAAACAGAATAATCAAATAGTTTTGGTATAATATACAGCGCTGAGATTATTGGGAAATAAATTTAAACTTAAAATTTACTGAAATGATTTTCTTTCACATATGTGTATGTATGTAATGTGATTACTAACTTACAATACCAGAAAACCTACATATGTACATATATTAAGTTGTCTATTGTTCATTGGTTTTTCTTGTGATATACTCAGTAACTTTTTCTCTTTCTTTCTAAATGAAGTGGAAGAACAATGCAACAAACAAACAAAATATTCTGCTTATCCATAAATAACAAGTAAAATTCTTCTTATTTAAGTGTAATGAATAATTTCAACGGTTCTGTTCTTCTTTTGATCGACTTCATTAATATTTTCATCCTTTTTTTGTTGTTCTGCCGTCTTCATTTTGGCTTTGCTGTTGCTTATTTTCTCACCATATTATCTCTATTTTATTTTCTTTTTATCGAGACAATTTCGCTTATTCCAAAATTATGTTGCGTATTTTGTTTGCATTTTTATAGGAGCTTTTACCTCTTTTTCTCTTATTATTATTATTTTTGTCTTTTACCCTCTTCCAGCTATTTTGAACATTTCGCTAGACTTTTGTTTTGTTCGAAAAAAAAAATTAAAGCGAGACAAAAAAAAAATATCCAATACCATTTACGGAAACAAAAAAAAAAAGAAGAACGTAAAGGAAAACTTGAAAAGGGTAAACCTGTTTGACATTTAACCAACATGATGATGAAACATTAGATTTGGATTTTGTTTCCTTTTGGATTCCCTTATTTTAATTCTATTCTATTTTCTTATGATTAACATGTAAAAATTTTTTTTTAAAAATTATATTTTTTATATGTAATATTTTTCTCTTACTGTCTAACAATTTATATATCTAATAAAATTATAAGTTTGTCATGAAGTTTGTAACACACAGAAGGTGACATCGGAGACCCCATAAAATATATATATTCTGCAACGACGACTTGATTAAGCCATGTCCGTCTGTTCGTCTCTCTGTCTGTCTGTATGTATGCAAACTAGTCTCTCAGTTTTAGAGATATGAAATTTTGCTCGAAGATTTCTTTTCCTTATACGCAATACATTTGTTTGAATCAGCCAAATTGGACCAGATTAAAATTAAAGTTGTTATTAGAAAAACTCGTTTGTTTTTTATACTATCGACTTGATATTTGGACAATCTATGTAAGTGTCTAACCCATATCCACTAACCATGTTAATTGCAAGACCCTCTGACCACTAGAAGAAGTACCTCCCATACAAAACAAGAACTTAGGACAATAATCAGATATCAAAATATATAAGAGGTGCGTGAAGAGTATTACAACCACGGCATAGCGAAAGATAATCTTCTTTTACTTGTTTTCCCTTATCAGTTGCTTATTTGAAACCGGAACCTTGTAAATAAAACATTAAAATTATTCAAAAGTGAGTTTAAAAATTAAGTAAGTCAATAAGCTTACTTGATTTTGTTTTTATTTTAATAAAATAATATACAAAATAATATACGAAAATTTGAATACGCGGGTTAATGCTTATGAAAATACATTCACTTAAATTCTAAAATTACATAATTATTATGAAAAATTAAACTTACCTCAAAACTGACAATTCCGCTATGATCTTGATCCAGTGTATTGAATACATAATGTGCATATAAAGTTGGGTTTGCTTTAATATAAACGAAATAACAAAAAAGAATAATAAATTAGTTTAAATTTTATATATATATAAATTTGTTATTGTTAGACAATTTTTTTTGTTTTGTTCCTTATTGTATTTTTAATTTTCAATTATTAATTATTATTTTGCTAGAAACATACATCAAACACCACATAAATATTTGTCATTTAGTAGTAATATATTCTCAGATACAAAATGCATATGAGTTATAAGATACAATATCTATGCATAAGTCTGATTTACTTTAAATAAACTATTGTAACACAAAATACACTTATTAAAATAACAAAATACAATTAATAGATGCATACATATTTGTATGTATTTTACGTATATAGGATGATTATATATTTTTGGTTTATTTCATATGAATTGAAGGTGGAAAAATCTTGGAATTTATTCTATTGCATTTCATTTAATGAGTTTTACTGCTGCTGCTTTTGTTGAGTGATGAAAAATATAAAAACTGCAAAATTGTTAAATAAGTTAAGGGAATGAAAAGAGAGCAAATTTATGAAGAATTTAACAAAAAATGTGGAAAACTTCATGAATGAGAATTAGAGGGATAGTGGAGGACTAAGTGATAAGTGAAGAATGAAGAGAAAAAAAGTCCTGATTCCGAAGCATAAAGGAATAAATAAATAAATAACTGCATAAATGAATTAAAAATTGAGGGTTACTACCAACAACACCAAGAAAAAGTTTGTAAGACCTTCTACCATGTCATAATTTTCAGGGCTTATTACTTTGTCATTCTTTACGCAAGTTTTACAAAAATTGAAATTTCTACTGATACGAGTAATAATGAAAATCGTTGTTTGGTTTTATTTAGTAAACGTCTCTTAATAGTTTCTCATTTTTTGTATATTTTTCAATGTTCCGGTTGATCATGCTGCTGCTTGTTGACTCAGTCCCTCATTATTTTCTGTATTCCTGTTTTTCTTAAGGTTAAACTTTAGTTGACACGATAAAACCAGGCAAAGCATCAGCACAAACTAACTAGTGAAACTTGCAAAAAAGTTTCTGTCAAATAAAAAGTTTTGTTTATCATTAAAAGTCAAACATTTGGGAACTTTAAACCGAACAACTTTCTTCTACTTATATTTCTAGTTTTTGAAACCTTTAACTATGAGCTGTTAAAATCAATAGGCGAAAAATAGAAATGCAAAAAAAAAAAGGAAAACTCATTGAAAGCAAAATATAAATAGACTACTACAGTTTTTTATTATTTAAATAAACAACATTTAGACATTTTTTTTGTCTATTAAATATTTTCATAATTTTGTTTGGGGGGAGGGGGGTGGGGTGTGGGATTGGGATTAGGCATTAGGCAACTAATTATATGAGTGGTGATGATTAGGGGAAGATTAGAAAGATATGTACGTATGTAAACATTGGAATATGTTGAGTTAATCTAAATGAAAGTGATAAATCATTATGTTTAATGATATAAACAACCATTCCCTCACTCTCCCTATGCTATGCTATAATATATATACATAAGTACTTCTATATAATATTATATGGTATTTTGTACACTATAATCTGTTGCCTATGTTTAATATCTATCAACTCTGCCTTTAACTTAATATTGTATTTTATTGTATTTTGCTGTTGTCGTTCAATGTTAAAGCGGCTTATCAAAATAAAAAATTATTTCATTATTTATTTCTCAGCATATATGTATATGTGTTTATGTTTAGCCTTCAAAATGTCGTTCATCTTCTGTTTTTTTACAAGCTTTTTCCGGTAGACACCGCGGATTAATAGCTCTACTTAGTAGTGTGGAAGACGTTGATGTCCTTTGTGAATAAGTCCGTATAGTATACACATATTGTATATATGTAAGTGTTGTGTGTGTTTGTGTGTGTGTGTGTGTGTGTATGTGTGTGTACTTGTCATCGTTAAAAAGATTTTTAAGATAAAAAAAAGAATAATGTTTACGATATGTGTACGAACGAAAAGAGAAGAATAAAATAGCTTTTTTGCTTTGGGCTTTAATTTGCGTATATACAATATTAAACTGGATTGTGCTACGCATACGCCAGGCTGTACACATTTGTTTATTATCGACTGAAAGCTCATCATCGTTAAAGGGCATCAGAGTTTGGCACGGTAAATGATGAAATACAGCATTATTGGTGTTGTTGCTCTTGCTCTTGGTGTTGTTGTTTTTGTTTATGATGGCTGCAGGGACGACAATAACAATAAGAATAACAAGAGAAAGGAAAAACTAAAGAACAATGATGATGATTTCAGTGTCGATGTCGATGTCACTGTCGGTCTCACTAGTGCTGTCATTAGTGTTGTCATTGTTGTGTGGAAAATAAGTTTATTATAATAATTTAGTGTTGAACATGTGTAACAATATTTTTCTTTCGTCGATAGTAGGTGCTTTTGACCTAAAACATGTCCTATTAATTGCTTTTAGCAAAAGATATTGTACTCTACTTTCTTACGGGTGCAACTGAGAGTTGAAGTCGAATACTTATTAAGCTGGAGCAAATGGGGTGGAATGGAGCAAAGGGAGTGTTAAATAAATGGAAGTTTAGGCAATAGAGTCAGGCCGGCAGGCAGATTGGAAGAGTGGAGACTGTCATGGTATAGCAAATACACATAATCACGTATTTTAAGTAAAATTTATTGCCAAAGGCCAAATATGTGTATACGAGTATATGTATGTTTGCACACATGATATATACATGTGGTTATGAGCCTATGTATTGCTTTGCGCAAACCTAAAATGTAAACACCAATGTCGATGACTGTTTACGGTTGTTATCAGCGGCATAAAATAAGGACTTTCATATATGTATTCTTTCTTTGTGCTTTATTCGTTTATATTCGATGTTTACTTATACTTTCATATTCGCCTACTATTTTGCTACATTTCTTTGTCTCTCTGCCTGCATGCTTTGCTGCCTTGAATGTCTCGTTAACCGCAAAATGTAAAAAGTCTCCTAAATGAATTTATTGCTGCTTCTAGCCCCCATATCGGACAAATCCAATTCAATCCAATCCAATCTAACCCAACTCAACTCAACCCAACCTAAAGCAATTTTTGCACATGCCCATGCACAACTCAATTCAATTCAGTTTAGGTCGACTCAGCTTTACTTTTATGAGGTCCTTCATGTTGATATTCTTTGTTAATTTCTACTATGCCTATCTTTACTACGTATCATGAGAATAGTATACCCGTAGTCAGGCAGACGACATCTTCATAAGTATGAGAGCATGATGTTATTGTTATTATTCTTCTTATTAATAAATTCCTTTGTCACTTTTATTCCTTGTACTACATTATGACCTTTGGACAAGTGGGCATTCTCTTTCTATCAATAGATGAACTTGTTAACAGAAAGAATGTGAAATGTGTAGAAGAAAGATTCACGAGTCTTGATTAATAAACCAATAAACATTCTATAAATTTATTTGTTTTGGTGGGTGTGATGTATCTGATAAAATTAGTAATATTGATTCAAATATTTTAACATTGAATAATATAAGAGAATTTGATTAAATAACTGAATAGTAGTTTGTTTATGTAACCTTCTAAAAAATGCATTAATTTAAAATGGTCTTATAGAATAATAAATATTTTTGATTTAAATATTTTACTCTGAATTATTTCATAACGATTAATTAAATACAATATTTATATAAATGGGTTCGTCATAAAGTTCTAAAACTTTCCATAAATTTCACAACAACTGGATATATTTCAATTAAATTTAATGCGTTAATAGCGTTCTTTAGTTCCGTTTAAGTATCGACAACCTATTGCTGAGAAGATGCATCCATTTCAAGTAGAACTGCAAATTTATAGCTTAGGTGAGTTGTTGTAGTTGGTGTTTATAGGGTAGCTGGCGTTTGTAATTTTCAAACTCTCAATTCAGAAGATACGAGAATCGAGTTAAGGCATTTATAGAACATTTTAGTTATTGCTTTGTTGGTTTGAATACTTTTAGAGTAAACAGTGTACCTTCCAAACAATCATAATAAAAGCTTTTTGAGTATTGGTGACACCAATTTTTGCAGGGTACTCTGATTCTGATTTTATTTATGGAATTATCGAAAAGAAAAACGGCTCGCATTTGCTGATTATAAGCTCTTAATGCTTTACAAAAGACACGAAAATTGTCTTATTTGTAGTCCAAGCAAGCAAACAATGATGCAAAAGAACAGAAAATCAAAGAAAAGTGTAGTTACCTTAAAACTGCATACAAATTTTATATCGAGTGACGAACAAAAATTAGTAAATTTTCGTCACATTTTGATTTATAGGAGACAAACAGCTAAATAGAAACTTATAATACAAAAATACCAGGTATACTTTAGTTCAATAGACAATAGTGTGTTTTAGACTTAGTCATATGGTTTCGGTCGATGCCTTCAGTAAAAGTAAAAAAATTTTCATTTTATACTATTCTCGTATTTAGTTGATTACATCGAATTATTATAATTTCATTAAAAAGTCGTGCCATTTTTACTTTTTCATTGATATTTTCGCAAAACCTTATTCATATATACGTATGAGTAGTATTAGATTTTAAACATAACCAAATTCGATTTGAAGTTTTACCATAAACTTAACTAATTCTTTCTTTGTGATATTGGTGACAATAATAATATTGATGGTGACTTAATAATGATTAAATTCTAGCCAAAGTTCTATTGACTTATTAAGTTCTTTTACTTCATAGTCATCTATTATCTTTGTCATCATTTTAATTTGTTACTCCATTTTTTATGTGTTTTTTTATATTTTTTCATATGCTCTTTACTATTTCGCATTTTTTAACTTAATTTATTTGTATATGTGTTTCTGTTTTTTATGTTCCAACATATTTTCAAGAAGAGAGTGCTTATAATAAATTTAACGGCTAAGTGAAACTTAGAGCATTGTGTGACTTGTTAACATGATTTTCCTTTTTATGACTCTTAGCTCTTTCGTTTCTCCATTTTTCACTCGAGATTTCTTTGACAAATAATTTACAACTTTAACTTTAGTTTACGTTGTGTTTAGTGTTTATTAAATTAATAAATATCAAATATCTTTTTGTTGTGTGGTCTACATAAAAAGTTGCCATTAAATGAACGAAAGTATGATACAACTTTTTGCAGTTTTGCAAGGATAAAGAAAACATATTTTTCACCTTCTTTCCTCTTTAACTTGCCCCATTTCTTCCCAATCATATGATTTCTACTTATTAATACATGTTTTTGTTTTTCCCATTTATCTCTCTAGTACTTCCATCCTTTTTGTCTCTTACTATTAAATAATAATCATTTTGAAGGCCAAAAGTACAGTGGCTGTCTGCTGTTGATGTCTTCCTTTGAGTCTTTGTTTGTTCTTCTTGTTGCTTTAAATTTATTGTATATATAAAAATAAATTTATTTGTTTTGTCATCCTGATTTGTATCTTTTGTTCTGTGTCCCGTACATTTCCCTTTTATTGTTTCTCAATTAATGGCAAGATTAACGGGAAAGTGAAAGAAAAATAATAAATGTGTGTTATTGACTCATGTCTCGTCGGTTTTTGCAGTCTCTCTCTATAAGAGCATAATAATATTAATAATACTAATAATGAAACTTTTAATGGTATTGCTCTTTTTTTAATTTAAAATCAAATAATGTAATTGGATAAAATTGACTATAAGAAGAGCTCAAGTCTTAAGCCTTATTAAGTATAAAATCTAAAACAATAAGAGATTTTCATTTGATTTCTGATGTGTAGCCAATTTCGATACATAAAAATGTTTTCATAAAACTTTATATTTTGATTATTTAATTTATTACTTTCTGCTGAAAAAGACTAAAAAAATTCTGAATTATTTACCCTAAAAGTAGGCAATACTTTGTATTTAATGAAAAGAATGTTTAATTAAAAGATCTCAAATATCTCAAATGAACAATAGAATTAACAAGAAATAATTACAAATTTTACGATAATTTACTAAATTATTCAGGACAACAGAAATGAGAACGGATTTTTAAAAGTAGGAAAAAAATTGCGGTATTGGTCATTGATCAAAAAGATATTAATTGAACAATATATTTTTTTTTATTTCTGATTATGTCTAAGTCAATGTTATCTTTATCTTTTTTGAAAAAGTTTTAACATTGCAACAGCCTCTTTCATATATGAAAATTTGTATTTAAGCAGCTTATTTTGTATTATAATACAAAGTTTTTAAGTAACAAACAATCAAAATACAAAAATTTTGGAAACAAAAACATTGTACAATAAATACGCACAGAAATTTCCGCTATAAGTATAATATAAACATATAGTTAGAAGTATAGTAATTTGTTGATCTTTTGCGTATTTGAACAAAAATCTTATAACATCTTTTGTTATATCGAGAGGTATTTGTATTTTAACATTTCTATTTTGTTTTTCTTTATTGTATAAATCATTTTGTCTTAAAATGCATAGAAATACGTGTATGTATGTTGTAGTCCCTACAAAGTGTACAATACGTACAATAATAAAGATGATAAATATATGTAATTAATGTCACCTCAATGATTCTTTCTAATGTATGATGTTAGTTTTGAACAGAACAAACAAACATTATTATTATTACGACAAATCAAATTGTAGCTATCGATTTATTTCCATAAACTTCTGGAATGCTAGAATCAAATTTCTCTGATTACTGGAAGATATAGTCATGATTCTGCTTTGATATGCCTAATGCTTTAAAGGGGGCAATATATATATATATATATATATACATTCATTTAATAAAGATGGTGGCAGAATTTATGTAAGAATAAAATTTTTTCTCTAACTACACCTGACATAAAATATTACATTACTTTTACAACATGGCAGTGCTCGACAATACAAACTTTTTGAACTATTTTGATTATATTATATCAAACAATTATACAAACACATATTTTAACTTTATTGTGGTCCAATCTACATGTGAAACTTAGTTTTAGTTATTTTGTTGTGACTCAGAATTCAAATACTACTTGAATGATTTGAGAATATATATAACTTACATATATATATTCTCAAATCATTCAAGTAGTATTTGAATTCTGAGTCGCAAATTTTGATCCACTAATTTTGAACGATTTTATAAGTCGGTTTTGATGAAATAAATGGTATATGTTACAGGAAGCTTGCTAAAATACACCATTGGAAACCGCTTTCAAATCGGTTGAAAAAAACGGGCGTTAGAGGGAAACATACATTTTGTCCAACTTTGTTTTGTATATGTATACAGTAGAGTAGATAGTTATTTTGCAGTAGTTTACAAAAACACTTAATATATTCTACTTTATTAGACTTAACTTCTTTCTATCTTTAATTACTGTTTTTACTAAATATGGAAGGAAATAAGCTGTTGTAGAATAGATTTAAAAAGCAAGATGTAATATATATAAAAAACATGTAAATAACAGGAACGAAACGAAACGAAAGAGGAAGGACGAATATGACAAGCGTTAGTAATTCGACTAGATTGATGTCAAAATGTTAACAAAACAATTTATACTGTACCGCACGAACCTCCCTGTGGAAAAAATTGTGAATAGATCACTTTAAAGGTGTCCTCCTTGACGACGCCCGTTGGGCACTCAGCCTTAAAACCGCGGTAAATTCGTTTGATTTCATCTTCGGTGAAGCGTGTTGCGCGACTTAAGGCGCTTAACGAATCGGGACGATAACGTGCGGGTGTCTCAAATTCTTCTAGTTCAGAATCTGTAAGAAAAAACAAACATACACACATAATGTATGAGTAACAATATATCTAGAATATATAGTATACACACGTAGTACATACGTAAGCAATATGTAATCAGAGAAAAAATCAAAGTCAAGTCAGGGTACTGACACTGAACAACTGAATGGAATGAAACGAAATAAATAAAACTGTGACATATCTTCAGGCTCTTTAGGCGAGTATAATAAAGGGAAGTAATGATAATAATATTGTATTAAACTAAAATAGTAGCATGTATCTTTGTATAAAAATGAAAAAAAAAAAAAAAAAAACTTAAAAGAAAAAGATATGTGTAGATAAAGAAGGGAAGGGGGTTCATATTGCCAGTTTTTTTCATTTACTTCAATTTTAAAATTTATTTCATGGTATGTTACTATATGTTATTATTTCTTTTTCTTGTTGTCCTATTGAATTGTCTCAAGTACTTTTTCTTGACATACAGCATTTGTAAGTACTTGAGTAAAGATAAAACTTAATGTTCCTCACTTTCTACCCACTGACTTAATGATTCACTGACTTACTTACTTACTGACTTTTTGACTTATACTTCTACTTTTTGTTATTCTCAATCGGTTACTTGCCATCTGATTGTCGGTTGCTGGCCTGTTCTGTTTGTTCTTGAGTCTTGGGTCTAGGTTGATGAAGCCCTTTGAGCACATACTCACATCAATACACAGAAGCACATATGTATGTATGTATATGTTCGTTTATTTCTTGAGCAGCTTTTCATTTTTAAGTCCGCTTTAAGTGTCCGACTTCGACATCAAAACTTCTTTTGAGTACTTTTTTACTTTTACTGTCAGAAAAGTTACCTCAACTCTCCCACTGTCATTATTTTTCATTTTTTCTCATTTTATATTTTTTAGTCTTTCTTTGTCAATTTGAAGAGTAGTATACACATATTAGTAGTATATTCTATAAATTAATGTATGATGGGTAGTTATATAATAAAGAGAGTATTTCTTAGGCTTAGTTAATATACTCGTATATTGAGAATTTCTATCGTTTCAGCAAACACATGATTAATTAATTAACAGTCAGATCGGATCGGATTGGATCGGATGGGTTGGATGGTATCATCAGAGTTAATAAAGATAATTAAATGTTTTTTATTTAATTTTTGATGTGAATGGGCTTCTAATTCTTTGCTACTTGAAATACTCTTCAGATATTCTAAAATCTAGGCATTTGATAAACTATTATTGGTCCATAAAAATATCCTTTAATACAAGTATTGGGCTTACCAAGTTTCATATGAAATCATTATTTTATATCCACATCTCGTATTTAAATAAGATTTTATTGTTATTGTAGGTGCTTGTAAAATAAGAATCTCAAACGAAAAAAAAAAAAATGGAAAAATTTACATATAGTAATAAAAAGGAGCAGTAATAAAATGTAAAATAAATAGAAAAGAATACTAAATATAAATATGGGAAGGAGCATCATAACAAAATATTAAGAAAACTCAAATGCCTCAAGTAATGCTAAAAGTGGCTAATTACAACAACAAAAAACAAGTTGTAGAAAGTAAGGCAAGTAAAGTTTAAGTAGGATAAGTAAAGCAAGTTGATTCAAATTTTCAAGTGGATTTTTGTGGCTTTTGGTAACTTTTCTTTTTTTTTGAAGATACTGAAGATACACTTCAACTTCTACTTTTCATTCTTCACCTTTTAACTTGTTTTGTATTAGTTTCATTTGGCGTTTCATTAAGTTTTGTTGTTACAAAAACCAGCGTTTTAATGGTGCCTTTAGATGTCTTTTTGTCTGTCTATCAGTTTGTATTTTTCAAGTTCTTTTATCTTTTTTATATGCAAATTCATCTTCAATTGCTGTTAATTAAAACTTTGTATTTTCGTTTACTGTTTTTTCTCTCAGCGTAAACAAATTTTTCATTATGTTGTGTATAATGTGGAAATGTTGTTGATAAATTACTTTGAAAATTATCATAATTAGGGAAAGAAATGATCATTAAAGTGTTCAATTGAAAACAAGACTAACAATATATTACAACAATTTTAAATTAGAGAACTTATAGAACCACCATAGCAAGAAACCAGTGAGCCTTTTCTATGTATTTGTCCTGCTTCACTTGTACACTACATTAGTACACGATTGAGACATCTTGAAGATTTACTATGTAATAAACAACAGAGATTATATTTCATTATTTATCATTCATCAAAATTATTGGTACATTTCAGTATCTTTTAAGGATTAAACCATTGATTTTGTGTTTTCAAACGATTTTTCATCTTGCTGTCCGTATTTGTTTAAGGAAAACATGCAATGCGTATACAAAATAGTATTTTTAGTATTGCTTTCCGTTGCTTTGACGGGATTTACACGAACGGCTCAGCGTCAGAATTCTCTATCGAATTTTTTGCAAATCAAATAAATTTCTCCATTTAAATTTAAATTTTAAAGTTTTCCAAACGGTGAAGGTTATTTAAGTATTATTGTACAATATTTGCTATACTTGTATGCAAATTCGAAATGCTTTCTTGCTGATTCAGATATCTGAGAAAATCAACTCTTCTGGGATGAACGAATGTTATAGATAAAAACTATACTTATACGAACTGTTTTTCAACAGTATGAAGGTCATAATATTGCAACCTCACTTTAACTGATGTTAATGTTTTTCTTTCTTCATTTTGCATATTCTTTTGTTGATTGACATGATTTTAAATTGCATATTTTGCTTATTTCTTTATGGTTTCCCTGTACCATCTTATTGTATTTCCTTTTGTTTTTATTTTCTTTTTTTTCATATTTTTTAATACTTTTTGCTGTTAGAGGAACTTTCTTCTTTTGTTTTTTTTTTCACTTTCAAATTTTTATTGAAGTTTTGTTGGTAGTTTTTTCTTTTGTTCTTCAGCATTTTAACTTTTAAGCTCAAAGTATTATAATATTTTTATATAAAATTGTAAAAGAAATTTCCTTGATAATTTCGAAAAGAAAGAACAAGGATTTATTTGGTAAGAAATTTTATTGAATAAAAATAATAAAAAAATAGATTACAAAGTGAAAAAGTCTTTTGTCTCATTCATTTTGTCAGTTTGCCTTCAGTAAATTACTCAAATCTAAAACTGATTATCATTGTGCTATAAGTTACTCAGCTGATGGTACATTTACTAAAATAAAAATATCACAAATACACACCCTCAAACACATATTTACATGCACACGCTTACGCACATTTATATCCATGCAGATACACTCATGTACGTAAACCCATATGAGAAATGCATCATGCATTTATAGCTACACATATGCAACATCATCAACTTGAATGACTTTCTTTCATAAATTTTCAATTTTTTTCATTTCGACACAAGAAATACACGGTGATGATGATGATTAAGATGAGGAAGGTGATGATGAAGAAGGAAGTGGTTGTAAGTGTAAATAATAAAACAGAAAGCAAAGAGATACGAAAAATATGCACTTAACTTATTTCCATGGCATAAATGCCGCACAGGATATGCTTAAGTAAATTAAAATGTGTGGCATGCCATGGCAACCCTGACACTTATTTATGCAACATACTCAAACACACGCTGATACACACATGCACACACACATACACATAAGTAAGTGGTCAAAGAAAAGACAAAGATTCAAAAAGAATGCAGAGTGTTTTAAAAAGGTTGGGAAGTGTGACATTTTTGCAATTTAACTGAAATGCAACAAGGCGAGAGAATTGAGAAATGACAAGTAGAAAGCGGAAATAGGGAGAATGCAGAAGAAGATGAGAAGCTCATGAAAGAGCATAAGAAATGTCTAAAAAGAAAATAATAAGAAAACAACATAACTGCAACTATAACAAAAGGCAATGCAGCACTCAAAGTGTCCTGCTGTGCTATGCCATGTCCATTCCTGCCTTGTCGAGGTTTTCGCGTTTTGTTTTGTGTTGCCATGAAGTGCGTGGAAATTTGACTTGACTTGCCTTGCCTTAATTTGACTTGCCAAAGTTTAACTTGAGTCTCAGATATGTTCTTGCATGTAGCGCACAAAAAGATAAAAGGATACAGAGGGTGATGTGTTGTGAGCAGGTGCAGGTGTGACAAGGTTAACCAACTGAGTCTGAGTGGGACTCTGATTCAGTTATAATTGCAATTCAAATGCAAGAAGGTCGGACAATCATTAAACAAAGTTGAGCCCATTTAGCCCAAGCCAAGCCAAGTTAAATTAAGTTAAGACAAGTCAAGTACCATGTCAAGTGAGGATTTTTGCATTTCTATCCTTTCCTTTTCTCTCTTGTATTTAGTTTTTTGATATTTTCTTTTGAGTCAAAGAGATACCGCATTATAGATACACTAGTAGTGTATAAGAAGAAAAATGAGAGTAACAAAAGTCAAAAATAACAACAAAAATAAAGAACAAAAATCACTCAAAGCAAATGAGGAGTTGAAATGAAAAAAAACAAAAGTGCAAACAAGCAATTATTAGAAAATGTATAAAAAATGCACTCAGAAGAAAAAGTAATGCAAATGTGAAAAGAAAAACTAAAAAAAAAAAATAGAAACAAAAATAACCCAAGAACTAAAGATGAAACTTTGAACTTTTGTTGAAAATCAGTTCAGTTGAAGTTGAATAAAAAAATTCTGATCATTATGATGATGAGTATATATAAGCGTAAATGAGAAATTGGATAGATGGGTAGTTGATTGGCACACTCCGCTCGATGGGTGACTTGTTTTTTTTTATAGTGTTTGACCTATAAAACATGAAGAATCCAGAGAGTTAGTTCAGTCAAGTCAAGTCGATTCATTAGTGTCTTATTTTATTATACTTATCACGCAGTGAATAGTAGTCTCTCTGTTTTTGAGCTAGAGAGCTGAAATTTTGAACGGAGCTTTCTTTTCACCATACGTTTTTTGCACTATCGACTTGAAATTTGGACGCTATAAGATTCTGACCCATATCCATGAACCATTAAAATTTCCTCGGACTACTAGGAGGGGCGTGAAGAGCATTACAACTTCGGCATAGCCAAAGTTCGGGTTTTTCATTCTCTTCATTTTTATGTTGTCTTGATCCTTAATTATACAACCATGTTCAGTGTTCAGAGGTTTATCTGCATTTTATTAGCGTCCATTTCCATTCATTTTTTTCTTTTTTCTTCTTTTACTGTCAATCTTTGTCCGTAGGATATGCCTCTAGTCCTTGCTTAATTTGTGCATTTATTCTCTTCATTCTCACTATCCTTTCTGTTCTATCTGTCTGTTTGTCTGGCATTTACGATTATCATTAACTGGAAAACATCATTATCATATTCAACATAATCATTTGTGATTTAAACTCAGTTTTATGCATTTGCTTCTCCTCTTTCTTCACTTGGTTCTTTTCTTTCTTGCTTGTGTTGCTAAAGGCGCCAAACAATAAAAAAATTTAATTTCTTATTTTATATTTGCGCTTTTTTTGTTGCTTTTTGAGTTTGTAAAAATGTTCTCTCATCATGTTTTCTTCATTGTCTGGCTTTCTTAACATCGTTCCTTGCTTCCTTCCATCTATCCTTCCATTCTTTCTTCCCTCATTCCCTCCCTTGCCCGTCTTCTTTTACAATGAAACGCGTAGTTTTCTTTCAACCGCCATACTTTTTTTTTGCAGATTTTTTCCGCCATTTTTGTTTTCTCTTTGCTCCGCTTTTTTGCTGTTTTGTTTTGTTTTGGTTGTGTTGTTTTTGTATACATTTTCTCGTTTGAAAAGCAAACATTTTGTTCTTTTGATGTGATTTAACATTATTGTACTTGTTGTTGTTGTTGATGATTTTCCTCTTCGTCCCGTTCTTTGCAAATTACCCATTTTACGTTTATGTTTGTTTGTTTGCTTTACATTGCTTTGCTTTAGTTTGCTTTGGTTTGGTTAAGTTTTGGGCCTGTTCACCGTCGTCGTCAATGCGTTTCTTGTTGAGTTTGTTTAGGTTTTTCCCCCAATCTTTTCTTTTTATTTTTATACACTTCACACTAGTTTTCCTAGTATATTACTACTTTAATCTGATGTTTGTAACTTTCTTTAACGCCGGTTGAAACTAAGCACTAAAATTATTCCATTTGGTGTTTGTATTCCTTAAGTCGGCTTTAACCATGTGACGCCAAGGGGTTGGGGGTCCCATCATAGATGCAGATTTCGTTTGGAACCTTCCACAGAGAGTGATTTATCCACCCAAATTGTTTGCATTTGTATATGATGTCTGCAGATAGTACTTAAGTTTTAAATAGAAATGCTTCGATCCCATCAAATTCATAGATTTTTATGCACATCGAAGTTGATGAATGATTGAAACTTACAAGTATAAACTGACTTTAGGGACCACAAATCATATCTATAACTCAACTGGAGTTGAATATATTACATTTTGTGTTAGTTACTATGGAATTGGAGGATCTGATGTTCTTGAGCTGTGCGAATGTATCGTAGACCTCATTAAATAGGATTTATCTATCTGTCTGTCTGTATGAGTATTCGTCAGTGTTCTTAATACAAAAATTAAGAGAAAAACTTATGTGAAGTGTACGCAACATTTGGTTAGACCAAATTTAGGTGTTTTTTAGTATTTTTGTTTTTGTTTTTACAGTATCATAATTTCTTCATTATTTCGTTGCTGTGATGGCGCAGTAATTTAATTATGTCTCTTTTATGTTGTTGTTTGTGGTTATATTTTTAATAATTCTGTTTTTAAGAAATGGGTGTTTTTGGTCTTGTACTATAAGTCATTAGTTATGTTTTCTTTTTTTTTTAAGTCAAGCGTCAAGATTATAATTTTTAAAATACAATGTGTTTTTTTTGTTTGCTTTGAAGATGCAATTTAAATCAAATTTTTTTTTTTATAATAATACAACCTTATGTTGGCGGCTTTATATCGGATTCGGAATAAGTATTTTCACTAATATGGCATACATATAATATCTGGAGTTTTATTCTCCTGTATTGCTTACCATAACTCAATAACAAGTTTAAACTTTGTTAAGCTAACTGATTAAGTGAACATTACAATACACATTTCAAGTGTTTAATCATCGAACAAAATGGTCAAGTATCATTGATTATCGATTATTAGATACATTAAAAATCAACTAAACAAATTTGACATTGTAATGGGAGTAAGGTTAGTACATAGTATTTCTAAAAAAATCGATAGGGATACCAATAAATCTGTGTAGTTTGTATAAAAATTATTGATTCGTTTTACAGCTTTTTGATTTATGCCAACATCGCAGGAACACATTAAGGTCTTATAATGAGAAAAGAGTGTATTACTTAACGTTAGCCAAGTAACAGTTTCATTATAATAATAATGATGAAAGGTTTGAGTGTCACTAGAGCTAAAGCTTGAGAATATATAATACTAAACTGAATACCTACTTATTATGACAATGAAGTCACTAAAATTAAGTCAAGGGAAGATTTGAATGACATTAGAATAAAAGAGGAAAAGCGAGGGAGTGTGAAAGCTGTGTGTAGGCATCATTGAAATCATTAAAATTAGAAGAAGTACCTACCACACACATTTATTCATTTGCACCTAGTATGAG
This sequence comes from Amiota mariae, assembly GCA_035041805.1. NCBI lineage: Eukaryota > Metazoa > Arthropoda > Insecta > Diptera > Drosophilidae > Amiota > Amiota mariae. The sequence goes on from JAWNKV010000665.1 coordinate 232,813, forward strand.
TATCTTATTAAATGTTTTTTTGTCTAAGTTATAAAGATAAGACAAATAAAACATAAATGTATAAAAGAATAAATAAATAATATTTTTGCAATTTTTACAGTTCAGTGATGTTTGTTTTTATTGATTACATTGACAACAATGTAAAAGATGACGGAAATAGCGATACTGAACAGGCGATACCGATATACCAATAATAATAATAATGGAATCAATAATAAAAACAACAACAACAACAAGCAGGTTTATCTATCCACTGATTCAACCATCCACATTCATTCACTCATTCATTTATTTATCTATCTCTTTTTTTCATATCCATAAAAACACCAATATTTTTTTTAGGTAAAAGGAAACATTGTTTGAATATTAAAAGTAAAAATAAAAATGAAAAAAAACCTAAATGTGAATGAGAGAGTGAAAAAATCCGTTAACTTAATTCTTTTTTTATCTTTCTCTTCACGAACAAATTTTTATTGAAGCGAAAATAATGCGTTTGCAAAAGTCTCTGTGTGCGTGGGTAAAAGTATGAGTATCGGTGTGTATGTGTGTATATGTGTGTTTGAGTGGGAGTGTGTGAATATTTGTGGCAAATTTTTTATGTGGCAAGAAATAACTGAAGCATTAACACCGTAGCAGCATCACCAGGAAAAAGAAAATGCCAACAGCTCTTTAGCGCATCATTAAAAACAATGCTCGATCGTAAAGAAAGAAGAAAAACAAGTTAGAAGAAAAAGAAGAATAACATTTGCAACTAAATGCAATCCATATGCACACACACACACACACACACACTATATATATATATATATATATATATATATATAACATACATGTTGAGTTGGTATTGTATTGTATACAAATAAATATGATATGAGAGACACTTAAAGTCAACGCTGAGTAAAATGAAGTAATAACACGCCAAATCCCATGAGTATTTTTATATCTTAAAATCAACCAAAATACAATTTGATTGGGCCAGGGAACTTATGATGATGATATATAGTAGATGATTTGCTTCATACGACTAACAAAACTATGAGTATTATTTTGGAACAAAGAAATTACAAAATTAATGAATTCATTTCAGTTCATCTTATTCAATTTCTTCTATTGTATATTTTATTGAAAATTAATAAAGAAGTTTAATAGCATACTATTTTATCATTTCAACATACACTTAGATTGTATCTACTTCTTCTAAGTATATACTTAGATATATAGTGTATACATAATCATGAAAATGTAGTAGGATCTAAAGAACTATAGTAAAGTTTATTTTATTACATTAATGAATAATAATAAAATGTTTTGATTGTAGTGCAGTGTAATATAGCCTACTTGTATTGCATGGCAGCCTTGTGAATTTTTTATTTTATTTATATATTTTTTTCATCTGTTTATAGTTGTTTTGAATCTTTCCTTTACCCAACCCAGTAAGTTGCACAATCCATGATTTTACTTTTCTTCCATGTTAATGATTTTAGTAATATTATTTTTTTTCTCATTAATCGATAAATCAATCAGATTAATAAATTTTAATAAATCCTCTTTTTTAATCTAATTTTAATTTGATATTAATCTTAACAAATCTTTAATTAATCGAAAACTTATATTAATCTCATCTTTATCTTAAATAAATTCAATCAAATTTTTAGTATAACTGGCTACGATTCCTATGCAACTTAGATAAATATAAAGAATCTCACTTAAATGACACTTTTATATAATCAATATGGCGATTTGGTTTTCATCACATCTCAGTATTAATTCGATTTCTCTTTAATTGATATCAATTCTCAAATCCCAGGGGAAAGAATTACGTTGCCTCTCGCAAACATTCATTCATCTTCTTCAATAGCTTAACTTTGATAAGATTTTTCAATCGTTAGACAATAAATTATTTTTAATCAAACACTACTATATCGCTCTGTCTCAGATGTACAATGAAGTAGGTACTACCACAATTGATGTGAGATGTGTGAATGTAAATTCCAGATTCTCCGCCATCTCCGGTATTTCGATTACATTTTGAATAATGATTTTTTTAACTTTTTTCTTTTACTTTGTCTATTTTGCTCCGTTGAATTCTCAGTTTTCGATAAATTTCATTCACATTTGACATTCGTAAAAATAAATTGAGATTAAATAAATGGATACATACATACTTATACATACAAATATAGCATCTATGTATCTATATATAATATGAATGAAAGAAGAGATTGTGAAAAAGAAATTGGTGATATCGATATTGAGTTGAAAGAAAGTTGCCTGTTGTAAAAATATTTTCAACTGCGTTGAATAACTTCCAAAAAAGAAAAATGAAATATTTGTTCTCTCGAAAAAGGATTTTGGACTTTCAAAAAAAAATTCTTTTCTTATAAAAAACTTTCAATGAACCAACGCACATACACACAAATACAAAGGAAAAATATTGGAGAAAATGTTTAAAAAAAAAATAAATAAAAAGTATTGAAAGCAAATGCGAATATATACAATAATATTTTGATTAAGGGAAACTCTGTAAGGAAAATGATGGTGATGATGATGATAAATAAACTTTTATAGTAGCAAATATTATTGGACTCATTTCATTTGGGTTGTTTTTTTGTTTTCGTTTATTTTCATTTATTTTTATAGTATATTGTTCATATATACTTTTATTGTATTGTACAGGTTTTCCACATTTTTTTTACTAGTATTAAATGTAGGTAAAATCCCCTGATCTCATCTTTGCAGATATAGAAATTTGTAGGTTCCTTAACTTTATTATGTTTTGTGTTATTTTTGATTTATTTTAGTCATCTTCCTTTTTATGGTCAGTTATTTGGGATTTGATACAATAAATAACTGAATTGAGTGTGGGGGACTCTGATTTCATGATTCATTTCAATTTGATGTATCAAACTTATTTTATTCCCTTTAGTTTAATAAAATACTTTTTATTTTTTTTGAATTTATTATTTATCTTTTATTTTAGTTTTTGTTTTTTTTTTTACCAACCTAATAGTTAATGTTTACTTTGACTGCTCTGTGGTCTTTAGTGTATTAACTAACTCATTCTAGAGGCATCAGCCTAAGCTTTGGACCCTGTCTTTGACTCAGTCTTAATGCCACCCTGACTCTGACATCAGATTGAGATGCAAACTTTATAGAATCTTCATAAAACAGACAAAGGTAGAGTAGAAGAGAAAAAACTTTTATTGAAAAAGTTTTATGAATGAGAAGAGATTTACAGGTTCTACCTTTCCCTTCCGCATTGTCATTCGAAAAACTCTTGCTTTTTTAGTTCCTTTTTTTTGTTGTTGTTGATAATGTTATAGTTTTTTTCAGTTCTTCTTTGGCTGCGCGCCTTCAACCGATGAAATGACAATGCGTTGACGTACAACGTGTGAATTACAAAACAATAACAAAAAATAGTGAAACAAAAACGAAAGGAAAATCGATTTTCTTTTACACTTCACATATTTTGTTTTTTGTTTTGTTTTTAAACTTTTAGTTCTTTTCCTCCTTCATCATTTCATCTCTCTTTTCTCTTTTATGCACCAAAGGACAAACACTTAACGTGGGCATCAAATTAAAATCAGTGAATACAACAAAAAAGATACAATGTAATATGTGTATATAATGTAGGAGAATGTCATGGCATGACATATCACACACATGCATACAGACAGATACACATTCTCACTTAAATATCTTCATGAGTTTGTATATACTTTATGATTCTATATAGAGGCTTGTAGTTCGAGAACTATTTTACTATCAATAAATGATGAATGCATGTGAAATATGTTTCTGTTACCGCTAGATTCAAATGGGAGAAGAGAGCTCGGGCTCAGAAAGAGAAAGTACTCATCAAAGTGAGAGAAATGAAGAAACTACATATAGATATATAAATACATAGATAGATAGATAGAAAAGTTTTACGAATTTCCCTTTTTTAGGGTGGAAGAAATTTATGCACTTATATCAATCATCAATTAGAGGTCTCCTGCTCTTTATAGATAAACATGGGAATAAAAATAAACATGGCATCGCTCACACTCTCTCCATTCCGTTCCCATAAAATATTACCAATTATTATAGTACAACACTTCAACAGGAATATATTATGCAAAAACATGTACACGACAAGAACTCAACTAGATTTAAACAAATAGCCCTAGTAGTAATGTGTCCTTTTTCACATCACATTTTGTCATTTTATTTTTGTTGCGGCTTAACAGACCTACCTACCAACCAATCTACCAAGGATCCAATCTACCAGATAGCAAACCAACCAATGCATGTATGCATGTATAATGCAAATGTATCTATGAAACATATAAGCAAGTGTATTGCAGTTGTGAGAATTTGTGTATCTGTGTGCCTTATCTGCAATTACAATGATAGCATACTGGTTGGCATAAACAAACACGCATTTTGTTTATTGTTATGATTGCACACAACAAAAACAGAACTAGAATTAATTTTTTTGCCTATTTTTTTTATTTGCAACTGTTGTTAGACGACAACCAGCGAATTTTATCGTAAGAAGTGTGTCACCTTAGACCAGAAATAATAACAACAATAACAGGAAAAATAACAGAAATTTTGGTCTACCTCTTACACGTATTGCATGTTGAAAAGATATCTTAAATGTTTCATTAAAACTGTTTCAGGTGGAGTTCTTCCATTACTGGAACACACACAGTAAGCAATATTTATATTACATAGTTATAATTTAATAACAATAATATTAATAATGATTTCTTAAAATGTGGTTAACAGAATTTTTCAGTTCTATGCTCCATAATTCTAAAATTCTTAGTTAGATGGTTGGGTCCAAAATGTTCCAAAAGAAAGTTTTAATTAATTCAAAGTTTCCATCGGCTAATTAATGCTTCCTCAAAAACGTTGAAGTATGGTTGATACATCTTCTGATTCCCATTCCTGTAATTATGTTTTTGGTATAAGGTATCACAGAGGGTAGGGAGGGGAAAACATCTGATATTTCACACGTTTATAACAAAAATAATAATAATAATTTATTTTGTTGCAAGCAGGAAATGTTTAAGTAAAAAAATATATTCAATATATTTTATTGTTCGCGCTTGAGATATTTTATTTAACCACAAACAGGTACAACTTTCTCTTTCACACACATACTCACACACACACATACACACATATACACATACATATACACATACAGATACAAAGAGAATTATTCACTCACACGTACTCATACACCTATTTCCCTATTTATTCACTTACATACACTAAAGCAAGGCTCACATGTAAGCATTCTTGCGTATGAAATTGTAAAAATGTATATATATAATTTAGTTGCTCTTGTTGTTGTTTTTATGCATGAGTGGCAAACAATTTGCACAAACACACATACATATACATATGTATATACCATACATAAGTACATTCAACCAAAAAGCAAGTGTGTATAAAAACGAAGATTACAAGAGAGTTAGAGAGAAGAGAGAAGAGGAGAAGCATTTAAATTGACTCTGAACAAGCTTGAGTTCTTTTCGTTCTTTTTGATTATTTTGGTTTTTGTTGTTTTCTTTTTTTTTTTTTTTTTGAATGAAGAAAGAGAATAAGAGATGTGAAGAAGAGGATAAATTTATTTAAAGTGTTTTACTTTTTAAAATTAAATTAAATTTCCTTTTTTGTTTCTTGGTTTTCTGTTATTCAGAAAAACAAGCAAAAAATTATTATTATTTCATAGTATAGAAATTTCTATGTGAAGCATTTAAGTTGAGAATTGAGATTAAAAGTTTGGTGTTGTTCGTAGAGGGAAACCAAGTGAAAGGAAAATTAGAAAAATGAAAGTGATTATTTTAGTAGAAGTTAAACATAATTACAAATGAAAAACAAACAAAGAAAATACACACAAAAAATAGAATATAGAAAAGAAAATTTACATTTTTAGAAACAAATATATGGGATATTTTGGATGTGTTTAAGACCAACCATTTTATATAACATACAAAATGTTTTATGTTTCGTTTATTTGATTTCTGTTGAGAAAAATTTTTATTTTATCATATTCATCGAACATTGGTCAAATTTCCTAAAGCAACAACAAATTTAGACAAATCTTCTAAATCTTACAGTAATTTGAAATATTTAAAGTATTAAAAAGATCCGTTCAGATGATGAAATCGGTTCTCTTCTAGTAACAGCAACTCCCAATTTTCAATTGCTTGTTGAAACAAAAAGAACCTTGACAATATATTGCATATACATCTATTGAATTTTATTTACCACAATGCCACTTATACAAATAGTTTGTAAAAGTATCTAAGCCTATTGTATCGTAATAGAAAAAAGAGTGCAAATGATGTGTATTTCTTTCGGTTTCAAATACTTCTTTAATTACCAAGATATCATATTGAATTGAAGTTCAAATTGCTTCCTCATTCATCATATTTTGGGTTTTGCAAGTAATAAGGTCAAGGGAAAGAGATGAATATGATGAAGAAGCAATATTTTGTAAAAATTTTAAAGAAGTGAGTTACATGACTTATTAGATAGCATACAAATAAATCCTTAAAATGAATGATCGCTTATCATTGAGAGACTAAACTTGGAGAGTAGTTCTTCACGATGTTACCATGTATGCACTGTAAACATCATAAAATTAAAATCATAATTTACTAATATTTTTGATAGTAATTATTATTATTTAAATTTTTTTTATATAAGAATAAAATTCTTCATCCTTCCCAAAATCTGAATAAAAATGGAGAAAGTATTATACAAAATAAATAAATATAATATAAAATAAAATAAAATGCGCTCTGGAAAATTAATTCATAAAATAAACTCAACTCAAATTTGTGCCAAATTTTAATTTATATATTTTTTGTTCTTTATTTCATTTTCTTAGGTATTGTTTTGCTTTACTGCCTGTAGGTTTTTTCATGAATTTTGTTTCCGTTTTTCTTTTTGTGGCAAAAATTTTCCAACAAAATTTGTTGTTTTTTTGTATTGTTGTAGTTGCAACTAAATGAAACTGCATATGAAATAATGTTAGATGCGCTTAAGGCAAAGCCAAAATCCAACGGAAACAGCAGCAACAAAAATAGTCAACAACAATATGAAAGTTGTTGCAAAAGCAACAGCAGCAGCATATGGATATTTTTGGGTTTGCTTTTTGCTCATCAACATCACTATGTAGGTACATATACCATACACTATATACATAGATACATTTAAATCTGTATAGCTGTGTATGCATGTGTGAAAGAGACACATTTTGTGGTAAGCCAAAAACAAATTAAAAACTAACGTTCATGCAACAGCAGCAGTAAGCTGTAAGGACACGAGGCATAACTACAATATTTACTCATGCAACTTGCACTGCTTAACTCAAAGTCTTCATTTTTCTCACATATTCCTTTTAACTTTACTTTACTACATTCTATATCCCCTCTATTTCTGTTCACATGTAATCCCATTTCGATATTACACTTTAGTTTAGAGAGACTCTTAATTCTAGAAATTGCCTTACAGTGCTTAACTATGCTTAGCAAAGTTTGCATTTGCAGAAAGCAATCTAACTCACTGACTGAATGTTGAACTGACAGAATGGCTAAGGCGTCATATGATCAAAGCTTTGCACAAAATAAACAACTATAAAAGTATCTCAGTATTTCAAAGTATGTGTATGTTTTATTTGTTAATTTTAAAGCAGAAAACTACTAATGAATGTTCTGTTTTTATCCATGTCCTGCAAAATGTGGCATACTTTTGTGCGTCAGTTTCATTTTCTCTACTGCATCTTTCGCGCTCTTTCTCTTATCTGATGATTACATAGTTTAGTATATTAATGCCATTTTGGCAAAGTTAATTTACAATCATAAAAATACCAACACACAAAAATCAGCAACGAAAAACGTAAGTGCAATTAATTTGTGTATACCTTCACTCTACACACACACTTAGATATTCACACACAAATACACGTGCATTGAAAGATATCTACTATTTTCAAAAGTATGTAATATATTTAATGTTTCTTTGTCAAATATGAAAAAGAAGCGAATTCAAATAACTGAAATTCACTCTTAAGTGCTGGAAATGGAAACTAATTTTAAAAACGCTTAAAAAGCTTTTCATCTGAAATTTGCAGAAAACAAAAATAAAGTAACAACAACAAATTGTACGTAAGCAAATTGTTTAAATTTTCATTGGATTTCATTTTAAGCTTTGAGAACTTTACAATATTTTTTCACATTTTTTTGTCAGTTTTGTTTTTCGATTCAACTTTATCTTTCAACTTTATCTGACTGTTTTTGTTGTTATTGTTGTTGCTGGTATTGTTGTTATAAACAAATGTCATATAAATATTTCAACAAAATTTTCATTTAACAAGAGAAGCAGTAATAGGAGCAGTAGGGGTTGGGGTAGCAGTAGTGTGATAATCATCACATGAACATATGTGTAGTAGCAGATGTTGCATGCGACACTTGCTGCACGCATGATGATATTTGGATGATGAGACCGAAGGAAAACTATAGTGAAAAATGAGCATGAAAGTCAACAGAAAAGGGCTGAAAAATAACATTCTATACTTCATTTTTTTCAATACTATGGCTAGCCTCTGGATTCTCTGTATGGAGGTCCTTTGATATTTTTTATTGCTCTGGTCTGTACTTTGCAGGGAATGTCACACATTCTGGAGGCTAAAATTTATCCAACAAGTTTATTATGCCAAAAAGACTAAAGTGATGGCTAAACGAGGCACATGGAACAAATGTGAATTTATTATGAAAAATAGTTGATGATGATGATTGTTGCAATATTGTTTGATTAAATGTGCCGTGAGTCATCATTGTTAATTTCCACTTTGATGCCTACTGATTGTTACTTATTGGATGGGCACCTATCTGCCACTAGGAGTTTTTATATCTGTATACGATGAACATATATATGAATGTGTATTTAAATATTGTATGTATACAGGAACATTTATCTATCACTTTACCTAAGTCAGTCACTTTTCTTGTGTTTGAATGATAAGTGAATTTGCGTTTCATGGAATTTTATTTTTATTTGCAATTGCAATTGATTTTATTTTGTTTGGTTGATACTATTATATTTATTTTTTGTTACTTTTACACGAATTTATCGTAAATTGAGAATTGAGTGCATAAAATTCAATTAAAGTCTTTCAGTTACTGCTGCATGCAAATTGTTGCATGGTAAAATTCCTACAAAATAAATATCAAATTATAGAGTTTTTATGCTGCCTTCATGCATTCATCCAACAATTCATTCATTCAATTATTCTGTACTTTCATCACTTTTATTGTATCATTGGTAATGCATGATGGTGGAGCCAACTTCAACAATTTTGCGTTTTTTGAATTCTTTTAACTTTGTTAAGTAAGATTTTGTATATTGCTGCAATTTCACAACTATTTCTATTGTTATATTAAATCCCTGTACAGCTTAATTTTTTTCAAATGTTATTCTATTATTTTACTTTGACTTTCATTCGTTAGTTAGTTTGTTCATTTTACTTCGTCACATCATCATGATTCATCATAAAAACCAAACCAATTACTCTGCACTTCCATGTGGAATTTGACAGAAATGGAAATGATAAAAAATTGCATTTGAAAAATCAATGTAACAATAAGAAAAATATCATCATCAATGTGATTTCCTTTTTTTGTTATCTATTACCTTGCTTATATGTTTTCATTTATTTTCTCAATTAAGTGTGATTTACCCCTATCGTTCTTGAAGCACATCTATACTCGTATATGTATACACGTATGTAACCGGGGATTCCCATTTTTAGTACTTTGTACAATAAGATGAAGTGTGATACTTCATCTCAACTTCTTCTGTTAATGAAGTGGAACATGTGATTTTATATTATAAACATAATTATTGAAATTCAAGAATATGAGCTTAAAAAAAAAAAATCCTAGGAATTATACGGAATAAAACTCACTTTTGCTCAGTAGTGTCTCGCATTTCGCTCGTAGGGCTCTTCGAAATAGTATTTTATGAGCCAAACTTGAAGTGATTGCCCTTCTAAAGCTAAAAGAATAGAACATTTATAACCGAAATTTTATATTTTTCATAATGATCCTGAAAGTCGAGGGCTAAATTCTCTTTGGGTTTTTCTTCCTCACTTCTTCTTAGAAATTCAATTTTCATTTACTAGAAGAATAATCAATAGCTAAAGAAAAATATTTCTTTAACATGGGATTTTCTATTTTTCTTAAAATCCTATATAACGAATTGCAATTCACATTCTCAATCACTGCTCTTCTCTCTTTCTCTGGGTTTCTCTTCTTAATTTACATACTCGTATGATATGCAGGCGTGTTTTATATGCGTTTTCCATGCGTTTTCCCGGCTCTCTTCTTATTGTTAAATTGCGCAACAATTTTGTCTGCTGCATTTTTAATTGAGTTTTTATGGTTTTTTAATTGCAACTTAATTTACTTTCTGTTCTTTTTTTTTTTTTTATATGCAAATGTATGTATTGTTTTTTTGCTGTTTTGTTTATTATGGTTGTTGTTTTTCACACATTTTTTTGCTGTACAATATATGTGTTTTTGTGGTTTTTAATTGTTTTGCATTTTTAGTATTTTGCAAAAAATATTATTAAATATGATATGATTGTTGTTGTTACTATAATATTAAAACTGTTTATAACATTTTAATGAAGAAGATTTCTAGTGTTTTGCAATAATTTACATTTGATGAGCTTCTCATAAACAATAGAGAAGAACACAAAGAAGGAAAGTATCTTTCTTTTTATTTCTTTTTTAATAAGAATTTCAGAACAAACAAAGTTGCAGCACACACTTAAAATGTGCAAGTCGAGTAAATTCTATTGTATAAAATAAGTAGTCGTTTGCAAGTATCTATGAGTAACATTGGTCGCTTCCTGCTGCTGTTGCTGCTTCATCATCAAAGGGTCATAAATGCAAATGCAACTTACTTTAGTAATGGTTTTACTTGGTAAGATGTTGTTGTGGCCAGTTCTTACTCTATCTATTCAGATGACTTTACATCTATGGATACATAAGTATCTATTTCTTCTGTGAATAAGAGTGTGTGTGCACCATAAAGTTAAAAGTTTTTCATTTGTTTTTATCGTAAAACTTTATATTGTGATTACATTTTCTGCAATTTTTCTCTTGTTTATTTTCTTATACATTTAAGACAGGCAGTCGGTTATGTTTAACCCTAAACTGGTCTGTAACTTTATTTATTAAAAGGTCTGCTTTCAAACTCATATATATTGGAAATTTTACAACAGTTCATATTAGGATATGATAAAATATTGGGAAGATTAAAGAAGAAATGGTGAGATTAAATAGTGAATAATTATTCAAACTAAGATAAGTATCATGACATTGTTATGAAGAGAGAATAGAATTGATGAGGAAGATGAATACATATAGGATAAAGAAGAAAGAACTAGAAAACCTGTGCAAAAGCAAAAATGGCCACTTACCAAAAACAGAATGTGATAGAAAAATGGGAAGAAGACTTTAAGGAACTGCTAAACGCTGGAGACACTCAGAAAACTTCCTTGAATACAAACAGCAGCAGCCTTGTCGTAAACCAGTTTGACATACAACCACCCACAATACTGGAAATACTAGATGCGATTAATCATATGAAGAACTTTAAATCGCCCGGAGAAGACAACATAACAGCATTATGTCCAGAAAAAAACAAACCAATACAAAACGCTATACAAATCGGTATGGTGAGCACATTTACTTACTTAGGCTTTAAGTTGAGTAATAATAACTCATTCATGAACAAAGTAATATGCAAACCAAGATCAATATGTGTACATATAGCGACAAAAAAGAAGGAAATATGAAAAACAATAACGGACGGGATCATATGGAGGGTCCCATTTACAGCTGACCAAAACACATAAGGAGATGGGACGAAATGAGTTTGGATTCTTACTGTACATTGAATGTAATAGGTTAAATGGTTTTTAAGGATGGATAGAATATGCAGATATTCATTAATTAATTCTTATGTAGGAAAGTAAGAAAGTAGTGTCCAATCGATGTAACGTTCATTTCGTCTGTGGTGTCACAAAGTAATTTCAATTTCCTTCTATGCTACGTAAGATGGTGCTTAATATGTACACAATTATAAAACAAGAACCTAGAGACATTATTATGTATGTAACAAACAAGTTAATATGACACCGAAAAAAAAAAAAAAAAAAAAACAATAAAAAAGATCAAGTGCGCAATTGAGTTATTTGAAGTCTCCATTCATTCAATTTTCTATGATAGACAAATGGATGTAATAATATTTGAGACAAGACTGATAACATATTGAATTGTGATAGAGAGATAAAATAAATTATAAAATAAGATACAAAGAAATTAAAAGCATAACATATTGAATTTTGATAGGCATATGTTAGAGTGATAAAATAAAGTATAAAATAAGATACAAAGATATTAAAAAGCATGAAAGGGGTAAAAATATCAAATATAAAATAATATTTAAAGATACTTTAGAGCAGAATAAAGAAGAATAAAATAAAAAAGTGGAATAATGTTTTATTAATAACATGATAATTTTTCTTTTATCACCAAACCAAATATCAAAATAAATGAATTATTGTTTATTTCTTAAATGTACAAGAAATTATTATTAATGGATCAACAAAAAAACAAAACAAAAATCTTTTGGTTAGTTTAACAAATCACAACTGCTTAACATGTAAAAAGATGTTATACATTTTTACATTGATTTACCAAAACTTTAGATACTTTGGAATTCAATTTTTTTTTTTTTTTATCATCATCAACACTTAGAGCATCATTATGCTGATGAAGATCAACTTTATTGCTACATTTGCTTAACTGTTCTCTTGTTTTTAAGTTTTCCTATAGAGAAATGCATATTGTGTAAGTCATGCTCATCCGCATTCCCATCATCTTTCTTATCTACATCTTCGTTTTGTTCTCCTTTTTTTAACAACTTCACTGGTAGACGGGATATTGCGTCTTTCACTCTTGGTTGCTTTCTTTCTGATTCCCAATGTGTGCGAACGCCATAAATTATGCAAGACTTATTGTTCTTTAACGCATTTTTATTTATGTTATGCATGTTTGCCATTTTCTTTACTTTACATTTTTCTATTGTTGCTTCTCTCTATTCCCCTCCTCTCCTCTGATTTGTATAGAGGAATAGAGTCTTGTGTCACAGACTGGTACTCTCTGGAGTCTGTTGTTTTTCATTATTTTTATTATCGTGATTCGAAGCTCATGGAGACTTGACTTTTTGACTTCACTTTATTTCCGTTTGGCCGTCATTTTTCTTTTATGATGCCATTAAAAATGTTACTGTACCGTCTATTACTTTCACTCTAAGTGAAAGTGAATGAATTATTGACATACGCCACGAACCGAACTGACATTCGCACTTGTATTATATTGTATTATAATACATTATATTGTGTTGTGTTGTGTTGTGTTGTACTATATTTTCTTTGAAACCCTGACTGCATGTGCTTCAAATTATTCTATAACATTTCTTTGCCACGGTCAGTTTATTATGGATAAATTGGCATTTGAATGTACAAATCGAAAGGAGTTGGAGGAGTAGGAGGAGGAATAGATATTTTACTATATGAAAAACATTCAATACGCACACCATTCTACATAAATAAGTGTGTATCTAGATACATACATATGTCTATTGTATATGATTCATGTTATTTATATATTTATACAATGTATCGGTGCGTATCTGTTTCATTTCCTTTTGCTAATAAAAGTCAAAGAGAAAGAGGAAAAAAAAACGAAAAGAAAAGATTTTATAAATGGATACACAAATCAAAATATATTGCATTGAAAAGAAGTTCAGCATACTTATTGAATGAATTAACTTTTGGACAAGGTCATAAAGATCATAATAGGAAATATACTGGAAATTACCACAGAAGCGCTTATTCGAGAATCGATTAGAATCAGTTGAAAACCGAATATATAAAAATCAATATTTGTTTGTTTGCTCATTTGTTCAGTTGTTTTGCGCTGCTTCATGGTTGTTTGCGTCTAATTGCAATAAAATTTTCTTTCAATAAATTGAAGGAAAGATTCGGTCGGCCTTATGATGCCGGTCTTTAATAAGAAACTGCAGAATTTATATATTTTCTTCAAAAAATAATGTAGTCAAGGAATACAGGAATTATGTAAAAGATTATTGCAAGGAGACCTCGGAACAATAAATACCATTAATTGAAGCTCCAGGAATCTAAGCGACATAGCTAAACTGGGAGTGATATCATTTGTAAGAATTATGGAAAGTACTCTGTCTGGTATCCTAAAGTTTATGTTGAACTTTAGAGAACGGTCAAAAGTGACAAAAGAGTGAATTTCAAAGGGTTCTTCGAAATGACTGTTGAGACGTGCAGTTACTAAATCATCCCTCGCCCTTTCGCTGCAATTCCGTTATTGGTATCGATGAAAAGTGAGCTTTCGTCACATAACAATTATATCAAATGTCTTTATTTGCAAAAGAATGTATTCTTGATACTTCTTGATCAAATGTAAAAGCGATCAGACGTCTCTTATTTTTTTAGTTTTATTTTTACTCTTCTGAAATTACACACTTTTGTAGTTTTATATTTTTGAGTTTATATTATTCTGAACTTATACTAAGGCAAAACATTTTTCTATGGTTAATAACGTGAACTTCCATCAGCCCTCGGGTAACCCGTTCATAATGCCGTGTTTAAAACTTCCTATTCTTTCTCACCGTGATATTTCATAACAATATTGTGTTGCAAGGATACAAGAAGGAAGAGAAAATGTATGGAATCTTTTCATGACATATAAGGGAAGATTAAAAGAAAAAGATAAATGAAAATCGATAGGTTATATAGATTAACACATTTGTTACGACACCACAGAAACTATTTCGTTCCACCAGATATTTATTCTTAGTAGTTTTGATGAAAATGAGGATCAATTCCCATTTTGGCCAAGTTAGCTTCTTGCACAACTCTGACAACCAAATGCCATCAAGACTTATAAAGTGCCTATGAAAGAAACTCTGTCATGGGTAGGAAGAGCGATAAAATAATCATTGCTTGTTTTGAAAAAATTGAATCCATCTATGATCAATTATAAATTCAAATTATTATGGGATCAAAAATATATTTCTTACTAGTATCAGATTATCAGCAATTCCTTCATTCATTGATTACAAAGAGAAATATTGCACAATAAGACCGATAAATGATTAAGGTAATCAAGTAGTAGATAGGATAAAAATTATAATAATTTTTTTTAATATGATTTGATTTGATTTAAAAATTCTCTCTTACCATTTTGTGTTGTACTGCCTTGAAAAAGATTCCTTACATAACTGATTAATCGACGATGAAATGGTCGATGACGATGCCTTGAGCTTTTGCGTCTTTCACCACTGTGACAGTTACCATCCCCTCCGCCACTACCAGCACCACCAACACTGCCACCTTGTTCGATATCATCACCAGGATCATTATCAATACCAATGCCTACTCCTGATGTTGCAGTACGTCCACATTGAGCTGCATCGACAATAAGTTCAATGCTACGTTGTGTATTAGATTTTCTGAGACCTCCACTTGAGCTAGTAACACCAACACTACCACCACCGACTCCTCCACTACCGCTAGTAATACCAGTGAGACCAGTTGCTCTTGAAATGGCGGAGACAGCGCTATTGCCACCACTGCCACCGCCACCAATTTGACCCCTGTTTGTATTGGTGATATTATTAGTGCTACTTGCGATTAGTGCATCACTGGCACTTGGCCCAGGGCCCGCTATACTAACAATATTGCCATGCGATGTGTGTGGTTGGTGTACAATACTTCGATGACTTGTTGTCATCGATGGTGCACAATTGGCATCGCCATTAGTGCCATTTGCGCCACGATAGATGAGTTCAGTTTCATTGGAAGCCTGTCGCAAAGCATGTAGACCAGTGTGTGAGACACTCGTGACCATGTGTGTGGTGGTGCTGGTGGCACTGCTACTACCATAATAGGCACTACTAGGACGTTGTTGTTGTTGACCACCACCTCCACCGCTGCCACCACTACCTCCACCACCACCACCACCACCACCACCGCCACTATTGCGCTGAACTTGGGGTCCAGCCATAATCAATCTGATGGCTGTCTGTGGTTAATTGATGTTTGGTTTGATTTGGTTACGCTTAGTTTAATTTGCTTTGGTTTAATTTTTTGTTGTATATTAAATTTATTATTATGAATCCTTTTAATTTTATGGAATACAATTGCAGTTGGCGTAGTGTTCTCAATGTTGCATTCGTTTACAATTTATTAATTATTATTGTAAATTTAGCACTAATTAACATTTTCTAAATTTTCAATTTCATTTTCCATTCCTTTTACATTTTGCAGTTAATTTATTTTCATGCGCTTGTTTGGTCGAGTTTTAAAAAAAATTTTACGAAAATCAAGAGACGTTTTTAAAGACATTTTCTCTTGTCTTTTGATTAAATTTTGAATTAGATTTTATTTGCAAGCAACTAATTATTTTTGTATTATATGTTATTTGTTTTAATTAACTTCCATTTTCATTTTGGCACAAATTTTTTTAACTACTCAAAAAAAAAAAAAAAAATAAAAGTATATAAAATTAATTTCATTAATTTTTTTTTCTTTCAATTTTTTTTTTTTGTTTAAATAAATTAATATTTGTGTTAATTAAATGCTTTGTGCTTTTGTTGTTATTGTTGTTTTTTTTTGCTGTTTTAGTAATTTTAGTAGCATTTTTTGTTTATTAAAATTATTCTTTGGCAATAATTTGAACGCAGAATTTTGTGCTCTTGTTGAAATTTTTTTTAATTTTTGTTGTAATAGGTACTTTTTATTAAATTTTGATTTTTTAATAATTTATTTTATTTGTTTGGGTTTGATATAAATTTATTATATTTTTGTTAGCTACAAAGATCTGCAAAAGAAAGAGAACAAAACGAAAAACTCAATCAAATTTTTGTTTGTTTATTTTTTGCATTTGTTGTTAATTTATATATAAAGCCTATCTACATATATACATACATACATACATACATACATAGATCCATATACATATACATAAATACAATACATAGTTACTTAGTTAGTTAATTAGTTCGTTAGTTAATGCTTAGTTAGTTAGTAGTAAGCTAGTTAGATATTTTGTACATATATGCAGATTTTATTCAGGGTAAGATTTTTATTAGTTTACCCAAATCTTTGTAACACTTAGAAAGCAATACTAATTCAATCGTCAAGTTTTAGAGATAACAAACTGAATGAATTTTGAAAACTTTGAAATTATGTTTCTTTTCTTAGATTATATATAGATAAAGCATCTATATTGATTTGCATAGTTATTAATTTAAACTGTACTGCTAAGTTTATTCTGTTTTTTCCTAAATACAAATTCTGTAAGCCTAGAATTTCTTAATTCATTTCGATATTAGTTAGAATAGAACATCTGCGGTTCATTTCACTAAATTTATTCATCTGATTAGAAATGAGGAAATAGAAATTACGATTCTTCTCTTATTGTTTGCTTTAGTTACATTGAACCAAATATTGTGTTAAAAGAAATAATCACCTTATACTTCGTAAGTCTTATCTTCTTATTTAAACAAATGTATTTTTATTTTTGAAATATTGGATGTATGAATAATTTATAATAGCATACACGTATTTGATAAAAGACCAAAGTGTATAACTTTCAGAATAGTATTTGTAGTTTATATTGTTTTTCACAATAGAGAATTGGACCTTTTCACATGGTCTTCTTTTTTTGCTATACTTTGTGTAGATCAGATTGTTAGATGCAATATTCAGTATATTCTGCTATATGGATTGTGTTAAATATAATTAATTTTTTAATTTTTTTTATTATATATGTATATTGGACCAATCAGACTTTTTTCAGGATAAGCTGCACATTGTGTGTCGTGGAATGCATTAAAAATATAATGTGTCTATGAATGAAACTCTAACATGCAAACAAATTAACAGGCAACAGGTAACAGGCAACAGAATACAGGATTTATTTTCTATTTCTAGAATAGAATTGAATAAAAAGTAGGCGTTGACAAAAAAAATGTCAATAAGTTAAGAAAGAAAAATAAAATTTTCAGTTAGCTCAAGATTCCTGAACTGATCACATCAACCTCAGTTCAGGAAAAAACTACAAAAATTAAAAAAAATGTAAAATTTTTTTACTTTCGGCTTCATTTTTTCGGCATGGTGGTAACAAAATTTTATATAAAAACTTCTATGTGAAATATTTGGCATTGGTTAAACGTCTGGACGCACTGGAAGTGGTGGTTTTTCGGCTAACAAGTCAGCTAGCAACAACTGAAGATGACATTCCACGATGAGCACGAGGGAAAACCCTTTAATCCATTCTATATTGGGCCAAATCCGGATCAGTGTACAGCAAGGAGTGAGCCCCTGCCACCTCAATGCAGTCCAGCGTGTCCCACTACGATGTCAGCAAATCAGCAACCGCAGCCACATTCACAATCACAGCCGGGAACCGTCTCTCACAAAACTCAAACTGGTATGAGTATTAGTGGTGGAACTGACCCAGCAGTACTGCATGGTGGTGCTATTATTGTGGCAACTGTTCAGCAGCCACGATCAAATCCTGTTGGCGCTGTGCCTAGTGGTGGTGCTATTAATAAAAATATGCCAGGACCAGTGAATAGTATGGCTATAATTCATATAACAGTTCCTTCTACTACTAAAATTACTCAAGGAGGAGCTGACGCTGCCCCTGGGACTTATCCAGGCCACAGTGGAATGCAGGCAACTGCCAATACACCTGGTGGTGGTGGCCCCATGAAACCGGCAGGAGCTGACGCTGCTCCTAGTACGTATCCGGGACACAGTGGAATGATGGCAAATGCCAATACACCTGGTGGTGGTGGTCCACCAAAATCGGCAGGAGCTCCCACTGGCCCTGCGAGTTATCCAGGCCACAGTGCAATGTTGGCAAATGCAAATACACCTGGTGGTGGTGGTCCACCAAAATCGGCAGGAGCTCCTGCTGGCCCTGCGAGTTATCCAGGCCACAGTGGAATGACGAAATAAATATGGTAGTGGTGGTCCACCAAAATCGGGTGGAGGTTCCGCTGACCCTGTGACCAATCCAAGCCACAGTGAATAGACAACATAAATATGGTGGTGGTTGTTAACCAAAACCAGCTGGTAAACTTTCAGATCCTACTTTGGTTCCGGGCACTGATCTTCAGCAGCTAGACGCTTCTCAAAATTTTATCAAAACAAACAATAGCATAATTCTAAAGAAAGCAACATTAAGTATTAACAGCATAGAACAAATGATAACTAAAATTTAATGGGAAAAGTTGCGGGACTTTAGATAATTCATCCATCCAAAAAATATAACAGATGTATATATAGAATTGACTACAAGAAGTAATAGAACTTGGTAACTAACAAATATCTACAAAATATTTATCATACATCCTCTGGACTTTGCCTTGTGTAGAGTAAATACATAACAAGCACATAAAATTTCGAAAAAACATTTCAGCATTTAATTTTTAATAAAAATACCCAATGTAAAATGTACTATACAAAGATTATTTTTATTCTCTATTCTTTATTCAATTAAATGCAATTCAATTAGATTCATCCTAAGCGGAATAGGGAAGCATAAAGAGGTTGTTTGTCTAGAGCCACCAGTTCAGTTGAAAGTCTAAATGTCGTGATGTCATTTATTATTAAGATCCAAACCAAGCTAAAAAAAGGTGGAACTCAAATTTTTCAAAAGCGGAATCGAAGTCAGCTCAATAAAAAAAATCTCTTGAACTATAATGTTCAAAGTAAAAATCATCTATTTTTAAGATGACTGGTGGCCTCAATTATTCTAGTTTTTCTACCCCCCGCTCACCAGCAGCATTAGTTCGCCAGTGCAATTACTTTTCCTTGTTTCAAATTGACAACTGCTAAATTGCTGTGATGTACTTATGGTATTCTCTATAGTTTCTGTCTTGAGAGTTTGAAAATGAAATGAATTGTTTTCTTTTGTAAAGAAAGTAGAATTATTAATCATGAAAAAGCATGCATGTATTTTCTTGTTTATGAAACTACGAGTAGGAGTTGTATGTGGTAAAGTATGTATTTTTTTCTCTTCCATACTTCATTCTGTCCCACTTTCAATATCTTTTTCTTCTTGAACAATCTTTCTTTCTCATATATTGATTTCATTTGCTCTGACAATATTTTGTTTTCTTTACCTATTAGTTTAAAATATGCATTCAAGCTGAAATTTGTATTGTTATTTATTGACAAATATCTTTCGTTTTTGTCTTTCAAAATATTCATGGGTTATTTAAAAAGTTTGAAGTATTTCTGTGCTGATTTAGTCAGTTGTTTGCCTTTGAAGATAGGAAAAGAAGCATTTTTCTTATTTTTTAAAACAAGTTTATTTGTCCATTAAAGTCCCAAAATTTTCACTATCTCATCGATCCCAAAAGATCATAATAACATATCTTAAAGCATTTAGCCATCAGTTGAAACAATACAAATTTAAGAATAATGTTGATATGTTAGATTTTATCGCAAAATATTTCTGACGACCCATTTTAAAAGCATATGATCTACTACCAGCATGTGTGTAGTTTGTTTATATAATAAATATTTTTCTATTTTCAATATTTTCAGCACTTTAGCAAATTGAAAAGTTTTCGAAAAGGTATCTGTGTGTGCCCACAAAAACCAAACCAAAGATGGCAACATCTTCTGCATCTTGTGCAGAAAATAAAATGAGTTCATATGATATATGTATGTACTATATACACACATTGAGTACACAATGAATTAAATGAGTGGGTGAAGGTAGTAAAATGCATTTAATATACTTTTATCAATTCTGGCAGGCAATTTATGATTATTTCATCAAGAAAACATTTTACCGAAATTGTATATTTATGCTACAAAATTAATCTAAAATGAAAATGAAAAGAAAGAAAATGGAGAGTGAAGGGTGGAAAGTAGAGTAACATCTATACATATTTACCATTATATATATATTATATACATATTTGGAACTAAGTGTAAAGAAGTGAAGCATAAAATTCTCTTTAGAATTCACACAAAATGAACACTTATTAACATGTGGTATATGTGGGAATGTGATATGAATGCAATGTGATGTGATATGATATGATATGATGCATATTCAAGGATCCATACAAAACAAAATCAAATTCAAAAAAAGCGAATAATAATAATAATAACAATAACAAAAAATAAAATGAGTTTTCCGTTGAAAGCGATAATAAATTCAGAATTATACTTTTGTATATATAAATTTGTAGGAGCCATAAAAATAAGTATATAGAGAGTAGTTTGCAATAGTTTTTGTTATTTTTATAGATGATTTAATGTTGTTTCTGAAATAGCTGCTCACACATTTTACTCTGTTATATTCACAATCTATACTACTTATATTATAATATACAGTAAATATCTATGTACACAACATATTCATATTATATGAATACTCGAAGAGTAGTAGGAGTCAGTTATTTTACAAGCAATTGTTGCCCCTTTAGAATCTTTCACTACTTGACAGCAACAAATTGCATATTGTATTCAGCATAGGAATAGTCCGACAGACAGACATATATATATATATATATATATATATAATTGCTTTAAGATAAATGGATATGAAAAATGCATTCGTCCATTCAATCATTCATTCATCTAAGCATTCATTCACCCAAACATTTGTTTATTCATTCATTCATACTTACTTTTCTTGCAACGTTTTGTTGCACTTATATATATATATATATATATTGTAAAAATGGAGAACAACAAAATTTTGGGTGTAAACAAAGACTGAAGATATATATATAGATATTCATTGAGAAACTACCACATTTTTCTAATTTTTTATTTGTATGAATTTATTTTGAACAAAGTCCACAACAAGGAACAGCAGCAGCAGGCGATATACTTCTAATTATTTCTCCATTGGATCAGATCATGAATAAATAGAGCAATAAGCTAGTGAATTTTCAGTGGAACATGAGAATAATCAAATGTTGCGACTGGGGAGAAGTTACAATTATCTTGAACTACCAAGTCCACCGCGACCGTTGCTTACCTTGAAGATATTACACCTTACTGATTTCTATTGTTTAACTCGTCTCATCGAGCTGATCACAAATATATATACTTTCTGTGGTCTGCGATGTCTCCTTCTGTGTGTTACAAACTTCTATACAAACTTCTTATAATACTATTCACTAAGGTGAAGAGTATAATTGGCAAACTTCTTTTCTATTGATTTGACTATATATAAGATTGAATAAATTCGATGGGATCAATTGTTGACTAATTTAAAATTTTATCAAAAAATATTGTTGTATTTTTACTAGCACCATAATAATATATTGTATACGGGTATATATATATTTTTATTTCATTTAGTTTTTATTTTATTTTATTCAACGTTATTTTATTTATTTCATTTTTATTGGATTTCATTTTATTTGCTACTTTAATCTTGTTGGTTGTGGTTGTTGGATTTCGATTACAGTATTATTTTGTTGTAGATAAACTTATAGATGTTGCTGCTGTTGCTGTTGTGTTTGTTGGTTTCTACCGGATATTCATAAAATATTATAATATTGAGGAAGAAAAATTCAATTTCCTATACCCATAAACCACCTTAACCTGACCATTTACCTTCCCATTATGCTTTACTTTGCTTGCACGAGTAGTTTATTTAAAAATTTCTCTGCCTCCCTCCTCCCTCCCCCCCCCTCTCTCTCTCTCTGTGGTTTTGTTTTGTTTTCTATTCTATTATTTTATTTCTATTTATACAAATTTCTGTTAGCTTCTTGTCATTTCTATGCTTTCTATAATATCATGTTGTAAGAAAAAAAAAAAAAAGGAAACAACTTGTAGCATCAAAATGATGTATACAACAACATGTAAGTGGCACGTTTTGATAATGTTGAATTTCGGGGTCCTTTCTCCGAGTTAATAAGTATCACATTGGTAAATGTAACAATAATAATATCTGAAAATGAAACTCAAACTCAGCTCCACGAATCCTATTGACATACATGGAACTTTATTGATCTCGATTGTGTTTATTAATCGGGGCACACTTTACTAAAAAGACTTTCATTTTATTTAGAAGCCTGGAAATATGCTGAAGTTACCCTTAGGCATATGCGCCTATGTCAATGTAAGTCACACGTATACTTCAAATTGAGATGACTTTGGAATAGTATATGTGTGGAAATTTTCCTTATCCTTTTTTTTTTTTTTTTGTTTTCAGACTCGTAGACTCAAGTCAAACTTGTTGAATCGTCACTTCATGGTTGAGATGAAGGATGATAAATCCACTACACGTCGCATTGGAGCGGGCGTCCTCAGACCCCTATTGTACACACTATACTCCGCTGATATGCCAGTTGTCGATGATGAATGATGAATGGTGGCAACATTTGCTAACGATACAGCGTTCCTAATAAAAAATAACTGAAACGTTCAAGCTGCGTCTTATACCCAAAACTACCTAGACAAATTTCATAGATGGACTAAACGCTAGAACATACGACTGTACTCGGAAAAGTCTCAACACTCCAACTTTACGCTACGTCGCGACAAGTGCCCTATAGTTAACATAGGTGGAGTTGACATCCATATGCCGACAATGTGAGATCTCTCGGTATGCACCTGGGCAGACGCTTGGCATTGAGACGACACATTACCAAGTTACGCAGGTTAAACTGGATACTACGCCCAACAAGCACTTTAAACTTAAATGCTAAGCTTACATTTCAACAAGCCCTCTTGGACATATGGTATTCAGCTCTGGGGTCTGGCATCTTACTCACAAATTAAACGCATACATATCACCCAGAATAACTGACATGGTTCGTCAGTTTTTCTTTTATTTTGACATTTTATTTATTTTTATTCTAAATTTATATCTTTTTAATTTTTTTTTTCATTGTGTTGTCTGTTTGTTTTCAAAAGTATATACAACCCTTTATTTGCTCACTTTTCTTTCTTGTGTCTGAATGCAAAATAAAAAAATATATGAGTTTGTTGCATGCAACAATATAACTTCGCCCTTGATGTAGCATATAGCATGTATGTATCTTGTATTGTTGTTTGGTTAAGCTTTTTGCAACCAAACCAGCACTAAATGCTATTATGTACTGCCAAAAGAGCAAAGCAACACTATTTAATGCGATGCAACTAAATGCAATGAGATGCGTTCACTGAGCTGCAATGAGTTGCAGTGAAGCACAAAATATAAGCAAGTAAGGAATGCCACATACACATGAATACAGAAGCAGACTTGCACATTGACGTGTGTACTGTAGATACTTTTGTATTGTACAAACATAGTAACGCACTAAAATCCATTTGAAGTTGAAGTATATAAATTCGCGTCGCCTTCAACAGCAGATGCAGATACATTTACTGATGTAGATCCAGGGACATATTGATATAATTGTGTGTGGATGTGGCATGCCACCACACAATCTTTTTCAGCTATATGATTTTACTCCTTCTTCTTCCTTTTCCTCTCTCTTTCCTGCTCCATTTTCTATCTATATTTTATATATTCTAAATATATTGTTGTTGATTTCAGTTACACGCAAGATTTATTTTCATAATCATTTCTTTTTCCATTTGCGTTGCTTTCACTTCCGTTCGCTCTTTTGTGCATAATGAAGGAACGAACAACCGAGTGCAACCTTTCTTATTTCCTGTTATATCTCTCCAGTCCTTACTTCCTGCTTACTTTTTGTGGTTGTAGTTCTTCACATTTATGCCTTAGCTTTCTTTCATTTATTTCATCACCATCACCTTATGGGATTCAGTCTCCATTTTCATTGTAGTAGAATAGTTTCTTCAATTTTGTATAGATTTACTTGCTTTGAGTGGTAGTTTATTCTTGGTTCTTTTTTGATTACTTGTTTTATTTTATTTTATTTTATTTAGCATTATGCACAGTTCCTTAATTTACTTATACTTATTTTTCTAACATTTTCTATTGATGATATTGGTTGTCATCTTGATCATCATCATCATCCTCATCATAATATCATCAGCGTTTTCATCATTATTGTTATTATTATTATTGTAATTATTATTGTTGTAATAAAGTTCAGCTTCATTTCCGTTCGTCAACTTTTTCCGGTCGATGGGTTTTTATTTTATTTCAGTTTGTTTTCTTTTCTTTCGTTTTTGGTTTCCTTTATTTTCAATATACAAAATCTATACAATTCACATTTACTATATCACTTTGAGTCCCTCTCCCTTTTACCCCTCTCTCTCTCATTGCCATTATTCTTTATTAGAATATTTTAAAATGATCCATTCAAACATCCACCCAAAAAACCTCATCCTCATCCTAAAGCTCTGGTTCAGTCTCGTAGTGGAACAGAAACTCAACATCAACATCAACATCAACCTCAACTACAATCACAATCACATCCGTCGTTAACACAAAGGTCCTGCGTCTTCTCCATTTTCTCTTATCTCTTATGACAAAAGGACATGGATGCTATGCACAATAATATACATATAGTCAAGTAATGTCATTGAGCTCAAAGGGGTCTTTCTTAAGGCATTGTATTTTATACTTAAGAGCCTGCTACTGCCACGGTTAGTGGAGCTGGTGTTGTTGTTGGTAATGTCATCATGGTCTAAGGTCCTTCTTCTATCTACAATAAAATTTCTTCTTCATTGTTCGTTCGGTTCATCTTGTTGGTCGCTTTCATTCGTTCCTTAACTCTTTGATTCGTTCGCTCGTTCGTTTATTTTGTGTAGGAAAATGTAATTTATTTTGGATTTAATCGAAAATAGAAATTTATGTTTTATTTTACTTCTTCATTTTCATACATTTCCTTTTTCCTTTCTATGTTCTATGTTCTACATTCTGATTGTTTTGTTTTTTGTCCTTCAGTTGTTGTTGTAAGCCAACAACTTTGATTAGGTACAAGTACTCGTACTACTAACGATCGTCGTAGGCTTAAGGACTTTCATTTCCTTCACACTTTATAGACAAAAACAGAAAAATTCTAAAAGGACCTGGGTCTCTTAAGGTGAGAAAATACAATATACATATTTTATGTTTAAGATATTTCCATTTTCTTTTTAACGAAAATAAATTATTATGTAAATATGATATTTTCCAACACTGTTACTATTTTTATATTTTACCTACTATACTTAGTTTTATATTCTGGGTCTTCAAGAAAACGTAACAATCACAAAAATCGTACAACTTTGTGCGCTCATAAAGTAACTGACAGTTGCTCCATGTAAAAGAAATGTGTGCGTTCATAAAAAAAAAAAAAAAACGGTTCGTTCATGGAAGAGAACTTATAACTTTTTACGTTTATACATTTGCGTGAAGACCCAGATTGTATTTAAAGATATGTGATTGTCTGGGTTTCAGCTTTTCCTTTTTACACACGAAAAATGTCAAATGGAAAATATTTATTGCTTCTGCATTGTTATCTTTAGTTTAGTGTTGAAAAACGAAAAAATAAAAGAGAGAAATAATAAAAATTAATGGAATATGAAAATGTATAGAAACTTCTATTATAAAAGTATTGTAGAAAGTCAGCTTTTGCACACACAATTTACTGCTCCTTTGTACTTATACTAATTCTTTCTTAAAATATCTTCATGAAATTTTATGAGAACTAAATTGAACCTTTAAATTTATATTTTCCCAGTTTTGGGGATGATCCAGAAAATAGGAAATACAGTTGGTTACCAAATGAGATGAAATCAAGAGATGTTGCTTTTATAATATCATAAAGGTAATGTTTATAGCCAAGTTTGAATTATCAAAAAATTTTCAGCTTCACTTCTTGCCAATCCGTAAATGTCTAATATTTTATTTTTACAGATTTAATATGAATTCCTTTATTCCACTCCATTCTACTATTCCACATACTAAATAATTGATTCATTCAACAAATATAAAACTTGTAAATCTAAACTTGTACTAATCTAATGAAAATATCATAGAATTCCCATCTTGTATACACATATACAATAAATATCTTAGATCATCTTGTAAATCGATATTTAGTAAATAATTTAATTAATCCTTAGCTTTGCTCCTCCAAATGTCTCAAATCTCTCATTGAAGGGTATTGTGAAATGTTATATGGAACACAGTTTTATGGTTTTTTGTTAATTATTATGTGTTTTTGTTCCAGTTCGCTTCAGTTGTAGTCTACGATGGATGCTTTTTAATTATTATGTATACGCCACATTGAGACATTGAACACTTTTCTGGTTTAGTGACGTTGTTGTTGTTATTATTACTAAAGCTAAAACTGATTAAAAACCTTTGAAATTCAATTACAAATTTTTGGAAAAGCAAAACTTTAGAGGTCAAAATGAGGATGTCAGATTTTAAAATGTGGTGAAGGTTGATAAAAACTTTTAATTATTTCAATATTTTTGTCTGAAATTAATTACTGTAATTAATAAGCAATCCATTAGTTCATTGACATTTTGTATCTTAAAGCGATTAATTATGGAAATTTAGTATCTAAATAATCTCATGTTAAATGAATATACAATCTTTGTTTGTTTGTTTGTTTGTATTCTGCCTGTTCATTATTAAAAGATTTTTTGGTTTATTTTTTTTTCTCTAAAAATTGAACGAATCCATGAAATTTTCATATTGATTTTTTGTTGAAAAAAACCATGGCAAATATTAATCAAATCTATGAGAGTCGAATATATGAGTGAGTGAGTGTTCGGTTATTTTTCATCAAATTTGTATTAATTTCACTTCTGAATTAATGTTTATTTTTTAAATTATGATTTTATTTTAATTAACATTAATGCTTAGTTTTCATAGAAAGTTCTAAAATGTAATCTAAGCCTAAGTTGTTTTGACATTCATTCATCATTTGTTCAATCATTTATTAATTCATTTATCATCTATTGAGGTATAGATTTAAAATTCACCTGTAGTTTTCTTTTCTTATGTTAACACAAGTTATCCATGAAGAATGTACAGAAATTTACTACAGGCTTAGCCCCTTAAATAATAAAATATGATTTAAAATTCACATTTTCATGTTTTAGGTTAATTTTTCCAACTTCTATTTACAGAGTGATCACATTTTCATCCTATTCTTTCTGTTAAGCTTTCTGGGCACTTAAATTATTATCATCATTTCAATTATATTTTCAATTTTTTTAAAAAACTTATTACATTGAAAATTAAAATATATTGAACCTTTTCCATTAGTGGAAGTATTTTTTGGTGGAATCAATCGAATCAAGTTGAAAGACAATGGGAAGATTAATATAAGATTATAATTCTCTCACTTCAGGAAAAAAAAAAAATTGGGTGTAGCAAAACTCTGTCGGAGGCCTCAACAAGTTCAATGATGAATGCATTTTATTCTCAATAAATTATATGGATCATTTAATAAGTTGTTATCATTTTCTTTTTCTTCCTTTTTAAATTTTCCTAATTTTAAGTTTTTGGTTGATAAAGATATCCTTTTTTTTGTATTGTTTCATAGTTTCGCTTATTATTTTCATTCTTTACATTTGAATATTGTGTATAGTTTATTGTTTCTGTTGTTATTGCTGTTGCAATCATTTACAAAACGATATATGTATGTACTCTCTATTCATCTCATTTCTATGTACATATATATATATATATATATATATATATATATATATATATATATGCTCCCTGTCCATATATATATATATCTGTCTTAATTCTACATAGTACTTTTAGATAATTAATTCAAATACTCAACATTAAGTTACTATGAAGGAAGAATTTCACAAACTTTTCCAGCTTTTCATTTTCCTTTTGTTCTGTTCTGTTGTTTCCTAAGTATTTTGTTGTACAATTTATATTCAATCTTCAATAGTCTCTCAAGGCTCAAATATAAATGAAAGTAAAAAGATAAAGAAAAAAATTGTATCATAATGAAATGTTAAAATGTATCTTTATATCTAAGTAGTTGGTTTGGCTTGGCATAAATTATTATGTGTATATATGTGTGTGGTAAAACGATTATTAAAACATTTGCTGACAACTCAAATTACAATATTTAGCTGAAGTTTCTTTTGTAGCCTCCTAATTTATTTTTCTTTCTGCTCTTATAAAGTATTTTTCATTCGCTGCTGGTGCTACTGCTTGTTTTCTTCGCTTCTCTTCAATTACTCGGTGCTATGCTAAGCAATGAATACCCTGAAGAGTATTTGGGGCAGAAAGCCTTTAAGGAGCCATCAGGAATAACAGCATCAGCAACAGAATTAAGGATAATAACAATTGGAAATGTAAAGAGGAAGACTAAGAAAATAATAAGACTAAGAGAGAAAGGAGAGCGGTGGAAAGGTAAATGCTACTGACAGGTGGTGTAACTTGAATAATATAAGACGAGAATAACGACAATAACAATAAACATTATCATCATATTGTTCATCTCTCTCTCACACACTCACGCACTCACACACTCACGCACTCACACACTCGCGCACTCACACACTCTCACTCTCCTTATCTTTTTTACTCTATTTCACCCTCCCTCTCTCTCTCTCGCTCTTTAAATGAAGTACAGTAAAATTTAATGTTTATTGATATAAATTTTCATAGCTCGGAGGCGCCACCGCATACATTTTTTTTTTTGTATTTTGCAACATGTAACAAAATGTTGTTTGAATGAATAAATGAATGGATGATTGAATGTATAAATGAATGAATGAATTGAAAATATATAAGTTTATGAGTAAGTATAAGTGTGTGAGTTTATTGACGCATTGCAGAGAAATCGTGAAATAAAAATGGCGTCGCCACCATTTGCATTTTTAGCTATGGAAGCAGTAGAACTAGTACAAAAGGTACAAACATTTCATTTCAATTGCCTTTTGCTCTTCACTTTCACTTTCACTTTCATTCTGCTCCCTGTCCATTCTCTAACTCAATTAACATAATATAAAAGAAAAACTTACATAAAGGAAACTAAAATACAATTAATGTTATGTTGTTATACATACATTTGGGTATTGAGCTATGTTGTCTTACTATTTTCTTGCTAAATTCTTTTCTTTTTGTGTCTTCAGTACACGTTACATAATAAATCGTTTAAATAGATGATCAGCCTTTATCTGAGCTCAATTGAAATCAGTTTAACTCAACTTAGCTCATTTGAACTAAACTCATTAGTATTCATTGATTGAGTTACCTAGTGGCAAAACAAGGATTTCTTCTACTAAAACATGCATGCGCTTGTGTGTTTGAAATAATAATGCAAACACAAATATATATATTTATACGTATTACCAATCTAGGAAGGAGTAGATTGTCTTCGTGAGTAATTGAAAAGAATATTAAAGTTAATTTACGATTTAACTGTGCCAAGTAAGTTGTAATGAAATACGAGTACGTGCGGAATATAGTAGAAACAAGATTGAAGTTGAAAATGACTTAAGCTTAAATAATCTAAAAATCTTGCATCAAAATCGCACACTACACTCCTAGCTGGAATATACACAGGATATTCCTCATATAAAAAAAAGAAAGATATGATAATTTGAAACAATTATACAAACAATTATTAGAAACAATTATTAGAAACAATTTTTTTTAAATTTTATCTGATAAAAATATTCCAATCTTGAGACATTTCCATCTATGATTCCATGATTGAACCAAGGACGCTTGAATTTGATATTTAGTTAGGCATCCTGTATAAACTTACATGTACATATAAGTATGTTGTATTGTGGTTCAATTGAAAGTGAGCCAGGTAAGTGAGGTTGATACGCATGTAAATGGATATAAGATATTTCCTCCGGTAAATGACTGCTCATTATGGTTATGATCGAAATTGCGTATACTGTGCGTATACTGTGCGTATACTGTGCGTATACTTAATGTGTTTGTGGTTACATCAATAACAACAAAAATAACATCATCAGACACAGTTCAAGCGAAAGGAGCTCAAGCTCAAGTTTTATTCTGAACACATACTACACCGTACATTTGAACAGTGATAGAGAGAGAGAGAGAGAGAGAGAGAGAGAGAGAGAGGCATGTATAAATTACCAAGTTACCCTAAATAAAATTGAATTGAGTTGTGCCTTCATATCGTCCGTTATTTGAACCATTTGATTTGTTCTCAGTTTAAAAGGCCTTTACTGTGATTAGATAATTGCCCAAATTAATAACAGATTTCCTCATGATATATACATATATACAATATATGGATATTAGATTGTTGTTAGTTCTTGATTTAAAGGTTTGTACCTTTCCATACTACAATCTAATCCTTACATTGCTGTTGCCAAAAATATACTAAGCTTGTCTAAGACACTATGAAGAAGTAAAGCAAGGTATTTGCTATTATTTTGATAAAAATCTTTATTGAACTCATAGTCAAAAATTGCAAAGCAATTTCAATTTTTTTTTCTGCAACTCAGCAGATTTTTATATCTTTTTACAATTTTTTTGTGTATAAACTTTATGTTTTTTCTATATAGTAAATAATATTTCAGTTATCCATTTCCGTTCGAATTGTATTTTATTTTAAGTTTCTATTGTTACCATTGTAAATTGTTTCAAAATTAAAAAAAAAAGACTTGATTTAATTCTAAAATGCTTTACAAATTAAAATTTTTATTGTTTCTGATTTTATTTTATTGTCCTTTGGATATAAAATATTATAAGAGAATGAAACATTAAATTCCTTCTTTTATTAAATTGTTTTCCTTTTGGTATGCGTGTGATTTCTTTAGTTATTTAAATTATTTCTTTTGTTGAGATTCGAATATTGCTTCATCATCATCATCATAATTATGTTAATCATCAGTTAGTAGAATAGTAAAGTTGTATTTCAATTACTTATTTGACTGGATCATTCAGATGGAATTGGGGTCAGCAATCATAATCAAAAATAATATAAGATAAGTTCAGTTGGAAGAGTATGAAAATGACAATATTCAATAGACGAAAATTCAGAAGATGCAACGGCTCCTGCAAAGGAATACTGATGAACTCACGGAATGGACCAAAAAATGGTATATTAAGATAACTGAGCAAAAACGAGTGCAGATACTATTTACAACTAATATCAATTGTGTACTACAGAAAATGCAAATCAACCGGACAGTCATCCCAATAGAAAACATAGCAAAATACTTGGCATGTGCATTGATAACTAATAAAAATGAAATTCAAACTTGGAATGACTTTTGTATATGCTGATATTGTTGTCGTCGACTTTTAAGAGTCGAAAATTACTCAAACGTTTTGGGTCAAAAAAGAATGTTGTCCACGTATTTAAATTAAATGAAAAGTTGTCGAAAATGTAATGAAAAGCAAAATCAAGAGTTGGTTCAACACGGATACCACTCACACTGATACTATTCGAAGGACAACATCCAAAACTAACGCCTACTAAAAACATTCAATGAAATTTCCCATTAACAAATACACATATACAGATTCACAATGAAATAGACATAGATATAGAAACAAGTATATTTAGCTAATGGTAGAGGGAGCGTGGAATGGAAAAGTTGTGTTGTATTTGTTATGTTTGTAGGAAGGTGGTGGATGAAGATGAACATGGAAATGGATGTAAAATCAAAATGGCGTAATATGAAAATGAAATTCCAACTTGGAATTGTTGTGGCCAAAACTACCAAAAACAACAACAACAAGAGCGAAATAACGACAGTTCAAATGAGAGCTTAGAAGGCTCATATTTTTTATTCTTCTTGTTGTCGTTGTTGTTATTGTTGGCTTTTGGGCTAACTAAATGACTCTGTTAATGTTGATGACGTCGTCGTTATCGCCATCACCACATCAACCTCCATTAACATCTCCATGATCATTGCTATCGTCGTCGACGTCATTGTCATTGACTGCCTGCCTACCAACCTTCCTAAGCGCTGACAACGATTTTCAACAACTATACAAGTATAGTAGAACTAGTCAGTCAGTGCTCTTTCTTTTTATATATAGGTGCATGTGTGTGTGTGTGTATAGAAAATTTTATTGCCGTCAGGGTAAACGTTGACAGCGGTTGACAAAAGGCGAAAGATTGTGTGTTGTTGGATCATTTTAAAATGAAAACATGGAACCAAATTAGAAGACAGGACAATATTGTTAAACCCCCTAAACCCACCAAACCACTAACAAAGTTTCCATCTTTACATCTCTTCTCTTGTTCAACTTTCATTCTTTACTTAGCAATGGTTTCCTTTCCATTCACTTTTTTTGTTTTATCCTCATCCTTGATTTTAGAGCGAGCTTAACTTTCACTGCTTATTGTCACAGCAGGCGCAACAGCGTCGCTTTTATGCAAACATACACAAAGAAATCATTAATGTCATCATCACCATCATCATCCTCACTATATTATCATTGGAATGCATTATCATCATCATTATCATCATCAAAGTGAGTTTACTCTGCACGGGTCCGTGTTAAAGTGTAAAAAAATATAAAAATGAGAAAAATAAAAAAAGTAATTGTCAAAAGAGTTACAAATTACATTGAAAATAATAATAGAGTTAGAAATTCATAGGAAATAAAATAAAATAACAAGCAAATGATTACCGAATTTCGGTCGATTTATTAACAATATATTCAACGGATAAATCCTCTTGCGTTTCAGCTTAATCTTGAATGAAGTGATGTGAAGTGGTGTCTGTGGTCTTTTTCCTCCTCAGCGTGACTTTAAATCATCGAAACCAAAATTTACATTTGCTAGTCAATAGACTCAATGTAACATTATCATCATAAGTGTTTCCTATTTAATTAAATGCAGTACTTTTTTCACTTATAGTGTAATGTGTTTTTCTCAGTGTATTAAACGACATTTATATAGCAAAGCCATTAGCAAAGACAGCGGGCAGGCTGACAAATAAAATGCATGAAAGGCTGTTGGTGATGTTGATGAGAATCATGTTAATATCGTTGATGATCGTTGTAGATGACGATGACGATGATGATGATGATGGGGTGGAGACTGTTGATGATGGGTGACAAAAGAGAAGTGATGAGAAATGTAAGACGACGAATGATGATTCCGGCATAAGAAACAACAATACAAAAGTGAACAATGACAAAAGAAGGAATGTAATAAAGCAACCACCGGCGACAGCATGACAGCAGATATACAAAGAGAAATGTAAAGCAACATACAAGCAAAGAGCAGAGAAATAGAAAAGAAGTGGTAAATAAATTGTTGTAAAATAAGAGAGAGAGAGAGCAATAGAAAACCTGAAGTGAATGCCTGTAGGGCTTAAAACACCATAGCTCCTAACTATGATTGTCGTTTCTCGTTGGTCGTTTTTGTTATTATATGAACATCTCAGTTTGTCGCCTTATATGAAGCGGTCGAATGTCAGCCATATGGTGCTGACCCAAAAGCGGGGGACCATTATTGAAAGTTCTACTTTCTCCTAGTCTCTTTTTTTCTACTGTGTACTGTGTAGAGTACTGAAGTGTACGTGGTGACTTGCAAATGAATGATGTCATGCCCGTCGGCTTTCATTGTCGTCATGCATGTCATCATCAACATCATCCTCATAAGACTTATGGTTGTTGTTCCTCATCCTCAACATGTTCCTGTTGTTGCTATTGCTTTTATTGTGTTGATGGATTTTCATTATTTTGTTTTTTTTATTTTGCATGTGTTGCTTCTCTGTTGACCGTGTGTCCTTTCCTCATTTATGAATATATGCATAGGTAGTGGCTGAAATTTGAATTGTAGATAGGTTTAAACAAAACAACAAATATTGTCGATCAACTCCTTATTCACTCGCTCACTCATTCAATCAATCATTCAAGCAATCAATCATATATTCAATCTAACCTTCATGTTCGGTCTTACATGGTGGTCTTTATAGTTCAATGGTCTAATTTTTCGCTTGATTTAATTGCAAAATGTTTGTGCCACCATGTCTGTTTCTGTTTCTGTGATTTATTACGTCTGAGTAAAGGATAATGAAATTGCACTTGTTATTGTCGATTGAAATGGATCAATGGTCAAGCCAAAATGGCAATGAACAATGATCGTAGAGTGGATAGTGGGGGAAACGTATTGGAAATTGCAAATTTATGCCAAACCATTTTTGCCAAAACTAAAAGAATATTAAAGTGAATCCTACGCTCATTTGCAACATGGACAGAGAAGAGAAGCAATACCCTTCTTATTGCCACACAATCTTTCTTGTCATCCAATCAATTCAAATTCATTGCATTTCATTGCAACACAACTTGCCCACCAAAAACCAACTGACCTCTTCTGACATTTTTGACTCATCTAGCCCTTCCTTATTTCATCGAAATTCATTTAATCTTTTGTGCCTCTGCAAGCACAAAATTAGTTAAGAATTGCAGTGCTTCGTCTACTACTTCCAACCAGTCAGCTAAGCTCCACTTTCTTAATACTCTACTAGTCTGGTCACCATGTCTTCTTTCAGTACCCAAAGGGCGAAACAGTCATTTTTCACTTTTGTTGCAATAATTTTATTTAGCATAGCTCAGCTTTTATCCATCTCTTCCTATTGTCCTCCTTCTTATCAAGTTCTCCTCTCTAATCCATATCATCCTTAGTATTAGTTCTCGTAAGCGTCTTTTAGTCAGTGCACGCTAATGTCAGAAACGGCATAACCAATTTGAATGCGGTGTATTGTAGCAAGTTTCCTGTAACATATAGCGTTTCTTTTATCAAAATTAACCTACAAAATCGCTTAGAGACATATTTTCAAATCAATTATGTAATCTTTGTCAAACATTTATTTTTGAATTGTGAGTCACAGTAAATTAAAATAAATATCATTATTTCTATCATTTCCGTGCAAAGCCCATTTTGGTAAAATGTTGCCGGGGCGTAACAAAGCACGTCGGGACAGCTTAGTAGTTTATCAAAAAAATTAAGAGACAAAAGAAATATGAAATGAATGTCAGAATGATCTTAAAAGTTATAGCTCCAACAAATAAACCAAAATGTGAATTTGTCCTCATATTGAGCGGTCAGTCTAACTTTATCTTACATTTATATATTATATATATAAAACCTCGTTACCCGTCACCTTTAAATGAAGAAATTGATTATTCAATCAATTAGGCGCAGTATATCCACTAGTACTGGTGTTAAAATTTGTCAACCATCCAACTTATCCAGACGGGCATGCGAAACTTTCATCCGCCTGCGTATTGGACATATTTGGATCACGCATCAACATCTCACCAAAGGATTAGTTCGTCCACCAGCTTTTAAAATCTCCCTCAACCTTAAACATTTCCTACCTAAGAAATCCAATATAAATATTTAGACCACCGATGTAATTAAATTGTGGGCCGAAGGCCCCAGCAGCTACTCACTTGTTTTTTTTTTTAATATTAAGTTTAGTATTTGTACATTAGATGTAATCATGTTAAAATAATAATTAAAAAAAATTATTTTATTATATGTTGTTTTCTTTATTTTTCAAAAATTCCTAATAAAATCCAAAATGTCAACCCAAAAAGCTTCTTAATTTGAGTTACTGCTTGTGTTCTCTTTTCGCAAGCAAATTGAATTTACTCGTTTTGTGTACCTTATACAATCATGTAAATAAGTATTATCACTTTGATTTAATGCTTTTAACAGACATCGGAGACTCCATAAATAATATATTAGACGAGGAGAATGCATGTTTCAATAGCTTAATAAAATTATTGAAAAATTATTTATTTGCAATTTCTTTGCTCTTTGTCATGTGTTCTTCGCATTATGATATTTTTTCAAGAGAGGCGAAAGGTTTAAAGCTTCAGTGAACTGACTATCATTACTTTTAAAGTTCCTTTTTCAGATGCAAGTTATTGAGTGATGTTGTTTTGTTATTGGTATTATTGTTGTTGGCATTATTTAATGATAGCTTGATTGAATTTTATTTCATTTGCAATTTGCATTTAAGATTTGCTTAACTTGCATCATTCGCTCATTTTACATCAATACACCTTGTTTTTCTCTTCTTTTACATTGCTTCTACTTTCCTTCGAGTTTACTTGCATTTTCTCAGTTTTTCATTCTCAGCATTAAAAATTCATTATGAAATTGCAATTCATTTCCTTAATGGTTACAAAAATTTAGGTCAAAACTAATTAGATTTTTGGTTTAATGCGCAAATGATGAGAAAATTGTTCGTTCGTTTTTTTTTTTTTTTTTTTTTAGTTTGGGCTTCCTTCCCTACTTCCTTCCTTCCTTCCTTACTTACTTATTTTTATTTTTCCTTCCTTCCTTCCTTTAGTCCTTTCTGTTTGTTCCGTGGTGGTTTCTGGGTTGTTCTTCTAAGCTGCCCCTACTGAGCTCTACTCCATTCGAATCTGTTTGCTTAGCTTCTATTAACATCCATTCACCCATCAATTTAACTGACTTAGTATTTTTCTCTCCCTCTCTTCGTTTCTGTTTCTTACCATATACATAGTTGTTAATACATTCTAAGTTGTCGGCTTTTATACACGCGAACTAGCTTAACCAACTCCCAACTCTCAGCTCACGGCTCTCAACTCCCAACCTCCTAAAGGTCGTTTTTGTTAATACTCGCAATATTTCATTAAATTTCATTTGGGAAACTTTTTGCTAAAACAATAATAATTTCTTTGGGTTTTTGTATTCCTAACTTTATTTTGTTCTGGTTGTTGCTACTGGTGTTGTTGTTGTTTGACAATATGGCTTAGTTTAGGTTGTTTTCATAACCCTATAAATTTATCAAAAAAACGAGAGAGAACCCAACAACAACTATAAAGAAAGATTGAAAGAGAATGCGCATGAGAAAAACTTTCACGCCACCAAATTTTCGCATAGTACTGTTGTTGCCATTTAATATCTTCTTCTATATCTACTTCATTTATTTTTTTGCTTCTTATCCATATTTATGTTTATTTTTTTACCATTTTCGTAAATTCTCCTTATTGTTTTATTTCATTTTATTTGACAATTTTTTTAATTTCTTAATTGACTATTAGCCAAATGAATGATGACTAAATTACTTAGTGAATTAATTAAATTGAAATAGAAGAATACAATAAGTCACTGTGATACTTAGGAAAAAACATTTATAATTATGTATATGTATAAAAATAGGAACTTTAATAAATTCAAGAAGAATTAAAAAGTGGAATAAAATAAAGCCTACTTCACTGCGCATCTTATTCATTTATCATCAATTAAAAAATCACTACTATCATGATGTACTGATTAGATTAGAGAAGCACCTCGACAATGGAACCTCAGTTGAACTTATGATTCGAGGTAATTTCAATGGATAATAAAAACATTGTACGTTAAATACATTAAATATTTTTGGAAAAGTAAAAATTTATATCAATAAAAACTCTTAATTAATTGTTTCTCTACGATAAGTTGTCTGTTGTAAGTATATCGTGTTCATTGTTTCGACATTTTATGTTAAATAATTTCTAAAATCGATAAACAACATTTACTATAATTAAAAAGGCAGACCAAAAAAGAGACTTGCTAATCACAGATGATTCATTTATCAATAATAAAATTCATATAAAAAATCAAAGACCATTTTTATTTTTTTGTTTTGCAACTCTTAACTTTGCGGAACATACCGAATTTGCTTTTCAAAATCACATTTTTATTCTCTTTACTCATATTGTGACTAGGCATTTTCACTTTGTTTCGACCTTTGTAAAGAATGGAAAGATGTATGGGGAAGCTCCTTAAACCTTCGGATTGACACAGAGAACACAATGAGACTAATATGCTTCGAATGTTGATATATATATCTTTATAGTATAAAAAAAACACTGCACGGATCATTCACGTAAAACAGGACAACTTCTGCTCGGGAATCAGTTCTAAATTCTTAAGAATCCTTTCATTATTTTAATGTCTCGTGCATATTTCACTCATTAGATAAAATTTGCAATTCTTTGATACAGTAGTAGTGGTCATTAAAATTTCATTTTGTTTTTATTTCTTGTTTAATATTTGTCCTATTTTTTTGAATAATTTCGGTTTCTTTTCTTTTAATTCTTCATTTATTTAAGCACTCATTAACTCATTCAGTAAGAATAAGCGCGCTTCATTAATTAAGCTTAGTGTCTATGCTATGCCAAAATAAAAACCAAACAAAAAGACAATGGAACACTTTTATATACTGGAAACTTTGGTTGTCATTAATATAAATATATATGTGTGTATATATGTGTCTATATACATGTATACGCATACATAGACAAACATAGATATCCATTTTCACACACACTTGTATTTAACTATTTAATGTGTCGCCTCTAACAACAAGAAGAACAACACAACAAAATGTCAAATAACAAGGATAATACGAAAGGAGTAGTTCGAGTGAGTGAGAAACATAATACCCTTCTATATTTTCATTCCTTCCTTACTTTCACCTGTGTTCCTTAACACCCTTTTCATTGCAACAAAAGCAACAAACTCATTTGTGGTCGCCATTAAGGTTAAACTTTTCTACGATGAGTATGTAAACGGAGTAAAAGGATTCACAGAAAGAGTATGGGAAGCGGGAGATTTGAAGTGGATGCAATTGAGTGACAAAGCAAATTCCTTTAAACAGGTGACAGTTGGTGTGTGGTAGCATTTTGTGGTCTGATGCAGTAGATTCAGACAGAAGAGTACAAAGCAATCTATGCCATCCATGACATTGTATGCGGGTTCTCTAAAGGACAAAAACTTTTGACTGTTGGTTTTTTTTTTTTTTTTTTTTGTTATTACTGATACATTGATACATACTAACATTGATAACAACAGCAACAACAATACAGGAAGAGAGAGATAGTGGGAGGAAGAAACATAAAAGACCTGAAAATAGTGAGAAAAATAACACTAATTATCGTATTTTGTTTTGTAACATTTTCATTTCGATGTCCTTTTTTCAAGTTTTGGTACACGTACATTTCTTCTTCCATTGTTAGAATAGTTTGATTTTGTTTCATTGCGTTTAGATTGGTTGCCTAAATGACAATTTGGGAGTAGTGGAAAATTGTGAGAATAAAAATTGAGAAAATTCATTAGATATTTCTAGATTTGTGTATCCTAAAGCAAACAATGAACTAACAATTTTGAAAGTAAAAACTTTTCGTAAACTCATAGAAATATCCAATCCAACTGGCCATTCTTAGTTCAGGTGTTGACCAACTTTATATAACAATAATAACAAGGATACGAGAAATAGATAATTTCATTAATAACTTATTCATCTCTTTTATCACTTTCATTCATTCTGCATTAGTGGCCCCCAATTCATTACTATGTATATGTTGTAATTTGTGGCAAAGAAAGGTTTCCTACATTGATGCCGTGCAAAAAGTACTTTGTTGCATTGGATTGCATGTTTTTCGATAGTAATTTCCTTTGTGCATGCACATTCACCACACCTATAAATTTATTGTATTTTTGAAAGTATGCAACACTTTTTTGTAGCAATTAATGAGAAAATTGTCTAGGTGCTTGATTTTTGAGCATTAAAATGAATTTAAATTCAAATTGCAATATAAGACACGATCCAAGGATATTGAATATTTCTTTATTTGTCAAAGATTGTGAGAGAATAGTAAAACCAAAGCAAAGCAAACCATACAAAATAAAACAGAAATAAGTTAAAGCGAGCAAATGGAGGAGGAAGTAATGTATTTGTGTTTGTTTATCTGGTTGTTTGTGTTGGTATATGTTTCAATTTAACTGTAATATATCAGCACATAGATACTCTCATGTGTGTGTGTGTGTGTGTATGTGTGGAGAAAGTTGCTTGTCCACTCGATGGAGCAATGATATTTGGTTGCCTGTTTACTGTTGCTGTTGATTGCTTCAATGGCCAAGGCAGGATAGAATGAAGATTGTAATAACGATGATGATAATAATGATGTTGATGAGTATGTGTCGAAGTATCATTCACATACTCAAACTCATACATGTTTTTCAATCTTCATCCCATTCTCTCTCTGCATATCTGTGACTTTTGTTAATGTGTTCGAGAATAAATGTCATTTGGGGTCTTCTCTTCACTCGCCACTTGCTTCCACTCTAAGAATGAAGCACTTAAGGCAATTCATTTTAATTAATATTATAATTAAGTAAAGTCAGCCAGATCGAAGGACATCCATATGACAGATGAAATAGTAGAGTAAGAATAATAAGAAAAACTGTACAAGTATCTGAACTGAACTGCACTGCAATGAAATGAGATGAGCTGAACATTATTCAACTGAACTGAACTGTACTGGACTGTACGGTACTGTTCTGTTCTGTTCTGTTCTGTTCTGTTCTATACTGAACTGAATTGAACTGTTGTCATGTGTGACATGAAATGCATTAAAATGCAGCAAAAGTTGAAGCGTTAAAATTGATACAGTAACAATAAAATGCTTGCAACACAGAAAACCATTCACGCATATTGAGCCTTACACACAAACACATACATACAGAGTAATGCAGTAATACATAATGTATTGACGATTATGGTGTTGGCTTTAGGGTGTATCACTTAAGTACCATCATTTTATATCCTTTACTTCTCAGTTCTCTTCTATATCTTCCATTTGGCATTTTGTTATTCTTTCATTACATTGTTCTGCATTTTCTTATGCGTTTTTCATTATTTTAATGAATGAAGGAATGAATGGTCGAGGAAAGAGCATCTCATAGCAAAATATTTGAAAAAATGCTTGGGACTATTATTATGAATAAATTTTAAGGCAATAACAAAATGATATGATATTTGATCGAATTTTATTATATAAATTAACTAAATTATAATAATTACTTACCTAGAACTGCACTATGTGCATTAATAAATTGGGAGCACAACTATTTTAATTAGTTTTTAAAGGTCATAGACCTGTAACAGCGCTATGTGCTTTAATCAGTTATGAGTCTCAAATCAAGATTAAATTAGTATCCTCATTTCATAACATTAAATACCTTAGGCTATCAGTGGAACATGTTTGATGTTCGATGAACGGCATAAATAGCTGCGATCATTAATCACCCGCACCGCATGTTATGCCGCTACACCCATTAACCTATGGGAGATGTTATTGCCCTACAGCATTTTCGAATGTTATGTTAACTTATAGCATGTTATTCTAGAGAAATTCGCATTATAAGTGTAAGAGGCATGGACTTTAAATATCAAGGACGTCATTTGGGGTCTCATTTTGGAGACCTTTTGCGGTTATCTAAGAACTTAGATTCCATTATATACACTCAACTATGATATATCAATCATAATCATTCCTAAAACAATATGTGAGTTAATTCTAAGTACATAATGAATTTTTTGTTGTTGTTTAAATATTTAAGTGGTAATTTTGTTCATATAAGTAGTTAGGTATACTAGATGGCAATGGTATCCAATTTGGCTAGTTTATTGATTTTGTAAGTATGTCATGCAACATCTTCTGAGTGAGTACAAAACTCAGTCTACAGGACAAGTATATCTACTCTGGAAATCGACTCGCTTGATAAACGTTGCGAACTTTAAATTATCGAAGGTGATCGTCTTTGGCGGTCTATCTTACAAAAACAATAATGACATTTAAAGTTTACTTTTCCAAAGAGTAGTTGAATTTAAATAAATTTCATATACAAAGAACGCTAATTCGGACTGGCCCAACTATGGGATTTGCCAAACTATATCATCTTTCTCCTATATTTTCAATAACAAGAGATTGATTGAGTTGGAGTTGAGTGACTTACACTAAAGCTCAAGAGGAGCAAAAAAACTTTCTGGGTGATAAAAAAAAAACACACACAAAACACTTGAAAATGCATTAAAGCGAAACAAATTGGATGCGCAGCAATTTTATTTTAAAAATTTTCTTTCATTTTCATATTTCTATTTTTTTAAGGTTTTTGAATTTTTACAAAACTTTTTTTGCAGGTTTGTTTGTGTTCACCGGCTAAGTTTTCATTCATTCTGATCCTCTTGAGTGGTTTTCCAAAGCAGCAGTTTAATGCAGTCAGAAGTGCCGCAGTAAATTCGCCAAAGGCAAAACAAACTTTACCGCGTTGCATCGCCATAGAGAGAATCACAAGATTCAACAAAATAAAAGCAACATGGATGAACTATTTTAACATCATCAACACCGTAATCTTCATCACTATCAGCATCTCCATCACCATCACCATCAGCATCACTATAACCATCACCATCACCATCAACAACATCGAATATATTCTGTGTAATAAACGCCATCGGCAACTCCAAAAATTCACATGCAAGTCAAGTTCTATTAAGTCACCACAACACAACATATACACACACACATTTATAGTTTAGTGTACGTCTGTGTGTGCATATATATACTATATGTGAGCTTAGCAAGTTACTTGTCTTAGTAGTTGTTGCCTTGTCATTGCGGCGGATTTTTTAATTGAGTTACATGTTGCTGCCGTTTGATGATGCGGCTGTGGAAACTCTTTCCTTTCCAAAATTGAAGGACAGAAGCTTTTAGCTTTCAACAACAACTTTGTTTATTAACTGCATAGCATCAGTACAATAAAAGCTACAACAAGAATGTTTATATAAAAAGATTAAAACAGATACATGTGTGTATAGTTCAAAAAGAAAACTCAAAGTACTTTTCGATTGATCCAGTGTTCATTGTGACTTACTGATGCAACTTACTACTTAGGAAGAGTAGAAGAATGTTTTCTTGTCTTCTTGAAAACATTCACTGCAAAGGTTTCTTCTAAAATCTGATTGAACGTATGTAATTCAGATACTTAAGATACTTCAAAAGACTCCAATGTAAGTTTCTGGTTAGAATAGTTGATGCTGCTATGAATACTACAATTCATCAAGATCTTCAGATATCAAATGAAATTAGTAGATTCAACTGAAGGCTGATCTTGCCAATCAGAGTCTCAAACTCGGATGAGTACTCGTATATTCAAACGGAATTTGCAGTAAACCAAGTTTAACAGAAATTATTTACACTTATTTATTGTTGCGGTAGTTGCCTGATTGATGCCGAATGAAAGAGAGATACAATTTCGACAAATGTCGATCCCACTTGTTATGGTTACTAAACAGGTTTTTCTTACAACTAAAATTTAATTTTTGAATTGATTTTTACAAAGAACGCAACAATTCCAGAGAAATTAAAAATAAAAGTAAAAGACAAATTACAAAACAAAAACAAAAACAAAATAATGAGATTTTACTAATCTTTTGGATGGAACGCTCAATTTCAATCATTCTCCATTACTAGGATTATCAATCAAAAAATTTTATAAGCATCCATAATGATATTCAGCAATTATATCCATCGAATAATAAATAAACTGTTACAAAAAAAAAAAAGTATTAATTTTTAATAAACACAATATACCTACATTAAACTAGAAAACTTGGAACAAATAAGTACAGACAAACATTTCAAGCAATG
The DNA here is from genome assembly GCA_035041805.1 of Amiota mariae. Classification (NCBI taxonomy): domain Eukaryota; kingdom Metazoa; phylum Arthropoda; class Insecta; order Diptera; family Drosophilidae; genus Amiota; species Amiota mariae. Next base: position 277,335 of record JAWNKV010000665.1, read on the forward strand.
GGAAACCACAGCAAATATCTAAACGTGTAATTATCGCTCTTAATTGTAAAATGGGTAAATAAAAAGTAACATATATATATATTTAATATTGGGGAAAAAAAAAACACTCAAGTATTTTAAATCAATAATAATAAAAATAAATTCCCAAACAGTAAAACAAAAATAAAATTAAATTGAATCTGGGAGAATTTCCAAGATTACATGACTTTAGACCAATCATTAGATGGTAAAAACTTCAAATAAAAAATATCTTGAATTCATCAAAACTTTATATTGGAAAGCAAATAAAAAAAAAAATTAAAAGAAGATTAACTCAAAATATATTATTAAACAAATTTGTAGGGTTTTTCATTTTATCCCATTTAAAATGTAATGAATTTTAAAGGGACAAAATAATCATCAAGAACAAGTACATAAACACTAGAGAACAAGAAAAAAATATAAAATATTTAAAAACTTAATTCAAAAATAAGAATTAAATTTAAAAAAGTACTTTGGCAATATACTCGTATGTATGTTTTAAATTAAAAAAGTAAGACTTTATATGCAAAATTATTTCATTTTGACTTCTTCAATCAAAATTGAACTTATTTTAGATATGCTAAAATTCAAGTTATTCTAAAGTTAGTATAAGTCCATCTGAGGGAACTAAGTATTATTTTAGTTACAAAGTAAAAGAATCAATTTTCCATTAATTAATTAACATTAATTTACATTCATTTGATCTAAAATACTGATATTCGTATAGTCAGATTCCATCTGAGGGCAATAAGTAAATATTCCATTAGGTTGTTTTTTTTATATTGTACTTAGTTTGGTATAAGCATTAAAAATTGTATTTATTTGTTTATGTTCTAAAGGCAATACAATGTCAATAATGAAGCAATGAGTATCTTCAACCTTAGTTATATATTAGACAGTTTTATTTTATTTTTGTTGTTTGGTATTAAATTAAAATTGAAATTATTTTCGTATCTAAGAAGCTGTTCTGATTCGTGTGGTAATTTGGTGAATTATTTTATTCGTTATTTAATTAGCGTTTCTTTTTTTGATATTTTCTTATTAAATTGTTACGGAATTTTATTTTTTAGTTTTTGTTCTCACATATCAAATAAAATAATTAATTAAAATTGCGTTTAAGTAATTTTACCCATTATTTTTTTTATATAATGATAAAAATATCGAGACAACACTTTCTATTCCTTATCTACCATATTTTCTGGTCTGGTTCAGTTTGTTGGAAGAGAATTTTTTTTGGTAATTCTTTACTATGTTCCTAGTTTTATTCTATTTGTTTTTATATTTCAATCGATCGTTTTAACATTAGGATGCCAAATTTTGGTAAAATATGCCTTTTAGTATTCCATTTTTTTTATTTTTTCCCTAATTTGGGTTTTTGATCATATTCTTTTTACATTTATTTAGGAGGTTCTTATTCATTATTGCTTAACCAATAAGTTGAAAAATTTTGAAATTTTTCAATTTTGCTTTTAGTAATGGAAATGAAAAATCCTTTGATTTTTAGAAATTATTTCCAAGTATATCATTGATTTTTTGGTCCCGAGTTGGTTTAAAGGAAATTTTCTTTATAAGTTTGCTGCTTAACCAGTATGAGAATATTTAATTTTCATATTCGTTTCACAATGTTGAAATCGAAATTTGTATTAATCTTTTCATGTTATGAATTGTGGATTGGAGTGTGGTAGTCTTGATCATGGTTATTGTTATTGAAAAAGTGAAAGGTGTTCTAACCCTGGGAGTCTGCCTCCTTAGGGTGGTGAAATAATTAGAGTGTCCACATACTGGAAGAAACATAATGTCTTCTCCTTGATACTTTTTTAAGTCAGAATAAGTGGCTTTCATTAACCAGTCTCTGATTCCATCATTCTTCAACAAAAATTCTCTTGCTTCATTTCACACTTCTATGGAATTGGGATTTCCCACTTCTATGGAATTGGGATTTCCCACTTCAACTTTAACATTGGACATTTGACCAAACTTGAAGTAGATGATGCATGGATCCTTTGTGGTGTCAGAGATATCAATAGGAATACTGGGCGTGACAGGAGAAAAAGGGTGATTATCCAATTTTAATGAAAACTTATTCACAAGTTTGTCCAACTTGTCACAAGATTGTTGATTTTGATTGACTGTCATCTGAATGGACTTCTGCAATGATTATATATTCTGTTGCATGGTGGAGACGGCATTTATTACTGTGTCTACATGTTCCCTTTGTTTTGAGGCTACAGCAAGAACTTGATCAGTCAAAGAATGGACCCCCATCTCTAGAAACCAAGCTTTGCCATCATCATATCCTATTAGATAACCTCAAATAAACGACCCGACCTCACTAATGGTCCCCTTTGTGAGGAGTCTGATTGACTCTTGATATAATGGCATCAAAAATTTGGGGTCTTGGTTGCCAGACATTCTTGCAAGCTGGACTTTGGTATTTGTATCCAAGATTTCCCGGAGGGTATGACTCAAATTTTCTGTGCTGCGAGTCTGGGTTTAAAGGTCCTTAACATAAGTGCATCCGCGAGAGGGAGGACAGGGTGATGCTTTCATGAACGGGACTGGGACTAGTGCTGTTCTCTCCTTCTTCTAAATATGGTTCTCTCCTATCCACGCAGCTTTCCTCCTGTGCCCTTGCGAAGAGGGTGAGACACTTCCCAGCTCCTCCCTCTAATTCTGCTGGTGTCCCCAACCCCTGACAGATATTGATTAAATCATGGGAAACCACATTGATGTCTAAATTGTCATCTGCCATTTTGATTAAGGTTTTTCGACTTTTTCCTCGTCTCAACTTGCTAACAACTTTAATTGATAAATCCTTTGGTTTTGTTGTAATTATCTTCTCATTTGATTTTATCTTCATGGTTACTTTTCTTTTTATTGGTTATGGTAAATTTTAACTTTGTAGATCATTAACAATCTTATTACATAATCAGGAGAGAAGGTTTCGTTATCTTTGTTTAACTAATGACAACAGACTAGTAATGAATCTTACGTCATCTCTTATGTCGGTATGTAAACATTGAATAACTTTGAAAACAAAAAACAATCGATTTTTATATACGATATGAGGTATTCTTATTCAATGTAGTCCTTTGCAATTTATTTGAACTAGTTTTTGAATACAACATCAATTAGCTGGCCGCCTTTATTGGTCACAGAAAAATGTGTCATTTTTACTGCGTTTTCCATTACTTTTTCGATCATCTCGGACGGTACGAGTATAGCGATGATTTCGGCGCGAAAGTTTGTCTTGAACTCGTCATTAGTCTGAGGCTTGCTAGCGTATACTTTAATGTTCAAATAACCCCACAAAAAAAAGTCCGGTCAAATCTGGAGATCTGGGTGGCCAGTCAATGTCGCCTCTTTTTGTGGCGTAGCACATGGCACGTGGTCTTGTTGAGTAACCATTGATCTCGTGTGAATTTTCCGTTCCCCAAAAGCGAAAATTTTGTTATTAATGCCGCCAGAGAGTATGAAATGGGTCTCATTGGTCATCAAAATTTGTTTCTAAAAATCAGATGCAGTGTCTACAATTCGCGCGACTTGGATGGTCTGTCGGCAATATTATTTGTGTTAATTGCACTTTATACGGAAAAAAATTCAAATCATAATTCAAACTGCGCTGCAAAGTGGTTCCACTGACGCCAAAATGCTGAGAGCAGTGACGATACGACACATTTGGATTCTGGGCAACGCTATCTCTGACCGCTTCAACCAGTTCATTGGAACGTCTTGGTCGTTGAAGAACGGCGTGTTGACGATCTCCCACTATCCCGTGCACTATTTCGGCGTGTTATTTCGATGTGAAGCGATTTAAAGTTCAAATTGTACTGAATTGACGTTTCAAACACATGTCTACTCAAGTCAATCGATTGACCAATGTCAAAGTTAGGCAATACAATAAAAGTTGGCCCAATCTGTACAATTATTCCCACAGCCGTTTACATTGTTTCTTTTTATTTTGGAGCTTATCTTTCGTACAGTGTAGAGTATTGGCCCTAACACACTTCCTTGTGGCACACCTTTGGAGTTGTGCGAAAACGAGAAAGTAAAAAATAATAGTGTCCGATCTCATCGGTGATCATTATAAATAAACAATAACCAAGTGAATTCAGAAGTGCAGTCTATTTAATTAGGAATCCAAACTGCATAAGGAAGCTGGGTAGTACTATTGTTAATTATAACAAAAGAATTATCATTTAACAAATTCAGAGATTAACGGAAATAGAGAGAAATCTTCAGAAATCTTCAAGAACTAAGGATAAGGACTAAAAAAAAATAACGTTTATTGTTCTGTTCCTTTTGATCAAAATATAGGAATAGAAGGTAATATAATCGTCAAAATACTAAAAGAAATAAGAAAAAGAGCCAAAAGGCAGAACAGTAAAAAACAAAACAAGAAAGAAAATTGTGGCAGAATGAAGGGCGTCGTCACACCATCAAATCCATAGGTGTACATCCTGATTTTGATCTATGGGCGACGAAATTTCAGAAATTTCCAAAGAACACTTAGCATTTAGTAGTACTACATTCGTTGGCTCAATTGGGCTTAGTCTAGGTCCAGAGTGCGGTTTGTTACTTCTTTCGCCTCCCTCGGTACGGCCATGATCAAATCGGTTGGTAAGGTAAGAGACAAGTGAAAAGGGAGCGGTGAAATGAAGGGAAAACACTTAAAAATAATTACGAAGACGCGAGCATGACACTTTGCTAAATTGTTCGTAAAAAACATAGTCACAACACAGAACAGAACAGAACAGAACAGAACAGAACAGAACAGAACAGAACAGAACAGAACATAACAGAACAGAGAAGTTATAGAAAGGATGGAGGTTGGTTGATTTTAAGGATATACGAGTATAAGAATAACATAAGTAAAATAGAAAAAAAGAAATTGTGAGTAGAAGGAACTTTGCGTTTATATATTTAATTTATTATGTGTGCACTTAGTTGGAACACTTTAATTACTGCTCTGTACCATACTGCAATTTTTTCCACACACTTTCCCTCATATCATCTCATTTTTATACAATTTACAATTACAGATAAGGACAAACTATATGAATGTTGCATAATGATAAGGATGATGGACAAATATGGAATAGGATTAGATGTGGAAAGACTTTGCAATGATATCGTTCGTAATAATGTGCAATGCTGTGGCTTTTTTTGCTTTCCTTCAGTATTTTCCGTCTATCTTCATGTTCATGTCTCCTCCATTTCACGCTTATTAAAAAAATTACATATTTCAGATCCAAGAATTGTCACAGCATGTTGGAGAATGTGTTATTTGTTGTGAAGCATGACTTGCTGGAAATACATTTTTAAATTTATTTCCTATCTAGTTTTTGTTTTTTTTTTGTTTATTTTCTTCATTTCTCATTTAGTAATAGAATTTTGTTGTTGTTGTTGATCATGTCCAGTTCAGTGGTTTTTCTTTCTGCAACCCTTCCTTTTCTTTCTTTATAATCTTTTCACCCTTTGTTTGAATGTGTATATGTTCTCTCTGTATTTACTTTTAGTCTTTTTTTTTAAACTAATAATTTTATCATTTTCATTTTTTATAATTCTATATGTATTCTATATATGTACCATATACTTCGTATTATACTTCTTTGACCTTCTTGGTCAGCCTTTTTTCTAATTTTCTGCTTAAGCTTTTATAGTTTTTTTTTTCTCTTGTTTAATTCTCTCAGAGCATGATAACTTTTCTAATATACTTTGACATTGTTTTTTTTCTTTGCTTTGCATTTCTATTTTTATCTTTATTTTTCTTTTTTTTTTTTTCTTCACACATTTCTTATATATTCTCACTTATGATGACCGACATCCGACGACGACAACCATATTTATAATATTTCTTCTGTTTTTTTTTTTTTTAATCCTTTCTAGTCCTTGTTTCTATGAAGGACACACTATTACGTACTACACCACATACGTTTCATGTACTCATAAACTCTTGTTAAAGCAAGTGTATGTGGCGTGGCGCGGCGTGGCGTGTTTCAGTTTTATACGATGATTTTCCCTATTTTCATTCAGTTCAGTTTTTGTACTCTTCACGCAATGAATAGTATTATAAGTTCGTCATGAAGTTTGTAAAAATAGGAACAATACTGGGTAACTGTAATTAAAAATCTTTAATCATTTTTTAACAGATTCACATAAATCTTCATGAATTGATTGGAATGTGAATACTTTTGTCTTTCTCATTTTCTTTTATCCTTGCCTTTTCTATTAATTTACTTTCTTTTCACATAGCACATTTATTTTTTCTTCGTTTACTGTAGAATGTCCTTCGATGAATAAGAAAATCAAATCACAAAGCAAGCAGATGTCTTTGACACTCGAATATTTTCCAAAGTTTTCATTCATTTTTCTGCTCACTTAACTGCGCACGAGTGGGCGAGATGAGAACTCTACACTCCATACAAAATATAAAGTCACTGCCAACTACAAAACGTAAGACTAAGTCTTTGTTATTGTTGTTTTTTCGCTAAAACGCAAGTAAAATCATTTTTATTTGCGAACAACAAAAATACTGAAAAACATTGCGCCGGAAGTGACAATATACAAAAATACGGAAAAAGTACGAAAAAAGAGAAAAAAGAGAAAAAGGAATAGAAAAATGGGAAAAGAAAATCTTAAAATAAAATGAAAATAAAGAACACAACAAAACGGAGCACAACTGAAAACAGAATAACAAACTTAAACGGAAGTGAAAGTGGAAAAGGAAAAGGAAGGAACAGCGGCAATCACAGTTGTACTAAATGCGTGTAGTGTGCGTTACAAAAGTCACAAAGGGTCGAGGAGAGGAGTGAGGAGAGTAAGGAAAAGAACAACAATGACATGTGTGACATGCAACACAAGGATAACAAGCTGCTTTCGACAACTTAACATAGTTGCTTGCTTGCTTTCGTTTATTCGTCCGTTCCTCCATTTATTCTTTTCTTCTACTCTGTTTATCTTTGATTTGACATGTTGCCAACAATATTTCTGTTACTCCCCCATTCAAGTGACCGACAATATTTTTTTCATGTTGGAAGTATATTTTCTCTTCTGCTCATTGCACATGCAATTTTACCTCACCTTCTTCGTATTTCTTCCTTTCATGAGTGTTGTGTATTTAAGTAACCAAATAAGCACCGAACCAACCAACCAATATCTCATGTGTTTAGTAGAAGTTTCCTCCAAGACTGTCTACAAATGTTAAATAACTTCCTAAACAAATCTCAAATTAATAACACTGTTCAATCTTCAATCTGGGAATCTTTTACTTTAGATAATTAGGTTGATGGTTGATGGTTGATGGTTGTAATTGTAATTGTCCTTTAAATGTATTTTAAATAGAGAATTATTAGGATGCCTTGACATAAACATTTATAACACACCCATACACATTGATCTGTGTATATGGGCAAGTATCTATGTATGTTTTTGTGTGAGATTTGACATGTGTTACCACAAAATGAAATGAAAAAGGAGTTAAAATACTTTTGCACTTCACTTTTGTAGATTCTACAAAAAAACTTTTTTTTCTTTCTTTCTTTTACACTTCTCATTCGAAAGCAGAGAAAGAAAGAATGTGGGTGCTTACGAGTAGAAGAAGCCAACTTATAGCCGCTTGGGCTTGAGTTTGTGTGTGTGCATGTGTGATGCTACCGTTTCACTATTTGTGGATTTGTAAGAGATTTGCAACATTTGCTATCGTTTCATATTAAACAGAATGTCCTTATGGCTCGTTACACCCATATATATAATATATTATTGTATGTAAAGTGAATTTTATAACTTTTTTCCCCTTAATAAACAAAATTTCAAAAAAAAAAAAAAAATTATTTAAAGTGAGAGTCAGGCATTTGATAAATTAGGTGTTCCGCAGGGGCTTGCGAAACAATTTTGACCTTTATTTAACATATACGTCGTCAATTGCTTAGTGTTGGGATGGAGTCCGTGAGAACCACAATGTAGTTCAAAACGTAGTCAGCGGACAACATACGTTTAAAAAACATTGTTATAGGCATTTTTTTTTTTTCATATATGATGCGATTTTAATATCATTAGGTACTTTATTGTATAATTTACCTAATATAATAAATAAATAATTTTTATATTAAAAAATCGAGCAAAATGATAAGAGATTTAGGCAATTATCATCATATCATTTATATTATATTTAATGAGAGATTACAAAATTGTGTCAATTTCAGATTGTTATGACAAAGTGAATTGTAGTGATCCAAGGTGCAGATCTCTATGATGCGTGTCCCTGGAACGTAGTGATTAAGGGTAGAACAAGAAGAAGAAGAAGAAGAAGAAGGGAGAAGAAAAAATAATGGCGATAATGACGATTATTAAAAGGCTGATTTTGAGAACAAATTGAGTAGACGTGATTCTATGTATATCAAGAAAGGGAAGCTTGACATCCCATAAAAATTGAAAGAAGAATAGTGAAATGGAAATGTGGTAGATAAGTTGGTAGATGGGTAGGTAGATATTCATTACAGCTACATTGGATATATTCATTCTTGTTTTTTACTCGACACTCATTATCCTTTGGCTGTCTGCACATCAAAGTTAATCCAACTGGTAACTCTCGCATTAATGACTTTTGTTTCATTTTCACTTGATATTATACCCTATTCACATCTCTAATCCAATCCCATTTCTCTTTACATTGCCTATAATGATTCTCTTTCTATCTGTGTGTGTGTGTGTGTGTGTGTGTGTGTGTGTGTGTGTGTGTGTGTGTGGAAAAGTAAAACACATACATTTGTGTAAATAAAGTATGTACATGTGGTGATGCTCAAAGCATCTGTTAATTCAATTTGTATCATTATAAGGATTATGGCACAAAGCTAATGTCATCATTTATGGAATTAGTTTACTTTAATAACTCTATGCTGATTATAATGATATTAATGATAATATTAATGATAGTGATGATATATATTTTGTTCTTATATTCCATACACAGTACTCTGATATTTAATTTAAAAATGTTGTACTTTAATTTTGTATCATGGATTTAAATTCAAATTTGTCTATTAATAAAAAAATAAAATAAAATAAAATATATATGTATATATATAACAAGCAAAGAGAAGGGAAGGAGGGAACAATAAAAGAAGTGAAGAAAAGAAGAATTTTAACAACATTTTTACTGTCTTCAATAGTAGTATGTAGTAGTTCTTTCATTGTCATTTTCAGTGCTGCCTTTGTGAGACTGACTGCCATTTTGAATGCTTGTTTTGGGCTTCGTTGGGCTCCATTGAACTTTGACAAAACACAAAATAAAGATGAAAATTCTTAAGAAAAACTGTAACGAATGAGTTTAGTCAAGAGAAAAAAAAAAAGAAAAGCCAAGTAGAATATGAAACTTGCATGCCAAAGAGAACATGAGCATGAAGGAGACATCAATGTGAACGTGAACATGAATAGGGAAATGGAAAAATTGAGGCAGAAGAAGAGAGCAATAGACATGATTTTGATTAAATTTCCAATAGTGATGATGAAGCTTTTCTTTTCCTTTTCCTTTCTTATTTTTTTTTTTGTTTTTTTTTTTTTTTGTTTATTCTTTAAGACCGAAAGCCTTGAAAACGAACAACAGAAAACGAAACAAAGTTTGATTCTAAATTTGGTCTCCAAAAAGGGAGTTAGTCCTTTTAATCAATAGGACACAAGTATAGTGTGGAGAAATGTGTGTATACAATATAGATTTTAGTTTCTAATTTATAGATATCCTTCTATCAACAAAAACAGAAATTCAAGTAATAATGAGAAACAAAACCGGACGAAGAAACTGGAATGGAGGACAACAGCAACAACAGTGGCAACATGTACCAACATTTAACCCCCATGAAGCTAAAGTTAAAGCTGAAGTTAAAGCAAGGAAAACTATGTGAGTGGCAATAATCTTAGAATAAGAGACTTAAAGAAGCAGAAGACAAACGAACGAAGAAAGTAGAGTAGTGTATGAAGTTGAAACCTTTTGCTCCTTGTTGTCTGTGCTGTCAATGATTTTTCTCTATTTCCTTCCAAGTCATTTCTTTTATTCTTTTTTTTTACGCGTGGTTATCAATTTCCAGACACGACATTTTAAGTTTCATCCTCCTCGTCCTCATCCTCGTCGTCGTCATCGCGTATCCGACACATGACCATCTGTACAATGCATTTGGTCTCCTCATTCTAAAAGAGAGTCATAGTCTAAGTGTCGTCCATATACGAGTTACACAGTTTGGTTTTATACTCAGCATGAACAGTATTAGAATGATAACAGATAGTAGCATCACAGCACCACAGTCACTATCAAATGATTAAATGTGTACAAGAAAAATTTGTGAAAAATAAATAAGGGAAAAAAGAAAATCAGAAATAAAGCTAAAATCATGAAAAAAGGGCACTCATTTTCATACTAAAAGAATGAACAAGAAGATATAGAAGATAAAGGAATCAAAGCATTTTATATCGAGGAAAGTGAGAACACAGTGTGAAATAAACGAATTAAATGAGATCCAACAAAATGATAAAGTGTAGAATACGTTGGTGGAAGAGTTAAATATTCATTGACATCTTTTGAAAACCCGCAGCTTAGATGCAATATCTATCCATGGTTAGCACTTTTTTACAATAAGAAGTATAAGTATGTATAATCATTTATGAATTCTAAAAATTTAGCACCAAATGGGATCTCGATCCTTTTAAGATTTTCATATAATTATTCACTTAAAATAACTTTTTGTTAGTCCTGCTGGTACTCCTTCAGTCATCTCAGTTCATCTCAGTATACTTAATTTTCGTCTCATGATATTTAATTGAATTGTGATGTGATGTGAATGAACAAGCAAATAAATGAATGAAGGATCAAATGAACAAAAGAAAAGAAGAAATTAAGAATGAAACGAAGGATGGATGGAAGAAAAGAAAGAAGAGAAAAAGATAAAAACGCATTGCTTTGATCCATTAATTAGTTTCATGCAGCATTAAGCAATACCCTTTAAGTAAGAATGTGCAACATACTACTTTACTCTCATAGTAGAAAATCCGAACCAACTAAGGTTCAGAAAAGAAATCAAAATGCAGAATTAATTGGTTTTTAAATGTTTTACTTATTTTTTCTTTAATTCTCATTTTGGTGTCTTCTTTGCCTTTGCCTGCCAGCCTGCCTTGCTCTCTGATTCTGACTTCTTTTAGTTACTTATATATTTCCCTCTTTTAAAACGAGTTGGAGATGTTGATTTCAACTTTGCATAAAAATGCATTTTAATGAAGTGAAGATTGACATTGTGCAATGGTAATTTAAATAAACTAGGAATATTTTACTTTTGTTATATTACAAAGTGATGAATCTCTTGCTGAATTTTTCTTAATCCATACTATTAAATCTGATCTAATGTATACTTTATATATACTTTCTGTAATATATATTGTTATATAATAGATTATCTGATAGTGATGGTGATGATGTTAATGCTGTTCACAAATATACAATAATTTTATATTGTTCTTTAGTTAATGGATAATGTCGAAGGGTCTTTTGCTTTCTTTTTGTTTTCTCTATTCATTCAATCAGGCAAAATCTTAGTATCATCATCAATATCATTATTGCAGATTATGATCGGGCTTAAATAGAACAGATTTCTTAAGATGTTTAGTAAGAGTAATGAAAGGTCATTAACGTCATTACCATTTTTCTTTTATGCACTCATTCATTTATTTATTCAATCAATATAGCATTAACAAAATATGTTAACTTGTTCCTTTTGAACATGTTGATCAACTTGACGTTCTGGAATCGGGGTTTGATTGCTTTGTTACCAGATGCGATAGCGTGATGGAAATGCAATAAAAAATTAATTATCAATTAATTGCATGTCACGCCACAGCAACTACATTGAGTACAGCATATTACAACTGTATTTGGGAATAAACAATATTATTAGATTATAATAATCTTAATGTCTGAATGCCAAACTTTAGTTAGCAAAAGAAATCAAGAAACCATTATCAAACTACACATTTTTTGTGCCTCTTCACTTATAAATATTCTACATTTCATTAGAATATTGCATTTCTATACTATTTTTACTGTTTGTCCTTTAGGACACATTGTAATTATAAATAAATAGCAAAAATCATATGTTGTTAACATTTTTATAAGTACTTCAAAAAAATTAAAATTTATCTTTAAGCATCAGCAAATTTGATCTATGTAACTTTCTGTCTTCCCATCTTTCTATCTGTCTGTCTATCTATCTCTCTTTTTGTCTGCATGCCTGTCAGTTTATCTTCCAAAATATACAAATTTAATTGAAAACAATTAAGAAAACAATATGAAAAATTTTTAGAATGTTCATAGTACATACATAGATTAAATGAAGTAAGAAATATGCAGTTAAAGCAGAAGGAGAAACAAAAGAAATTTTACAAATTCAAATTTGAAGTTAATTGAAAATTAATTTGATTATATGTTTACCAAAAACTTAAGATATGTTAAAAGAAAAAAAGTTAATAATCAACTCAAATCAACTGAACTGAATTGAACTGAATGATGAGAATGAATATGCTGAAGTATAAAAGAGTAATGAGGAGAAAGTTATGAAGGAAAAAGAGAACAGTGACAGGATAGTCATATTATTGTAGATATGAAATATGACAAGGTAGAAATGACAACAAACGAGAAAAAAGATATGACAGACAGCTGAGTACGTAGAGTATTTATTTAAACTCATATTAATTATTTTAATTTATTGATTTCCGTCAGTATATTTTGCATATCAAAACCACACACAGTGTAGGCAATAAGGATAAGAGAACAATTGACAAGCCGCATATGAAATCCACATTTTTTTTTTTGGTAAAAACCAAAAGAAAACAAATAAAAGCATAAGTTATAGTTACAAAACAATAAATAGAACAAAATATAAATATATTCGGAAGAGTGAATTATAAAAATGATAGATAGATAGATAGATATATATAAGTACATACATTTGTATTTGTTGTGTATTGTGTATGTTATCGCAGATACTCGTATATTGAATGATGTTTACTTCAACTTTGACTCTTATTCATTTATTCATTTGATTTGTCAACAATAAACTGATCTGTGTGTATACAGAATCTTGTATATATTGAATATTTTTCTAATCCCAATTGGTATTCAAAACTAATGACTAAAGATAAAGCAACCATAATACTCAATAAGAACAGAAACAATAGTGAGTTTGTCTCTTTCTCTGTCTATATATGTGTGTGTATCTTTCCTAAATGACTATAATATTGATTTCAGATTGGGATTCAAATAGCTTAGAGGCCATAAAAGCAATTAAATTTGTATTTATATAGATCAATAAGAAATGACATTAGAGGAAACCATCATCTTCATCATCATTATGATCATCATCATCATCATCATCACAATCATAATCATGGTTCAATGTACATAAGAATATATTAAAGTACAATATATCATACGTATAAGTATGTAAAGTATGTAGTGTAAAGTATGTAGTGTAAAACATAATTTGGAAATGGAATTGATAATCGAAGTTATGGTAAAGAAGACAATACAAAACAAAACAATTAGATAAATCAATCATGCATTTCACTTAAGGGATTAAGTTCTATTGAGCAATTCAAAATTTCGAAAAAATATCAACATATTTCCATTGCATACTTTTAAGGGTAATTTATCTTCTATTTTTCTTGCAAAAATAGCAAAGAATTAGGAAAAGGAAAGTATTATTATTATATGAGATAAGGAGAATAAGAAGAGACAAAGGAATGAAAATGAGGATAAGAATTGATAATAAAACCAAAATATATTGTAATTTTGAGAAGAAAGTGCTCAAATAAATGTGAAAAAGCAATGAATTAAGTAAAAAAATACTATATCGATGAACAAACACAAATAAAGTGTAAAAAGTGACGAAGGTAAGAAATGTGAAAATTTTAAATAAAATTAGACGAGAAAGAGGGAAATTTAATCATGTAAAAACTCAGTAAGAGAAAAATCAGAAAGAAAAACAAAAAAAATAAGAAAAATTTACAGAAGACAGGAAGAAAGTCAGGAAAAAAACAATAAAAAAAAGACAGAAAGAAAAATAGAAAGAAGTGATTATAAAGAACAAATAGTAATAATTAAGAAAAAATCAGGAAAATAATAAGACTAAGATTATCACATTCCTTGCTTCCTTGTTTTCTAGAATACATACATTTTTTTAAATAATTAACAAATGAATGAAGAAAATTGAAAATATAAAAATCTTTTTTTTTTATGGCACAAACATGCAAAGTACACAAAAGGATAAAAAGGTGACTTAATAAAATACACGCAATCACACCCACATATGTATATATATATGTATATACATATATGACCACATGAAACAAATAAAGTAATTGACGCTCTTATTATATAGTCCATTCTATTCCATCCGACCATATGGGCTAAAAACATGAGTATTATGAATGAAAGATGGGTAAGGGTGGCATTTACCCTCACATGGTGTAGAGGGTGGTGTAGAGGGTAGGGCCAAAATAACATGACAGAATAGATAAAAAAATGGGCAGAATTTAAACTAAAAAGGATATGAGAAAAAAAACTGTGGACAGGCAAAGAGTCAGAAAGAAAGTAACTAACTAACTAACATCAAGCAATACGAGTATTAGTAGGTAACCTACTTTGAAAAACACACACATACATGAATTCAGGCACCCACACATACATACATATATGTAAGTATGTATTTATTTATGACACACACAGATATTGGAAGGTATTGTTACTGTTATGCACGTGTCATGTTAACCAGAAAGAAATGACAAATAAATAAATACTCATGGATGATCGATTAAAGTTATTTGAGTTAATTATCTGACATGGATTTCCTTACACTTTCGTTTGTCCTCATTATTGATTACAACAATATTGATCATAATTTAATTGTATATATGTATTACAATCGATAAGCACTAAAAAGATCGATCAATTGTACAAAATCTCGACATGTTTGGTATTGGTAGCCACTATACCAATATATTGTAATTGGATCAGCATTGCTAGTGAAATGATTTCTTCTAAGTCTAATTCCTAGTCAATGTGCGAAAAACATAATATTGATTTTAAATAGAATGGGAATGATAATTATTGTATTTCATTATAAACGGCACATTTAGATTTGTTTTTTTTATTTTTACTACTACTACTTCAGTCTTTGTTTTTCATAATATTTTTCTATCAATGAAGAATCGGTTCTCTTAATACTTAATACTCTTATGTGGTGAAACTGATAAAAATATGCATACTTCTATATGCTCTTCTTTTGCAAAAAGTCCTCCAATTGATATACGGTAAATTATATTCCAGTTAAACCGACTATAAGGCACATTTTTCTTATTAGTTTTTTTCTTTTTTATGCAATACTTTTACTTTAATAACTTTAAAGTGCAATTTACTGTGTATGGATATATGTGTCAAAGAGTTTGTGTTCGTATGTGTGTGAGCGCCTATGTATGTGCTTGTGTTAAAAGCCTTAATAAAATTACGATAGACTCAAAAGTTAAAGCGCCCAAGCGGATGGAAAGCGTATGTTGGTGGCAGAAAACAAGAAAAACCAAGTAGAAAGCAGTCATCATGTGTCAGAGGCATTCAATTCAGAACCAACCAAACCAGACACAACCATACCAGACTAGTTGAGCTATGTAAATCAAGACCTGCCGGGCAACTCAGGCAACTTGGTAGTAGTAGCAGCCAAGAATAATATACTCTGGTACTGATATTACTCACTCACTCACTCAGTCAGTCACTTACTCACTGACATTGCTTTGTGAGTGTTTGTATATCTCAGTGTGGGAGTACACACATATATACATCAGTTTGTGTGGGTGTGCATTTGTGTATCTTTGTAAACAAAAAGGGAGAATACCAAGAACGTAGATAGATGGCGATGGCAATGCCCACTATGGCAATATGACTGCCCTATAACCTTATAACTAATTCATGTGACCCAACCTTATGCTTTATGAATATTCATTTTTGTTTTTTTTTTTGTTGTTTTTTAATTTTTGTTGTTGCTGTTGTAATTGTAAATGTTGTTATTGTTTTTGTTACTACATGTTCTCTTGCGCTTCAATCATTTTCCTTTGAAAACCAAAAAGAAACAACAACAAAAATGAAGAAGAACAAAAAAAACAGTGAACAGAAAATGATGATGATGATGATGATGACTAGAAAAGTGACCACCATCACGATAATAATGATAATGATGGCGTTGATTATGATTATGTTAATTATGCAAACTATAAATATTGTAATGTAAAAAATGTTAATAATAATGATGTAACTTTAACATTTTCGAAGACTTCTACTTAGTTTTTGAATGTAATTTTGTAACATTTCACAAAATACTGGTACATACAGATGAAGGGTATATATTGTATAGTATGTATAAATTATGAAAAAACTTGAGAAGTTAAAGAGGTCAGGATATTTCAGAAATAATTATAAAGTTATGACAAATCACTTTCTAGCAGATTATCAAAGAAATTATCATAAAAATCTAGATAATAAATATGATGCAACTAGAGTTTCTCAGAAACAGTTATTGGATGCAAAATAAAATGGAAAATATTTTTGAAATCAAATGGTATTATTGCTTAAGTGAGTTGACTTTATTTCATTTAATAAGATCTGATTCAAGATACTGGGACTCTGTTAATTCCTGTAGGATCACTTTAAAAATAATGTGTTTATCTACTAAATCCTTTAAATTTTCACTTTTTTGTTACAACGTGCATTCTATGCAAATTCTTTCTACACCGGATTGACAAAACTAATGGGGATTAGCCAAGATTGTATAATTTTTCAAATCCAACAATAAATAAACATCTCAATTACCCAAAAGCAAAAAACAAAACTGCAATATTAGTTGATTTATGCATAAATGGTCATACTACTAGATGGATGGATATAAGTAGTTATATGTAATAAGCAAAATATTGAATGTGTGTTCATCACTTGAGTTAAGCAACCTTTTTATTCAAGTTTTTATGTGGTGAGATTGATAAAATATTGTTAATGTGTAAATATGTATTTAATGAAAATGTGATTATTACAAGGCAAATATTGTAAACTTTACCCAAAAAAATGTGGCTTCCACTATTGTTTTTCATTTGTTGTTTGCATGTTTGTTGATCCAAAAAAAAAAGGAGCTTTTTAACCCTTGTAAGGAGCAGCGCAACAAGATACATGACAGAATACAAGAATCATTTTTTTACGCCTTTGCTTATATGCGCTTGTGCCTGTTTAACGTACAAGAAGAAAAAAGGTGCTAATGGTATGTGAGTGTTGAGACATGTTTCTTGTCCTTGCCTTGCCTTTTTTTAGATTACTTTGTCATATAAACGTCAAGTTGCAAATAAGCATCTGTATGCGAGTTTGTGTGTGTGACAATTGACAAATGGGCGCACTTATATACACACATAAATACATAGAAACATGCTGAGAGACAAGACAAGGATTTTGACAGATCTGACAAATCAACGCGTCAAGTGGCAAATATTTTGCACTTTCGTTGAAGCTGCCACCGGTCGCTAAGTGAAGTAGCTGCCTGCCAACATTTTTCTTGAAAACGAAAACGAAAGTAAAGAGTAATGAAGAAAGACAAATACAAAAGTTCACTCATGCAGGCATCCTTATTATTTTTGACAAATGTATTTAAGCTGCTTAACAATCTATGGATTTGCTTCCAAGTAAAAAATTCCCATTCTCAGAGTTTTTTTTTCTTTCTTTACTATAATAATATCCTTCTTTCCGTTCCGTTCCTTTCGTTTTCTATTCTTTTTTATTTGTTAGTACTATATTGTTTGTCTTCTTCTTATGTTACTTCGAAGCAAAGACAAAAGAAAGACAAAAATAAAATAAACTTTAAAGACATTTAAGTTTAATTTGCTTGTCGTCCTTTCCATTACATTGATTTTAAATAAAAACAACACAAAACAAAACAAAACAAAACAAAACAAAACGAAACAAATCAAAAGGATATATTTCACATATGCACAAGCAACAAGAGTTTGATTCAAATTGTTTATAACATTTACAAAACTACTCCATGATCCCATCATCTCCATCCCTTCCTGACCTCACACTATATCCCTCTAAGGTTTATCAACCACAACCAAGGAAATTGATATCCAATTGGTGGGCCATGAACGTTTATTACATCATTTCACGGATAAATCTTGATAGGAGGAGACAGAGGTCAAAAGTGCTGGGAAACCTGGGTGCTGAACTGAGAGAGGAGGGGTTAGAGTTAGGCATCATGATCATGATAGTAAATCAAGGCGTGCTGAGATTACAAAGTTTTCAGTTCTCTTGTTTCAGTTACTGTTTATATATGTATTTATTTTAATTAAATAACCAAAAATAAAATTGAAAATAAAAATAAAATTAAAATTAAAGGAAAAAAGAAGTAGGACAAGGAGAAGAAGGAGGAGGAATGTAAAAGGCTGAACTAGACAAACCAATATATGATAATTAAATCATAGTAATTTTCATCATAATTCATTCGCAGTATGCTTAAGTGTGTCAAACGAAAAGGCAAAACCAAAAAAAAAAAAAACAAAAAACTGATAGATAGAAAGAAAGAATAGGTGTAATGGTGGATGGGTGTACTGAGGCATGAGACCCATTTAAATGCGAACAAAAAATGCTAAACATTTTCCTAAAAAGTCCTTACAACAACATCAACAACAATAACAGTAAAAGCAAAAGCAGCAAAAATATTAAAACATATAAAAAAATATTTACAACTTTTGGGTGTGAAATTAGACACACACATATGGTATACTTATGTATATAAATATACTTGTGTGTATGTGTGAGAATGTGCTATTAACTGTAACAGACAACGAATGTTGTCGCGCCTCCTAAGAGCGTATAAACGAGTGAGGAAAGTAATTAGACAAGTTGACACGTCCTCACTCAGAAGTAATGGAAGAGACCCAAAATTAAAAACAAAAACAAAAACAAAAAAATAATAATAATAATAAGACAATGGAAGAGATAGAAAATGGAAATGGTAGAATGCCATTGAGAGTTTAAGAAAGTTAATGTAGGGGAGGAAAGCTAAGTACTAAGTGAAGAGAGTATATTTGATTCGGTGGTTTCACTCAGTTCAGTTCAGTTTTATACATACGAGTATATCATCAATTACAAGTATTAGAGAAAATAAAATAAAAAAATTGAACAAAAATACTGTGGTATAGAATACACAAAATAAGATAAGTGATGAGTCAAATTGCTGTGTAAAATAAAGTAATTCCATCCAAACCATAGATATCCAGTAAAGATCCAAGTTCATCGATCGCACACACAATTGGATACAATCTTTATATTAGATAAATGCCATCTATTAACAAATTATTACAAGATTTCTTCGAGTAAGATTAAAATTTGAAAATTGAGAAATCCACTGATGTGTACGGAAATTATGTATTTTCATTTTGACTGATCCGATCAAAGTATAGATTTTTTTATACTATGCACATAAAAGCGCATGCACTTAACTTATTTTTCTGAATAGATTTATATATTGTACAATAATACAGTAGTCCAATATTTGGGTATACAGAATATTATGTCACATCTACTAATAATATTGTTTTGTAGTACGCCTCTCCAAAGGGTTTCATTTGGTTTAAGAATTTAAAAGCTTCCATATAAAAATGAGTTAGCCATATAATATTGTTTACAAAATCTAGTGCACATATGTATGTATATGATATTTGGTCTCATTGATCCGATTTTTGTGGAATTATCTTATCGACAGTCATGATAAATGAGTTCTTTGATATACAAGTATAACATAACATTCCAATATGCTGTAGTGCTGTAACACCTCTCATAAATCAATGGGAGTAGCATCATATTAATGTTTTAGTCATTAATAAGAAGCAGCTATTGTATTTATAACCGCTCATCGAACATCAGTCTTTATCAGAGACTCACATGTTCATGAGCTTAAAATAAGAATAATATAATATCCCATTTTGAAAAGCACATAGTGCAACTCTAGGTAAACAATTTTTTGTTTTTTTTTATTTTGTTAATTTACATATATTTATGTACATAATAATAGTATAGTTTTTATATGTTTGTATTTTGTGCCAAACATTATGGTGAAATCAAAGTACCTCGCACATGTCTAGTGTATGAAAATAAAAAAAGGAGTAATAGTATTATTCATACTCGTAGTATATAGAATACATGACATAACTAAGACAGGAAGAATCGGATAAAGGTATGTATGTAACAAACAGCACTGTGATGTGATGCACTTGTAAGCATTGTTCAAATTATTATGAAGAACATCTCAAGTGCTTCTCTATTTTTTGCCTTGTATCTTTTAACATTTTGTTTTACCTTTTCTTTTATTCTTTTCTTTATTTCTTTTTTGTATAATTTTTATTATTATTTACACTGAGCGAAATGTTTTTACCAAATAAGTATAGAAGAGGCAAAAGAAAAGTGAAATGCATAAAAAAGCAACTTGACACAAAAGTTATTTTTTGGCATTAGGACACTCTAATGCGTGGGCGTTTGTGTGTGTGCAGCTTACATTTGCGTAAATAGCTTAGAGACTACGACAACAAAAAGACATAAAATAAAATAAAAGTGAAATACTACAATAAAAAGTAAATGTTGGAGAAAGTGACAGTGAAACTGACACTGCAACAAAGCGAATATTAACTAGGGGTAGGTGGAATGTCAGAAAGAATAGAGGAAGAGGGTAATAGAAAGGTAAGGTAAGATTATGAAAAAGAGAAGAAAGTATATGTTGTCTTTCTATCTACTACAATACTAACTAAAAAATGTGTATTAGTCTAGGTGTATGTGTTAAATACAAAAGTAAAAACAAAAACAACAAGAACTATATCTATGAGGTTGTTTTTATTAAAAATGCTTATTAACAGTTCCGTGTGCAAAGAAAGAAAGAAGAAAGTGAAGGAGAAGGAGATGAAAAAATACAAACATTTAAATGAATATGTACATGGATTAATGCATGTAATACAAGTGAGTGTGTGTGTGTGTGTGTTGTGTGTGTTGTGTGTGTGTGTGTGTGTGTGTGTGTGTGTGTGTGTGTGTGTGTGTGTGTGTGTCTCAGGGTGTAAGTCTTTATGAAAAAATACTCTTTATGCCATATATTTTTTTTAATTTTTTCTAAGCAGCACTAAACACTAAGTAGTGACTGAGTCAGTCAGTGGGTGAGTGACTGAGTGATTTCAGTATTGTGATGTGAATGATGTTGCACCAGCAACAAGAACAAGAACATCAACATCAACATTAGTACCAACTGCATGTGTGTCAACGACTTTGTCAACATTAAAGCGTTTAAATATACACACATTTGTATATATACATTAAGTATGCATAAATATGGCAATTCTTATGTGTGATGTGCAAATGCTTAGCTGAGCCGAGTAGAGTCGGACCCAGCTGAGCTATGTAAGTTCAGTTCAGTTTAGTTCAGTTCAGTTTGTCGTCCACATGAACGAAGATGAACTACTATAATAACTTAGTAAAAGAAACTACAAATATCTACACATATTTATTTATGTATATGTGTGTGCATATATACATATGTGTATGTATGTATGTATGTGTGTGTATGTGGGTATGTGTAAATGGCGTAAACATTTTGTAATGCTCAACAAAACTTCAGAAACTCAGAACTAAATTCACACCAATGTATGTAACAGCGAGGATAAGTTATAAAATAACAAGATTGATGCTTCTACAAAAGGGCCAAGCATTGAACTACTACTTCTAGCAGATATTCTTTCGAGCTGAAAAATGATTTTGCAGATTTTACCAAATCATCCCCATCCCATACCTGTAAGCAGAAGTTTATCCATGGCCTTCATTAGTATAATCACAATTGATCGCAATTTCATATGAAATTTGAATATAATAGCTACTGAGAATTCTTTCCTATTCAGAGATACTTAAATATATAGAAAAAAAAACATGTTACATATTGTGATCTAAATTATATGAATTGATAAAAATGCCATAAGATAAATTATACTTAAGAAAACCTCATTATTTTATAACCATACCTCGCAAAAGTTTGTTGGTTGGTTTTGTTACTTGGTTCCTTCGTTTCTTGTTGGGACATTATTTATGTTGATTCAATCCTTAAATCATAAGTAGCTAGTGCCGTTGATATTGCAAGCAACAGCAACAACATCAACACTAATACTCACTGAGTTTTTTTTCTATATACACACTCAGATACATACAATTACACGTATTTAAGTCTCATATAGTAAATTAGACAAAAAATAAGAACGAAAGAGTGTGTGAGAGAAAGTCAGCAAATACATATGGAATTTAATAAGCTTATGTCGCTCAGGCTATTTTCTAATGAGATCATCCAATCCTCCAATACGTTATCTGTCTTATTTCCTTTCCTGATTTTTCATGCTACTCAAAATACTCTTTCATTGCAATTGAGACTCCATTAACCACAACCTTCCTTCATTTCACTACAACCAAACTCAAAACTTATTTTACTTATTACACTTTGTTTACTTTTTCCAATGACACACACACACACACACACACACATACATGCGTAGGTTATGCCATACCTTAAAGAGGAAAAAGTAAAAAAGCAGTTAAGAAGAACTTCAGCCACGCGAAGCCAAGTCAAACCAAATCTCAAACTAAAAACCAACATACTGAAAAACTAAGATGAAAACGAAACTGAGCTGAGCTGAGCTGAGCTAAACCAAGTTAAAACCTAAGTTTACTGAACTCAACTCAACTCAACTCAGCACAACTCAACTCAAGTTTAGTTAATTCAAATTGGGAAGGTAGGCAGCAAAGGATCCTAGAAGAATGGTGGGTAGACAGGAAGGTCCAGGTCTTTCGAAAAATGCAAGTCAAATAAGTTGCACAAGAAAGGAAATAAAATGAAAATTAGAAACGCTCTTTGTTTTTATTTTATCTTGTTTTTTGTATGATGCTAAATTATGCGAATATGTGTGTATGTGTTGGCAACCTCCATGACTCTTTTTCTTCTTCGTTTTCTTCAAACACTTTACGTTTAACAAGAACACAATTTGAACTTTATTAAAGTCAAGAAAACAAAAGAGAATGTATTCGAAAGAGAGAAACTCAGATAGAGTGAGTGGGAAGGTTGTTGAGAGTATGAAAGAAAGAGTATAAATATTGACTATAGTAGCTTAGTATGAGTACCATAAGTATTCGTAAAGGTGGTGTTATTAAAATCGGGGGAATGTAAAGATGTTGGGGAATTAGTAACATTACCAAATGGATTTTCCATGTTAAACGATTCGTAAGGAGCACATGATTTTATGATTCAACATATTGTCTACGTTGCACTTTCCTTCTTTGTTTCTAACTTTTTTTCCATTATTTCTTTCAATCTTTCATTGTTGTCAAAAGATCTTTGAAGAAATTATTTATGAGGGACTGCCATGTCGTATAAGTAATTTGGTTTAAATTAAATTAGAAATATAAATAAGTAAATAAGTGAATGAGGTTTTGAAGTAGTCGACAAAATAATGCTGATCATAATTATGAGATATAAATTGTTTATTTATTTATTTTACTTAATCCCTACAACAATACAAATTGATTTTAAACACTGTCTAAAAGTTTATTTATGCAGAGTTTAGCTATATGTTTAGCTTTCAGCTGTAATAAAGACATTAATGGGGGAAAACAAATATTTAATTATTAGAAAAAAACTTTATTTAACAACATCAATTATGACCAACGACAAGTTTAGTTTATGAAATTAAAAACTTTAAATTCAAGTGATGACGATGATGATAAGTTCAAAGAATAATAGCAACGACAAGAAAAGAATATCAAAGTGAATATGAAAAAGAATGAATCTGAAATGTGAAGAGGGACGGACACTGAAGACAAAAGTGTTGAAAGGGGTGTGAACGCACCTTAGTAATTGAGGTCACCATTAATAAATCATCACTAATACGAACTCTCGTCTTAAACATATGTATGTATAAATACAAATATTAATAGAATGAGATTGAATTAAATAAGAAGAAAATGATGATAAGAACATTGGAACTTTAGGTTGGTCCTATTAAGTAGATGTTATATTGTAAGGTATTTACTATAATTTGGGTAAAAATGAAACCCCAAATACAACCACCCACCCACCACACACACAACCATGAGCAAGCAAGAGAATACTGCTACCCAGGATTAGAATTTTCATTTTTAGGGTTCCGTACCCATAGGGAACTAGCGGGACCCTATTACTAAGCTTACAATGTCCGTCCGTCCGTCCGTCCGTCTCCTGCTCTATCTCATGAACCGTAATAGGTAGAGAGTTGAAATTTTCACAGAGTGTGTACTTCACACATTTTTAGAAGCATTGTTCTTTAATTAAACCTTTTGTTTAACAATTTTTTGTTTTTTGTAGTATACTTTGAGCTGTTAATTGTAGTATACTTTTGGGCTATTAAATATAAACATATTTTAGCAAAAAATCTTGTACGATGGTACGGAACCCTCCGTGTGCGAGTCCGACTCACACTTGGCTGATTTTTTTATATGTTTTATTAATTTCTTAATCTACAGACATTAAATAGATTTGATAATGTCAAATTTATAAGTTAATTTAATTTCGTATAACAGCTTAATGGATAACGTGGTAACATTATGATGTGGATTCCCATATGACGCAGATACTCAAGGGACACGGTTGCCTCAAATTTAATCTGCACCGTTTCAAACATGAGAAGGACTTTTTCTCTCCTTTCTGTGTCAGGGAGACTACAATAAGTAACCTGGTGCCACACATGTGTCAATAACAAGAAAAATGACAAGTGGTGAAAGCCACTATAGCTACAGATAATGCGTCCTCTCCGTGCAACAGAGCTTAGTAGAACAGCTGAACGATTACGTGAGCAAGCTAATCGTTCATCAACATAACCCGGGTTTATAGTTTGGTGTGGTATAGTTGCGACGTATGAACATTACAGTACAATAGGTGACCCATTGATCTCGAGTAGAAAAAAGAAGAAGGAACGATAGATAGGAGGAAAAAAAGAAGAAATGATAGAAATAAAAAAGAATACGAAAAGGTTCATAGAAAGAAAAATTGAATGGGTGAAAAATGCTACAATTTTGTTGTTTTTAAGAAACATCCTCTTAAGAAATCTTAAATAGAAGAAGAAACTTACAACAAATATCAAAATTTGATGATAAAGCATTTGGCAAGAAAAGATTGTAGAAGATAAGGATGACGACGATGATGATGATGATGAATAAGATGAAGAACAAGTCACACATTTGACCATAAATGACTCAAATAGATATGCACAATACATGGCGGTTGGTTACATACTCGTCATCATCTCCATCATCATCATGAAAATATGCCAGAAGGTTCAGGGGCAAACCACAGAATCGGAAGAAGCAGCAACAGTAGCAAGAACAACAACATGAAAAGGAAGCCCACAGCAGTTTTCAACAACAACAACGACAACTACACTAAACTAAACTAAACTGAGTTGTTGAAGAATATTATCAGAAAAGAGATCGAGGAAGTGAGAAAGAGGGAAAATATGAAGTGAAAAAAGAAAATCTGAAGTGCCTTTAAGGGAATTTGAAATATGCATGAAGCAAAGCAAAAGCAAAAGAAACAGAACAGCAAAAGAAAAAGACGACGAAGATGAAAATAAAAACAACAACAAATCGCAATCAAAAAACAAAACAAAAACAAAAGAGAAAAAAAAGAGATGAAGTGAAGTGAAGTGCAAGAACATTTTTGACTTGCCTAAAGTAATAAATGCTAAACTAAGTGAAGAAAGAGAAATTTAGAGAGAAGAAGAGAAGATAAGAGAAGGGAAAGAGAAAAACTAAGGCAACTTGTGAAAAACAAACGAAGGGAAAGGTATTATAAGAGGGGGAGGGGTTGGCTAAATTGCCTCAATCATTGGATCAAAAATTAAGAAAGAAAAAAACACCCATGATAAAACAAAAGGAATCGGAATCCAAATCGAATGGATGGACAGCAAATAAGCCCATCGATAGAGAGAATATGAATGAGTGGAAGAGAGGAGTGTAGTAAAAGAGTAGTTGAATGTTAAATGAAGAGATGTCCAAGGACCAAAATGAACCTTAAGTTTAAGCATGTGAATACCTTAAACAGAAAATCAATCTAAAAGCATAAAAATGAACACTTTCCCTTATAGATACGTAATAATGATAGGGTAGGGAATCACTGTACAGGCTTCTCCTCCGTAAGGCCATTACTCCCTTCTTACCACTTTCTCTTCATCTCTTTTTCTCTTAAATATTTCTTTTGTATTCACATCCAAATTCAGTTGTGGTTAACATATGCATGGGTATGTTTTGTAAGAAGTATGAAAGAAAGTTTAAGGTCGCCAGCTGGGGACCATGAGACATTTAAGCTTGAGGCGCCTCAACAAATGAAAGAAACAAGAGAAGTGACAAAGGCAAGATAAGGGAGCAAAGAAGAGTGATTAAGATCAAGTGAAAGAGAGGTTAAGGCAAAACAAAGAAAAGAAGAGAAGAGATGAGAAAGAATTTTACAATAAAAGGAAAGTTAAATTGGAAGAAGGCCGGCACGCTTGGGCATCTCAGGGGCTCAACCAAATGCCAACCAACTAACGAACATAATGAAGATGAGATGAGGTTGATGTTAAAAGAGTCAAGTAAAGTAAAGTGAAGTGAAGTACTTTCCAATGCACAAAAGTCTTTGCTCCACTCCTACCGAAAAAGGGAATATTCAAACAAGGGCGAAACGAAACGCAAAACCGAAAATATTGTAATAAATATAAAATATAAAGAAAGCAAACAACTTGCCACAAATTCTTCTAACGTAAATTTGGTCTCGGGCTCGGTCCTTTTGTTGAGGGTATTTTTGGTTATTTTGGTTAGAATTACGTATATATTGTATGTTTCCTTCAGCGTCGTGTACTCGTTCTTCATTTACTACTACAATATATGAATGAACAGGATGAAAAGAATGAATGGCAATCATGTACTCCTTGTCTTGTATGTTGCTTGGGGCTTTCTTCTCCCTCTCATAGTGAAGAGATTTTCTTAGGAATAAAGTGAAAGTGGCGGTGGCGGTGGGAATCCATACAAAAATATGCATAAACTAAACTCTAAACGAGTTCAACTGCCACTGCCAACTTAACTCAACTGCCATCGTCTTATTTATTTTCTTTGATTCCCTTTTATTTTCTTTTTGGGTTTCCCTCCCTCGATTTTTTTTTTATATACTTTTCTCGTTCGTTCTTCTTTTTAGCTCTCAACAATTCATTTGATTATGAATTTTATTATGAAGTCTACCGCCGCTGCTAACGCTGCCTTTCATTCAGTTCACAGTTTACACATTTAACTGGATTCTTGAACTGAACTGGATTTTTGATAGGAACACATAAAATATAAAAATAATGTTGAAGGTTCAGTGTTTTCTCTCCGAAAATAAATAAAACTCTATATGGCGTATCACTTATATTCCTAAACTAAAGATTGTTGGTTGCTGGATTATCCACTAAATTTATTTCATTAAAGACTGCAAGTGAATTTAAATTTACTTTATATTTGTTAAAATTCAAATGATGATGATGATGATGCTGATAATAATGTGATAATGGTATTGGGTTTACCACTTTGCCCCTAACCTAACTTACTTTTATCATAAATCGCATAATTGCGGTTTAAGTATTTCTAATGATTGGAATTCAAAATTTGCAATAGTTCTAATCTTAATGTTTATTTTCTGAAATATCATTCATTTCAAAATTTTGAATAGAATGAATGTTTCAATATAAAACTTACAAGAAACTGTTAAATTGGTTAAATTTTTTAAGATTATTAAATTCGTGTTGAACTGTCGAGCAGTGGGAAGCAAAACTGATAATAATTTGAAAATGCTCTGCTCAAAGCAGTCGTGCAACTGGACCCAGATGATGGTCATCTTGGTGGATGTCATTATAAAATGACTGCAGTCTTTGATTATTAAAAATGAGATAAATTTTGTAGATTCATTTAAGAAATCTAAAAATGTCTTTATTCATCAAAAATGTGTGAGTGGAAAATAAATAAATTTCTTATTCATTAATAACTTTTTTATTTATACAATATTTTATTTACTTATTTGTGTTGTTCTTAATAATGATTAAAGGATTAAAGGAAATACACAAGAATAAAACCAACAGCAAAATAAACTAAAATGTAAAATATGTAAATTTGTATAAGAAAAATGGTGAATAACAAAAAAAAAAAAAAAAAAAACAATGAACCGAAAAACTTAAAAACCACAAGAAAGATAAAAAAAAATAAACATTAAAAAATAAACAAAAACATAAACAATAAAAAGAAAATGCAAAATTGAATATTAATTTTTCTTGAAGTTGGTATTATTATTATTTACTCTTGTCTTGTTTTGTTGACATTCAAATGAATGTTAAATTTATTGAAACAGAAATGGAAATACTAAATACAATAAAATAAAGACAAACAAATAAACAAAAACATAACCAAACCATGACCAAAAGTAAATAACTCAATTAGTTAGACAAGTTTATATTGTGTATATATTTTTACACGATTTTACCCAATCCTTATTATTTTTCTGATGTTATTTATCCTACTGCCATCATTTATAATAGAAAGCAATAAACAATGTTTATATTGTCACTCCTATTGAATTATAAAAAGAAAATATGTTCATTATACTTACAATGGAGATCTTAAAATTACATTAATTATTATTTATTATTCTATTGAAGCAATTGCATCTAAGTTGAATTGAAAATCGAAGCTTCCTAATGTAGAACTCAAATGTTTTGACTAAAAAAATCAATAAACTAAGTATATTAATGGGGAATTTTATAATGAACTGATAAAAATCGATTTTGGTTTCAATTGTAGATTTTTTTGTTGACAGAAATTGGTTAAAATAAATAACTAATGAGTAATAATTAAAAAGGAATATGTCGATAAACAATGGTCTTTCATAACTTTTCAGTCAGTTGGATCAACTTGAAAGTGATACATTTCATATATCAATTGTTCGAGTTATTTAAAAATATTGAAGTGTTTTTGAGAAATAGATCGAAATAAATGGTAATTAGACTTAAATTTTTTCAATAAGTTGTGTGTCATAGTAAAGCCTTAGCTCATGTGACCGAACTTAATTAAGAAGCAATATTATCTTGTCTTGTCTGCAATTTCAGTAGATTTTTGCTTACTGCTCAGCTCAGCTCTCTCCCAATTCCATTGTAATACTCCGTTTTCCTTATAAATCTCTTGGAAAATCCCACATACTCGTACTAGTTAACTTCATCAATTAATGAAAATGAGAAACGAGAAAAAACAAAAATTCACTCAGAAACCTTATAATTTAATCATTAAAAACATAACAAACAAAATACCATTAATTAAAAAAGATAATACCAAAGAAAATAAAACAATAAGTAGAAAATTTATTGTCAAATTGAAAAAACAAAACAACTAAACAACCAAATATGTATATTAAGCAATATTGAAACATTTAAAATAAAGGTAAAAAGGATTCTCAACTGGGGAAAAATGGAAAAGGGCAGAGTAATATAATTTATAAAATACAATAATAATTTTCTCACACATGAAAAATTCAAAAGAATCATGGATATTTTTTTTTTATGACAATATCTTTTGTTTTATTTGTTAAACAATTGTTCATTTTTACTCCATTGAACTATTTGAAATAATAATAACAACCACAGAATTATTGGTTTCATAAAACAATTACAACAATTTACAGCATCTCCAACAACTATAAGGATAATGAGAACAATAAATAATAATTTTCAATGGTGAACCGCAAAAGCCAAACAACAAATTATTTATAACTTCAGCTTATCCTTTTTTATACTCTTCACGCAGTGAAGAGTATTATAAGTTTGTCATGAAGTTTGTAACACACAGAAGGAGTCTTCGGAGATCCCATAAAGTATGTATATTCTTGATCAACGCGACGAGACGAGTTGATTTAGCCATGTCCGTCTGTCCGTCTGTATGTGTGCAAACTAGTCCCTCAGTTTTTGAGCTAGAGAGCACGGAGCTGTCTTTTAACCATACGCAGTACATTTGTCGGAATCAACCGAATTGGACCATTAGAGGGGTACACCCCATATAAACCGGGATCCAAATTCATGTTCTTATTAGAAAACTTTTTTGTTTTTTATACTATTGACACTATAAGTGTCTGACCCATATCCACCAACTATAAATTTCAAGACCCTCGGCTTGAAGAGTATTACAACTTCGGCATAGCCAAAGTTCATCTTTTTTTATATTTTTATATTTTTTTTTATTTATTTATATATATATATACATATATTCTCTTATTTTTTTTTTGGCGGAAATTAATATTTTTCACTTGTGATTTTTCATATTTTTTCATGGCCACAAAAATTAAATATTGTAATAATAATAATATGATTTCTTAACACAATTCAACGCTCAATGGGTCATTGCTGGTATAGTAATTTTTAAAGAACCACAAAATAATAAATTTATAATTAAGATTTAAAATTTTTTTTTTTTGTACAATATTCAATAAAAAGTTTATAGTTAAATCAGAAAGAGCAGATTCGAAAATAGCGAATGCCAAGAATTGGAAATAATACACGATGAATTTAAATTACACAAAAAACTGAAAGAAGGCTCATGTATTTATTGAAAAACCTACATCTCATTCCTTGTTAACGACGACGGAGAAATAATTTTTGACATAAACGAGAGGAAATGTATATGGATGACAAATATTGAAAAAGTTTTTTCAGATGACAATCACGATCTTTGTTTTCCACAAAGACCAACTGACAACTATACTATAGCTAAGCAATGCAATCAATGAAAAATATCAAAGCAAACGGCCCGGATGAGGTACCATCCAAAATTCTAAAATTGATAGATGAAGAAAATATGACGAGCTTAGTTAAACTTTTCAACCACGTATACGATAGTCGACAATACTTTGAAGATTGGTTGAAGTCTATTTTCAAACCACTGCCTAAGAAGATAAATGTAATATATTATAGAGAATATGGACTTATTATCTTAATGCCGCATGCACCCAAGATAAGTTTTCCTATCAATTTTTTTTTCCTTGAATTGGAAGTACAATACATTTGCATTCATCTGCTGATCCCCACGAATAAGATCAGTTACAAGGGAAGTCCCAGAAGTTCCCGATCTAACAAAGAACACATAACAAATTTTGGATGAAATAAGTTTATACATATGCTCATCATAGCGATCTTCAATAACTTAGATACCGTGCTTAACCTGATAATCGTGGAACTCATAATAATAGCCGTAAACTGCAGACTCAACCTCTATTTTTCCTTTCTAAAGATAATCAATGCATACCATAACACTTTTCAGTTATGAAGTGATGGATGTATGTTTCATCCAAGGTTATGATTTTACTCAAAGAGATGTGCATCAAATGCCAAAGTCATTTAACGTAATCCTTTTTGGAGACTAAATTACAAATTGTTCATGCTAAAAAATCATATTGTCATCGAAATGTAAGACAAGCTTTAGAAATAAATATTTGAGTGCCAACACTCTTGAAATAGATGGAAATTTATATGATTTTAAATGAAAATTTATATATGTTCAATAATCAAAAAACTGAGAAACAAAAGAACACTTTGAGTGATGTACAAACTATCCCCATTAAATACTTCCGTCATCTCAATATACATTTGTATAATTTGTTACAACGGAATTTAATACGTTACAATTCTGAGAAAATATTGTAACAAATATGTCAATAACTTATACTCATTTCTTACATACACAATTAGATAATCCAGCGTCTTTTTTTTTCAAAAAATTAGTGGATACTGATATCTTGATTGATTGTTCGCTCTTCGTACATTCACAATATGCGAATATGAGAAACGTGCAAAACATAAATATGAAGAACGAACATTTCATTTATTTTATATTGCGGCTCTTCAAGCAATCGTATAAATAGGACAAACCGTATACCTTTGTGAGCTCATAAAGTACTGACAGGTACTCCATACAAAAAAAAAAAAAAGATATGTGTGCATTCGTATAAATTAGTTCGAGAAACGTGATAAAAGTGAGTTTCCCAACATTTTGAATTTATTGTGATTGACAACTGAAACAAAAAACTAAATATATATTTAATTTAATCAAGTAAGCGGTTTGTATACTTACATTGTCAATTTTTGAAATATTGTATTTGTGTCATTTCTCATTGGAAAACAAAAACTTATCGAATTCAAGCGATATAAAAACTGAGAAAAAGTGAAAATTTATATATTTTCATTATGTATGTTGTTGTGCAATATACCTGTAAACTAATACTGGAGCCTATTATGGCAATGCAAGAGATACTTGAATGTGTATCATATAATGTGTTGGACTTCGTTTTTAACAATAGTCCAAGAATTCTACAACCAGATGTGATGGATGATCTGTTGGAAGCAATGATACAATATGTAGATGCCTCATTATACAGTCCAATTGATATCGTTTTTGGATTCGTTACTGGCTTTTTGTTCGGAGTTGTGATATTCTAATGGAATAATGGCTGTTGAAGAAGAAATCTGCAAAAACGAGAAATTTTTTCTGTTCCGCACTATTGCAATAAAAATCTGAATAAGTTCTTCTCAAATTCAATAATAAAAGCAACTATTAAAACGTATCTCTAAATTGTTTTTTGATTAACGAAATTTTATTCAGGGCATGTACAATAAACTGATCAATTAACATGGTAATCAGACAAAGTGACTGAAAGAAGAATCACCGGTAAGTTTATTTATATTTTTATTTTTTTAATGAGGAGTAGTAGGGAAATTATACAACAATAAATTCCCATTTGATTGTTTTAGTCTTTTTGGTCTTGTAGGAAATATCTAAGACATTCAAAGAGAAAGTATTAGACAATGTCATCTATTTTTACGAGTATGCATTCAAATAACATTTAAATCTACAATTTTTGGCAAATTATCCCTCTTAATACATATTTAATTCATTACGGAAACTTCTTTTCGTGCATCTGTTAGTAATCAGAAATACATATTTACCATTCACCAAAACAACTATTTGTAATGAACTAAAACAT
The DNA here is from genome assembly GCA_035041805.1 of Amiota mariae. NCBI lineage: Eukaryota > Metazoa > Arthropoda > Insecta > Diptera > Drosophilidae > Amiota > Amiota mariae. The sequence continues at coordinate 310,547 of JAWNKV010000665.1, forward strand.
CTAACGCTATTTTCGATTCACAAAACAGTTTTTTTTCGTTCAAAGAAAGTTGAAAGTTGCTTAACTTTAGTGTTCCAGGCATTAACGACAATACAATTCAACTGTTGTCGTAAAATCCAGAAGCAGCCAATGCGGTAAACGACATTTATGTACTTACACTTTATATGAGTTCGAAAGTTTTTCGTTATTGATGTAAAATTTTGTATGTATAAATATTCTAGCAAGGAAGCTAACTAACTTTAGTAATTCATATCTACCACATCCTCATTTTGGTAACCAATGTTTACTATCTTTCTTTCTATAATCATCATTTTATCCTTGCATTCTGTATTCCTTTCTTCTTTCCTTTCTTCCTTACTTCCTTCCATCTAACAGTTCTTCCCTCTATTGATTCTTAAATGTTTTCACACATTTATGATTGCTGATGATGCTGAGTTTTAACCTTAATTGATTTTATATGAAAATCAACGCTAAACTCGTTGAGCTGAGCGCGAAACAAGAATCAAACTCAATTCATCTAGAAATTATTGTATTTCACTTGGTGTTCAGATACTTTTTCTCTTCTCATTTTGTTGTTGTTCACTGGTGTTCTGGTTCTCTTTGTTGTTCCTCAGTTATTTCTGTTCAGTTGCTTGCTCAACCATAAATTCTGAATGAGAATAAATTGAACTAGTTTCACCTTATTTTGGTTTGGTTTTGTTTGGACTCTGGTGCATATTGTTGGGTATCTGTGGGTAGATGGGTGGTATCGTGTTTATATAGATGCATATGTGTGAATTTTTATTGTTATTGTAATTAGTTTGTTAACTACTTAACACATACGAACACACACACTCACACTCACACACACACATTGCATATTTATGTTTATATTAAACTTTCTTATATTCCAATTCAATTTTAACTGTAAGTTCAATTGCCCTTCACCCACTTTGACCCTTGCTTAAATTACTTCTTATTTCACTTTTAATTGGCAAAATTTATATGTGAGCGGCTGGTCATTTCAGATCACCAATCTCCATGTCTCCATCTTGTTACTTGTTAAATGTCTCCTTGCAATCATGCAATGCTTGCTGACTGATAGGTAATTGATTGTTTTAGTAAATATATGTGGATTTGGATATTAGTTTACTACGGTTTTCATAATTATAGCCACATCTTTAACCATCACAATTAGTACAGAAGGACATGTGTGTGGCACATCTTGGATTGACACACATCTCTGCTTAAATTCGTCATACCACCTCTTAGCACATACTGCAAGATATCATTCCATAACAGATAACCTTATCAAACGGATCAAGGAATTATATGTGCAACTCCTGATTTAAATTCTTGAAAAGAAAAAACTAAAATAAAATATGTGAACTGCTCAATTGGTTGTTTTTATTTACAAATTTAACAATTTAACTCAAAAAGAACAAAACGTGATGAATTTTAATAAAAATAACTTTGCCATCATCAAATTTCTAATCAAAAAATATTCCTCATCTAAAACTATCATGTCATCGGAATAATCACAATCCAATCACAAATACAAAATGTTAAATGACACATAAAATATTCTTTCCACTAGCGATTTCATCTCATCAGATGCCAATTTCCGTAGATGATAACCAATAAGCGACTCTATGACATTATAGGTTTTAAAATTAGTTTAATTATTACATTACATTATTGACATTATGCAAATATGAAATGTATTTTCTCCTTTTATTTGACTATAGTATTATTATGACAAATGATAAAAACATCTGACAATTTGTAATCAGTTACTTCATCAAATAGAAAATATATTTAGTTCTTTGTTCAATAATTCACATTTTCACTATTGATTATTGTAACAAAAGAGACTACATCATGTGCATCTCTATTACAATTTTTGCTGTAAACTGTGACGTATTAAATTGCATTTTTGCAATTCAAGTTTTGAATGCGTAAAATTAAATGTAATCAAATAAAAATGTGTATTTTTAGTATTTGTCGCTCTACACACAATTGAATTACACACTCTGTGAAAATTTCAACTCTCTACCTATTACGGTTCATGAGATAGAACCGGAGTCGGACGGACGGACGGCGTAAGCTTGGTAATAGGGTCCCGTTAGCACCCTATGGGTACGGAAACCTAAAAATTATAATAAGTATTTCATTGATAAATAAAATAACTGACTACCAATAAGTACACAGTACACACAGTACTAAGTACAATCAAAAGTTTTTATTGTAAAAAGTATCTTAAAATCTTTGGCGTTTGAATTTGTAGTCATGGTAGTCCTTATAAAGTGCATAACACACAATGACAATTGACAACCCTACAACAACTATAACGGGAATCAAAATATCAGTGAGTATTTTCATTCAGGAGATGAATTTGTCCACATTTATTTTTTACTAGCTGTCCCGGCGTGATTTGCTCCACGCAAAAATTTCATAAAACAAAAAAACTGCTTTGGATGGGAATGAAAGAGAGAATGTTATATATTTTATTTTCACAATTTAAAAATAGATATTTGACAAAGACTGTTTGAATGAATTTTAAATATTTCTTATATTTTTATTATAAGTATGTGTAAATGTGTTAAAAATAATTAAATAAATTTTTATAAATATTTAACCTTTCAATTGTGGTTCATACATGGAGCACTTTAATAGGCAAATTTCTCATACTATCCAACAACAATCAAAAAATAGCCCAATGTCAAATTTAATTCACCATATTGCTTGATGGTGAATTTTTCAGTTGCAGTCACTTATCGCTACCGCAGATCTTCCAAGCTTAACGATGATAAAATAAAACATTGGGTCGAGCAAGCAAAGCTTAGTTCGGCAATTAAGAAGCTTGTACATGCGTAGAGAGGTATAAAAATCACCTGAAAATCGCATTTAATTTATTGCTTAGCCCTTAGATACATGATTGCAACTTGCACTTTCCCTATATTACAATTATTCCTACTGCATGTGTAAGTTAATTATCAAATTTTTATTTAAATATGTATTAATATTGTTATTTGCCACGTAGCCATGACAACAATTTTTTAGAGTTGTCGAGTTATTCGATTTCTAAAATTAATATAGGTTTTGCTGTTATGTTGTTTGAAACCCATTGAAAGGCATGGAACATACACCTCCACAGTACATTCTAGAAATGTCTAGAAGCAAGAAAATGTGTGGCAACTCTGACTGACTGGTCAGCAACATTTTGACATGTTTGTCATTATCAATTGAAGTTTCCTTTTGTGAAGTTCTCGAAGAAAAGTCTCGTTTTTTTTCCACAATATTTATTGCAAAAAATCAATCATGACTCATATTTATCGCAAGACATCCATTGGACTGGCATTAACCGAAACCCTTGATGAAATGATGAAGGTAATATTTATTCCACCGTGAATATAGTAAAAAATATATTATTTGCAAATTAGCTAACTCGGAAAATATTGTTTTGATTTTAAAGAACGTTTATGCATTTGTCTATATGTATCGAGCAGAAGGCTATAGTGGGCAGTTCGCTCCTTAAGTTAATCTTAGTTTTGTAAACTTTATTTACTTTAATTAACATATATACATATGTATGTATTTGTAGAATGGGCTTCTGACCGAAGAAATGGCAACTTTTACTTTGAGACGATTCGATGAAAGTATTTTTAGAATGTTCGCGGAACCCGACTTGCCCATTAACTACTTTAAGGCCAAGCGTTTAGCCAATTTTCGCTTGTGTGACGATGTCTGGACTTTGATATTGGATGAACCACACTTCCATGATGGCAATGGTACTATACGAGTTGATCGCGTTAAAATTGTCGCAGTTAAGGCAGAAATAGGAAACATGATGCGCAAACTGTCTGAACCTCCCAAATCAAAGAAGCCAACAACAGCTGATGACGATTCTGAAGAAAATTAATTTCTGTTATTTTGCAACTTGCTATCTCAACTACACACAAAATTGAAATGCATTCGAAAATATGAATTACAATATTAAATATATTAATTATTATCGAATAATTCAAGCATAATACAATTGGTTTTTTTTTATTGGTTATGTAATATATTTTTATGGGTGAGTGGTAAGTCTCGACTTACTTCTGCGCAGTTGTGGCAGAATGACAGAACAGTGAGCCATCCTGATTTTGCCAAACAGCGAACAGAGTTGATGTTATATATCTTACAAACATAAACTGTCTATATTTTCTAGAAAAAACGGTCTGATGAAGTATCGCTCCGTACGAGGGAAGTATGCCAAGCAACTTATTTAAAACTGTGTAACATAAACCATCTCTTGCAGGCTGATTAGACAAAGAAATATATGTAACAGCTTAGCCATTTCATTAAGAGATCGGAGCCAACTAGTACATAACAATAGGAATAGGGTTTCAAGTTCACATTAATTTCATAGAATATTTTTGTTTCAAGAGATGTCTAAAATTATTTGGCGCTGCCAGATGGCAGAAATAGGCATCTTATTGTGTTGAAAAAATAATCGAAATGTTGAAGGTGGAAGTTCTTACATTACTTATGTACATATATGCTATGCATAGCTTTTCTGAATTTTACATACAAACATTTTATGGCCTTAACAGACCAAGAAAAAAATTGCTTTTTCTGAAAGCAGCTTCAAAATTCTACAACAACAACAGGCAAATTTCTAAATTTCAGGGTTGCTTTTGTTCAGCTTCCAAAGAAAAAGTAAAGTTGAAGCTAAGCAGGGGTGGGAAAATACTGTCAGTGTGGCCAAGTTTTTGGACATTTCCGGTTTTTTTTTTTTTTGGTCATTCTCGACATTAAACACCTGATCAATTATTAATAAAATAAGTAGCAGAAATGAAAAAGGCTGCTGCATGAAATATTTGCAGACAATGCAAATTGTTCTCAATCATGTATTTCTCGCACAATTTCCATTTTATTTTCTCACAATTGGCCACAACGCTTCATTTGTATGTATAACCAAAACAAAAACAGGTGTTCATAAAAGGCGAAAGCGATGTGTGAACGGCAGCTTCAAAATTGTTCGCTTTTGTTTGGTGTGACTTAGGCATTACTTACTTAATAGTCCAAATTCATAAGATAATCAATTAAAAATTGAAAGTGCCGCCAACCTTAAAAAAGTTGAAAACTATTATAAATACTGAAAAGTACAGTCTATTATTAAGGACTAGTTACTGTGAGTTGATGGTTGTATTCTTCGATTAGGTGTTTACAATGCTGTTTGTGTATTCTGTACAACTGTTTTTTGTTTTGGTGATACAAATTTCTTTCTACAACAATAACCACCAATTTTATTCTTTTTCCATGTTGTAGTTGTAGAATAAAGTATTTATTTTGTGTTCTACAGCACTCAGAGTTCAGTTCACTGTTATTAGGTCAGAATAAGCTCAAGTTACTAAAGTTGTCAACGTCATACAAAAAGATACCTCCCGAAACCGTTCGTCTTTTCTCGGACAATTTCCAATTATGTGTACCGCTTTACAAATTACCGACACGCTAATTCGTTAAGTTGACTGTACAAAATCTGTGTAATCTTTTGATATACTTAGAATCAATATACGGATATTATCACAATAAATTAGCTTATACTATGGAGAACTATAATTTAACATCGGTCTCAATTTTCGTTTAATATTTTTTTTCATATTTCAACAAATTGCTTTGTCTGTTCTTTTCATATTTTCATATTTTCTTAGTTTTGAGTTCTCAATTGCTTGAGTTTGCCTTTTATATTTCCCAACATTTTGAAACACTCGTCGTTCGATACAAAGATGGAAGGATGCCACAAACCGCAGAATTGCAATTCACTGCAGGCACACACAGATATTCACACATACATACATACATACGCGTATGTACATATCGACATTATGATATAAGTATATAAGTGTGTGTGTGTATGTGTATTGCCAAATACAATAAAAAGCAGATAAATACTGTTGTAACATAAATAGAAAAGAAAGCAAGTCAAAATAAGTGGAGGGGAGATTCACTGCTGTCGCCATATAAATATGTATTTCACTTATGAATCTCTCCGTTGAATTCTCTTGGATCCTGAGTCCTTGTTCAGCATATGTGTTCAATCCATTTTTATTTGATTATCTCATAAACTGCAAGTAAATATTTTTAAGCACTTTGGTTTTTTCAACACTTTTCGTTAGTAAGAATTGTTTTACATTTTCTATTTAAATCTTATTCTTCTTTTTTCGATATTTTTTCATTTCTAGCTTTTTTCTTATTTATCGTAATTCTTCATTCTTTTTGGCTCAAGCACTAGCTAACACATTCTTCATTTTTATATGCAATATACAATAATTTCATTTTGCCACAAAATTTTTTCCCATTCTTCCCATTTTTTATCATGTTATGTGGTCATTTGGAACCACTGTAAATCAAATGTTGTTGTTATGCTTTGTTTGTGGTTTGTCTGCTATTATATACAACAGATACACATGTTGTTATATGGTATGTACAAATGCATCATATATTACCACGTTTTTGCGACAGCTAAAACGTTTGACCCAAGAGCACCCTAACTCCAACCGTTTTTTTTTTATTTTTTTTTTTTTTTTTTTGGTGTTTATGCTTGCGACTTCATTGCATCGTTATTGAAAGTGCATTTGTGTTCGTTTATTGGTGCAGAGTTGCCATATGCATACAATACTATAATGTGGCTTATAGGCAATTTGCAGTGGAGCTACATCACGAATGTAAATGTAAATGACAATTTACAATTGGAAATTTTCTTAAAATTGCTTTGTGTCACCATCAGCTTTTTAATGATGGAGTACAAGAAAAAGGAAGAGGAAGACAAGCAAAAATGACCAAAACGGAGAACATGACCAAATAAATGGCAACACCCATACAGAGTGACCATCACAAGATGTGCAGACGAGATGGACATTTCATTTTATAATAGGGCCCGCACACGATCATGCATGTACCATCAGTCATTATCATAGTGTTTGTGAAATAAGTATGTGTGCGTGTCATGTACAAAGCATGACGAAATATCCAAACAATTTGGATATTTATTTCTTCATGCATGTTTTTCTCTCAATTCTCTCTTTAACCATAATCGTTCTCTCATTGATCGTGCTGTCTCATTTACGCCTTCACAAGGTAAGTACGTATGAAAGAGACAAATATAGGTAAGTGGTCATTTATTTGAAATTTTTGAAGTGAGCGGACGTGTGCGCTAGTCTGAAAAATTTGTGAAGTGCCGACGGCATTGTCGTCTGCACTCTTCGAAAGATAACAAGAAATGAACGATGAAGCATGATAAACACACGTACACGAAATGACTGATGGTACATGCATGATCGTGTGCGGGCCCCATAACAATATTTTTATAGAATATTGAATATTGGTTTTGCGAGTATGTACAATAGAGCCAAATGTTATTGTTCATATTTTGTTCCACTTAAGTTAAATTTATAAAACCATTCAAGTTAGGAATCAATAGGCTGATAACCATTTCTAATAGACCTTAATGCTGAACTATAAATTGGTATACTTCTAAAATTGAATATGGTTATTAGAAGCAGTCAGGAGTTCTAGGAGGGCTCTGTCATACTACGTCTATTAAAAAAAAAAAAAACTAAAAGACCCTTCTAGTAACCTAGTAGTGGTGACATATGATGAAAATTTATAGTAATCAGTGGAACATCTTCTGTGTGGGTGATAGCGTTACTAGAATTGTGGTAAGTATTCGATTTATGAAAGTACGATAGTATAATTTATAAAGTCTTTAGAAAGATTAGAAAGGACTCTGCTGAAAGGGATTTAACCACAATGTTCTTGTTATAACAGGTGCAACTGTAGTCAAACACAATAATAAAAATATATACATATGTTTTACAAGTTTTATTACTCCTGTAGAATGTTTAAATTAAGTTTGCATTTATATTGTATTTACCGCATTTGCCGATTCTTCATGTGGTTTTTCAAATAAATGTATGTATTATGTATATCATAAATTATATAAATATATGGTCAGACCATTAGAGTAACAACAACAAGATCAAGAACAACACTAAGTAATAAAAGGAACAATAATAATTCCAGCATAAATAATGAAATGACGTGCCTCAATCTCTCTCTCACTCTCTGTCTCTCTATTTGGGTGCGTGGAGCTCATGTGAAATGACATCCAGTGAGTGAGTGAGTGAGTGAGTTTCCTTTTCTCTCCCTCTTGAATTATTGATTTTGGTTTTATTAAATTTAATTGCCTATAATAACCAAAACTGTTTAAGTAAAAATCAATGACCCAAAGACGAAATTATATGTTTTTCTCGCATTTTCTTCTTTAAATATGTATTGTAATAATGTCTGGACTTCTTTAAATCCCCCAACAAAATTATGTTGCGAAATTCTATTAACTTATATAGTGCAACGAAAATCTTAAAATTTGAAACAAATACAGGTTCATTGGATATAGCGCGGATTACATATATACAATATTAGTGGAAGTCCAAGAGCTTTGGAGTTTTCATATAAATTTTAATTTCTTTAAAAAAATTAAATAAATTAGTAAAATATTCAGACCAATGAATTAGGAAGAAAAATTTATGTATTCATATACGTATATTTATCTTCTTTGATTTTTAATTTCTTTCTATTTATGGTCAAAGTTCTCTCAGTCTCTTTCTGCGTTGATATTACAACATTTTCACTAAGCAACGAATCGGATAATCTCTAATTAATACTGAAAAGCTACTGAAAGAAAGAATGAAAAAAAAAAACCGCAGAGTGGTATAATAAAACGACCATAATTATTGAAAAGGAAGAAAAAAAAAAAATACGAGGGTAGCTCAATAAGGACATGACTGAATTATTGTCCGAAAATTTTGAAAGAAGACAAATTTAATAAGTTAATGCATCGAATATTAAACATCTCATATTTATCTCTTCAACAATTATTTCAGTGTTTTTCCTTACGGTTGTCGCTCTTGAAATTAAATTTTTCAAAAAATTTATTAAATATCATAAAATATTGATAAAACAGTCTTAATTTGTTGTCTATAAAGTTATGGTCAAAATTGTTTCGCGAAACCTTTGATTCATTCAATTAATTCGATGGAGTCCTCGAACCACAGCTTTGAGCTAATGGTTAATTTGGTTTCTATTCACCTGGCTTAATCGCTCCAGATTATTTTTTCTCCTCTAACCTTAGCTCAACTGGAGACTAATCGACTATATTCACATTATTGAATCGTGCTAAATGATGACAAAAAGTTGTATTTTCTTGAAACTTTTTGTATTTCCTTTGTTATATCGAGTGCCTCTGAAATTACTTTCTCTCTCTCTCTCTCTCTCTCTCTCTCTTTTTTGGGAGGGGAAAGACATTTAATTAAACTATTGTAATTAAGCTTGAGCTTCTTTGTTTAGTAATTCAATTTTTGGCCTAAGACAGAAGCTTTTTGTCTATGAACAGTTTACATTAAAATTGCCATAACACGTACAAAATATCAAGAATGTAGAGATAAAGATGCCAAAAAAAAAAAAAAAACACAAAATAAGGGGCAGAAAACAAGAAACAAGTCATGTAGATATGTTAAAAATCTAAACAAATCCATAAACGAAACGAATGAAGAAGACATTCAAGCATAAGAAAAGAGAACAATTTTAATATGAAGGATATGTGTGCTAAAGAAAAGAAAAAAAAATCAGTCTAGTCACTCAGACTTCAAAAAGATCCAATATACTCACTCACTCACTCACTCGTATTTTTGTATATACGAGTATGTAAGAAAAGTGAGTGAGTTGGAAATGAATATAAAAAGAAGAACAAAATATTTTATATACACATTTTTTATTAATATTAAAACCAAGACCAAGATAGGAGGGAGACAGATAGGGAAAGGAAGGTAGGCACTATGAGGTCAATTGTAGGATTTACTAAAGTAAATTTAGAATTGCCTTCAGAAAAGTAACAAGAACAAACGACAAACAGAAAGAACAGACAGATAAAGAAAAAGTCAATGTATTCCCAAAGGAAGTTTGCCTTTACTTATGACCAAAAGGCAGACATTTGGACAGACAGACTTACAATGAAACCAAGTGACCGAATCAAATGAAACTATCGAGATACAAGGAATTTTTATACAGACAGCAGATAAACCAATGGACGGACGAATGAGTAAATGAATTGCTGGACCCAATCCAACACATTCCTATCCAAGCGGACCCAACCCAAATCCATTCACATAAGTATGTGGCAGCAACAAAGAGATACGTATCATGGCATCTAACGGTCATTTTGTTATAGAAACTGAGAGTAAATAAAATAACATGTATGAGTACGTGGCATCGTGCGCATCCCTAATACGAGGGGCATTCAATAAATATCTGCAAGAATGTACTTAAAACAAACAAATTTTACAAGTGAATCATTATTCTTGCCTACAACTTATTTGAATGGCCCTTCTCAAACTTAAATGGATCTTAAGCTTAACTGGTGTCCTTCATAACATATAGTCACCTCATGCATTTCATATTTTATAAAAGTGCTTTTCATGATCTTATCGGTTTGCATATCATATCGCAGCGGTCGATTTGATATTATACACGAGCTAAAAATTTAAGTGATTCTAAAAATTTCAAAATTTCTGAACATAATGAAATAAGTATTGACTTACTATAATAATGTAATGCAATGTATAATATGATTTGAAATTAATTCATTCATCAATAACTTTCATCTCTACTGAATTGGGCCTCTCGAGTCTTTCATTTAAGTCATGAAATGGAAATTTTCAAATTATCCTAATACTACTTAAAGAGTATTTAATTTGTTAACATTTTCCCTATTCCGTGTTCTTATTTTAATATTTAATTTTATTTGGCTTTCTACTTTGAATTAATGCACTACGACCATTTATTTAACTTTCAATATAAATGGACACAGAATTCACCACAACTCTACTGAACCTGACTGAACTCATCTCATCCAACAAATCAACTCTAAACTTTTGAGAGCCATTCCATGCACATGAAAATGAAACTGAAATGAAATGAAACGAGACCCAAGTGAAGTTAAACTACAACAACAACAACTATAACCAAAATAGTAAAGTAAAAAAATAAATAAATAAAAAAGAAAGAAAAGAAAAGAAAAGTAGGGACAGTGCGTGTTGACAACTTCCTGTGTTCAACTGTAAGTTTGTTTCATTGCTCCTTTTGTTATGTGCCCGTGTGCCTGTTAATGTGTCTCTGTAAATGTCACCATGTGAGTGTGTGTCTGTTTATGTGTGCGAGTATCTGTGAGTGTATATATATTTGTATCTGTGTGTGGTTAAACGTGTCACACATGAAAAAATTCCAACATAAAGTTCTAAAACTAAACCAACAACAAGATAAGATGATTTTCATCCCATGTCATGTTGCTATTGCTACTTTACTTACCTGATCTGATCTACTACGAGTATGTATGTTATAGTTGTATCACCCCCTCAGATACTTTTCAGCCTCTTGTTCTGTTCTGTTCTGCGCTCTACTATTGTTCAAGATACTTGTCATTCCCATTGTGCGGAATCCATTTTGTGGTTGTCATGTCTTGCTATTGTATCCTAGCCACAGCCTAGGCCCAGACACACATACACATAGTACAGCATAGTAAAATAGAGTAGTTTGTAACACAAACTAGTCAACAGCTTAACTAAACTCAATGCTTTGCAGTATTCCTAGTTCCTAGTTGAGTTGGGCTTAGAGGAGCCAACAAACCAACCGACTTGGTCAGGTGTGATTAGGTTTTCTTTTCTCTTCTCTTCTCTTCTATATTTTTGCTTTGTTTTTCAAGTTGTTTTTTTAATAATTTTTTATATTCGTTTGGTCCCAAAAAACCATCTCTTCTCTCTCATTATATTTATGACACCAAGGACTACTGTTAACGATGGTCACCCCTTTCCATCAGTTCCATAATCTTTTCTTTTGGGCCGAGCACTTTGGGCCATATGTCGCAGCGACGAGTAACCGTTAAGAGTCGCGTATATGACATAAAATATGGCCAAATGCCAGCGGCTAGCAATGAGCCAGTGATGATTGGTAACCGGAGCAGCTATGTTAGTCTTTAAGATACCAACTGACGCTTTTGGCTATTGAAGAATAAATACTATATATGAAATGAAATAAATACATAAGAAGTCCTTCCATCAATTTCATTTAAAGCAGATTATGTTCTTGTATTTAATGGAGTATACATATTTAATATTACTTTGATGTTGATGTCGGTTTTCACTTTCATTTTCGACATCAAATGGTTCTAAAAAAATAAAATTAGTGGCAACGCCCAAAATTATGTAAAAGTATCAGGACAAAGCAATCAATAACAAATATATAATTATATTCTACAATATTTAAAAAAGAACAGAATTTACATACTACAGAGGCAGACAGACGAGCAGATTGATAGACAGACTTTATCTATATCTACGTATACGAGTATATCAATGTGTTGTACATCTAAATACAAATTTATCTTTATAAGTAGAATCCATATCTACTATTTATATACATATACATATACGAGTATACTTGCATTTACGCCTATTTTGCCTATTTCGATAGTAAATATTAATTAAAATTAAATTTTAAGCGCGCATTCAAACTGTCAAATGCCATCTTTGTTGATAGGAAGGCGACGACTATGAGGTGCCAACGTCAATAATACTGAAGCCCTATGGAAGCTAGGGCTGTTGATGATAATAATGATAAACTTAAAGAAAAGTTATATAAGAAAAACAAAATTAAAAGTAACTAAAGTTGGCGGCTCGGAAAAGTAGACACCATTATGACGCTAAGGGAAGACCGAATGAGCAAAAAAAAAAAAAAAAAAAACGAAGAACGAGGTGGAGAAGTGGAGCAACGGAGGAGCAGTAGCAAAGTAAACAGAGAAATAAGTTTGTGAAGGAAAAATTAAAGTTGATAAGAACTGAACATTTTTGTGTCTCCTCCTATTGTTATAGCAATAAAAAATTATTCGACAAATCGCATTGAATCGCATCGCTTCGCATCATGTCAAAAATATATTGCTAAGTAGATGGTGGTGTCATTGATTATTTCCACTACCATCACCACCAAGTCTGATCAAAGCCTTTGTTTTATATTACAATATTGGGCCGTGAACTTCTTGTTCTAAACTTATCACTTAAAGGCTTTTCTTTTGCTTAACTCAACTGCTACTTCTCTCATCTTTACTTCAACTTTTCTGTGTTATGTCAAAAATAAAACAGCTAAATGTCATTTGTTCTTTTTGAACTTATCAGAACTCGTATAAAAGTTGAAAAGATACAAATGTATCTTACTTTTAACATAATGTGTGTTACAATGCAAGTTGATTTTATCTATTTATAGATCAACAAAACATCGAAATGGGTCCAACTACCATATTAAGCTATTATAGTTTTGAACATAGACAAAGTATCATCTTTAACTAAAAAGATTTGCTTTTTATTATTTATTTTGAAAAAAGTTTCATCTTTTACACTGTTACAGTAAATTGTAAATTATTGTACATTAGATCGGAAAAATGTTTAAACAATAAGAAAAAACTTAAGAAATTCTGTATAGAAACCTTTAGAAAAACGAAAATTGTTGCCTACTTTTAGGTCAAACGTTTTGATTACACAATTGTTTAAACAACAATTTAAAATAATTTGAGAACTTTTCGTAAAATTGTTGCCTAATTTTTAGTTAATTCATCTAATTTTCTTAACTCAACTCAAGGAAAACAAAATATTATACTTTTCACAATAATTTTATTTTCACTTTGATATGAAATTTGTGTCTCCATAAATGATAATGTAAGGAATTAAGTCAAATATGTACGTCCACCTGTGACTAGAGCTTTCCTACTACTAGAAAATGTAACCCATATACAAAAACTCACTTCAAGTTTGGAATTAATATTTCATTTTTTTATGTGTCTTCAAAATAATGTCATGCAAACCAACAATATTTATTGTAATATAGCTGCCTGTGGGTATTGATAAGTTTTAGTAAGCAAACTTTTTTATTTCTTAAGATATTCAATTAATTAAGTATGATACATTTTCTAGAATTTTCAAGTTTGTCAATTGAGCAACTATTTATACCTTGTATCTGTTAGTATATTTTATCTTTAATTTAAAGATGTAAATTTCTTTTACAAAACAATTTTAATGAGAAATGCCACTTGTGAATTGACATTTCATTAAACGTGGCAAGTGGCAAATGGCAAGTGCCCAGTGCCCAGTGTTTACTTTGCTTTGCATATTGTAAAAATAATATTAATTTAAATTTTTCAGTTAAAACTGGAATTTTATAAAGTAATAAAATAAAAAACAAATAAAAAAATTACAAAATCAAGTAACATAACTTCACACTTTAATACACAACTACTACACTATTCAACAATCATTTTTGTATTGTTATATGAGAATTTTCATTATTATTTGGTTGGCTGTTGGTTAAGTATTTTTATTTTATTATATTATTTAAGGTATTGTGTCTTTGTTCTCCTTGTCATTCATTAAACCACATACATACCGAGTCACTGGCTCACTCTTTTTGAAACATTCATTTATTCTCATATTCAGAAATCCATTCAAAGTTTGGTTTTTCAGATACTCGCAGGGCAACGGTGGTCATCATGGCACCTCGACATATTTTACGGTATTTAATGTCAAGTGAGAACTTTTTTGTTAAATGACATTTTACATAAAATAAATAAAAAATATAAATGAAAATAGTAAATCATGTATATAAAGGGAAGTGGACTAGGGATATATGTATGTATATGTGGATGAGTTAAACCACCAGATATTGATTCTCCCATTCAAATAGTGCAAAAAATATGGGCGAATATTGTGCCTGAAATTTTCAAAATCAAACAAAGAGAAACTGGTGACAATCTTCGAATGAAAAAAGCTCAAACATATTGAAAATATTGATATATAAAATGTAATGAATCTCGGTTTCCCCTATGATTCATGAAAGGATCAAAAAAGTAGTTTATAGTGAGAAAAGAAGGGTGAGTGAGTGAGGAGGATGAACTTAATTACCTGTAAAACTGCTAAAAACATGTTTAAGATTAATGACAGAAGGTTAACTCTGTTCGAACAGAAGAACATTCCAAGATATATTAGTTAACCACAACTTGATAAAGAGCACACAACTTGTGACAAAAAAAACTTATTCCAGTAGTGAGTCTTAGTTTCGAAAAATGGCAGAAGTCTCAAATGCGCCTGTCCATGATCACACGAAATATCTTGGCTCGTCCTAAGAAACTGACTTTATTTGGTAAAGCTAGGAATCCCAATTGACGCCCACCAGGCTAACCTTATTTAACGTTACCTAATAGAATCACTTAATAGTCAGTATTAAACGGATAACTCACTTCACATTTTGTACAATTTGTTTTCCTTTAAGAATAAATAATTATTTTGTAAATTGAAATAAAATAAATGAAAAGTTTCTCTTCTGTTTCTCTTTTCCATTTCTTTGCATTTCTTTGCATTTCCTTAATTTTCTTATTTTGTTGCAACTTTTAATTAAAACATTTAGTTGCGATGGTTCACCACCAAATCGCATTTCTTTTCGTTTTCATCCTCTTTCATTTACCTTTGAAACGTGTAACTATTGCCCTTGCTATTCTCAAACATCCTTATCCTCGCACATCACCACAAATATCACAAGTTGGGGGCAAGTGTTTGTTGTTTCCTTTCTGCAACATTTCCTATTCTCATTTTACCACTCACTGATAGCAGAAACTACAATTTAATTTTTATTTTCTATTTCTTTTCTTTTTTTTTTTATTTTTACTTTTTCTTTCTTAGAAATGAAGAGTGTGGTAGCCATATGTTTTTTACTTCTTTAAAAACAAAACAGATCTTTTATTTCAGATCACCATTTACATCCCAATTTTCATATAGAATTTGTGTGCCATCTAAAATTGATTTGTGAAGTTTTGTTTGAATAACTCAAAGATACAAAATACAGATTTCAAATAATCAAACACTTTAAGGATATAAAGCAAATATTAGTCCGATCTGTTCAACTTTTGGATTATCAAAAAGCAATACGGAACAAAATTTAAATGAAGTTTTTATGGTGGTTACACCTTCTAGTAATAGGAGAACTAGTATTCAGTTATACGTATTTCCAGCAAATTTCAACTTAATCTCACGAAACTGATGGAAACATGATTGGTTTAGGCTCAAACGTCATCGCGTTGATCACTTCAATATAGATATGTTTCTTATGGGGCCTTCGATGCATGCTCCTATACGTTAAAGGCAAATTGGTAATAACTATTCACACTGGTGGGAAAGCTATAAAAATATGGAGTAAAATTAAGAGAGAACAAAAACTTTGCACATTAAGAGGAGGAGCAACCAAATGTGGAAGAGCGAATAGAGTGAAATGCATGTCGCAGAGAACTTGAGAAGCAGAAGAAGTGAAGAGACAAATGCAAAAGAAAAATGAAGTTAAGGCGATGAATTTAAGCTTAATTAAAAAACTTTTTGATGATTTTTCTTTCTTCTTTCCTCTTCTATTCTCTTTATTTTTCTAATTGTATTTGATAATTTTTCTTATAATATTTTTACTTTTGTGTGTGTTTGTGTCAATGTTTAATGTGTACAAAAAACATAAAAATAACAACAAAAGCAACTATGTTCTTACTTCTATTCTTTCTCTTTATTCCTTTTTGTTGTTGTTTTAATTTTTGGAAGAAGTCAAAAAACGAAAAGACTTTGAACAAAAACAATAAAAGCAAAAAAAAAAAAAAATGTTTTGTCAAAAGAGTATCTCGGGGGAAAAAATAGCACACAAATACACTGAGATACATACCAACACACTTATGCATACAAGTACACTATGCGTATGCGTAATAGTGTGGGTGGGTGACCTTTTATTTTTCTCTACCAAACAATATAAAGTTGCCTCATAAAAAATTTTAAAATGAGAAACTTTTGACTAAAATGTTAATGAGCTTTGGTGAAAGAATTTGTGTTTCTTTGGATGGAGGTTAAACTGTGGTGGCAAGGACACAGAATCAATGACGAGGTGTGGCATGAGGAGTAGGGAGGAGGGTCGGTATGCAGATATTGCTATTTTTAGATAAAAAAAATTAAAAATTGGTTAAAAACAGACATGAAGTTGCCATTGCTGTTGTTGTTGTTAGTTTATTAAAAGGAAACTCAAAATTATATTATAATAACATGCATTGGGAAAAAGAAAGAGGGAACAATAAAGTATTGAAGAAAGTAGTAGATCTTTGATACATAAAATATTTAATTTAATAAATCAGTTTAGTTTTAAATAATGAGTCTTTTATTTTTTCTAAAAAATTTCAATTCTAAGTGACTTTCAATTGTTACATTTCTTCTCTTTTTTCAATATTCCAATTTTTTTTTTTCTTATTAATTTATTATAAACTTTCTGTATGAAGTTAAAGGTGATGGAAATGATGCCTTGAAAATTGGAAATGAAATCACAAAAAATTGTTATTCATTTTTTTATTTTTCTTGAATGGCATTAAAAATATCAGCCAAACTTCTTCAACTTATGCTGTTCATTTTGATGTTAATCATTTTTTATTAAAAAACCCGTCAAATAAGTACTTCAGCACCTAATAAGTGTAACTATAAAATAACGAGATTGGAAAGCGATAAAGTTACACATCCCTTTAAGCTTGTAGAATGGTCGAATATTTTGTTTGTATAAAGTTTCGCTACTGAAACTTATGTATTATATTCAGAGAAATATATGGGAATAAATGTGCAAGAGTTGATAATTAATTGTAACTAATTGTATCGGAAGTGACCATCAGCACTTGTTTACACTATAGGAATTGACAAAGAATTTACTATAAAAATTGACTATTATGATTACTTTTTATTCAAAATAATTTAAAATATTTACTTATCACTAAGATATATAACATTTTTTCCACTATTTTCTTTCTTTTCTAAGCATTTTTCTTTCTCTTTGAGACTTTATTCTTTATTACAAAAAAAGTTGAGAAATTCTAAGGGAAACAATATATAAGAAAAATAATTTAGAATTTCTATAATGAAACTTTACATTGAGAAAAATTTCACAGAAATAAAAACTTCAAGACGATTGACAAACAAACTGACTGACTGAGTGACAGATAGATAGACAGGCAAATAAACAGGCAGGCAGAGAAGGCACTTGGCTTCTGTTAGTGACAGAAAGACTTAAATAAACCAAGTGTGAAACTAAATTTTGAATGAAAAGACTGACAAATCTTCAACAGCAACAGGATGCAATATCCCACCAATAGCAACAGCAACAATAATGATGATGATGGTGATCATCAGGATGATAATGAAAAGGGATTTATGGAGAATTGTAAGAATAGCGTAAAGGACTACTAAGTAAAAGACTCACATGAGTAGAGTGGTGTAGATTGGAGTAGAATTTGGTTAAAGCTAATAGCAACAATCTGTTGACAAATGTATTTTGTAAGAAACCCAACACACAAATGTGGTTGTATATTTAGTTACAGCCAAAGGGTTTCACTATACTTTAATACTAGGAAGGAATATCTAAAGGAATGAAGGAAAGTATAGTTGAAATGATGATGGAATTCATAGAAGCGAAACTTGCACAATCTGTAATTGCAAGTGCAGGAGGCAAAGATAAACAAACAGTCTTAAACTATATACTATGAAATATGACATTTGGAAAGCAAAGCCACAAATTAACACAGACACAGAAACAGATACACTTCCAGAAAGAGAAAGATACAATGTATTACAGGAAAAAAAGGCAATAGAAAGAATTATGATTGAGAGAAAGCCTTGAATCATAGAACAGTTGAACAGATTGTAGTTTAGTTAGACAAGCCAAGTTTCAAGTTCTCAGAAATCATCATAAGTTTACTACAGTATGTCAGAGACATCAACCAATGCTGAATGTTGAATACTGAATACTTAATGTAGATTACAACAAAAAAGGTGGAAAGAGGTGTGTGAAATAGTAAAGGAAAGAGAATGGTTGGTGCATGAAAGAAACCGAAATTTAGTTTAGATACGAGTACACGCGCTGAGCTCGATAACAAGAAATGTATTGTTGTGTACAATAGCCAAAGCAACAGTAACATTAGGAATACAATAACAATAATAATACCAGCTGGCAAAAGAGAAGAAGATAAAATTTGTGCCAAAGAAGAAAAGGATTTACTAGAAGCAGCAGCAGAAGCAGAAGATGAGATAATATTCAAATAGAAAGCTCAACTCAACTGAGCTCTGTCACAGTTCAACACCAATGACACCAATGATGACAAAACAATAATAAATGATGATGAAAGGCTACAGCAGAAGAGTAGCACCCATAGAAAAGTGTATTGCATTGAAATAATTGTTGCCTATTTTAAGACAATCCTCCTTTCACCCTTCTTTCTTTGTAGATTTTTTAATGTGTTTCTCTATTCCACCATTTTTCCTTCTTTTCCTCTCATTTACAAATTCATTTTTTTTTTTTTTTTCATTTTTCTCAAACAAATTGAAACATATGAGACCTAAATTTCCATGTATCTCGCACTCTGAATCTTGAAATATATAAGCAGATATACATATACATATGTACCTGCATGTGTGTGAAGAAAATATATGGAATACAACGAAGCGCAAAGCTATAACGCAATCTGAATAGTAGCTAGATACATCAATTATTGCACATATACGCTAAACGCACATCAATCTTTTAACTTAATTTGACTTGTATTCTTACAATTGGCAAGCGAAGAGATAAACGCTCAAGCACCCAACAACAATCAGAAAAATAAAAACAAAAACAAATACAGAACCAAGAAATATACAACTAAAATGGGTAAATGGATGAATGACTATGAGACTGGAAAGTGGAGTAGAGTGAAGTGAAGTGAAATGATGTGTTGTGTTGTGGTATGGACGTTGGACAAAATTACGATATATGAAATAAAATAAAGTGTTTGAAAAAAATTAAAGAAAACAAGCAGAAAGAAGGAACAAGAAAGGAAAAATGAGAGACGAACAAATGTGGCAATGAAAATGCTTTGCTACACTTCAACGCTTTGTTTCAAGTCAATTACTACACACAATACGAGTACTACATACATGGATCCCATCCAATCCGATTCAATCTAATACAATCCAATGTTCTATAGCACCATTCATTTGCCAAAGGACAAATAACAGAGTGTTAAAGAAGGCAACAACATCAGAAGGAGGATAGAAGTACAAGAAGAGAAGAAAAGCAGTCCTACATAACAACTGAATGAATTTGTGTGTCTGCAGGAGCACCAGCAAAAGAAAGAAAATATATATATAAAAAAATAACATTAAAACTGATTTATTATTGTAGATAAGTTGGATTTATGTTAAACTCAATGCTGACTGTCATGCTCCTACCCCCTTCCTCTGCTTCATCTCCCCTACAACCATTTTATATTGTATATCTCTCTTTACTTATCTCATCATACCAAAAAAGAAAGAAAGAACTTTGCCCAACAGCAGCAACAGCAATAGCAACAGCAGAAGTAAAAGTAAAAGTAGCAATATGCCCTTAGGGCACTTAGAGTTTATAATTTGTACATATTTACGTATATGTCAATGTGGTGTTAGTGTTAGTGTATCTGTATCTGTATCTGTATGTGAAGTGATTTTATGATCTACTATCTATTGTAGTTCTTTAAGCTTAAGCATTGCAAGCCAATCACTTAAACACTTGTATTGTATCTAGAACTTGAACACTCAACATGGACAATGTTAAACAAGTTAGTTGATGATGATGGTTGAAATTGTCTTCAGGAAAAGATGGATGCTTAAACCATCATTATCAACACTATCATTATTAGTAAAATTTATTAATTGTCAATAAATCATTTGCCATTTTATTGCTTTTTTATATCTTTATCTTCTTTGACAAGTATCTTTTTATCGGATCATTGAATATTGAAGGAGTTCTTTCAAAATTTAATTTGAAATACACGAGTATAAAAAAAAAATTAAAGAGGCATGGTACTATTGTATTTGCATAATATTCTTTACTTGAAGAGTAAAGTGTTAATGGTAGCGCTACAACACTACATGTGATCGCGGAGTGGATTGTTCCAATATATATTCCCTTTTGTTATTTCGTACAAAATTATTCATTTGAAAACAATTTAATGTAGATAAACTAAACTCTGTAAATATAAATTCAAATCACCAGCTTAAGTGAAAACGTAAATTTTAAAGGGAATAAAGCAACAATTTCCAATAAATGACTTGACTTGACACCCTTTAACTTTAAATTACAAATTCTTCATGCAATAACTGTATCTCTATTAAACTCATTCTTATTCTCATTTTATTATAGTTCAATTTCCAGTTTTTTTCTTCCCTATATCTTTTCTTTTCTCTTCATTTTGTTTTGTACTTTTTATCTTGTTCTTAAACCTCAATATATTTTTTGTGTTAACTGTGGTAATGGTGTCAATGCAAAGTAACTTAAGGCAGGTAAAAGATATTTTTGTTTTTGAATATTGCGTCTTATACTTAAAGTATACAATGAGAAAGAAATACAAAAGACAACTACTTTAAATAGTTTTTCATAAAAATTATTATTGTTATTTTAGCTTGAAACATTTTAAATTACATTTTTTGATTGCCTTTTTGATGTTGAAATGAAGAAGAAAGCCAAAAATTTCTCATTAAAAACCATTTTTACGTAGAGGGAGAGAATCATCTACCCAACCCTAAAGGCTTAGAGTAACATACATAGTATGTAGGTATATCTTAAATATACTAAATAATTACTTATTTGAAAGTATACACAAATATAAATGAAACTTGAATGAAGCTCACATCAAAGAAAAAACCTTTTTGAAAACAATTTCACTTACATATATCTTAAGAGTATGTGGTATTCTCGACACATACATAGATACATACACCTTCTTTAGTATGAGGGTGTGTGTGCGTATTACAAGCATAATAAGTGCTATTCATAAGAATCACCCTTCCTACACTCAACATTCAACACACACACATCACATAAACTTCAATCACAATCAGATTCACATTCAATTTGTCTTTGTTGTAATTCATCTACAGTCAAAAGTATCTTTTACTACTCTTTGAAAATTTAAATTATAGTCTTTATCCTATATGAGTAGCTTTGTGTTCCATTAAATATTCTTCGTTGTAAGTATTTATAAGCATCTGAAGTTGTAAATAAAGTTTTGTAGCAATTGTTATTTGTTAAATCAAATCTTTCATTCTAAGTCTAAGAATTAAAATTTTGTTTACTTTTGATAGAGAAACTGTCATATTGTTATTGATATGAATACTACAATATAACAGGATATAGTTGCCATTTAAACTGAATGTTCAACTTTGAATTCATTTACATAAGGAAAATTGTATAATTCTTAAGTAAAAAACATTGAATTTGGTCCATAAACATCAAATCATTAAAATATTTACATCTTTATATATAAAATTCGACTGTAAGGAATCTATGTCACTAAACTCCTCCTAAGTAGCTAGATCGATTTTTATAAAATATTTTGAGTGCATTTGAGTGTGGATGGTTTAGTTTCAAAATTGGATAGGATTCAATAAGTGACGCTGTTGTCGAGATCCAGATTTTTTTTTTTTTTTTTTAAATTTTTTTGTTTGAACCGATAATAATAATGTTTTTCTAAATACAACAAATGAATGCTAATGAATGGAGTTACTTACTCATTTTTTAAAGATAAATATAATTTCGTTTATGAATTTTGTATTGTTCTTGTTGGGTAGGACAACGTCTGTTGCATCTGATAGTTCTATTAAACAACAACTTATAATGACTATATACTTCTAAAAATTAAATAACAGTTTTAATAAGTTTTGCAATTTATAATTATTAACGGTAATAATTGAGTCAGTATAACTCACCTTAGTATAGCATTCTGATTTTTTACAAGAAACAAAACTATCATATCCATTTGCTTTGGATATTATTTTGGACACGAGTCTTGAATTTTCTTTGAAAACTTTACCGTACAGTGTAGAACACAATTCTGACCCTACACTTACCATGAAACAATGAATGAACGGATGAATTGAATGAAGAATGAAACCAAGGAAAGAAGGAAGGATTGATTTAAGCAAAAAATCCTTTAATTAATAAAAAAAAACTACGTATAAAGTAAATAAAAAAAAATAAAAAAACATCTGAGAACAAAGAAAATGAATACGTTAGAGTTCAGTGTGAAACTACATATTTCCTTTATTTAAACTAAAATGCAAAAAAATTTAGTTAGACTGCTTTCATGAGCTAAAGTTTTTCCCAAAAATATTCTCTCCTTGTTCATTCAATAAAAATACTTATAGAAGTTTAATCAGTTCTGACTTCTATCAATTTAAGATATCCTTTTTTGAGATTCGAATTGTTTTTGTTATATACTTTATTCAAAATCTTTGCACCAAATTACTTCCTTTGAACGAACGAGCCAAAAAAATTAATAAAAAAGACGCCTTAAGATATGCAATAAAAAATGAAGTTTATGTGTGAACATTTAAAAAAAAATATAAACTAAATAAGGAAGCGGTGAGATGAGTTAAGTGAACTTAGCTACTTCACATACTGAGTCACATGAGCATAGAAATGAAAAGAAAGAAAATGAATGAAGAATAGAATAACCGAAATGAGGAAATGTATGAAGAAATATGTAGAAGATACCAAAAAGGAATAATGAAAATGAAATTTCTTGACTTCACATAAATCCTTTTTTATTATATTATGTGAGCGGAGTACTCAGAGAGCATTAAATACAACTACAAAAGGCAAAGTAAAATAAAATACTAAGAATGAGAACGAAAAGGAATGACTAAATGAATTGTCTATGGAGAGCAAAAAGGAGCATAATGAATGAATGAAAAAATGCTATAAAAAATTTATAAATATTGTATATAGCTAAGAATGAAGGAAAGAATGAATTAAAGGAAGAATGAAAGAAAGAAAGAAAGGAAGGATCGACGCAATAATCTTAAATTAAGCATTCAAACACATTAATTAATAAACAAAGCTATACAAAAAGAAAAAAAGAAAAAAAAAAAGATTATGGTAAAGATGATATTCATGACAAACAAAAGCCGAATTGTAACTAAGATATTGCTGTAGAACTAAAACAGACTCTCCTCAGTAAACTAGTAACTAATAACTTGAGCTAAAAATGTTTGATTGAAAAGAAATGAGACGTTTGCATAAAACCCAAAAAAAGCACAGCAATTCATAAGACATAATGAACACCACTAAAAGGACTATTCAGCATTCATGATGATGACGATGATGGTGATGATGATCCTGAGACTGTCTGCCTTTAATATATTCAGTCACTTATGTATAGAAGATTCTCTATTTTGTTTGGCCTGTTGAATGTCATCATAGAGAATTTAAGTAGCTTTAAGTAAAATATGTATATTGTAGAAGAAAGCAAGGAAAGAAAAAAAGGCCAACAAAGAAGAAAAGCCTCTCATCTCATATGATGTGGTACTAAGTACAACAATGAAAGCATATGCAACAGCAGCAGCAAAGGTGATGCTTTCTTTACTTATTTAACCTTACTGTAAATGTGAATTCCTTTCATCATTCATTCGCTGGCTTGTTTTCATTCATTCTTTTTGTATACCTACATATTACAAGAAGATACAATTGTAAAGTAACCATAAAGAAAAGAAAAAAAGTAGAAGAACTTCAACGAACCTTAAAACTTGCGCTGTTAGCAAAAGTGGCAAGTGGCATCAATTATTGTACAATATTTTGTGGCTGAGTTAAGTATGAAAAGAAAGATGATATAGTGAAAGAAATGACAAGCAGCAAACAAACAAAAGGTGCTTGCCTGACTCACCAAGTGGCAGACTTACCAAATGACAAGCTCCCTACTTGACACTCTGACTGACTACGTGATTGACTAAGGTGAAGTATGGAAGAGATGAGTGAAGGATCGACCACGCTAGACAAACAAAAGGTGATTGACTCACCAAAAGAGAGACCCACTCACTGACTAACTGTCTGACTGGTTGACAGACTGGCTCTTTTTGACTGACTGACTGAGTGAAAAGGTCCAAGACTAAAAGATGAGATGAGGGAGCGACCAATAAAGAAAAGATACTTAAGCGCGCGCTAGCGATTTTATTATGTTTATGTGATGTGAGTGAGGATAGACGACGACAACGACGCATGCTTCATGGATGTTTGCAAGGCAAGCTTAATATGTTACACACATCTACAAAAACGTACAAACGCATAGATATACTTTCTTCTGCTCTCTTCTATTCTGTTGTATTTTATTCTTTATACTGTTTCTGTGAGCGTGTGTTGTCATAAATGTACGTGCATAACATGTTCTTCTTGGTTTACTTGGTTTATTCAATTCATTTCTTCTCCCATTTTTCCCATTTTTGCTAGCATTTTATTTTATTTTTATTCCCTTTTTCTACATCTCATGGTGATTTTTTCTTTCTTTTTTTTATAATTTTTAACTCTCATCTAGAGATTGAAGTTAAGAACCAACGCACCAAGAAAAAGTTTCTGATGAACGAAAGCAAACACGCACACATTGTGCGTTATGACGATGAGGATGATTACGAGAAAGTGAAAGTGGAAATGGAAAATGATGACGATGGAATTGTGGAGGGGGGGGGGGGTTCAGTAATGTCATTTTGACATTTGCCACCTAATGTTGTAAAATGCTATTTTAAGCTTCAACATATGCTACTGTTGCTGCTGCTGTGACTGCTTAAAGAACATTCAAATGACGTTCAATATGCCAGTAACAATAAAATCAGTATATGGAGCAGAGCAGGAGTCGCATTAAGAGTAGCAGAGCAGCATTCAAGCAGTGGCTGAGCAGCAGCAAGCGGAAGATTCTATGTAAAAAATTTAGAAAATTGATTGGGCAATGGGGCGATGGAAATGAAACGGATGTGGAGCGTGGCGTCAAGCCAAATGGAGTAAAGTAAAGTAAAGCAAATATTATAATACACACTGATACACACAACCACTTACAAATAAAGCCATTTAACTTATGTTTGCATCTGTGTGAAAGTTGATTCAACATATCATAAGGAAAGGAAGTGAAGTGAAGAGAGTCTTGTAAGCCGCAATATTTGCTTAGAATATAGAATGAAGAAATGAAGATAAATTTTCCACAATGAATACAAAAAAAAAACAACATACCAATTTATAAAGGAAAGAGAGAATTTGCAAAACAAAGCAAAAAGATAATAATAAATTCAACAATAAGAAACCTCATAAAGCATATGAACAATTTGTAAGTGATTTGCATATATAAACGTTAGTACATATCGTACATATATTCCTCTTACATACAATATTTCACACTATACTTCTTTTCATTATTAACTTATACGACTATGTCGGGACGTAAACATAGTTCGACTAATGAATGAATAAAGGAAGCTACTAAAATATGTAAATATCGTTTTGTGATGATTTTTGTAATATCCGTGTGTCCTTCGGAAGATTTCATATCCCACTATTTGTCTATGTCTATACGTATGAGCAGCGTGATAAAAAGAATTAATTGAGCCTCGATCGCTCATCACACTGCTTCTAGGTAATCTTGTCACAAAGTTCAGATTTGTTTGTTGTTTTGATTTATTTAAGAGGTTTTCTTCAAATCGAAATTATCATTTTCTTGACAATTTTCTCAACATACATCTAAAAATTGGACCGATATTTGATAAACGTCTGAGTATTGATGAGTACATACATGAATATTTGTAATATAAAAACTGTGGCTCATTGGCTCAATTAAATTCTATTCTATATAAATAAATAAAAAAAAAAATAATTAGTTGTATGTTATAGAAGTAAAGTAAATAAAATAAATATTTAATAAAAAAATAAACAAAGTTTTTCATAACTTTTCGCACTTGCATAGATACAATTTTATAATTTTAATGAGTAAGTTTTAGATGTAAATTTCATAAAACTTTCTAAAACATTACATGAAACAAATAAACATAACTCTTAGATCATGACACATGAACAACTAACATTATTATTTTCTTAATAATGCATAAATCTATTGGATTTCATTCCAGTTTTAAAGGAATAATAATTTTTTGTGTTTTTAACTTTCTAAATAAGAAACTTGTTCATTAGTTCGTGATATATAAAACTGAATAAATTCCATACAATATTATTTTTAATTATTTACTTATCAATTGATTTTTTATATAAAAATGGATTTACAACTTTCATGAAATTGAATTATGTTTTTTGGTTAATGCTCTGTTTTTGTCAACTCATAAATTTCTATTTCTTCAATTGATTGACTGCATCTCTTTTAAATTATATATGAAAGTTATGCGGCAACAATTATTGATTGATTTCTTCGATGATGCTCATAGAAACTCAAACTCAATCCTAAGCCCAAATCTTGTAAACCAATTCCATTCAATCTCATTGCATTTGGGCGACCGACAACATACCACCAATTTTTATACAAACTGAAAAAATAACACACATAGACACAATAAAGATGGATAGACAGACCGACTGACTGATTGACTGACTGAGAGCCTAAGAGACTGAGAGACAATAGTTGTGTTGATTTTGAAATGAATGTTGAATGGGTAAACCCATTTTATGTTTTTCCTTCTTTCATTGACATTGATATCGAAGACTACCACCGCCTGTTTGCCAATTCAATTCAATTGAATTCAGTTCAGTCTAAGTTGTGCCTTCTTTGATTTGATTTGATTCAATTCTTCTATATGCTTTTCTAAGTGTGGTGGATGTACCCACCCCCACAATACAAGAAGGAAATCAAAAAAATCCGAAAAAAATAATAATAAACGCCCATAGAAAAAACATCATCTAGAGCCATCATGAGAGAAATACATTTCTATGCCTTCGTTGACTTTTTTTGTTTGTACAATTTTTCGTTTTTCACATATGTATATAAATTTTAGTGGGGAATCGATGCCTTTTGGGGTAACCAAAGGCTTTCATTCGGCCAGGTCAGGTCAGGCCTCAACTATTCTGTATTGAACTAAACTAAAGTAAACTGAACTGACTTCACTTGAATCACTTCACTTGGCTTTACTTGACTTATTTTGGATTGAATTGGTTTTTCTAAGTTTAGTTTGGCTTGGCTTCGGTTGACATTATTAGTTGGTTGTTGGTTTGGGTTGTGAATTTAGGCTCTGGGTTTTTTTTGCTTTCTGGCCTTTGGTTTATTTGTGGCTTTGATTACTTTATGACTTTGCTGTTACGTGTATGTTTCTTATTCTTCTTATTCTATTGTTGGTTTTGCTTACTTTACTTTATTTTATTTTACTATTATTTTAACCTTGTCTTGTGTTAGCCAAAATATTTCAATATTTTTCACCTGATGTTAATGCGCCTATTTGTTGGAAACATATTTTTTTTCTCAAGCGATTTTTATGTATGTTGCTTCTCTGATTCTGTTTTTCTTGATTTTTTTTTTTTCTCATTTTTGATATGTTCACTTATTTGTTTCATAGGTTTATCTCACTTCATATCACGATAGATCCAACCAACCAATTTATCCTCCAACCATCTGTTTAAGTTTCTACATTCATTCATACTTTGTTTTTTGCTTTTCTGTGTTTGCAAATTTCTTTAGAGACTTTTCTTGGGACATATTTATAGTCTTCACCTGTCTGTCTAAGCCGTTTTGAGGCTTAAAAACTTTATGCTTTCATCCTGTTTCGTCATTTTGGATTCGATTTCCATTTTCATTTTTCTTCTCTTTGTTGTTGTTTCCCATTTTCAATTTTTCTTTTCTTTTGTTTTCATCAAGTGAGAAAATTCTTCTCAGAGTCAAGAAAGAAAGAAAAATCACTTACTAAATTAAATTTTCTTAAATTTTGTTTTTTCCTTTATGTTTTCTTAGATTTAAGGTTTTCTTGCTGTTTTTTGTATTGTCTCTAATGTTGTTGTTGTTAAAAATGTTGCCATGCACATTGTGCCTTTGCCTGCATTTTTAAACAGTTTTGATTTGTCTTTTTTGTTGAGTATTTATTTTTTTTTTTTTCAAAAACAGTTTTTTTTATTTTTATAGTTTGATTTTTGATATTTTTCTATTATAATTTTAGCTGTTTTTAGGTTTTTTTTTTTTTTGTTTTATCTATTCTGAATTTAATTTTTATATAGCAAATAATGAAAAGATGATTCAATTTTGAAATTATTTATTTTATTTTGTAAAAACGCAAAATTTTTTTCATAAATTTTAGGCAATGTGTCTATTTAAAGTTTGTTTTGTTGTTTTCTCTTCAAGTAATTTAATTTTGTCATTTATTTGAGACATTAGCGATTTTGACTTTGAACCTAAGTTTATTAGTTAATCGTTAACCCAGGAAATTATTCTATATCTAAGTATATCAAAATCAAGGAATTATGGTGATGGAAACTTAGCTTCATTGATATAAAAGTACTGTCGGAGCTGATCTGATTTTAACTTTAATATTAATAATTAATAATTCATGAATTGATAATCTCTTTTAGACATATGAACAGTTCGGAAAAATTTATACAACTGATGATTTTCTAGTGTTTCGTAAATGCAGAAAAGAAGCAAACACAATTAACAACGTTTTGCAAACTTCTATAATTAAAAACATTTTCGTTAAATACTAAAACATTTTAATTTTTGGAGCTCAAAAATATTGAGTGTATGAAAATGTTGTTAACAAAAAACTTACTAATCGCCACGGCAAGGCAACAATAATGATGGTTCACAATATGAAAGAATTTTACCAGAAAGATTTTTAAAATTCTCTCTTGTTAACTCTTAAGGCTTTACGAATATTATTTTTTCATTTAAAATTTTATTGCGTTCGTATCATAAAAAATTTCATTTATACGTTATAAATAAACGATGATGATGCAAGATAAGACAAAAACCACATATTACGTATACGTCATAGGCATGACAATCATGGAGTTTTGTAGTTTTGTTTTTTGTTTTCTAGAACTAGATTAGACGTTTGTCATAACATAAAAGGTTAAAGTAAGGAAGATGTAATATGTTATATTCTATAGTAATAATATTCATTTTCTTTTTTCATATTAGAATGAAAAAGAAAGCCTGCAGTAATTAAAAGTAGATATGTGTATTAAGATAAATAGAACTTCTCAAAAGGGATTTATTTTTTTATAAACTGAACAGTTATATATAGAAAGATTTAAAGTATTTTGAAATAATACGAGTTCTAACTACATTCAGTTCTGATGTCAAAAAGAAATTGAAGAATCTTCATTTCATTTGAGGATGATTAAATGAAAATTTTAAGTTTTATCGCATTAAGTATATTGTGTCTGTAAATATATTGTAATTATAAAAGCATAAATTAAAATGAATTTATTAGATTTTAATTATAATCATTTAATGCTTCCATTTACCCTTGGTTTGTTGCGGTTTTTTTTTTTTTCATTAAACGTTTTTTGTTCTTACCTTGTATCCTTCTATAATATCTGATTGCCATTGTTTTTTGTTTCTCAGCCTTATGTTAGCTTTGACTGATAGTATTGTAATTATAGTCATGTATGATGCTTTTTGATTATTTGCTAATTGGCTCTCAGTGGCATCGTGTATGAAGATGAGCACTGAGATTACAAAGTAAACCAGACAGACAGTCATCATTCCCTACACCTGTTTCAATTAAAATTGTCTGCTGCACTCGCTCAGAAAGCTGTCACTCAACCATTACCATTGTCATTGTCGACATTGCTTATGAAATTTAATATAATAAATTACATAAACATGACGTTTGGTTTATTTTTGTTCACTTTGCATCTCTTTTCTCTTATTTTTTATACATTTTGTATTCTTTTTTTTTTTTTGCTTTCATATTTTTATTCATTTTTATTGTTTCTACCATTTTAGTGATTAATCTAATTTGTAAGATGCCATTTTTATTTATATAAATAAATTATTTTTCTTATTAAGTTTTAGTAAAAAGCATCAGATAAATCAGATAGATATAGGCAAAGACTTAGTTGGTTAGCATTATTAGTTATACATACAATACATAAGAAAGATACAAAAATACTTACTATATGTAAATTGCTTAAGTGATTTTAATAAAATATTGACAAATATTGTGAAAAACTAACAAACAACTCACCTCCTTCAATGATAAAGTTGTTGCTATTTTTGGTGATGCTATTGTTGTTGTATCTACTAATAATGCACTGCAACTGCAAAATCTCTTGCTTTATTTAATGGTTCTTTCTCTCTTTGTATTTATTACTAATAATAATATAATTTTAATTTAATTTTTTTTTATTTTAATTTAAATCAATTAATTAAATTAATTTTTATATGATTTTATTATTTTGTCTGTTTGACTTTTCCTAATAATTTAATTATTTTAAAATTTTCGCATTAAAAAAAAAAAAATACTTTTTAATATTTATAACACTGAAACTTTTCAATTTATTCTAATTAGTTAAATAATTATTTATCCTTTTTTTATAAAATAAACACAAAAAAATGTACATACATATATGATTTCATATAAAAAAAAATCTTATTGTTTACACGACGTATGATTAATTTTATAATTAATTTTTTGTTTCATTTTAGTTTTGCAAAAACTTGCTATTTTTAAACATACGCATACGCATTCGCATACAGACCCACACACGCACACACATATGAAGTATACTGCATTTAGATTCAGGGGCGAACTATGATTCAAAAATAAAAAAAAAAAATTCATATGAAATTCGTTCATTTTTCTCTATTTACATTTGTCGCCGCCGCCAATGCAAATCGTCATTCATAGTATCATGATGATGGTGATGCATCATTATGCGTGCATTATAATCATCATAATTATCATCATGATGATTATTATCATTATCGACGTCATCATCAACATAATGACAAGTTTATGCATCATTAATACAATTTATGAATCCGAAAAACTTATGCCTTTGAAACCAAATATTCTACAATCCCAATCACACATACACACTGCATACAGTTAAACAGATATACAAATACATAGATATATTTCCGCTTTTTTATGAATTTCATTTGAAAATAAAATCAATTTCCACTGAACTGAATTCGAAATTCATTATTTAAGAAGTTGAGTTGAATTGAGTTGAGAATGGGAATGAGAATGAGAGTGGGCAGCGATTTTGTTATACTATGAACAACTAAAATTAAATGGAAAACATTTTCATTTTCGAAATGCAACATTTGAAATTAACATACATTATTAAAACAGCAGTAGCAGCAAGAACAGTAACAAGAACCAAATGCAAACATAATTTATTGTAGCATTTGATTGGATTTTCCCCATTTGCCTATTTTAATTTTGTGTTTCATTAGTGTCATCTATGTCCTAATCACGAATACTCACGAATTATATTCTAGTACTTATGTACAATATTTGAACCTCACCACCATTATGCTTATAAGGTGAAATCAATGAATGAATGAATGAATGAGCTTTACACCTGTCATGCGTTTCAATGCCTCCCTTACCCATCAATTCATTCATTCACTAATTTCACAGATTTCGATGGTTTATTGCGTGTGTTTGTGTATTC
This sequence comes from Amiota mariae, assembly GCA_035041805.1. NCBI lineage: Eukaryota > Metazoa > Arthropoda > Insecta > Diptera > Drosophilidae > Amiota > Amiota mariae. Next base: position 343,109 of record JAWNKV010000665.1, read on the forward strand.
ATGCCATAAACATTTTTCATTTTATTCTCTCATTTTTCATTATAAACAATTTTCAATCGTCGTCATTGTTGCTTGTTGTTATTATTTGTTTTGTGTGTTTTGTGTGGAAAATGAATGCATTTTCATTGAATTTCATTTCATTCATTATTTTGTATTGCGATGGACAAACATGAAATCAAATGAAATCAACTAACAAACTAGCAATAAATGAATCAATAAATGAATGAGTGATTGAATGAATCAATATTGAAGCACTTTATTATTATGGAAGCTAAGGGAAAATTAATGCATGACTTATAATTATAAAGTAGTGAACTTAAAGTACATAATGGGAAACCCAAACATAAACAATATGAAATTATATATGTGATATTTTTTTAAGTTATGATATTTTCATCTTTTGTAAAACTAAATCATGACTCATAGCCAAAATAATAAGTAATACATATGATCACCAAATTCACTTAGACTAACTGACAGTCTGTGTATAACTCTCGAAAAATTTAGGAAGTTAATAAAGTATCTAATATCTGCATATCTCTCTCATGTCATTCAGTTAATTAAAGCAAAATAATCCAAGTGACTGATTGTTCTTGCTTAGAAAGGAAACTGATTAATTTCATTAAGAAAATAACTGGTCAACACTGATTTATTGTCAAAATAATTTGTGCAAATTAGTAAAGAGAGATTTTTGTGGTGGTGCAAAAGTTTAAGTACTAAATTTGTGTGTTATCTGGTGATTTTACATATCCAATAACAACGTAGACAACAACAACTATATGAAGAAAATCAGCATGACAACAAAATTTCAATTAATGTGTTGCTTAGCTGCAAGCTCAATCACAGAAGATGTGAAGATGTAATCCAAACTAAGTAACTGAGGCGTATAATCAATATGATGTTTTAAGGCAAAACGATAATAATAATAACGCATACTACATAGTGGCTTGCTAGCTGACTCAGTGAATGACTGAGTGCTGGAATGAACTATAAAGTCACAATAGTGACAACAAATTATTCACTGAATTATATTTACTGACTACGCACTCAGTCAGTCATTTTCAATTATTAAATTAATTATTGCATGCATATGCCAAGTCTTAATTTAAGTTGTAGAGTAGTCTAAGAATCAATTTCAATTTCTGTTTACGAATTCCCAACTTAAAATTAAGATTTAATTCGAATTCAGTTATAAAGGGAAATATCTATTTACAATATTTTCCTCTTGGACTCTGCTAGACTTCGATGAATTAAACTAAACTGAACTGAACAGAACAGAACAAATCTTTTATTGAAGCTATGCGCATGTGTGTGTGTGTGTGTGTGTGTGTGTAATTAGTAAGTAAATTTACACACAGAAGTAAGAATGTTTTTTATTAAAATTAATACCTGATGTTGTTGTCCCTTTAATATAAGAAAGTATTTTAAATGGATTATTAATAAAATCACAATACTGTAACTGTAGCAAATGTGACAATTTGTCTGTATATTGCTGTCAGGCAGCAGGATATTAATACCAAAGTAATGATAAATAAAAGTTTGTGCCAAACACCATGACAGTGTGTTAATGACAAGGATTACTATGAATATCAGAATTAGAATGTGAAGCATTGGAATCCGCAAAAAGTTTTCCGCTATTTCTTTTTGTCCTAAGCGTCAAGATTTTCATTTATTTTGACATTTCCCCGACTCAACTCAGTTCAGCGCTTCTCAGCTCAGATGAAATCAACTCATCTCAACTTAAGTCAACTCAACTCAACTCAACTCTACTGAATTGAAGTGAACTTGTCTTGACTTCTTTGGCTTGGCTTTGTGCTGGGCCGCTTAACAAACGCGCGTGTAATTAAATATTCAAAATGATGCGGTGATTTTTGTTTTCTTTCATTTTTTTTTTACTTTTCCAACATTTTTTTTTTTTTCTTTCTACTTCTTCGCCATGTCACTGTCATTTACACACACAGACATACAATCACACTTATAAACACAAGCTCAGTCACATAGAAACAAGTTAAAGAGGCTGAGTAAGTTCATGGTTTTAGTTTAGCTCAACTCCTCCCGCGAGAATTTTCATTGACAACTTTGCCGCTTGAACAAATGAAAAAATGATGATGACGATAATGATGATGTAATGGAAGGTTGATTATGTTGATGATGATGATGGTGATGGTGCCTAATATTTTGGATGAGTTCCTGGTTTGGGCTTGGGTTGCCTCAAAATGCGAAAGCTTCCTGGCTAAATTAACTGACAACTATCTATGAATTGAGTAAATTTTTTTACACTCAGATTTTCAAAACAATCCAATGCGATTAAATGGACATAAAAGAAAGATAGTGACAGTGACACTGACAGTGATAATGACGATGATAGAATCAGTTGAAGTCTTAAGTGGTGGCTAAAGAAGGTAAAAAGCTGCACCAGTAGCAAATGCTAAGTAAGACGACAGGTGACTTAACTGAAGAATATTAAGGGACACTGCAAAATAACTGTAGAAGATACTGTCACTGAGGTAACAGAGATCAGAGTGATCAGGGAGTTGGTGAATAATGAAAGGACTAAAGTATCAAACCCGTGTTTGTCAATGAAACCGCAAAAGTCTGGGGAATTGCTCACTTTTTGACAAGAAAAACTAGTTTCTCTTCTCCATTAGGCCTTTCCTTCTATCCTTCATTTTTTTTTTTTTTTTTTTTTTTTGAACCATTTATTAAGTTTTTCACAGTTTAGTTTTGAAAAAAAAATAAACAAAAAAACATTAAATTTTATGCGATTATATTTTTTAAAAGAAAATTTAACAAACTCAATTCATTTGCTTTTCCTCCTTGAAATTATTTGTTATATATATAAATATATATTTTTGTTTTTAAATTAATTTAAAAAAAAAATTTTTAATCACAATTATTATAACTTTATTTAATAATTTTTTAATATTATTTTTCAAAAAAATTTTAATGAAACATAAAAAAAAAAACAATGTTTTTTATTTTTAAAATTTTCAAAAAAGTATTTTTGAACGAATAATAAATTATTTATTGGTTGTGCATTTTTTTGGGATTATAATTTTTTTTTATTGGTTTCATAATTTATTATTTTTAATACATTTTATAATTAATGTTCTTGATTTGTCCGTTACATTATTATTGTTATTATTATTAAATTAATATTTTGTTTTGAATTATTTAACCGAAACACGTCATGTCGTCGGAAAAGCTAAACGAAAACTGTTTACGGGGAAATTCATTTCATTAGAGTCAAGCAACAAAAGCCAAAGCTAGCAAAGCTAAAACGAACCAAACCAAACCAAACCAAAGCAAGCAAATCGCAGCGCAACGCAACGCAGATGCAGCAATGGCACAGCACAAGCTCAACGCATAGTTAACGTCGTCGTTGTCGTAGGCATCGTCGTCATTCTTGTTGTCGTCGTCGCACTTAGTAGATGCTAGAGAGGAAAGCGAATAGGTAGGCAAGAATTCAAACAAACAAGCAGACAACTATCCGAAGACGTATACGCAATATACACGATGATAAATTCAACTTATTCATTCGTTCGCTGGTTCGTTTCGTTTGTAGAACGTTCGTTCGCCTGCTCAGCTGACGAAGTACATACTACGATAGCGACAACGATGACGGCGACGAAGTTGACTATGTATGTTCCCTTCATTAATGCGTTACTCATTTTTGTTGTCTTCTGTTGCGATGTGCTGCGTTGCGTATGCTTTTTATGTTCCTCTCAACACTCATTCGTTAGTTCGCTTAATTGTTTGTTTGTGTTCGCTTCTACGTTCGGAAGTTTCCTTCATGGCTGTTATCGTCGTCGGTGGGCATCACTTGAGATTGGTTCTGTCGCTGGGAATTTTTCTTTTTTATAGCATGCGATTTGTGAGGAAATTTCTTCAATCGCATGCTATAGTATATATATTAAAGTATTTTTATTATAAATTATAATCAATGTTTATGATTAAATCTATATATGTATATATAAAAATCATTAGCCTCATGTTTCTCTGCTCATAACTTGAGTACGGCTCAACCGATTTGGGTGATTATTATTTTGTTGTGTTCGTAATTATCACATGAATGTTTGTATGAAATAATAACCGGAAATGGTGAATAGAATTTTGCATACAAAGCTTAGAGACATATTTTCAAATCAAACAAGTAGTCTTTGTCAAACATCTCAAATAATGACATATGTCAATATAATTTATAAAAAACTCTTTTTGAATTATGAGCCACAACAAAATAAAATTTCTTTCTAACATTCCCGTACAATGCAGGTTTTTGTCGGGGAGCAACAACGCGCGCCGGGACTACATTTCATATAAAAATTAAGTTTTTCACCATTACATTCATAAACTTTTATAAATTGAGAGGAGACATTGAAAATTTGAGATTTTGATGAAAAATTTCTAATTTATTATTATGCGATTGTGATGCTATTTTAAGGAATTTTTAATAAAAATTGTATTGAAAATTTCAGTTTAATCCAATTGTAAATAATTTACCATTAAAGATTGTTTATAAATTCACTGAGAACATTCAAAATGGAATTTTCTTTGAGTTTAGATGCAAGACCCCCTTCATTAATTACCATATAATATAAAAAAAAAACTTCAGGCTACTAAAGATACGAGAAATTCAAGAATAATTTTAGAGCTATTATTATTTGTTATTTGCATGATATATTTTTATTATGATAGAAATTTTTGTTTATAACTTTAGCGGGAATATGTCTAATGCGCAATTTTCAGTGATATTAGATGGAGGATCCATAATTTTAATACAATAATGTAAAAAATAAAAAAAAGGGAGAAATTCAAGAATTTAGCTGAACCAAATATAGTTTCTGTTCATGGAAGATGTGCATTAAATTGAAGTCCAATTCACTTTTCCTATAAATTCACTTATTCCATATTATTTTAAATAATTCATTAATACAATATTTATTTCATTATACTTAATTTAAGAAAACATAATCAAAGTGACAAACCAAAAAAATAATTGCTTAAAATATCTTATCACACATAAGTTAAAATAATGAAAATTTCCCTAAGAACTGTCAAGAGAGCAAAAGTCCTTATTTTGTGATATTTAAATTGTGAGAGAGTAATAAAATAACCGCAACGCTTAATAAGAAACGAAGATGACAACAACGAAACTAAAGCATATTGACGAACAAAAACGAAACGAATGAAAGACCGAGCGAAGGTACGACCGAGAAACTAAACGTTAGCAGTAATAGCAACGGCAGCTGCTGGTTGTACTTACAATATTTTTGTTGGAATTGTTGTAGTCTCATACAAAATCATATTGTTCTTGTTATTACAAGTTTTAGCGATGTCTATGAATAGGCAGCATCAGCTCAGTTTAGCTCAGCTCAGCACAGCTCGGCCTACCTGTTGCTTAGCAACACTCAATACAAACCAACGCAACTCAACTCAGTACAACTTATCTTAATTAAACTGAACTAAACATAACTACACTGAATTGAACTCTTGCTTATTTTCGATACGATTCCATTTGATTTGATTTGATTTTGATAGAAATGTAATGAATTCCGTTGTGCCTTTGTTTTTGAAGCTGCTTGTATCATTGTCTTAAATATCTGTAAATGTATCTTTGCCTTGTGTATCATGGAAATGGCGCAAACAACAGCGAGAGCCATCATCATCATCGGCATCATCAACATAAATGATAATAACGACGACTAACAGTCGCGACTGTTGCTATTCTCCTGTTGTTCTTCGTATTAAATGAAAGTGATATTAAGTAAATCCTTAATAGCAGCTGTGGAGCTCCATAATTATCATCATTACCATTACCATCATTATTGTCGTCATTATCATCAATACTAAAGGGATTATATCAAATATTCAATTACAGCTGCTTGATATAAGTAGGAATTCATTCATTTTATTATAATTTTTTGTTACAGAATTTATTTTTATTATTTTAAAATGTTTATATATTAAGAATCACATGAATTTTTATACGAGTTTACATGTAAAGGAGGAAGACAAAGAGATACAATAGCAAAATAAACAAAATAATAATAATAAGAAAGTATAAATAGAACCAATTTTCTCTTAAATGTCGTAAATTAGAACTATTTACAATTATAAGTTATTTTACATAGGAAAAGTTTATAATACAGTATATACTCGTAAGTAAATTGACATACATAAGTAGTATAAGACCCAAATTTGTATAGAATAATTTCAAAAATGAATTTAAAAAAAATTAAATAAACAAAAAATGTATCCTAAAAATAAAAGCGAAATACTTATTTCATTCTATTTACCAATTTGAAATTCTATAAATAATTTTTTTTTATTTTTTAAGATGCAATTATACAGGATTTCCAATTCTCAGTTTTATCATCAGATCAATAAAACAACTGCAGTTATAGTTCTCATTTTATACATATGTTATAATTTATTATAGGCAAAATTCTATAAAAAAAAAAACCTCACATAAACAACATAATTATCGTAATTCAAAGATCATTCAATAATGTCATTCATTATAATTTAAGTATAAATTGTGATTTTAAAATTTTTTTTTTTTTTTTTTTATTGAAAAATATCACAATTTGCTCATAATCGACTGAGATTCAAAATTTTATTTTCGCCCATTTAAAGATGGTGAGATGATTTTGATATTAGTCAAGAGGCAGCAAAAATATTCAAATACAAGGATTTGCGACAATTATTTAAGAAATATTCAATATAAACACCAAAGGATTTATCGAATGTGTAATGATTGATTGATAGTCGAGTTGCAAGCGTTTGCATGCAATGAAAATGGGAATGGTTCAAAAGACCAGAACTCATCAGGACCCAAATCAACACAGACAATAGTAGTTTTTAATTAAAAAAAAGAAAAATAAACAATGAGAAATTGGTAGATTAAATATTGCATACAAAGCTTAAAGACATATTTTAAAAGCAATCATGCCGACTTTGTCAAAAATTTCTTTTTCTTATTATTTTTTTTTTTTTTTTTATTTATAATCGTACTGAAATTATTTTGTTTCACACAAATACGAATGATTTGGTTGACTATCCGACGCCGGTTGTATTAGTTATTTTCTTGTTTTTTTTTTTTCTTTAACTTTTATTTTCCCTTCTTTTCTAATATCGCACGACTTGATTCTTTTCCTTAACTTAAGATTCCTTTGTATTAAACATTACTCCTATTGTAGTGTATTTTATTGTATGTATTGCATTTATTGAGTAGGCTCCTTAACTTTAAGACTCGACAGCTTCTTCATCTTGATTTAGTTGAGTTATTTTTTCAATTTTTTATTTTCCTTCAAATATTTGTAACTGTGTAGATGCGTGTTTGCGATGGGTTTATACATACGTCTCTATACTATACTATACTATACTATACTATACTATACTATACTATACTATACTATACTATACTATACTATACTATACTATACTATACTATACTATACTATACTATACTATACTATACTATACTATACTATACTATACTATACTATACTATACTATACTATACTATACTATACTATACTATACTATACTATACTATACTATACTATACTATACTATACTATACTATACTATACTATACTATACTATACTATACTATACTATACTATACTATACTATACTATACTATACTATACTATACTATACTATACTATACTATACTATACTATACTATACTATACTATACTATACTATACTATACTATACTATACTATACTATACTATACTATACTATACTATACTATACTATACTATACTATACTATACTATACTATACTATACTATACTATACTATACTATACTATACTATACTATACTATACTATACTATACTATACTATACTATACTATACTATACTATACTATACTATACTATACTATACTATACTATACTATACTATACTATACTATACTATACTATACTATACTATACTATACTATACTATACTATACTATACTATACTATACTATACTATACTATACTATACTATACTATACTATACTATACTATACTATACTATACTATACTATACTATACTATACTATACTATACTATACTATACTATACTATACTATACTATACTATACTATACTATACTATACTATACTATACTATACTATACTATACTATACTATACTATACTATACTATACTATACTATACTATACTATACTATACTATACTATACATTATACAAGTATATACTTTTCTAAGGTTATGTTTGACGTACGTATTTATTTATTTCTCCATTCTCTATTTATTTCTTTTTTTTTATCTTTCTGTCTCTTTATCTGAGCTCCTTTATTTTTGTTGTTATACCTCATATTGTTAGTATTGTTGTTATTGTGTTATTGGCATTGTTTTTAGACTTATATGAAATACATACTCGTATGAGGAATACCATGTAAACGCAGAGAAACGTGATATTTGACAGATGAGTTGAGATATTTTTTGGTTAAACCCATATAAATAACACTCATTCAAGCGCCTCATATTGTCTAACCTTTCCTTTCATAGCTTCCTTCCTCTCATCATTTCTTCCTTCCTTTCAGTCATCGTGTTTTGTTTTTTGTTGTTGTTTATTTTTTTTTTTTCTTTTCTTTGGCGGCATATAAAGTAAATGTTATTGATTTTCATTCGCTGACGGACATTTAGTGAATTCTATCTTTTTGTGATGGATTAGCAATACTCACGCTGAGCCCATTCATTTAGGTATTTCCTTATTTATTGTATTTATACCTTTATAGAAGAACTAAGACAGTAAATTGACTCTTCAAGTCAGACATACACTCACTCACTTACTCATTCAGTACTATGGAATCGATTGTCCAAAATTGCTTAAGGCTGCTCATCTCATCTTCTACCAGTATTTGTATCAATAGATAAAGACACTTGACATATACTTAGTACCTTTCTATCTAATGAATAAAACACACAAACCAAGTATCTATTTACTACTCACATCAGTAGTGTAAAAGTATCATTACAAGTACCTTATGTTACTATAGAATAGTTAGAATTTGTATTTATGTTTCATTGACTAATTCCCTTAAGTAAATACTTAGAACTTTCCATTTTCATTAAGTAACTTGGGAATAATGTGAATACGAAAATGAAGTAAAATACCAAAAGATAGCACAGTCAAAATAAACAAAACCAAACAAAACACAACAAAACAAAATAAAATCAAATCTTCCCAAATCCAAAAGCCGCTGTCAATGTCAATCAAACAAAAATATACTTTCGTATTATTGCAACCATTTCCACTAGTAACACCAGCAGTAGCAGCAGCAGCAGCAGCAGCAGCAACAACAATATATGAAATCGGGCGGCATCAAATCAATCATAGTTGCACAAAGTTTTCCAAACTTGCAACGTCATGGTGCTCAAATGTTCAACATTACAATGTCGCTTAACATTTTCATTATTCAAAGGCAATAGCGCACATTAAAAATATATTGCTTTATTGCAAAGATATATAGACACAGATACATATACAAATGCATACACCGACACTTAAGTATAGTAAATTTGCAGACACAAAACTGCAGTTGCAAATTCATACATATATGTAGTTGTGGATATACGATATATTTATAACTGAGTTACTTCGTGATGTAATACTTCATGATATCATGATACTGCTGGTGTGATATCACAAAATAGATTAAAGAGATAACTACATACATATACACAATATGTATAAGATATGTAGTAGATACATTTTATAGATTGTTGTATAGTAATGTATAGTTAAGTTTGTATGTTGTACTTACAGTCATAATAATCAAAACGATCGGCTTCACTAGGATTATTACTACCCATGATTTTGCCAAAAACTGTAAAAAGAAAAAAATTAAAAGAAATTGAGTTTACATATTTACATAAATAGTGCTATCACATTAGTATTATCTATGCTGGGTGGGTCTTTAGGGGAATGTAAACACATACCTAAATTTGGAACATACAAATTACCAACATTCAGTAATTTTGTTGTACTACTATTACGTATGTATATATTATAAATAATATAAAGAATTTTCTAATTAGTTTAAAATGAGTCTCTCTTTCAGATGAAAATTCTTTAATTTCATTGTACTTATAACTAGGTGACCCGACGAACTTCGTACCGCCTCAGAATTAAGGAATCTTGTCTTAACTTACTAGCTAAAGCACCTTGTTATTTATGACATTTTTCGTTTTGTTGTCAGTTGCGAGATATGTATACCAATAACAGAAAATATGAAATAATACTCGCACAATAACATACAAATTGACCGTCAACTTGTTCTCTTTGTCTTCTTTAAGCTCCGATCACTGTTCTCCTTTGTATATGCCTTATGCTAGGTCAATTAACCATTTTCAAAAATAATGATTTGCTCTAAGTTACAAAGTTACAATTTAAACTTAACCTAATTGTAGTTTTTTGTAGATTCCGCTGGAGATGAATCCAAAAAATCATATATCATTAACATCGGTCCGGCCGGTCTTGAGTTATAATTGGTGTAATACACACGACTTTGTTTTATATAGAATAGATAAACATATTTTATTGAGTAAATGGGACTCATTGCTCAATATGAGATCATCATTCCATTCCTATGAGAAATTAAGTTTCAACAGTGTTTTTAAATGCCTAGGGAGATATTTAGGGACCACTGACCTTATCAATTTCCTGTAATATTATCATTGAGATACTCAGATATTGTACTGAGATACTTACGCTTAGCGAAGCCGTTTCGAAAGCGAACAAAACAAGAGGCAGAATTTGCTAAACTGAGCCGCTTGAAATCTTGTCTTAAATTCGTGTTTTGGCCGTCAATATTCGATACATCAACATCGACATTTATCAATTCTTGACCACCACCACCACCAACACCAACAGCTTCAGCTTCGATTAGTCCTTCGTCTCTTGTTCCTGTTGCTGCAATATTTCGCCGTGTTGCTGCTGCTATTGATAATTCTCGTCCGTTTCGAACACAAATTCTGGGTGCTAATGAACGACGACGTCGATCACGATGATTTGAATATTGTTGATAATTACGAAGATGTGGATGTGGGTGATGTTGTAAATAATTATGTGGATGATGATAACAAGGTTGGGAATGGGAATTAGGTTGTTGAGGCTGTTCAGGCTGTTCTTGAGCTAATTGAATATGTTGTGCAACAGAATGATGAATATTATTATTTTGATTATGATAGTGTTCACTTAATGAGAATGCGACATAACTTTGTGTTGCAGCAACAGATACAACACCAGATGCAGCATCGCTGCCACTATTGTTGCTGTTATTGCTGTTATTATTATTGTTGCTGCTGTTGTTGTTGTCGTTGTGAGTGTGTTGTTCGTGTTCGCTTTGATCTGAAAAGAAATCCGAAAAAGCAAATAGAAATAGCAAAAACAATGAAAAATACTTTTAATATTATTCATATTCCACATTATTTCTTCATTGAATTTAGGTATTCATTCATTCATTCTATCATTCTTTTATTTATTCAATCATTCATTTAATCATTCATATATGAAGATAATTGAAGTCTACCACAATCATTGTGTTTGTATAAATAAATAACTTTGTGTAATAAAAGGATGTCCTTTAAAAATCTCCTTAATCTGCATCCCAATTTCATATTATCATTCAATCATTTAATCATTCATTCATCCAATCATTCATTTCATGCCAGATGTGTACACAAAATGTATTTACATAAATTTAAAGTAAGATATACAGGTAGCTACTTGTAGTAGATACAATTCTATTCAAATAAGTATAGAAGTAAGTTTGACATTTTCATATTCTGCATCCAATCATTCAAATTATGACATGTGTATGTCAAAGTATAGTATATGAGTCCTTGTATATGGCTTATACTAGGTAAATATAATGAAAAATGTTCTTGTAATATTTATTTATCCTTCATCTCAAAATGCATGTAATCAATCAATCAATAACTTAATCAATTATTACATCATTCAGATAGCCACTCGAAGTAGATACAGTACTCAAGTACTTAACTAAGTATATTAATGAAAAATGTTTTTGTGATATTTCGATTATACAATCATTCATTCTCTCATTCAATCACTTGATCAATCAATCAATAATTCCAAAATTTATTTCTTCATAAAATGAAAAGTGTAAATATTAAATATATTTATTTCCTATCTTGACGTTATGAGAAGGCTCAGTAGCAATGGAAATCCAGAGAGCGATGATGACGGTATCGTATCTTTATTTGCATAGATTGTTTCGCTATATTGTACACATTTACTGATGGAAAATAGTAAACCCATCAGTAGGGAATGGGAATCTACTTAAGTACATTCCTAGGGTATCATATAAATTCTACAGTAATGTAAATTAATAGTAAAGAAGGAGAATATTTCTTTATTCATCGTTCCAAATTCGTTGAATTTAATTTAATCAATTGCTCAATCAATCAATTAAGTCTAGTAATAAGTGACTAGTAAAGTTCTTGTAACCTTTCCTTTTTCGATGTCTCAAATTAATTTATTTAATCAATCAATTATACACTAAATCATATGGTAATCATTTTTGATTTCTGCATCCTAAATTTAATTAGTCTTTCAATCATTCATTTATTGATTCAGTCTTCTGTTCAATCATTCTGTCACCACTTTAATCAATCGATCAATCATTCATTCATATCATATGCTCATTTTAAACATACATTTGCTTCATTTGAATTATGTTTCAATTTAAGCTAATCTCTCCCCATACAACTGTATTTAAATTTACAGATAGATAGTTAGATAGATAGATATATAGATAGATATGCAAAAATGTAGTTGAGATACTCATAGTAGATACAATTGTATTGTAGTATATGAGTTGTTGAATAAATAACTAGCTGTATGTATTGTACGGGTATATGGCGATGAAACACAATAGAATTGAATCATTAGCGTTGGTCGCTTTGCCCAGTGGCAATTATTAACTAAGTAGCAGTATTTGTGTATCTATTAATGTATCTACAGAATGTATAAGTGCAACTATACTTGCGCATGTGTATGTGAGTGTGAGTGTGTGTTTGTGTGCCACTTTGAGTATTTATTGCTCTCATTTAAGTGCTTTTCTAGTTCGTTCATTTGGTTTCACTTCGCTTCGCTTCGATACGCTTTGTTTTTGTGTTTTTGTAATATCTTTTTTGCTTATTTTCTTTTTATATTTGTTTTTATTTGCTATCGTCATTTGAATTTTACTAGACAGACAAATTTGCAGATTGCTTTTTTCATTATCGTCCAGACTACACATTTATGATCAATTTAACTCTTTATATCTCTCATCCACATTTAATATTAATTCAACACCATCGCCATCATAATACTCGTATTTTGCTTTAGTCATTGAATGTCATATAAAATCCTCTTAATAATTCAAATCTCTTAATTGGTCAAAACAAGATTTATGTTTCGTATCTTCTATCTTAAACTTCTCGCATTTATTATTCAATCATTCAAGCATTTTTTGCGTTTTTTTTTTATTTTTTTGTCGCCTTTTTTTCTTTAAGTTTTTTAATGTTATTTTGTTATCATCAGTAATTTCTAAATACTTTTCACTACTGAATTAATACAATAGAATTAATAAAGTATTTTTTAAGAAAATTTTTATTTTAAAAAAATTAACAAGAAACGTAACTATGTACACTGTGTCTAGTCGAGCTTTCAAGTACTCTAAATATATGGTATAATTGCTAATTCCTTTTTAGAAATAGAAATAAATGTGAGTTTGTTAAATGAACTCTATGAAGTTGGAATTACAATGAAAAGTGATCAGAAAAGACATATCAAAACATTACCCTAAGTCATATATTGGTATGATAATCACAGCTGTTTTAATCGACTTACCTATAATCTTTGTGTAAAATATATGTCTATCCCTAAGTTCCACAGTGAAAAGTTAAAAGAGAACACTCTGCTCAGAGTCTTTGTGCTTGAGAGATGCAAAATGTACCTAATCTGAGTATAAATTGTTCATTTAAACTTATGTTGCAAAGTTTCAAAGTTAAAATCTTCAGCTACTACTATTTAAGCTGCTAGACTAGGTAGTAAAACTAACTATCTTCCCAGAAAGTATAACTTTCTAGTATACAAGTAACCTATCATCTCAAATGTTCATTTGCTAATTTCTGTACTAAATTCTCTAATATGTATTCTAGACCATAATTCTTAAGTTGATGGCAAAAACTCGATTATAATTTTCTTTTGTTATAGCAATTACGATTTATGAAGGATTGAAGTATAAAATAGAAGCTTTAAAGACCATTCAGTCTATTGGCTGTCAAAGCAACGAATTTATTTTGCAAGAGCCTAAACTTAGACCTCATTGTAAATATGCATATGTCCATGATGCTTCTAGAATACTATAAATCTGTCACTAAGATTCCTAAAAAACATTTCAGATTCAAAATATACTAAATATTATATACGAAAGTTATAAAAGACAAAAGCTTATGGGACAAATATCAATAAAATTTTGTTAATCCATTGTTAAATAAAATATGCATAGTTAAGTAAATGCTGGTCGTCCTGGTTTTTTATTTCCATTTTCTCTTTTATCCTAGTAACGAATATTTAACCAATTTTACTCATTTTATGAAATGATTAGATACAATATTGTTACTGATAATTTATTGTATGTAATTATATATATATATATTTTTTTAATATTTTTTATTTTATATTTCCAATTTTATTAAATGTTATTTCTTTCTGTACCTTTTTTGTCTGAATCATTTTACTTTTCAAACTAAACTAAATAAAATCCTAAAAAAAATCTCACACGGTTATTAATTCTTTATTACCTTTTATAATGCAGTCTCTTTTGTTTTGTTTTTGCTTCGTTTCTATTTTTATTGTAATTTCATTCTTGTCGAGTTCACACAATTTAAGTAAGAATTTCTATATTTCTCTCTGAGCTCTAATCTTACAGTTGATTTTTCATTTCCATTTTAATTTAATTACAAAAACAATTAACACGAAATTAGTCATAAAGAAATATGTTCAAAAACAATTTTCAAAATAAAAAAAAAATTTAATCGATGTGCTTTTTATTTTATTAATGTATCTGGATACTTTCACAACAATGCAACAATGTCATTTCTTTGCTGTTCTCTCAAACTTTTATTTAATTTTTTATTTTTTTTCTTTATACTATTTTATTATTATTCATATTTATTATTGTTATTGTTTTTCTTCTTCTCTACAATACAATTTACAAAACAATTGTTGCTGATATTGTTGCTGATATTGTTGTCATTTCACATACAATATTTGTATCTTTTGCCAATTGATACAAATTTAGCGCTTAGCCAGATTTGTTTATTTTTATGCTTAAATTCTATTCTACAATTTCGTACTATTTTATTTTCTTTTCCTTTTTTTATGCAATTTTTTTTTTTTTTTTTTTGATTCTTTTGTTTTTTGTTGGCAACAATCCAAACAAAATCAGTCAATGAAAGAATACTGACAACAAAAATGCAATGAAACTATATAGAAATAC
The DNA here is from genome assembly GCA_035041805.1 of Amiota mariae. Taxonomy (NCBI): domain Eukaryota; kingdom Metazoa; phylum Arthropoda; class Insecta; order Diptera; family Drosophilidae; genus Amiota; species Amiota mariae. The sequence continues at coordinate 358,650 of JAWNKV010000665.1, forward strand.
TTACTATAATATATAAAGAAATAATATAATAATAAATTTATGCAATAGAAAATTAAAAGATACAAAAAAACAAATGCAATCCAATCTTTTTTTTTGTCATGGGCGGAAATTATTAATTCAGTTGAAAAGAAAAGAAAGAAAGAAAAACAATGTAGAAAGAATCGAAAAATATTCAAAGGATATTCAAAATCAATTGCAAAGAAAGGCAATTGTTACCCTTGGCAATCTGTGATATCCTTTTAATACTAAATTTCTGTAAAAGATTGTTAAAATAATATTTTTTTTATTTTTTTTTTCAACCTCGCCGACATTCAAGTTGATGAAAGTAAAATAAGCGTCCAACAACCTCATCGGCATTCAGTGATTCACAGAAGTTAGAAGTCAAATCAATTTAATTATAAATCCAGTTTTCGCCTGTTTAGTGAAAAATGTCCTAAACAAATAGGAAATAGTTTTTTCGAAGTCTTTGGCCAACTGAAAATATGCTTATATAAACTTTATCATTTACTTTACAATACAATTATTCAGTGATGATGACTAACTGTATGAAAATTTAAATAAATATTTAAATATTTTTATTTTTATTTACTCTAAAATATTTTTATAATTTATATTTCTTCATTTTTTTTTTTTTTTTGTTTTGTTGCATTTACTTGTTATTGTTTCGGGTTCTTTTGTTCAGAATTTTTGCCATTTTAGCTTTTATTGTTTTTGCATGCGAATCGTTAAAAATCTGAGATTCCGAGCACACACGGATGGTGTGGGAGTGGCAGTGGTAGTGGCAGTGGCAGTGGCAGCGTGATTGTTAATAATTGTGAATATTGAAGATTTATAGATGAGACTGACTGACAGACATACTGACAGTAATACAGAATTGCATTTTGATGCAAGAGGATTTTGTTTTATGGCAAATAACAAGATAACAATAAAAGAACCTAAAGAAATCAAGACAAAATATCTTCTTATAAATAAAATGTTAATCAAATTCTGCTGAGGTTTTTTGCTTCTTATGTTTTGTTTTCTGAAAAGTAGGATAATAATGGTCCAGGTGTACATAAAATAAAATTTGTGAAATTGTGTGGTCGGCGCATTTTATATTTGCATTTCGGGGAAAACGAAAATCTTAAATCAAATTTAAGTAAAAATTTTGTGTTTTGTGTAAATTTTGAAGTCATTTTCTTGTGTGTGTTGAGCATCTGCTTCACATTTTTTTCAGCTATTAAATTAAAATAATTTGAAAATAACCATTTTGTGGTAAACACTTTAATCTAATCCAATTGAATTTTATTATCCACGAGTAGGTGAAAATTGGAAATAAAATTTAACTAGCAACGCAAGCTCATCCAACTTCATTGGCAACATCTGAAATTTTCAGAAATTTTACACAAAATACAAAATATTACATATTTTTAATTTACAAGTAAGTGGTTAGTATACTCGTACAATAAGCATACAAGCACTTCGTATATGCTGTGGTATACTTATGACTAATAGGTTATCAATTTAAAAAGAAAGTAGTTTAACAGCAACCAATTTTCAAGTAGGATTTTTTGTGTGGCTAAGTTAAATAAGCAGTAAAGCGAATAAATTTAAAAACTTGAATATAATGAGTAAAAATTAAAATGAATTCTGTGTTGTTTGCAAATCATGTACTATGGCATACATTTCCAAAGTGTGAAGACCAAAAAATGCTTCTATTGTCAATAGAACCTTTGCGACATCTTTTACAATCTCGATATGACAATCGTCTGCATCACCTAAATTCTTTTTTTTTTTTTTTTTCTTTTGCCAAGCGAGTGCGAAATCCAATTACATATATACTTCAGTATTATGCCTATTTTATGCACGTAAAAAAAAAGTGAAGAAAAGTGACGTTACTGCTATGTGGAATTGACTATACAATATAAAGCTTTAGCTTATTGTTATGTCAAATATGCATATTTGTTCGATCATTTTAGTTTTCACATACAGTGGAAGTTTCTTGACTGTTGACTTTTCATAAATATAAATATGTTTGACTGATTTCTGGACATTTTTTTGTTTTGTACAAAACAAATAATTTGAGCTATATAATAATAATCTTTTGGTTAATTGGTTTGATGATCCTCTACTTCAATATTCTCCATTGTGAATCATCATAATGAAATCTCGTACGCAAAATTCTCTTCTTATGTTTCTCTGTAAAAAACATGACAATTATTTGAAGCCAAACTGACTGATTAATCAGATCAGAACTGAATTTCCCAACTTCTCTTTTTAATAAATATTGAAATTAAAGGTTTTTTTTCTTCTTAAAGATATCTCCTGCTACATAGGAAGGATCTATAGATTCCATTTGCTTAACTTACTGGGCATTGTGACCTCAAGTACAATTTAAAGTGAATATTTAGTCTGCTGATTCTGTGCATATTTAGGGAAATATGATAAAAGATAATAATCTTTATAGGTCGGTCGGACTACAATCAGTTACAAATTATAAAAATTATCATGAAAAACATTCAATTTGAAAAAAAAAAAATTATAATATGCAACAAATTAACAATAAAGAAAACAATTGAAAAAAGTTTAGCATATTTTTCTTGGTTTCATTAAATTTAATTGTGTAAAATAAAAAAAATAAAAAATAAGAATAGTATTTAATTTTAAGATTCCTTTTGTTTTTCAATTTATTTTTTATTTTTTGTTTTTGACCATACAAGTTGTTTAACCACTTGTTTCTTTTTTATTTTGAATATGTTAGATACAATTATTGTATCAGTGGAATTACCTACTTTGATGTTTCAAAAAAGACAGACACGCTAACAGACAGACAAGCAAACAAACAAACCAAATTGTTTATAATAACAAGGAAAACAAGCATAGTAATAATTATAATAATAATAAAGATATAAACATAGATACAGATATGAAGATACACCACCTAAAGCTAAATATCTTTCACTTTCTCATTATTTTTTACATACATCCTCTTGCCTTTACTTTTCATTTCTTTTCATTTAATTTCACATCTTTTCATTTCATTCTCTCTATTAATGATTTTAATTGTGAAAATAACTTAAACAATAACAAAATAACAACAAATCGTTAATTGCAGATTTAATTGTGTGTTTAGCTTCGAGCAAAAACGGGAGAAGATATTACAAAAGCAGCTGAATAAGAATTAAGACTACAACAATAAAAACAAACAAACAAAACAAAACAAAACAAAACAAAATAAAGCAAAGCTAAGCAAAGCAAAAAACAAAACCAACATTAACAAATTTCGATTGAAGTTTTTGACTAACAGCAAAAATGAAGGAAATTTTTTTAAAAAATTAATAAGAAAACTGCCAAATATTCAAAAACAGATGAAATCATGAAAATTAGGAGACAAATGAATTACAGGGATAATGTACGCAATATGTATTATATTTGTGATATATATATAAAATATATATTATAATATATTAGGAGGGGGAGGAGGATATTCAATATTTACAATATACTTTGTTAAATTCCACTGAAGTTCAAATACCTTTCTCACAAATCGAATAGACAATACGAATATACCAAGTGAAAAGTTAAACATATGTAGTTCGTGGACATCATCCCAAACTGCATTGAGGCAATTTACATTATCCTTAAAACCTAATAATATGAATGATCAATCATCTAATCGGTAAAAGATGATGAACCAATACTGATCAAAGTATTGCATATTTTTATAAAAAAATTTCATTATATCTTGATTTATACTCATTTTTCAATGAATATACGAAGAACTTTAGACTTTCTGAGGAGTCACTTCTTCATACGACGGGGAAAATGTACATCTTTTCTTCTTTTTTTTTTTTTTTTTTTTTTTTTTTTTGGTTTTAGTTAAGGGAATTAGTTTATGTAATAAAATGTAATAAAAACACTGGAGAATGTGGGTTTCGCGAAAATGGTAATATGAACTCACTGATTTCCATGGAAGGGGAGCTGAATTAATGTTGTAAATGAGATTCAATTATTTTATTTCAAGTTGCCTTAACATATTTGTAGAATTAATTTTCTTTCAGATTTGGGAAGAATCGGGCGGGTGTCATCAGGTTTAAAATTGGAGAATATAATAATTCTTTGATCCAAAAATGAATGAATTCTGCTAAAATGTGGATGACTGAGGAAATATAAGTTTCTATGGAAGTTTTGTCAATTTTTGGGTATGTTTTATTTATAAAAAAACACTTATTTCAAAACACAATTATGTTGATTGCTTTGACTTCCATATGTAGGGTATCAGAAAGGGAAACAAAAGAAAGTATAGGGTAGACAAATTTGTGATATTACAAAGGAAGACAAGCCAAAAAGGGAGAGGGGTAGATGGGATGACATGGGATAGGATCGCAAGAGTAGATAATTAATATACTCACACATTAATTTCAACGCCCATAAACACACACAAGGTAATGAATATTCAAATTTACACATGATACACGTACATAAAGACCATAAGCCCAAGACAAACAATAGTCATAATTCCCTCAGTATTCCTTTCTTTCTTCTTAAATTGCCTTCTTTGTATATCTTTGTATTCCTTTCTTAATGGTATATAAACCTTAAATTCAATAATAAATGCAATAATTTGAAAGGGTTATTCGAACTCCCACTGGGAAAGGAGTCACTAAACACTGGGCCCCTGTCATAATTATATGATGATGATGGTGATTATGAGTATTAATATTATTTCCTATACTGGATCAAAATAAGTTGAAGTAAGATTAAGGCAAAAGTTAAAGACTTAATTTGATAGATAAAACAACATAAAGACATAACTATTTTACACAATAATGTATGAATATAAGTACAACAATATTTAAGTTTAATAAAACACGAAACCTTTATTACTTTTTAATTACAAAAGATTAAAGAAACCTAATGACCTGATATTTATCCTTACTAATTATCTATGACAAGGTTGCAGTAAATGTGAATTCCGAATTTTTTCTTCATTTTGTTTTCTATTTTTAATAAATTTGGCACAAATTTATAAACAGTTGATGCGAAGATCTTTAACATTAACAATTTAATTACCATTATTTAAAACATTTTACTAAACAAAAATATGAAAAATCGCCCTGTTGACCAGATGTTTCTACTCTTCTTATTTTATTTTTTTAGTATCTCATAATTAATTGTACCTTCCTCCCTCCCTCTCTTTTGTGACGGCACGCATTTTCTTTTCATTCACATTGACGCCATGTCCATGTACCTCATAATCATCATTATCATCTTAACTGACCCTCTTGATTCTATCAGTGCCTTCATTAAACCAATCCCCATTCCATAATCATCACCATTTGATGTTGTTTGAGTGTTTTTGTTATTCTTCTTAATTTTCATTCAATTTTACGTGTTAAAATTTTGCTAATAAATGGAAAGAAAAACAAAACGCAAAAACGCTTAAGGTAAAAATTTCTTAATAACAACAATTTTAAAAATTATAACATGACAAGAGAACGAACATTCACTTCAATTCACTGAAGCTTTCGTTCCTTATACACCCCCGCAAATATATTCTTTATCTTTGGGTTGAATGAGTTGTTATGCTTCATTTGAATAACTTATGTTTAAACAAAAAATCAAATATTTAATCAATTTTTTGTAATATCAAAACTGAATCTAATCTTGCTTTATACTCGAATGACTTTAGATAAGCTAATTTATAAAATATATACGTATACATATGATATACCTAATATACAATAGAGTAAGTATACAATAAAACAATTGCTCGATTTGTGATTTCTCTATAACCACCTTTATGGTCAATGTACAATGTTTACGGAAAAATTGTCGTAAGCTTATTCCTAGTACGAAGAATGAATGTTCGATAATAAACAGTACAGTTATGGAAAAAATCAAGAATAACATGTATACAATAAGCGAATAGTGGAAGACAATTAAATCGTATAGATTCTAGAATGAATCCCTTATGAAAAAATATAAGACCAAAATAAAGATAAATAACTGGCTGAAATTTAACAAAATACTTATCCTCTTTCGAACGAGAAATGAACACAGTTATGAACGTAACAAGCACTTGATAAGAAATCAGAGCCAGACCTTGAGATACCAAAAGCTAATAGCAAGAATGTTGAAAGGATGAAACAAATTCTTTTTACAGAAATTTTGAGCTTCGATGACCTGGAATGGAGAGTTAAAATGTGTGCAGCAAACCTTGCGCAGACATTTGTTTTACAAAAATCCTCGTGAAGAATGAATTGAATTATTTCTTTGCTAATATTTAAAGTCTTTTCCTTCATAATTAGTAAACTATTGTGGTCATCTGCTAGAAAATCAATCATTTCGAGAATGCGAGCTGAAGTTGTTCTCCCGTCACGATTGTAAGTGGTCCTCTGCCACCAAAAAAGAAGAAAAACAAAATTATATTTCAACACTTGTTCCATCAAGCAGAATTTCTCTAACACAGTTTTACCAAATTTTACGTTAAATTTAATAACAGCTCTTTTTTGGTGCTTCGAAATTTAATTGTATAGAGTAGGGAATACATATTCTTCTTTACAATGATCCCGAAGTATATAAGCCGTAGAAGGAAAGACGGATTTACTTAATAGGTTTCATTGTGTTATGAACAAAATAATGTTTTACATGAAACTTCAAATTAAAATATATTATTATATTTTACTGTGGTTTTATTTAAATTTGCTTAATTAATTAATACAAACAATAAATTAAATTTTATCAAAAGCAATTAGACAACATACTATGTATATCAACTATTGTATTTATTCGGCATTCTATGATTATTTGCATAATTAGATATGAGAATGCATTTTGAGATAATTAAATTATTATTATAAAAATTTTTCATATAAATAAATACATATTCTTAGTATTGTATATACAAGTACACTCACAAAATCCTATGCACTCGTATAGTATTTTATATTGCTTACAAATCAACACACCCACAGGTGATGGATGAAGATACAAAGATACATAGATACTATAAAGTTAAATTGATATGATTTTTTTTTTTTCTTTTATTGTTGTTATTGTTCTTATTGTTGGTGAAGGTGGTGGGATTGTTGCTTATGCCCGATCTAAACAATGTCTGGAATATGTTTTTGTGCAACCAAAACAGTTTCTGTTTACAAAATTGTTGTCTTGCCTTTTTTGTTGTTGTTGCTGTTGTTGTTGTTATTTTTTGATCTGTTTTACTGCAAAATAAATGTTTTTGGGTTGATTTCCGTTTTTATTTTCTCGAATTTTCATTTTTCATCTTCATTTCTCGTTGGTTTTACATTTTCAATCTCTTGATTCTTTTATTATTTCTTTTTATTTTTTTTTTTCTTTTGGTGGTTTCTCATGTTTAGATTCAGTGATTTTATGACGTTGTTAATTTTTAGCATTTTAAGTTTTTGTGTGGAAATATAATTTTCACGCAAAACAATAATTCAAAACAAAGATAGACGTCACTAATTTATGTTCACCGAGGCTTACTCGTATATACCTTGCAAATTCCTTGACATTTTTTGCTATTGTCATATACATATGAGTTGGTTGGTATTTTTAACCATTTTGGGAAGTTCCGTTTGATCGGTTCATTTCTCTTAAGAAATGGAAAAGTTTTCCATAACAAAACTCGATATAACAGCTCGATATCTCAAAACTTGTTCGCATAGGAGTAAACTGATGGGCGAGACCTTCTTTGTCACGCTGATCACATATATATTTTGTGGGTTGTCCGACAGACCATATATCTATGTACTGTACATACAAATGTACATCTAGATATAAAAAAAACCATATTACATTTATTATTGGCAATAAAAGACCAATAACAATAATTTCCATTGGTATTTTTCAATGTATTTTCAATATCAAAAGGTTTTACATCTCAAATCAGTCAGGGATTGATTGTATGAATGAATCCTTAACACTAATAGAAAATTTGTTTTAGTTTTATAGTTCAATTTTTATACATCTATAAATATGTATCTTCTCAATTTGTTTTTAATTTTACATGAAAGATTGATTGATTAATTGGATTTCTAAGTTGTTCGTTCAATCAATTTTTATCACTTTTTTATAGTAACTTAATATTTCTCTTCTATCCATTTTTCTTTTAATCTTTAATTACTAATTTAATTCTTATTTTTTTTTTTTTTTTTTTTGATTGATTTACTGTCTGATTGAGTAATCGAGTTGTTGAATCACACAATTTTTGATTAAATGTTTTATAATAATTTCTTATTAAAGATCACTTTCTATTTCATTTCAATCTTGATAAAATGATTGATTGAATTTATTGATTGAATTGATTTTTGTTTGTAACAAATAAGACTCTCTTTCCATTACTTTTTTCTGCATCTTTATTACCACTGTTTGTCTGTATATATCTCTGTCTCTCTCGCTCTTTGTCATTCTTTTCCTTTCTCATTCATTTCTACTTACTCATTTCAATATTTTCCAGCGTAGATTCCATTCCTGGCATTGCTTTCAACTTTTTGTTTTTAATATGATTTTTGCTTGATATGTTTAAATTTTCAATTTTTTTTTTTTATATATAAAATTTGTAAAAATAAAATTTTGTTCCGCTTTATTGTTGCACGTTTTTATTGTAGCTGTTGTTTTGGTTTTTTTTACTATTCTCTTTCGTTTCTTTTCTATTTTATTTTTTGTGTTTTGTTCTTGATTCCACTTTAATTTATTTGTTTTGATTTAATTTAGCTTTTAGTGTTGACTGTTTTATTTTATTTTATTTCATATAAAAATTGTTACCTTTGAACAAAATCTTTTATTCTCTGACATAATTCACTTCAATTCATTGCCTAAAATGCTACACAGATAATAAAGTAAAACTACAAAATAAAAATTGCAATAATATTTAATTTGGAATAAATTACAAATAAAAATTGTCACGTGAACGGTAAAGAATTTTAGCACACTGTATTGCAAAAATATTTGCTTGATCTAATAAACAGTATATATACATATATATGTATATATATATATATATATATATATATATATATATTATTTATATGTACAATATTTTCAGACTTATAGGTAGATAGGCACAGAAAAATAAATTAGATACACTTTTGTGTGCGAAACGCTGATAGACATTTCTGTAATGAAATTTTAAAAAATATTTTTAATGCATAAAAATGTTTTTTACTTATTTGAGTAAATCATTAATGATCTTCTGAGTTTGTATCAAAATTATAAAATATAAAACCAATAACTGTCTTTTCCACCATTTTTAGTAATCATTCAAAAAACATGAAATGTTTTTCCACATAATGTGGGAGATTTGATACATGAAAAATATCTAGGAAAAACCCAAACTTTCGTCTCACCTTCATCATCTGTTGACCTTAAAAACGAAAGATTATATATTTGATATAAGAATGAATATAAATTGAAACTAATTTGAACACAATGACAAACGCCAATTGATCTCTTTAAAGAGAACAGAAGACTAATTTCAACTTAAGTATATGGGATTAGATACATTCAATTAAACAGACGAATGGACGTGAATATTGATCATGACAATATAAACTTTGTTGGGTTCCAATGCGATACAAACATCAGATTAAAGTCAAAGTAAACTTCAAATGATATAAAAAGTATATGTACAGAGAATCACCAATTTAATTTAAGTCAAATACAAATATAAAGTATACGAGACATGTGAGACTTAAATTTATTTATTTTTCATTTTATATAATTGACTTTTCTTGTAAAAATATTTTAACATAAATTGCTATATTTGCATCTTTTAGGTAGAATGTTTTTCATTTATTTTTCTTCAAAATATCAAAATAAATATTGGAATAATCAGATTACCATCACTATGTTCAATCAAATGAGTCATTTAAACCAACAACCAGTAAGTAATCAGTGATGAGTATTTTTCTTTTCTTCCATGATTGTGGTCCTAACTACTATGTATGTATATGAGTATATTAAGTGCATCCACCTATTTCCATTTTTGTGACATATGATTAATCTTTAATGGAACCAAAGTTAATGTGTTTTTCATGTTTTAATGTTTCGTTGTTCCAATGATGAATTTAAAACAAATAATTTATAACTTATTTTGTTATTTTATTATTATTTTTTCTTTATTTATTTCAGTTAATTTGGATTAATTTATTTTATTAATTTTTTAACATAATAAAATTTCATTGTTTATTTATTTTGATTGTTGTTTGTATGTTTTTGTAACTACATACATATATACATACATATATGTATTGTTATTATTTAATAATCACGTTTAATATGTCATAGTCAATAGGATAACAGGATTCAACAGAATTGCCATTAACCATTGCCCTGTCTCTTTTTGTTGTTTGCTTGTCATAATTGCAATAAATGCAAATGATTCAGAAATTATTGGAAAATCATCATTAAAATAATTAAATTATTGTTACAACATTTATGTGTTTGATATTTAAATAATTAATTAATATTAATTAATAAAACGCTTAATTCACGTTTATTTTATTATCACGTTTCCATAATACAAAAAAAAAAAAGATTTGTTTCATTTTTTTGTTCTATACAAAAATTATTAATAAATTGACTAAATTAATAATAAATTTGAAAATATGTTTGAAAAATTGTTTGTGTGTTAATTTCGGAACACGTCCGTTTACATTGAACGCGATTCTTTAAATGTTGATTTCAATAATATATTTTCGAAAAAAAAAAAAAACTCAAAATGAGAAGAAATTTTCTGTTTTCGAATTTTCTCAAGAAAACTCTCTAAATAAAAATGGTGATGATGCGGATGATGATGATAATGACGATCAGCTGTTCAAGTTTTCACATCTAAATAAACTCAAATTACAATATTCATTCCATGAAATATACACAAAAGACTAAGCATATTTGTATCTAGACGATATACTCAAAGAGTGTAAGAGTATTGAAAGAAAGAACTACAGAGAAAGAGAGAGAGAGAGAGAGAGGGAGAGTAAAGAAAAAGTATAAATCTGACTGAACAAATTAATGCATAGGTAAATGAAAGAATTATTGAAGGTAGTAAAAAGACAAAAATGATACAGCCAATAAACGGAAGACGCTTCAGTTTAGTCATAATAAAATCTAACCAAAAACTCTAAGCAAATAAATATTTATATTTTGAAAAACAACAAAACAACAAAACAAAAACATCGAGAAGGTGAATGGACTTTCATTTCATGGCATCTCTACAGCTGTCATGCTGTGTATCTGTGAGATAGAATATTTCTCATGAAGGTGTCTGATTTGTAAGTCTACGCTCTCCTCTCAAAATGCCTTTTACATACATATACGAGTATACGTATTCACATTTTATGGCTAATTGGTTTCTTCTTGAATAAACGCAGTGCAATTGTGCTGTCCTATGCCGTGCTGTCGTTGACACTTGTGTCGCCATTGATACTGCACTTCACATGAAAGTATCTACAATAAAGTATCTACAGCACAGAACACGTAAAGTGTTATATCTTTCGTTGGCTCAATGCCAATGGACAATTGCAACAAATATAGTATTAGCGATGAAGGAATTAAGAAATATTGAATTTTATGAAAAATATTAAAAATATGAGCAATGAAACTAACTTGCATAGCTAACACCTCTTGACTTTTGTCTTTGAATAATAAATAAAAATAATTTCTTGTTTCTTTTATTTTTCATTTTACATTAAAAATGTGTTTAAACTTTAATTAGAATTTATTATTTGACAAGTTCAAGGTAAACGCAATACTTTTAGAAAGACCAAGTAGAGTTATTTGGATCAAAATGTATAGCATCTAAAGTGATTTATCCTTATACATATTCAAATGATTTAATTTATAAAAAGCTACTCTACGTTACTTAAAAATATCTAATAATAAGTAATTGAAGAATCACTTAATTAAATATACCAGATAACTAAAATCAACATAAAGAGACTCTTCTTTTTATGATTAAAGGAATACAAAAAATACTAAATCTAAAAAAAAGGTATATAGTATAAAGAAATTCCATTGAATAACTATTTTCATAAAAGCATATAAGCAAAACAAATTATTTTGAGAAGATATTCTAAAATAAGAAATGGAAAAATACTTTAAAACATACATCAAAGTTAGGCACTAATTATTATGAATATTTCTACAGTAGACTGTAGACTCTAAATTTTAGTAGTAGCATTTTTCTAGAACAACTTTAGACATAATTTGACTTGGTATTAATGAATACATAATTTACCATTGCTTCATCTATTGCTTCACAAATATCCTTTAATTCTTAGCTAATGGTTGGGCTAAGGAGGCTTAGAACTGAATAGGTCCTACAACTTTCTTTGTATAACAGATTATCCTCTGAACGTTTTCTTATCTAGCTGCGAAATCTGCAGGTGCTTGTTGGCAATACTTCCAAAATCCTAAGCTGTGCTTTAAGATACTTTCTTAGTCCGTTAGTGTTCTTCGGTTATTAAATAGCTGAAATGCAAACAATGTTCGTTTTCGGTTGTTATCCCCCATGTGAAGTTAAAGTTCAAAAACAGACTCTTTAGATGATTTATTAATCTGGTGACCAGTAGGAATGTGAGGGGTGCATGTATATCTAAGACACTAGAACTAGATCACTAGAAAAATGGATTGTATAAAGAGAAACTAAAAATCAAGTTGAAATTAAGATTATTTAATTATCCTCTAAAGTTGGAAATTATACAACACTTTCAAATTGAGTATATGTAGTACCATAATATGTACTTAAATCAATCTATACGAAATTTAATTTATTCAAAAATCTATCAAGTAAACGTGAGTATCTTTCTTATTAAAAGATAAGTTTTGTAGTAGAGACAAAAAAAAACCAATACAATTTACCACATTGAAAAGGAATAACAAATACAAAATGTAAATCAAACAGTAGACAGATAACAATAAACAAAAATCAAAAATATATGTATATATTTAAATAAATAACAACATTTAAATTTTGTGAATAAAAACAAATTCCAAAAAAAATTCAAAACACCAACAGTATAGAACAATAAAAATTACTTACCCCAAAAAAAATGTATTTAATGTGTGTTTATTGTCCGTCGGCGAATTTGGTTTTATCTCAAAAGACAAAAGAAAGAATTGAAAATGTTGGGAAAACTTCAGATTTGAGATTTTTATTATGCCGCAATAAAAATGAAATAACAAAGTGTGGCAAATAAATAAATAACAACAACAACAACAATAATTAAATGAAAATCTAATAAGAAAAAACAATTTAATTTTTCTTTTCATAAAATTTAATAATATTTTTTTCCTCCTTTTTTCTCAATAAATTCTCTTCTGCAAAATTGTCACCAAAAAAAAAAAAACAGAGAGAACAAAAAACTTTTAGCACAAATTCATTACATATCAGTCGGTAGATGATTTAATTTAAAAATGAATTAAAATTCATTAAATTATTTTTTAATGAATTCAAAATTAACAATGGCATAAGCTCCGGCGAATAAGCGAAGAACGTGACACGATTCGATTCGAGTTGCGTAGTACTAAATGCAAATGTTGCTTTCCCATTATGAAAAAGCCAAAGCCACTCCAAGTCGGAAAAACTGCGTTAGCATGAAAAACTCAACTCAACCAAAATGAAATGAACTGAAACTAAATAGACAAGCAAAACAACAGAAACAAAAAACAAGAACAACAACAAGTTTTAAAAAAAAAAAATACACATACAAATGAGCACATCTTTCTATGAATGTGAAGAATAATGAACAAAAATATTAAAAATTATTAAGTATAAATCCACAAAAAATTTAAATAACATTTTCACAAACAAAAAAAAAAAACCTAAATTTAATCATTCAACAAAAACTGAAATGGAATAAAATTGAAATGGAAATGGGAAAAAAATATTGTGGTATTTCTTTACGATTGAAAATCAAAAAATGAAAATGAAAAAATTGACAGACTCAAAAAGTTATGAATTTCCCTAATAAAAATCTCAAATAAATTTTGTTCTCTTCAGAAGAAATTTCAAAACTAAAACACAACAATAACTTCGATTCCATCGAAACGACACAAAACTCACACACATTTTGTGCAAACAGGACACAATATTAAGAAAATTGTTCCAATTCCGATTCCGAACAACGAAAGTCCCGAAGTCCCAAACATCGTTTAAGGATTTCTTTCTTAAAAGTACAAATTTAGGTCTTAATCATTAATTTATATGGAATGGTCCCTATGGCATATGTCTTTGTGTAATCAGCTTCAATATTAAATATTTTGTAAAATAATTTCAAATCGTTCACATATTCTATTATATTTCCTCAACTTATTTTCTTCCAGTAATCAAGGTACATTAGCTTATACATACATGATATTAGTATACATCAATAAGAAGATTATATACCAAACTTTATGAAGCAAACAAGTTTCCATGGAAATGGATGAACTGAATAGATCGATTCTTCCTATGATCACAAACATCCCGGCAAAGTAATAATACTCATTCAAATTATTTCGCTTAAAACTAAAACAATAACAACAATATGCGAGTATATTCGAGAGAAGTACTGAAAGTATCTGATCTGGCGATGATAAATGGCTATAGAACGTACCACTCTATAAATAAACTACTTCGTTTTTTCTGCCAGCTATTAATAGTCAGTCAAGACTCTCAGTGTCTCTGAGTGCTTCAGTGAATTTGTACAGATTGGAAAATTAGTCACAAAATTCTAATGAAAAATTCGAAAATAATTTCATTATGAAATGTGGTAATCTTTCATTTCTATGATTTTTGTCCATTTCTAAACTCAATGGATTTTACTACTAACTTTTAGAAACAAAGAAGCAAATCTAAAAATAAAATAGGTTCGTTATGTCTGGGACAACCCTCGTCCATCGTTATAAAAATGTATTATAAATAGTATAATTCTAAATATATTGAACATAATGATGATATTAATGATCATCTTCATCATAGTCATCATCCATGTTTCTATTCAGAAGAACACAGACGAGTTTCGTTGTCATCGTTCCTCAGTCGTCACTCATCAATTTTGTTGTTCTTAGCTCATGAATCAATAGTATTAGTATGGTACACCTCACATTCGCTTTGGCTCTTAATTTTTTTTGATATTATAGTTTCCTACACTCCTTTCCTCCTTTAATATTTATTGAGCAAAAAAAAAAAAAAACAGAATATAAACTTCAGTTGGTCGCAGCTAGCATACTTTCCACACCCCAATTATTTCATTAGTTATACATTCTATTAATTGTAATAATTTGAAATCGATTTCATATCGAGAATGCCTCTTTCAGAAAACTTTGTGTAAAATGTCTAGTTAATATCTTAAAACCTTGAAGACTAGTTTGCTTAGAAAAAGATTATTGTCATACTTTCTATTGTATATAGTTTGTACGAGTATATGTGAGAAAACTTTATGCATTCTGCAATGCATACGCATTCAAAATATCATGGCGATGTGACTATAGTTATTTGGACTTGTGTGAAAGATATTAAGAAATTAACTACTTACTTATGTAGTCGTGATTCATCTATCGCTCCGAGTAAGTCTTTGTCCAGGGGGGTCAAATTTCTTCTCTTTCTGAAATGACATTAACTTATTTTTAAGTTTTTTGATACATTTTGTTTATTTATTTATTTATTTAAACCAAAATTTATATTAATACTTTCATTTAATTTTTTTCAGAGTTTTAGATAGAGCAGATATATGAATATGCATATATGTATGTATGTTATATTAAATAATAAATTAAATATTTCGACAAAACATACAATAAATAAAAAAAACTTTATTCAAAAATATTGTTCAGTGGCCACAAAAGATTATCAATAATTTAGGGATTGCGCATTTGAGTAATTTGTTAGAACTCGTCTCGTCGCGCTGATCAAGAATATATACACATTATATTATCCGATGTCTCCTTCTGTGTGTTACAAACTTTATGACAAACTTATAATACTATTCACTGCGTGATAATAAATATTATCTCAGTACACCTACTTACTACTGCACATTAAAGATAAATACAAATACAAATAAGAATGATCCATAAACATTTGTTGTTGACATATTTTCAAATAATGATGTCTTTCTTATTCTATCACCTCCTTCGTTTTCACTATTATTTCGATAATTTATCAAAAAATATTTTACTACACTAAAGGGAAAAAAACAAAATGAGGAAAGAAAGAATTAAAATTAATGTCTGCAACAGTTCAAACGAATATAACAACAAAATGCATAAAAATATTGTTACTATAAAAATATGGATGAAAAAAATAGAAATAAACACAATTTTTGGAATAGTAGTATAACAACATGTTTCGCATTTTCTTCATCATATAAATGTCAACTGCATGCCTGACTGATTCACCATAGAAGAAGAAAAACTCAAGAAATCAACAAACCAACAAACCAAACTAACAAAAATAAAAAAAATAAACCAGGCAAGAAATAAAGAATTTGCCAACAGAACCAAAACAATTTGGATGGATAGGATATGGATAAGGTATGACAAAAAAGTTATAAAAATGTAACTAGATATGAAAATAAATCAAGCACACAAGACAACAAGAAATGTTTACAATTTGGCATTATATCAAAAATATATGAATATGTTGACAGTGAATAGTTTACTTTCTCCAAATGGTCGTCCTCCACTTTCTTAATAAGATCCCCTACGCATACATAGATAAAGATTTACCATAGATATACAAATCTTTGTACACTATATAAAACCAAGAAAACGCATAGCAGAGCATAATTGAGTAAATGAAGGTTGCAGGTTTTTATTTATTAGTATCTCGTCCATCTTATTTTTCGCTAAAGTGACTTTGGGAATCATTTGCTATTGAGCTAAGGAATACCAGATATTTTATTATAATTTTCTATTGAGCCAGTTGTCTTCTACAAACCAAAATGTGGCAATATCACCAATATAACTTTGTATACGCCGTGGCATTTGATGAACATTTTTCCATTTTACTGTGTTTCGATGTTTTAATGGTTTGTTTAAATTCAACTGGCAGTTTATGTATACGAGAACATCAATTTGTGTGATTTATGAGGTTCAACGATTCGGGTCAGATATTCATATTTCCATTGATAACGGAAAAATGTTCAGTTGATTTGTTTTGGTTTTTTTAATCTTCAATTGAAATTTTTAAATAATTTTTATATGAATATGTAAATCTAGTTATGCTGTGTTTAATTAGAATTTTTGTATATTAGTGAGCTCATTAATTTTTATCATTCATTCCTATAGACTTTTCTCATTTGATTCGATGACATTGCCATTGTCCATGTCCCCGCTCTGTGGTTTATTTGCTAAATAAATGGCGAAATTGCATTGCAAATTCATTCATATAATTATGTTATTTTTGTGTTTAATGAGCGCAAATTAAGTTTGTTTCATCTCCCGAAAAATATAACCAATCTAACCTCAAAATTTTAATATTTCGTATTTGTTTTGCATACACTTTCAACTCGAATCAATTTTCATCATATAAAAACAAACTAAACCAAACCAAACCCAACCAAACCAAATCAAACTCAACGAACCGAATACGAATTGAGAATACGAAATTTTCTATAAATTATGCTAAGTATATTGTACATATGTATATTTTTTATATAATTAATACTTATTTTAACCTATATTATTCTATAATTATTATAGTATTATGTATTATTATTATTTATATTTATACATTACTAGTATAGTTGTTAAGGTTCATTAAATATCAAAAATAAAACCAATTGATGCAAATGAAAGAGGTCTTGTTGGGCCATCATCATTTACGAGATGAAACAATTTGACAATAAGAGAAAATTACCAAAATTACCACAATTGCTCACATTTTTTCATTTTCTACCAAAATTCAAAACCCAACAATTACAATTTACATATTCAATTCAATGATTTCAGTTGCATTTATAATAAGAAATCTCACACTAACAAGTCAAATTGTGTCATCTTTACACGTGCCATGACGAAGACTACTTAAGCGCTTCCCTTTTCAACAATTGAACTGAACTTTTTGAACTGTTGTAAGCCTTTTTTAAGTCCATTAGTGCCCCCACCCACCACCATCACACCATCCTATAATGGTGGTATGGCACAGCTTATGCTTAAAATCTTTGCCATCTTTCTTCTTTTTTTTTATTCGATGTGTTTCTTTAAATTCTTATTCTTCTTAAAATTCTTGGAGGGTTCTTAACGAAGTGGGAGAGATGGAAGGGTTGGTTGGCAATGGTGGATTGAGGGTCATTCAAGTCAAATGAGCATCAACAGCTCAGCATAAAGCAAAGCATTAGTTTAGCTTATTGTATGCAATTTGAATAATCCACTTTTGAAAAAACTATGTAAGGAATCATAGTGATGGAAATAAAGAAAAATAAGGACAGTTCACTGAGGTTTATATACCCTTCACACCTCCAATTTTGTATAATATATTCAGTAAATCGGAATTTCAAATCAATGTGGAAAGCTATAAAATGAATTTTGTATCAGAATTACCTCTTTCAGTAATAGAAGAACTCTTATTTTACATTCTACCTGAGTTCGTCAATAAAATGTGTTCACTCAACTCAACATTATTTTGTAAACTAAGACTATACATAGTATGCATTAAGAGAGCCGGACTTGGCCCAATTACTTTTATTTCGTTGATTATTTTCACAGACATACATAAGCCCAATTATACGTTGCAAATATCAAAGCAAAATAATAATATTAATTCACCGAGATTATTGTAATGAAACCTGGTTACACATTAAAGCATATCTTTTGTATATATTTTATAGCTGAAAAATGGCAGCATTTCATGGGTGGACTAAGCTCAATCGATTCTCCTTATTACGCTGATCATTCCCATATACATTTAACTGGACCTCAGAGGCCTGGTTCTGTGCTATGTTACAAACGTCAAGACAAAGTAATAATATTCGTTCACTCTAATGTGATATAAAGTATGAATATATGTAAGTGAATGAATGAATGAATGAAAACGAAATACAATGAAACATTTTTGTCATTGTCTAACTGTCATCCAATGTTAAAATTCTATGGTATTCGTTTTTTCTTTTTATTGCTCTTTTGCTTCTCACACACTTTCCCTGGATGTCCTTTTGTTGAATTTTTGGTGTCGTCGGTGGCGTTAATGGTGGCATCTGCTTGGAGTCGTTTGCTATTAAAACGAGACCAGGACGCTTGGTAAACCCTTTTGCGTTCATTCTTTGACTGTGACTGTGAATATGACTGCGGCTGCATCTGTCTGTCTTTTCTTTGTCTGAACTTCTCTCTCTTGTCTTTTTCTCCCTTAGTTTTTAGTTTATCAGTCTTTCTGCTGACTGTCAATCATATCTTATGTGAGTCTTGACACTTGCAAGTTGTCGTAGTCATTCTCATTGTCTACAACGACACTTTTTGCTTTACGCTTTCGCTCGTTTTGTCAAAGTGTCAAAAATACAAAGCAATGAAAAAGATGAAAAAATAAATAGTAGCACTATTGGATGAATGGACGGACGGATAGATGAATGTGTCATAGAAGGGACATGATGGGGTCTTTTAGTACCCAAAGGTACTTTCATGAAAAAGATAACTGAAAGGCGACATTCATTTACTTGCTCGCTTGCCGTTTTCTTACCTTGAAGTGGCACTTGTCAGGAAAAAGGAAATACCAAGACTTACCTTCGTCGTCGTTGCTTTTTGAAAAATCTTTTGACAACGAAAAAATCAGCATCCAGTTGCAGTTGCAGTTGCAGAATGCAGCTGCCAGCCAGTTAGTCCTCATGGTGTCTCTCTAAAAATAGGTCAATCCAATCATTTCCTCTAAGTGCATCATCATATTTGAAAGTGCACTCAAACATACATTCTGCATTCACACAGTGACCATTGCATAATAAAATACTTGGTATCTATATAATGATTAAATAAGTTGGTTTGATAGGTAATAGTACACTGGTTCAAAGCAAAACAGTATGCTAAACATTTTGTTAATTGAAATTATTGACATAAACCTATTAAATGATGTTCAATGTACTCATATAGTTGGATTGGTTTGGCAATCCGATTACATTTTAGAAATTGCAAATTTGAATGACATTTGAATATTTAAAATACCTTCAAAAGAAATTTTTATTGATGATAATAAAGTTAGAAATTATTAATTAAAGTATTGTAAGAAGAATATGAGGCTTGTTCAAAAAGTATCGCGATTTTTGAATTTCCGCGGTTTACGTATCTAAGTATAAGCATCTAAGCATCAACACAACTGATCTTTCGACTGTACTGCTCAAGGATTCTTAATATATTTGAAGTTAAGAGATGCAAAAGGTCAATAATGATCAAAAAACATATGCGAACTGAAAAAATTATCCGATGAATTTAAACAATCAATAAAGATGCCAAAACAGTTGCAAAAAAGTATTAAACTGTAGATTTGGTGAAGCATAATTTTGTGTGCGATAAGCCGGAAAAGGAAACTTCTCATCCATGCAATAAAAAATAAATGGATGAAGGAAATTCAATATTTCAATCAACAATTGACATATTGATTGTGTCACGCACACTATTCACATTTGCCAATTTTTTTCTCATTGCCTAAATCTGTCTGCCTCATAAGTCAAAATCAATTGCATAGCTTTAGGCGCGTGTGGTGGAATTTTAATTCGCATTTGAACCCACAAGAAAATTGGAGAAAACAAAAATCCATAACAAAAATCATAATCATTAACGTCATCATTGTCATTATTACTAAGAACTCAAGCTAACTCAACTCAACTGAAGTTAAATCGAGTCAAATTATTATAAATCCACAAATTCACATCCGAAATGACAAACACAAAATGCTTGAACAGCAGCTAAAACTGGAAATTGTTATGATCGATGTTATAGTAGTTGTTTATGTTGTTGTTGGTCCTTAATGCACCGTTACACATGATATTTATGCTTCACAAACTTCACACAATCTAATCTCTCTAAAGTCAATCATTTATGTACAATATTTTAAGCGGCATGTGGCCAAATGAAGGCAACAACCAAAAATGAAATTAAAAAACAAAAAATGAAACAAATTAAAAAAAAAAATTAAATGAAATGAAATTATCTTAGGCAATTTATTTTCTGTTATTTATGAGCAAAAGCAACCAGCGTCCTTTTGTAATAATTTTCTTATAATGAGAGTCAACATTAATTTCCGCGAGGACACCATCCATTCCATCTTTGACCACTGTTCGCCATTCAACATTCACCACTTACCATTTTCATTTCCGCATATTGTGTGATGACGAACAAAAATAGTAAGAAAACCAAGGAAAGTGAAAACTGAAAAGATGCTGAATTAAGTCAGATGAATATGCTGATATAAGTGAATTTAAATTTATTATTTAATTCAAGAGTGTCAAGTGGAACTAATAATGAAGTTTCCTATTAATTAAAGTAAATGAAGTCTTAAATAAAGCAAGAGATTCCTTAATATTTACCAAATTTTATAATAATGCGTGCAATGCTATGAGTAGATTGCAAATCTGTCAATGATTAAAAATAAAAGACAAAATAGTATTATTAATTGGATACAAAATCCCATAAAAGTAAACCGAAAATGGAGAAATGGCTCACAAAAATGAACAATGAACGAAATGAAATGGAAAAGCCACAAACGCCACGAAAATTACAAATAATTAATCAGTCAAAACAGTGAAGGCCAAGTGGATGTGACAGGCAACAGCCATAAAAAAGGCTAATTTCAGATACACGCACATGGAAATATTTCATTTTCATACACACACACACGTATGTATGTGCACGAGTATCTACCCGAAATAAAGAGAAACGAGAACCTGAAAACTTGACTTGCACGTCTTCTTAAAGAAAAAAAAAAAAGGAAATTCTACCAAACTTTAATACATATGAAACTTTAAAAGAAAGATTGATAAAACTTATTCCTACCAACCTACTTGGTTTAAGAATTTTATGGTTAAGCACAAAAATGTGATCCCTAAAGAACCATTACAGATCAAATAATGTGTTTGCTTAGGGGGGGATATACTGAAATTGCTAAGAGACCGCAAGGCTACACTTGTTTTTGATGAGTAATGAATGAATGAATGAATATTTTATTGTCAGAATGAAGTATTTCATTAGATTTAATTTACAATTTTATTAATAATTATCAGTTCTAAATTCACCAAAAAAATTTAAAAAGAAACGATAATTTTGGTCTCAGTAATCAGCAGTCACACATTTCATTAGTATATGAAATCCTTTCAATAATTTGATTATAGTAAAGAACCTCTAGTCGATAGAATAATGTAGATAATGTGGTAATTCGACAAATTAGATCCATAACTTCGGGATAAGGATTGGCTCTGAAGATTGACAAGCAATAACATGGCTTAAGTGTTCATTGTGAGTAAATACTATATAATGGTTATTTATTACCTGGACTATTCGTTGCTTAAGCAATTGTGGAACTATCTTGCTAAAATATTTAAATTTTATTTGTTTTTTTTTTTTTTTTTTTAAATAAATCTAACGATTATCAATTAACAATCAATTCAGAACTGACCCGGACTTGGGGTGGTAATGCATTGTGATATATGCCCAGTGCTTTGAATGACGAAGTGAAATAAATAAATACACTTTTATTTTTGTTTAATTTTTGCTTATTTTTATTGTCTCCTATTATTTTTATTCTTATTATTTATATCCACGAAATGCCAGCTGTGCCACCAACAACAAATAAAGAAAAGTCAACAAAAATATCGTAAACAATAAAGAAATCAAAAAGCACAAAATCCAAATAATATTTTCTTAAGTTTTAATCTCTTCATGCTAAATACACGTATTAAACACATATCGTATTATTAGAATCGACGATAAGAAACCTTTCTCTGCTGTACAATAATGCAAATCAAATCAATCTATGCAAATCTACTTATACGAGTATTTTGATATCAAAGAATCAAATTTATGTTTTTGATACCATTATACTTAAATAGAAATGTCTTAAGTACAAAGAAATCATTTATTTTATATCAAATATTAATAAGTAATATACGACGTCTCTACACTAGTGCTAGTTCCTTATAATTTATTGTAATATTATATCAATAGCAAAAATTATTTTAGTTAAATTAATAAATAATTAATATAAAAAAATTACCGAAATTATAACTAAACTCAATTGTGAAACCACGCACACAAATTTAATATAGAAAATGTTAATCTTCGTCATTGTGGAGTATATCTTTAATTTCAACACCTTGATATTCTTTATTTCTATATATATTATTTATCAGAGATACTTGTGGTACATGACACAATAGATTAACGTCAATTGGCATACAATGTATGAAAAGAGTAGAAGGATTAGTAACAGTTGGTTACCTTATACAGTGGGTAAATGCAGTTGGTATTCAGTGGTATTTTTAATAAACGCTATTTTGATATAATATTAGTTTTCATTTAAAGAAAATTTAAAAATTTAAATTTGACTTGCATTGACTAAGTTTTTCTGAAAAAAAAACTATTCGTCTATAATATACTTGAGCATTAAAAGTATTTTCAGAAACTAAGTAAAAGTATTTTTTTTTTGTTTTGTTACTTTCCATTACATGTTTTGCAATATGTTGTACTCCTTTAGTGCAATTGAATATTATATTTACTATACATATATTTCAAAAGGAATTTTTTCTTTAGCATTATTTTCCAATATCAAAAGCACAGTGATGCCTTCTAGTCAACAAAAAAAAAAAAAAAGAATGAAAACCAAGAAATTATGATTACTTTTTACAACCTTTGACCTTTGATTATAATGGTTTTGTGTATGGTTGTGTGTAGGTGTGTGTAACTACAAAAAAAAAAGAAATTGCGGAAATTATTTATACTCACCGCCATCGATGACGACTCCACTGCCCTCCATCCTTTCCATGTTGACATTTCTCTCCAATGTGGCACCGGCTAAATCCTCCAACATGACGACGCAAATCAACAAAGCAACTAAATCAACATTTATGCCACAACGCAAAGCAGTTTTGCTGTGGCACATGTTTAGATTTATGACACGAAATCAAGTTCCAATTCAACGTAACTCGACTCAGTTCAACTGAACTCAACTCCATTCAGCTTAATGCTGACCCGCGGCTGTTCCAACGAAAAGCGTCAACAGTTTGTGGCTTTGGTGGCAGCAATAATCCTGACTTTCATTTCAGAGGATGCCTGATATATAAAAATAAATTAAACATAGTCTGCCTGATTATATCCTGCTATCCATTTTTTATATCTGTGTATGATGTCCGGGTGCCACGTGTTTTTCGGTTTGTTACACATTTCAGTCGCATCAGCAACACAATTATTTTTACTTTACTTTCAATTTAATTGTTCCCTCTCTGTTTTTTTTTTTTTTTTTTTCTTAAAACTTTTCATACATACTAAATACACTAAAGATTTTTTCTAACAGCTGACATTATGAGGAAATTTCACTTAGTTTTTTTTTACAGTATTCACATTGTACATGAAGCATCAAATATAATTTCAATTTCCATTTAGTGCCAATTACAAATCAGTTGTTTTTATTTCATCATTTCTTTTCATCATCATGAAATCATCCACATCAACAGCATTTATCCTTCAACCTTACCTTCCATACAAAGTGTTTCTGTTTCTTGTCTGTCATCGCGTTTATCCTCATGGTTACCTACTAAATAAAACTGATTGACAAATTTTTTGTAATTTCATTCATATTAAATCTGGAATGATTGAGTTGTTGATTGAGTGATATTAAAAATTGTTTGCCGAAAAACGTTTCCATACAAATTTGTCAAAACGAGTACAACAAGAATTCATAAAAACTTATTAAGAATATAATACAAAAAAAAAAAAAAAGTGGAAAATACAAATAAAACGTGGAATGATATAAAAAAATTTTAATTGCGAAAATCCTTTTTTGTTTTTTTTTCCAGAAATTCAATCACTTTTGAATGCTTTTTCACTGAGTGAGCACTTGGCCACTTCCGTTTCCGCTTCTGCTTCATAGATTCATGATTTTTAATTCCGAATTCCGAGTGCCATTCGCGCCATTTTGCCATTTTCATATCTTTTATTTACACTTGCAACACATTTATTGCTTAACGTATATTTCATGGACTTTTAAGAGAAAAATATTTATTCAACAGTAAATGTAATGAATTTTTCTTATCACAATTCAATTGAATTGATTCGAACTCAATGCAACTCAACACATTTCACCTGGTCTTCTGTGTATGCAACTAGGGTGTCCTTCGGAAAAAAATCACACATTTCAATGCACTTACGTATGCATATGTTCCATTATCATCATCATCATCATCATCATCATCATCATGATTTTTATTATGAATATTATATTGATGCTTATAATGACATTTTGTAGACAAGAAGTTGACAAAATGAACTGTTGAGCTGATCATTGCAACAACAAAGTTATGTTACTCATGGAAATGGAAACATTAATGAAGATTAAGATAATGGGAATAAAGATATTGTGATGATTAAGATTATGTCAATGAATTGAAGTGAAAATGATAAATAAAATGCAATAATGTGCTTTTATATAAAGACCCAGAATCAAAAGTTAATAGCAAATGCACTGCTCATTCAAATTAAAAAAAAAAAAAAAACATGAATTTGCTCAAGGATATAAAATTCTGGAAATTGTTTCGTTTTATTTACTACAATTACTGCAAGTATGCAAAAGTAAAATTGAAGGATACTTTTAGACACACGTGATTCAATTTATAATATAAGTGAATAAATATTGAGCATAAGTTTGAAACTCGGTTGAATTAAGTGTTTTTGGAGAAAAAAAAACATATAGTAAGAGACCATGAGCAAATTATCATCTCGCTGTCATGAACATAGAGGAATCAGATTATTGAAATATTTCCTATGTAGGTAAACTAATTATGATGCCACTGACAGACAGACGCAGATAAAACACCTGGCATTCACATCTGGCAAATAATCAAATTAAGTAAAGAAGTAAATCTCAAGTGAACTCAACCTACTCTCTACATCGCTAGACAAACTAAAAGAAACGGTGACATAATGTCGTTTCCTTCCATAGAGTTTCTCTGCTCAGCAGCATTTCGGCCAATAAATCAGTGCTCAGTTAGTTATGACGTCTACTACAGAGACTGACTATTAGTTTAAGTGTCAATTACGCTTCGAGCCCTTCAGATTCGTCGTCATAAAAGTTTTGCGTCAAGAAAATTCAGTTGAGCCCATTCTATAATATGATGTCTAGTATCTTAGTTAAGTCATTTCCTATACTATTAAAATGAATGAATCAGTGCCCTGGTACCCAAGCAAAATAAACATATTAAAATTGTTTATCTTAATATAAAAATTAGTGTTTTAAATTGTTCGTATGTTATGCGCTGCCATATCGTTTATCTGATTGCATTGCAATTTTGTGAATGTGTATGGTTGGTTCCCGGCTTGAACATAAAATAGTTTTGGTCCCGATATGTGATCCTATTCCCAAAATCGGGGATATTCAAACAACCCCAACCCCTTAAAATATAATACAAAAATTAACAAAAATAGCATTTTAATTTTCTTTGTTGACACTGAAAGTGTAACAGAGCCATGCTAAGAAAGAAAACAAACCGTGTGAAGCAGGGTCGAGTACGCTAGTATCTCTATAAAAGATTTGATATACAATCTTGAAGTTTAGGTAGCTTCCATCAACGAAAATGACTATATTTATTGATAAGATGACAATTCCCTGTATCTAGTTTGTTAAATTCTTTAATAGTTTTGATTTCCATTTGATAAGCATTACAGTCAACTAGAACTTTAAAATTCACAATTTTTCGAATAGACCCCACAGCCTTCTACCCACTCGTCAAGCTTGGTTCTATTTATGAAAAATATCAGACTGAACATGGCAATTGAAGCAATTATTTATTACACTTTAATAACCTTTAGTTTATTCACTATACTTAGTATATCTGATGACAGAAACGAGAGATAAGATGTTAAACAATGATAAGGTTAAAAATCTTTATACTATTACCCTCTTCACGAAACTCTTTTTGTATGTAAATACAACTTAACTCTTGAACCATTATCATACTATTAACAAGATTGTCATATTTCATATTGAGATTGCTTTTCCTTTCTGTATTTCTACTTATACGTACGTATCTATGTATATACATACATATGTATATATTTCCTTAAGAAAAAAGAAATAAGGAAAATCATAAATAAACAAAGTCT
This sequence comes from Amiota mariae, assembly GCA_035041805.1. Classification (NCBI taxonomy): domain Eukaryota; kingdom Metazoa; phylum Arthropoda; class Insecta; order Diptera; family Drosophilidae; genus Amiota; species Amiota mariae. The sequence goes on from JAWNKV010000665.1 coordinate 385,920, forward strand.
ATTTACTACACACTACATACGTATGTACGTGAAATTGTACAACGAAACACATTCATTTTGTAGGATATTCCTAGTGAACAGTTGGGTCAAGGACCCAGGAGTGATATAAGTGAAAGTTGAGCAAAGCAGAAACAGAAACAGAGCAAAGCACAAACAAAAACATAAGTCACTTTTAATTGCATTTCATCGAGTAAATGGGGTTTCTTTCTTTTTTATCCAGTAATTGGAAAATTTGTTATAAAATCGCGACAACGACGACCAAGTGACTGAACACACTCACAAAGGGCTAGTAGTGATCATTGAATGGCAAAGAAGGGAAAACATGAAAGTCATTTGTTATGAATAAAGTGAACTAATGAAATGAAGACAGAGGTAGAGACTAAGAAAAAATGAGAACATAATTTAAAGCAAAAAGGTACATAACAATATTTTGGAACTTGATAACAGATACTAACATATCAAAAAAAAAAAAAAGTGAAAAATGCTAAAAAAACCAATAAATTAAATTGAAATTTTCTTTATTATATGTTTGTGTCAATTACTTTCTCTAATAGTTTTGTATCTATGTATGTGAGTCCTTTGTTTTACTTTATATTTTTTTTTTTTTTTTTGTTTTTCATGCGATGGCACATGCAACAACATTTTGATTTTATTAAAACATTTAAACAAAACTTCAAATTCCAAAAATATCAATAAAGATACAATACATAAATAAAAACAACAGGAAAAAATGCGGAAGAGTATTCATTCATTTATGCTCCGATGCATGTAATAAATTATTGTCAAACTGTGTGAAATGTTTAACAAAACAAAAGAAATGAGCAAAAGGAAATGATGATGAAGGTGAGAGGGTAAATGGGTTTACAAAAAAGAATAAAAAAGGGTGTGGTAGCTTTATGAAACATGCAACATAGGAGACAAGACAAGATAAGATATATAGTAAGCCAATATTGATATTGGCATCAATCGATGAGGGCAAAACAAACTGAAGATATATTGTAACCAAGTACAATATTTACTATATTGACGCTCGTAAAAGAATTTTTGTAGTGAAAATAAATAAGAAATGCAAGGCATCATCATCACATTTTATAGATCTTTATATCTTTCTACTTATGAAGTCTATCAAATAATGTTGATGCACATATGTATGTGAAAGGAGAAAAAGACAGTGACAATGACGTTTGTAATGAACAAAATTGTCTCGCAGTTTTAATGTCAACCACTTGAATTCGCCCATTGACTTTCCCAACAATTGTTGCCCTTATTTATTGCATCTTAAACTACATAGTTTTGTTGCTCAGTTGGGAATGAGTTTCCCTTTTACATTAATTGTCTTGGTAACATTGAAACCACTGATCTTGGTAGTGTTTGCTAAACAACTGATGAAAAGGGATGCGAATAGTTGTGAAGAAGTTTAAAATTTGAATATGCATTTTGTTGCAACTTTTTTCAAAAATTATAATGTGACGAGGATTTTGCAAGAGTATAATCAAATCTACTGCATTATACATTTCCACAAAATATATCTACTTCGCCATGTTTTCTTGGTGTGATTTATCTTATTCTCTTATTGCTCGTGAAAGGATTTCCGTTGCTTATAACAAACTAGCAGTTTGTCGGCTGTGACTTATATTCTTGTGGTGCGCTAAGTTATCATAGCCAACATAGCAACATTGTATATGTATAGTGAAAGGATGCGAATTAAAATGATATATTTGCTTCAGCGTCTAGTAAAAGAAATTAGCAAGCATTTATTATTCAGTATAATAAACTATTGTACATCACTTGTTGTGAGATATATAATAGGGTACCAATGAACAAAAATCATTCATCATTTGAATTGTAATTTTGATATTGTTAAGTTTTTACCTAACCGTAATACAAAACAGATCAATCTTTTTCGGTCACGGGTAGTTTTTAACCAAATTTCGCATAAACTATTTTCAAATTTAAGAATTTTATAAAAAAAACGTTCAAGTTTTTATTCCGAAGTTTAGCACACTACCAACTCTGGTAGATACATAGTTGGAATAAAAAAATCAAGTTCTATGATTATTAGAAGAGGTAGCTTCTATACAAAATATCGTACAGTTAAAAATCAAAATTTTTAATTTTTTTTTTATTCTTGTAATGCATTAAAATAAAAATGAATGCAAGTTTCGGTAAACAGATTTGTTTTGATTTAAAGTAGTATTTGTCATAAGCAACATTATCAGTACTTGAATATTAAAAAAAATGATTTAAGAATGACAGATCTAATGCATATTTCATACAAATTCATTAATAATATTTTAAATTTTCCACTTCATGCACATTCCATTATTATTTCATCTTAAATCTCGATAAAAAATTGAGAAAAATCTCGAAGCAAATTTCATTTGTCTGGGCCTTAGCCACACGCTCGAAAACTAGATAAAAAATTATTTTATTTTTTCTAATAGTACAAAAAAAATTCATATTTCTTTGCTCTCTTTCTGAGGCAACAATTTCCGACCTGACTTTTCAAAAGCAAAGCAAACCTATTGAGTTCATTTAATACCGCAAGAAATTTTACCATACACATTTATATATGTGACTTGTGTCCGGTAAATCACACTTGAGTGCTGCATTAGATGCCACTTGGAGAGCATTTTAAAGATAGAACATCATGTCATGTACGGATACCGTACTTAAGAGAATGAGTCAAAGAAAAAGTAGAAATAGAAGGAATAGAAGATGACATGCCAAGTCAGCAAAGGCAATAGAATAGATATTTACAATAAAGGAAAATCATCATCATGAACAATGATTGAACTTATAGTTGTGAGTTGTTAGATGATGATGTGCAGGTGTTTCCTTAGATGGATATTTGTGTGTGTATGCATGTGTATGCATCTGTATGAATTGCGTATGTCTGTGTGTATTAATATTTCAAAGCCATTTTGAAGCAGCCCTTGAAACTAAACTAAATTTAACCATTCGATGTCAAAGTGCTGCCGTTTGCAATATTTTGTGATAGTCCTTAATACCAATGAGCATCTGTATCTGTATGTGTATGTAAATGTGTGTGTGTGTGCGTGTGCGTGCTAGTATCTGTGTGTGCATATGTAAAAGCTTACGGATACGCTCATTTTCTTGACGCATACTGCGATATGCAAATGCAATGCAAATATTTTATGGACATTTTTTTGCTTCTCCTAAAGATGCTCAACACAATTCTTTTTGCAATGCCTTGTCTTGCCACTTGACAATATTAGCATTGCTCTGTAGAACTATAAACCAATAAGCGTCATAAACATTCAAACCAACAAACACTCCTTACATACTCTTACACATATGTAAGCATATACTTACATATGGTATATAGTATGTGAGGCCATATGGCCTCAGCTGCTACTATTGGTTGCTGATCAACAAATCATCAAAGTAGCTTCACTCATTCGCTTGTAAAGCTCAGCTGAGTTCATCTCATCATCGTCATCATCATACAATAGAAGGCAACTGTCACTTCAAGAAGCTCTTGGCCTAAAAACCCACCCACTTGTCACTTATTTTCTGGCGACAACAACATCAGCAGAATCTTCATCGTCATCCTCGTTATAACCTTTAGTGGCAGTTTTGATGATGATGATGACGACAATGAGAATGAGTTGCATAGCACAAAAAAAAAGGAAAAGAAAAAGAAAATAAAAATAAAATAAAATAAAATAAAATTGAATACAAACAAGTAAAGGATGGGCAAAGGCGGAATTTAATGAAGCTACAATATTATGTTATTCTACTAGTTACGGCTACATTGAAACCATCAATTGTTGTTGCCTATTATTATCCCCCTCCTCCTTTCCTATGAGTTGAAAGTCCTTTTAGTCCTTCGCTGTTTGCTGCTTGTTTTTTGCAAGTATGTGATTTTGACCTCCTCAATAAGCAATAACAGAAACAGAAACAGACACAGCAGTTTAAGTAGCAACTCATGTCTTGTGATGTGCTTCCTTTATTCAGTTCAGTTATCCTTTAAGTTTCCATGCCTTCCATAATCTTTGTCATAGGCAAAAGTATAGTAACATATGGCGACACATTATGACTACTACTCATATACAAACTATATTGTAAGGATTTACAATTTACACCCATATGACGAATCTTTTTTTGTTGTCTTTAATCAATAACTACACCAACTAAACCAAATTAGCCAAATTAGAAAAAACATAATACAAGTACGTGTATCATTCATCGCTATCATCATTTATAAGTTCTTGTCGATTTTATGAAAATATGTATTTAAGTATTTTTGGTATCTTTGTGATTTACTTTAATTTTAAATAACCTTAAATTTAGTACATCACATAATATCGTGTGACATTGAGAAACAATACAAAAAAAGGAATTTAAATTTATGAGCGAAAAGCAGCTGCGGCATTTATTACTAAAAAGACGCATCGCTTTTATTTTTCCAAATCGAATCCCAATTGAAGTGATGCGTATCGTATGGATAGGGGAAAAAAAAGGAAAAACAAAAAAGCGAAAGAAAGCACAAGAAATGAAAGGAAATCAAGCCAAGCCAAGCCAAGCCAAGCTAAGAAAAGAAAAAGACATACGATAAAGCTAGCGAGCATCTTGAATCAAAGCATAGAAAAGTGGAAAATAAATTGTATGTCAATAGTTGAAGCAAGAAATTACTTTTCACCAGAAAATATTTCATTGGAAAATTGAACGAAATTTGTACACAAAAATTTCCCTGCCGAAGTATGAGCGATGATAATGTTGTAGCTGCTTTTGCTGCTGTTGTTTTTTCTTGAAAATCATTTCTAGTATTTTATAAATGAAAAACCAACCAAACTTTGTTAGAGAAGAGTGAGGAATGCAGGAAAGAAGTGAGAGAAAGATTTGAATATGGTAAATATTTTCAACTCGTTGCTTTTGTTTTACTCCATAGAAACATTTATTCATATATCTATACATTTATATTTATATATATAGATACATGAACTTGGAATTTGCGGTTTCTATATCCGCTTTTCCCCATAACCATTACTATTCCCGCTCGCTCCCATTGCATTAAGGCAGTTTCAGTTGCCAGACAAACTAAGCTCTCCTTAGAAACTTAACACGGAAAGTTTTGTTGAGTTTTTTGATATTTTACGCGAATGAATAACGGACAGACAAAGAGACAGACAGACAGACAGTCAGACGGATGGATAGATGGTATAATAGATGAATGAATGAGGAAAGAACGGAAGGAGAACAAGTGACGACCACATGCGAAGAATTTCATGGTAAACGCCTCCAGCTGTCAAATGCAAAATGGCGCGCGTTGCACACAGATAATTTTGCGCATTTTAACAAAAAGAAAGCGAAAATGAACGAACGAATGAAAAAGAATGAAAATACAAATACAAAAACAAAAACAAAAACAAGAAGAAAAACGTGGCAAATATGCGAGCAAAAGATAAAGTCAGTTAGGTTATGGTTGTGGTTGTGGTTGTGGATATAAATTGATGGCCAACAGTCTGAGGCCAACGAGAGAACACTGCACATAATTATCGACATTAATGTTTAATACATATCTATACAAGTAGTATGTGCATGTATATATTTATATGAGTATACGTATAGTATTTTCAATAAAAAGAGAACATGTGTGAGTGAGGGCTGACACAAGGACAGACAATAAGTACAAGAACCAAATCAATAAGGAAGAAATGTAATTGGTAAAATAATAGCATATCATAATAAAAACTAATAATAATATGCTATAATTATGTGGACTCGACCATGTGATACTCTATATATTCGTAATGAGATAGGCGATAAAGCAAAACGAATAATTTCAACAATGAAGACAAAAATGATTTCGGAAAAATCCAAATCCGAAAATGTTGCGTTTTTTAAAAGGTTGCGGATATCGTGGTTTCATTAGATATTTCCACTATTAAAAGTGGACCAAAAAAAGTTTGTATCGGTTTCTAAAATAAACGCTTTACACTTTAAAATTGAACTACATACTCAATAGGCATGGTAATTTACCATATTGACTATATGGGATATAAATAAGACTTGGCAAAAACTTGAAAACATACTCGATTTGCCCAAAAACCAAGACTCAAAGGAGTAAATTTCATCTTGCAAGCATTCATACTTTTAGCAAAAGTGTATTACTAGCTGCCCCAGCAGATTTAGATTTAGATTTTTCTGTATTTTGCAGGTTTTTATATTTAAAGAATATTGAAATTGTCCAAGCTTGGAGTTAAATCTCTTCCAGGGAAACTGTCAATTTAGTCAATTCAATGCGAAATCGGTTAGACGATGTTTTGAAGTAAAAACTAGTTGGCTATCCAACTCGCAACTCAATAATAATTTTTGTGTAAACTACAAAAAAAAAAGTATTTTTATTCATTTTATATTCCTTCCCAGTACGGTTACGTTAATATATCTATGCCAAGCTATCAAATAAGCAAAACAGACAAAACCAAAACATAAAATAACAAAATTATCAAAACAACAATTAAGTTAAAGTGACCGAATGTCTTCAGTTTAAGTTGAAAGCAGAGATTATTTATAAATTCCTATTAAATTACTATTAAATTTATAAAATTATCTTTAATTAGTTGCAGAAAGTCAAAAAGCTTCTAAAACTTAATGCAAACAAGCAATACAAATATGTACATGGTCAGCGTTATAAAAGAGTTTGTCTTATTCTGTTTTCTACTGCAAGCAAAAATTGATGCATCTAAAACAAAAAAATTAAATTCTTAAAATTTGGTGACTAACTAAATAATTGTTATAAAATATAACTGCTGACCTTTTCCCAGACATCATTAAAGTCAATCATTCGAACACTTTTACAATATTAATTACGACTAGATTCCAGATCTTTACATTATTTTTCTTTCCTTTTGAAACATTACAAAATAACACGGCAAATTTCTTGAAATCATTCTCACTATGTCGGGCATAAAAACAATCAGTCAAAGAAGAAATGCGCAGCAACAAATAAACTCAGACAGGTAAAAAATTTTAAATTCAACCACAAAATCGAAACAAAAAAAATCAAGCATACCAAGCAAACCAAATGGACCTTAAAGCTCTAATTGAGCTATGCTGAGCTCAGCTGAGCTGATTCAAAGTGAAAGTGAAACTGGCAAATAAAAAACAAACTGATGACATCAAGGCGAACGGACGGACGAACGGATGCCTTTCCCAATACCAAGGATGGCATTTTGGTGGCAAAGATTGGAAGGACTTTTGCTTCAAACGCTGCTCATATATTATGCGCAAGAAATCTTAACTTAGTCTGTTTAAGGTTTGGTTATTTGCTTCCTTGCTTGGTCTACCGCATGCCACAAATCAAAATTGATTTTCGCAGCTAAGCATTATCAATTTTCGTTCTAACATATATCCTTTTCTTTTTCTTTTACGTAAAAGGCTAAGAAAGTTACAAATGCTTGACTAAAAGTGAACAATGCTCTCTCTCTCTCTTCATCGTCATTGTCATGGTAATCCAAAAGTCCACCATCATCACTACCACCGCTAGCTCCTTAACAGTCAGTAAGTCACTGAATACAAGGCCAACACACACAGGACAAGAGTCTTAAGGCTTACTTTGGATCAACACTACAACCACCACGTTACAGCAGGGCAATTGTAAGTGAAGTCATTTTGAATGTTGGCAATCGCCGCTTCACCTGAATGTGATTTATTACATTATACAATACTTACTAGCAAACACAAGAAAACCACGAAAAACTCATGAAAATGAAAATCAAAGAAAATCCTAAAAAATACAAATACATATATATAATATGTAATTGAAAAAGGAAGTAAGAAAGAATTTACAATACTATTTAAACGCTCAAATAAATAACTGTAATTGATTTAAAAATTTATTCAGTTCAATTTTTTCTCATCGTCACCTTTATTTAGGAAATAAATTCAAAATTACTTTAAGATGCATATGTGTACTGAGTGGGAAATGGGGACAGCTGATTCCCCCCGGATCTAGATTATAGCCAATCTGGTTGCTGAATTTAATAATAAATGTAAAGTGTTGAATAGTAATCTAACATAAATTTCTTATTATTATTATTATTATTTTAAAGATCGATTGAAGTGTCAAAGAGAATTTATAGATGTTTGATATCTTAGCATAGAATCATCAATAAATGAAATCTTAGTTTAAGTAACAGTAACAAATAACGTTGAGGTTAAAGGATTTAAAACTGAGTAGATTACCTGTGCACCAAAACGGCTAAAAATATGCAACAACAAAAAGGAAATTGTAATGGTGACAAAGACCACGATGAACGACTTAACTATTGTAAATTTCGACTCAACCAAAATCTCAAAAATGAAAGCAAAGCAAAAAGGACTGAAGTGAACCAAACCAAACTAAACTTAACTCAACTGGACTAGACTGGACTGGACTGAACTGAACTTTAGGTAGAATCCACTTGCAATAGTACAAAGGACACAACAACATGAATTGCTAAATTTAGTCAAGTGCGATTCTAAAGCCACAAACGCATATATTCCCAACAATAGATTCACATTCGTAGATACAGTGAATTACAAAATTATTCATTAAGCTAGTAACTAAAATTAAATTAAAATTTTCATTACTTGCAAAGTAAAATAAACTTCATTTGTCATTAAAAAATCATGCAAAAATATCACCTACATCAATATTCCGCAGTGTCTATAGGCAGAGTTCTCAGAGCCAATAAATATTAAATCATTTTTAAAAATAATTCTCTAACATAATTGTCATAATAGTGACGAATTCTCCTTAAATATGGTAATAGTTTAAATAGAATTTATTACTTAATTTTGAAATGAATGCAGGCATCATATACTTTTGTGATTAACTGTAGATTACTGAATGCAAGCATAGACATTTTCAATTTAAAGTTTTCTGAATATTCAACTTATTTTGCACATACTCGTACACACTCTAAGATACTCGTATACACACATAAAAGGTACAAATGCATAAATTAGTTGACTTTGCCAACAGCAGCAACAAAAACAATAACAATGAGTAGGATTAACAACAACAACGATTACAAAAACCACAAAGAGTTTTAGGTCTGTAAAACTTCATTTTCAGAAAATCTTCTTTGTCTTCTTGCTAACAATTTGCGCACTTTCGCTCACTAACTAACTAATACAGCTTCGATCCCAAGTTCCGAATGTCTTCCATTAGGTACAGACAATAGACTTAGCAACCATAGCATAATATTGTACAATAGAAACATACATGAATACACACATTTTCTAATCAAAGTATGTACATACATACAATACATCTACTTGAAAGCAAAGTGATATCCTCTTTATACTTGTATTTCTACCTATTGTGAATAGGTATTTTCATTTTTACCAAAATGTTTGTAATGAATGAAATATACTTGGAAATGACCAGATTGGCGAGGAGAAAAGATTGAGCTCAATGTGTTTCGATTGCTGGATGAGGTTGTCCCCAAACAAACTTTAACTTTAGTCTTAAGACATTAAAATTCTAAATACAGTCAAACAAACTAAGATCTATCACCTAACTCAAGGCCTTACTTGTAATATACAAGGTTTATTTAAAAAAAAAGGTGAAAAATATATAAAATATATTGTATCAGTATCAATTTTGTCCTATTCAAAGTAAACCATCTCAGATATACGTATTGTATTACACTTCGATCCTTGAAGCTCTTCTGAGATGCGCTTTTCAGTATGGGCTTGAGGTCTTCTAGAGATGCGGTCTTTCTTTCCTCAATCGATGCAAACCTCAGACCTTTCAAGGTACGTTTTATTTTTGGGAGGACCAAGTTCGGTGAATACGGTGGCTGACACGTGATTACGGTTTTGTTTTTGCCCACGAACAAGCAATAATGTATAAGCTGGTCCATTATCTAGGGTCAATGTCCATGCAGTCATGTTCCACAATTCCCAGAGTTTTTCGTATTGCTTCAAGCTAGCAGAACATAACTTCATAACTTCAATCGTACGATATGCTAGCAAAAAGTCACGATGCACCACGCCATTGTAATCAAAGCGGAACTTGGCATGCTTTTTGGGTCCTGTTTTAACATATGCTACAGAGCTAAAATTTTTCGTGTAGCATGGGGGGCGTCAAGAGTATTACAACTTCGGCGTAGCCAAAGTTTGTCTTTTTTACTGGTTTCAGGTTTCTTTTGCTCTTGTTGCTGTTCCAGCTTATGCTGCTGTTATTGTTATCGCTGTTGTTAATTCCTATTTCTTTATCAGCTTATTTATGGAATTTCCATTATTGTTGATATTTTTGTTATTAATTATGAATGAAGCAAATTATGTAGTATGTTAATCAAACAACAATTGTTTAATTCCTCACTCACTTTATTGTTTATTTATTATACACACAAACTAACTTAGAAACTAGACTGAACTGAATGGAACTGAACTGACTGATCACTAATGAATCCAAAACTAATCTCCGCTGTCGACAGAACAAAATCGTCTAAATTGAAACTTAGTATTGGATAAGCTTGCTGACTCTCCTACTCCTGGCAATTGGTTTTATTTACAATAGTATAGTATACTAACATCTCACTGTTAGATCATTCGCTTTATTCGGCCGCCCTACAATATGTTTAACAAGGTCAAAATTTCATTAAAAAGTTGCACAAATAAAGACTGGTTGATCCTATGAAAGAAAAAGCCGCACGCATCATGTGAAACCTCAAAGAAAATTTTCAAAAAAGTTTCGAAAAATGGTAATTATACGAGTATGATCAACTTTATATTCATCATTATACACATTTAAAAATTAAGATGGACTTAATTAAAAACAAAAATTAAAACACTAAGAAGAATTAAGAGAAAATCATGGAAAATACATGGAGGTTTAAAAATGCATTATACTATACCCATGTGTATGTGTATTCGAGAGCGTATGATAATTTTACACAATTTTAACATCATTAAAACATTAAATATTCATAATTAAATAATTAAAAAAAATAGGGATGAGGAGAAGAAAAACAAGAAGGATTAAAAAATGAATAAAAATGAAAGAATGTGAAAATTACTTAAGAAGAACCGAAGAACAAAAACAAAATGAATGAAGCGAAAACCATTTGAAAGGTGACACTAAAAGCCTCAAGTAATGAATGCCTTTCTATAATGGGTGAGTGTAGAAGCAAAGATAAATAATCCAATTTAAATAATTTGAGAAGAAAATCGTACTAATTTCAGTCGAAGGAAAACTTACTCTCTCCCACTCACTCAACAACTTGTACTTGTATTCTTTAAAGTCCTTTTACCTTTCACTCTGATCCCAACAATCTGTCATCAATCCCATTATTTAAAAGTAGTAATTTGTCTTATTAAAAATTCAATCCATTTTATGTGTATGGGATAAAAAACGTAACCAATTTCAATTGAGCTTTGATTGATATATGATATTAAAAGGTGTTAAATTGCAAAGACACAATTTTATTGATACATTTAAGGTGCTGATCGAATTATTGATTTGACTGGACTTGGACTTGACTCAAGCACAAAATGTCAATCAATAATTAAGAGTAGAGAGTGGTGAGTTGTGAGAAAATGCTTTGCCAATTAACTAAAGTTAAGTTTTTCAATTGATGAAAATTACAATAATTTTCTTAGTTTTTACAGTTTGGTATTTCACTTCACTTTCTATTCCATAGTATAGAATAAAATCCAAATATTTTAATATCATTAAATGAAAATGAAATGATGCTTTAGAAACTCATGACTAGGCATATTATGCAAGTGCAGCGCAATACAGTGCTGCGCATCCCTTGGAGGCGGCATTTGGCATTTATATGCTATTGAACTGCAATCATTGTTCGACATAATGAAGCATGTGTATCAACAATAAAAACAACACCAACAAAACTACACGATATCCATTGTTGCTATTATTGTACAATACTATAATTCCTTTGCTGCTACTCATGGTTGCCATGTTGGCTCACAATATAATCAACTTAACTTAACTAAACCAAACTGAATTTAGCTGAGCTAAACTGAACTGAACTGAATTGAACTGAACTGAACAATTCCAACAAATGAAACCAATTTAAACCCATTTGAACAACCACCCACCCAAAGACTCATGTCTATTGAGGCTGACAGACAAAAAGACAGACACATGAACAAGGCCCAAAGCCAATTGCATTCGTTTTGCACACCATTAATGCCAAACAGCTGCCTCTAAAACGCCCCTAAACCATGACAACACTAACAACAACACAAACAACAAAAATACTATCCTATGTTTGTGTGAGAGTATACGAGTATATGTGAATGTGTTAATACTTTTCTCACTTCAACATCCGTTCGCATTTTTGCAATTGCGATAATCTGATTTTAATGTTGTTCATGTCATTGAATTTCGTGTCCTTGTGTTCTCATCTCATCTCATCTCTACCTCTCGCTATGCCATCACCTTCATCAAACACACCAATTACACAAAAAAAAAAACCTATCAGTATCATGAAGATCTTAGTAGTAGGGAACATAGCAAGTGAGAGTCTAAAGTGAAATGAAGAAGGGGAGTAAAATGGAATGGAGCATGGTAATTATTATAATATTAATGATATTAAATGACAACAGACAATCGACAACCGACAACCGCCAACACACACAAAGAGAAGAATATTACAAAAAAATATCTTGTAACTGAATCCACCGAATTTTGAATACCTTTCAAAGAAATACAATACAATACTTTGTAGTATGCATCCGATGGTACCGTTATTTCAAATATTGTAAGCATATTTTTTAAAGGATCTTCTGAAGTTTCATTGAATGACAGCAAATAACTGTCAACAACACAAAAATATAAGAATAATATGAAAAATCGTTAGCAACCAAATCCATTGATTATGAAATACCATATATGTAATACCATACATACTTATAGTATGTAGGTAGCTATATACTATACATATATACCCAATTGAACGAACTTTCGAATATGTATATAATATTGTAACTTTCAAAGGAATATTTTTAAATTTTATTGTAAATAGTTTGGTAAGTTTCTATAGAAACGATGATGCTGAGACATAAGCTATACAAATTTCCTTACATTACTGTTTGGTTCTATACTAAGCAGTTTCATTTTGGATTGCATGTGTGTATCTTTTTAAGGATATTGCATAATATGTAACTAAAGCATCTTCATATTTACAAAGAGTATTATTATACCTAGATAGATGCTTATCTGATTTATTAAATAAAGTAAAGAAAGATGACTCTATTATAATATATTGTTCATTTTCATATACATATTGTAGTAATGGCGTCTCTAATAGTTGCCTATGTTACAAATTTCACGGCAATTTATTAATGTACTATCTATTTTACAATAACTATAGTATAGTGTGAAAGGTTCAGAATTAAATTACATAAATTTAATTATGTGTAATTGATACGTTTCATTTAATGCCGCTAAAATGACAATGACAAAGAGAAGAAAAAACGGAAATCATTAACTTGACTACCAACACCACACAATAATAATGTGCACATTAAGAAAGAGTTATTTATTAAAATAAAAATTAAATCAATAAACTCTAGTTTTTTTGTCTACATAAGTTTGTTTAGGCAAACATTCTAATATTTGCATGCATAGGTTGTGTCAATAGTGTGATTCTGCTCTCTGGTGATACAATTCGATCTTTCCAATCATGTTTACAGATTTTGAAAAAGAAATAGAAATAATTGCAAAGTTTTCAATACGTTTCTTTAATTCCGATCCCATTTAACCCCATGTATTCCCCCTTGTGGAAGATCATATTCTTCTGCATTAAAGTCCCCAATGTTTTCTATAAAATATTATTAAATCGGTCTGATAGAAGTTCTTCAAATCCCTAAGAAATGTATATTTTTGATTTGGAATTAATTTTGTAAAAGTAGAAAATGTCTTCCCTGTTGAAATACAATAATATAATTTTATTACATAATCAACATCAATATTAAACAAATACTAACAAAAAAAAAAAAAAACATCAACAAAAAATACATTTTTATTAAAATGTCGACAATCTACATATGCCAGAAGTGTCATCAAAAAAAAACTGAACAGAAACCAGAACTTATTGATTTGTTATATGTATGTATGTATGTGTGTACTAAAATTCTTTAACAAAAATATAACATAAAACATGATAAATTCATTTCATGGAGAATGATTGAAATAAAGTGAGTGAGAGTCAAAGAATAAACAGACAGACAGTCAGGCAGATCATTGGATGTCAAAGGTTGTTGGCATACACATTGATATTGTATAGCCACAAGACATGACCACAAACACGAACCAGACAGTTTTTGGTAACAGAGAAGATGAAATGACAAGAGATGAAAACATTTGATATGCGATAGCAACAAACATTTTTTGTAATCAAACACTTTTAGTCATCACAAATCACAAACTATAATACAATATACAAAAGACACAGAAATCAAGTATTTATTATGGCATTTATTCGCCATCATTCACCCTCCAAATTGTTTTCTTCCTTGTTTTTTTAGTTATTGGTAGCAACACGCATACGAGTATACATATACATAAGTACTTACATACTATAACCCTACTAATGGGTGTCAATATGTGAAAATCTTAAGTAGATATAAGGTTAATTTTGAAATTTTTCTTTTACTTCAACATAGCACATTTCTATAATTTCATTTTTAAATTTCCAGTTTTGCTTTCGTTTGTTTTTCTAAGGCAAAGTGTTGTCCCATCAAGGATCTATTTGTAGTTGTAAGCGCATTTCGGTTTTCAAAGTTACAATAATATTCTTGATCAATTCGTTCTTGTAAGTCAAATAAGAAGAATGAAAAAAATATCATAAATATAGTGATACGATTTTTATGGATTTCTTTTTACCATCAATCCAAATATCAACAACAAATATATCAGAAACTACGCTTACAAAATTCTCGCATGCTATAAAAAATGTAAGTATTGCGATAGAATTTCTATGGGTATTTATACTTACAATCTCAAATATTTCAAGCAAATTCTACTAAACATTTACGAAATTGTGTTCAAAATTGCTTGCATGCTTATTTTCTATAATTTTTTTAACTACCAATCCCACAATCTAGTAGAATGTCAACAGCATATATATATATACATATGTATATCAAGCAAATTTTGCCAAAAACTGACAAAATTCTGCACAAACTATATCGCAAGCTATTTAAAATGCCATAATTGCTACGATGCGATTTCTATGGGTTATTTTTTTTGTCGAACTCTCACTTTTCCTCGTTCCATACTCATAGCCCTCCCTCTATCAATTTCTCTCGCTATCGCTCTCGCTCTCTCTCTCTCTCTCTCTCTTTCTCTCTCTCTCTCTATCTATCTATTTCTCTCTCTCTCTATCTCTCTTTTTAAATGTTTTCTTAGGGAAATTCTCTCTCGGCTTCTTCAGCTGCGTTCGTTCGGCAACATTTATTTTTGTTTTTGTTTTTCTTTTATATTCTAACAACATTCTTTTGTCCACTTCTCCTATATTTTTGCATTTTTTGTTGTATTTGCTATTGTTGTTGATGTTGTTGTTGTTGTTGTTGTTGTTGTTTTTAAACACATTTGGCGCCGGCATAAAACTACATTTTAAAAACCAACAAGAAAACACTTCTCCAATCTTCATTCCTTCGTTCGCTTCATTTTTGGAATATTTGCTCAATACTTCGAGCATTGAATACTTAGGCACATATTGAAAGCTAATTAGGCATTTGCAATATCCATCGAATGCCAATTGGTTGGTATCCTAAGACGATTGTCTTGGTGATGACTTCGCCTTCATACGTCTTCATTGTTATTGTTATTGTCTTTTTCTCTTTCCCCTTCATTTCATTTCCTTCCCTTTTCGCTTTCTTTTTCATTGCTTTTCTTGTCTGATACTTTTGTTAGTTGTTTTCATACACAATATGTATTTTTTATTATTATTTGCTGTTGTCATCCCACCACGTTGCGTATGATTGATGCACAAATCGTTTATTTGCTTTAGTTCGTATATCCTTAGACCATTACAAAAATTCAAATCAAATGAAAGCCTATTTCATTAAATTCTCTTCATTATTACATTATTTGTTTTAATTGCATCAATCATTTATTTGCCCAGAAAAACATCCATACCCAATTCTTTTCATTGCCTTTTATTCTTGTTCTATTTAAGCTTTCGAGTTATTATGGAAACATGCTTTCTTGTGTTCTCTGCTAATGTTTTTTACAATATCCTGTTGCTTTTGCCATTCTCACAATATTTTCTATATACTTTTTATGTACTCTTTAAGAAAAGTACTCCATGCCAAATACTATACTTAATGGCTGGCATATTGTTGTACACATAATACTTTATTATACGTTTATTTAATCACTCATACGCATATCTTATTATAGCAAATCGAAGGAAAATCACTTTCTCTCGCTTTCTCTTTCTTCTAAATTCATTGTTCTCTTCTTCATCTGGCTTTTGGCTTGTGGCTTGTGGCTTTTCTGGTTTTCTGGTTTTGTGACACGGTAGCATAAAATGTTTGCAACCTTTGAATGATGCAACATATGTTTACATACTTTTCATGTAAATTAGCTATCGATATTTCGAATTATCCAAGCCAATAAAATTATAATCCAAAAACCCTTTAATAAAGTACACATCACAATTAATCGAATATTTTGTAAAATATTATAATTATATATTATAATTATCTCTTTTCTGGCTAATTAAGGACAAGTTCGATTATGTTTTATGAAATCTAAAGTTTAATCAGATGTAAATTTTATTATTTTTTTTTTTTTACCTTTTTTTAGTTTCAATTTACTCAACAATAATAAATCTTCAATATACTAAAAACAGTATATTGTATTGAATGCTAAATAATAATTCTTTCATTAAAATATTATGTATGTGAAGCGCACTTCCACTCAAATTTTAAACCTGTAATCAATTTTACAGAACAAAATAATAAACTTTCTCACTTGTTATCTATCATCTGCAATACATACTGCCTTTTTCTATCTATAATCATAAAGATTTTAGTAGGAGTTACAAATACATATTTATTTATGTGTACACTCTTACACGGAGACAAATACAATCAAATATTCAAATATTCTTTCTTGTATCCATTTACTTGAATTTGAATGATATTGTTATTTTTCCATGATGTTTGTAACCATTAATTAATACGATATGAAATTAACTTAGAATATTAAATAATGTAAAGTTTCTTATAGAAAAAGTTCCAAAAACTTAAACTTTTACAATTAGACTAAAGGGTTATTCATAAAAATCGGGAGTGATACAATGGAATTGTTAGTTAGAGTCGACACAAATTTAATAAAATATTATGAAAATGATCAGGATGATACGAATAATCGATTTCTCCGTCCGTCCGTTTTTATATAAAGGCAGACTAGCTCAGATTTTTAGCTATAGATCTTAAATATCATATGATATATTATCGGGTCATTCTGCATTAAATGAAAGATGCAGTCTTTATATAATTATAAGATAAAACAAGGCTGAATTTCAAACAGCGCTTTTCTACAACCTTCTTATTATCTAAATAAGTAATTAACAATCTTGTAAAAATGTATTATTATTGTTGGAAAATTAAATTAATCATGATTCTATCAGACGAAGATGTCTAGGGTTGTAACGATTATGTACGTATATTCCCATCCAACATATAATTACTATAATTCTTCTTCAAACTATAATTTCTGCTAATCAGATGAAAGAGTGAACAAGGTATTTAAGTTTTGGTGAATTTAAGTAAACTTTCCTTCCTTATTCTTTTGGTTTTTCTTTCTTCCGTTTTCTTTTACCAATCAAACAGAGTTATGTGTTGAATCTCTTTTTGAGCTCAAACTAGGCTGAGCCTTCATGCACCCATAACAATTGAGAGAAAAACACAGAAAGTTTTCTCAAAACGAAATGTGGTTTGGTTTTATTCTAATCCTTCTTCTAACCTTATGCTTACATCGCTCCTCTTTGTTATCTCATACTATCAGTATTAGTTGTTGTATAGTAAGTAGTTGGAAATTTAAAGCATTGAATCTTGTATCTACTGTATATTGTATTTCTCTCTTCCATGTTTCTACATCCTATACTTATTCGTTTTGTGTTTGTATCTGCCAATATACAACACTAATGAAATATTTGAAAATTTTATGCGTAGCAGAAAGGGTTCAATAGCATACAATATGCGCATATAGAAGCCCATAACTATACGCATACTCACAAAGACCTTGCATTACATTAAAATTCAAAATAGGTATGAACATATATTTATAGATACACTACACATGGAAACTTTTGCCTTTAATGCCGAAATCCAAATCCGAAATTTCAAAACCAAATTTAAAACTAAACCCATACCCACACCGAGACCAAAGCCGAAACCAAAACCAAGTGAAGCCAATCGAATTGAGTATGGATAAAAATGGAACTTGAAATAAAATCTTTTGATAAAATCCATTGCGCTCTGAACTCCTCAACAAACTTCAAGTCAATAAATTGCAATTCAATGAAAATACTAGTACTTCATGCATAATCGAAACAGATATAAAGTTGGAGTTGAAAATGGAGATGGAGATGACTATAGTGTCAGCTCGGCACTGAAAGACGTTCGTAGAAAGAATGAGGAGAGAGACATAAAGAGAAGTACGATATGTAAGTAGTTAAATGGGTGGATGTTCTCCTACGATATTGCATAAATCAACTATGAACATGTTGTATCTACATAGATGATGAGAGAGATGAATGAGTGAGCAGGAATGTTAATGAAAGATTAAATTTAAATTTTATGTTTGTTCAAAATGAAAACTCCTGTCATCAATATGACAATTTGCGCCTTCAAGCCAAGTAATCATAAAGTATAGTAGACAACTAGCAAATATTCTCTCAACTTTATTGAATTGAAGGAGATGAGATTGTGTGAGAGACTTGCGGGCTGAGAATTCAGATAAGTTGTCATAACAACATAATTGTATCACACAAATATTATGTATGTGTGCTTGCTCTTCATTATTTCTTGGGACTGAGCCCTGAGCCTAATAGCTTTATGTGTACTGGTTTACAAAAAAAAATTCAAAAATAATTAAACTTTGAAAATTGAAATTTGCTTTAGGCTCTTAAAACTCAAGAGCAGACCTCATTTCTTTATCTTTAACTTAATATCGTAGACTTTTAAATTTTTCTTTCATTTTTTTCGTCCTCTCAACACAAATACAAACTCATACATGGTAGCATAAACATACACACACACATAAACCAATTTTAACTGTTGGCGTTATAATTTTTGTTGTTGGCTCTTTTTAAGTCATCCTTAGCCGCAATAAAATATCATATTGCCAATTTATTTAATATGCTGTACGTGAGTTCCGCCTTAGTTTTTGAGTAACTCCAGTAATTCCAGTTCTGCTCACATAGTTACTTAAGTCCTTCATACCACTGTACAGTATTTGTGAACGTTTTTCGACATTTTCAAATTTCTCACATGAATGCGTTTTTCCTTTCCTTTTTCTTCTCGTTTACCTACATTACATTTTTTCCTTAACTTAAACTCAAGTCCTGTGTGTGTGTGTATATATATGTGTATGTGTGTGTGTGTGTGTGTGTGTGTGTGTGTGTGTATGTGTATATATATATGTGTATGTGTGTATGTGTGTGTGTGTGTGTGTGTGTGTGTGTGTGTGTGTGTGTGTGTGTGTGTGTGTGTGTGTGTGTGTGTGTGTGTGTGTGTGTGTGTGTGTGTGTGTGTGTGTGTGTGTGTGTGTGTGTGTGTGTGTGTGTGTGTGTGTGTGTGTGTGTGTGTGTGTGTGTGTGTGTGTATGTGAGTTTATATATTGCCCTCGAGTCGAGTTAAGTATTATTGGCTCGCTCGTTAGCTCAGTTAACTATCTGCTGGACTCACCATCACCCATCATCCACCCAACAACATCGAAGTAGCTATGGCCATTTTTACATTTTTTTTTAACAGCGTCACAGTCGAATAGTTTTATTTATAAGTTTTTTATATCATTATGTCATCTTTGTTAATGATTCTCATATAAAAGGCCACTGGATTTGACTGAATGATGTAGTATTGCGCCTTAATTCTAAAGACATTCACTGAACCCTGCCAACTGAACACACATAAAGAGAGATAGAGAGAAACAATGGATTTATTTATTTCAAAATTAAAATGCTTATGATATTTTTAATGTTTAAAGGAAAGATACTATCTGAATATTAATCATGTTGTAATTCTAAATCAGCTTTTAAAAAGATTTATTTGTATTCTCTCCTGAATTTAACACGAGCACTTATCAAGAATGGTATATCCTACGATCTCAAACACAATGTCAATCAAAAATCTCTTGCAGGTACCAAATTTTAAAACATACTTGTTTGGTCATACAACTTCCTCCCTGGAAACTGTCTCACTGATTCACAGCACCCGATTTTATAGTTCAACTGCATCCCAAATAAAAAACTCTTCTATTCACCTTCGACACCTTAAATGTACTATGATGATTGTCTTTTCAAATGTAAGTATGATGATTTCACTATGAGAATTTTACTTGACAAGAAAAGCAATGCATAAGCAACATGGTGTGGCTTGTCCAGGATAAGACCGAGGTCACATTTGGATATTATTATGCTAAAGTAAATAGACAACAGGATATAGGTCAGATGAACCTAATATCAAATACAAATGATTGCTCCTAGTTAGCATATCTTTGAATGAATATAAGACTATTTTAAGACCAAGAAAAATGAAAGGGGTTCTAAGAATTATTATTAACTTGAGTTTAAGACTCAAGTCATTTTCCTTCTAAAATATTTCTGTCTGTTACTCTTTGTCTATTTGCACATTCTCCTTTTTTTATAATTTATTATGCTTAATTAATAATACATACTTGGAAAAGGACAATTCTTCACTTAATACAACTCAGTTTCTGCTCATCTTGTGAAACAGCAACATTAAAATACAAGAATATTTTATTCACTTCACTGTTGAGTTGAGTTGTAGAATTTAGTCTCAATGCAATTTACTCTTACTTTTGGAAATGTTTGTAGAAAATCTTGTATTATATAGTAGTATAGTTTTTTTTTTTTTGTCTTTATTTTCTATAACAAATTTTTATGCAATTTTTCAAAAGCTTTTTTTTTTTTGTGTTTTACTTTTTTGGAGATACAATTTACGACTACACAATATTAAATTTTTTGCTTGACAGAATCATCCACTTTTTTGTGAATATTTAAACGAAATAATGAATGAATGACTAGATAAATTAATGAATGAATGGAGGATTGGAGGAATGAACGAATGCAGTAAAGAATAAACAAAATGTCGTTTATCATGAAAATTTTTGAAAATATTGCGAAGCTAAATAATGCGGAATGACCTAAATATGAATATGGAATGTCATCGAGTGCTCATCATCCTCATCTTCATTTGAAGCAACTAAGAAGATATTGTACTATGTACGAGTATATGCGATTGCCATTTGCACTGCAAAAAACACTTTTAACGAAACCACTAAAAAACGTGTGAGAATGTCCTTGTACGTACAATTTTATTGTATTTTGCTTTCTTCTGTTGACATTTTAAGCGCAAAGATTAAGAAATTGTTGAGATGAATTGTCTGGAATTTCGAGTTGAATTGAAGTAAATTAAAACTCAACACTGCAATGCAAAGAACTTGAAATCTTTCTTTCCTTCTTCTCCATATCCCCGTTGCTCGTTCCATATATACGAGCTGAACACAACACATTTTAATGAATCTCAGTTCTTCAGTTTTGAGTTTATAATTTTACATTCTGTAACAAAGTTTTCAACAATTTAATTTCTTGGCAAAATGTTAATGTTCATGATGTACGCACACGCATATTTCCTTGGGGCATTGGTTATTTAAATTTAAAAAAAGTCCATACATAACACACACAAATTAACCTTTATTATATTAAAAATATGTTTTAATGTCTTCAGAAGTATTTTTTTCCAACGCTGAACGGCAATTGTTAATTATAATTATCTGACATGAGAAAAAGTTCAAGTTAACTTACTAAGATGAAAGCTCAAAACCAAACACATTGTACATACACATATATATATATATATATATATGTAATTTCTGCAATTCAAATACTCCTACCTAAATAACACACGTCACGTCCTCTCAGATTGCCAGTTTTTCCATAGAAACAGAACTAAATTTCTTTCTAACATTGACCCTTTAACAATTCTCTTCAACGCTTCCACAGAAAATCTACCCAAACTCATTAATTACCTAAAACCAGGCAACCTATATAACCAAATATAAAATAAAATAATAAATAAATAAGCTAAACTAAAATTCTACAAATAAAAATACTCCCATTGCAGATCCGTTCTTCGAACCCATACCCACATATGTATGTACTATACGAGTATATAACATATATAACCATTAATCACGATTATTATTGTTATTCTAAATTAAGCTTAAGGCCTTGATGATATAGTTGTTAATTAGGTATCCTATTTGTAATATTTTATAAGCGGTTTTTTAAATAAATAAATAAAATTAAAGAGAAAAGAAAAGAAAGCAATCCACAGGGTAGCATTGTAGAAGATGTCTATCATAAACATGAACACATAACTTACATATGAAGAAAGCAAATTCTAAATGAAATCAATTAAGTTTTTTTTATGAACTTCAAAATGTAGCAATTCAAATTAAAAGGTGGCATAAGCTCAGTTTTTACTTGCTGTAAACTTTGTTGTGGAATTTTTCAATTTAGTCTGCATTTTGGAATGCCTTTCAAGACGCTAATTGTTATGGCTGTTGTGTATATTGATTTCATCGAGTACTATGTTTTACAAAAAGTCCCGTTAAATAATATAAAGGTAGAGCAAAATATATCGATGGTTCCATTTTAGGATTGGAGACTTTGGACTTTGGACTTACGGTCTGGAACTTTTAAAGAAAAAACATTTGCCAAACAATCTTCTTTTTTGTGCCCAATCCATTTTTTAGTATTGAAAATACTAAATAGTCGTTAGGAGTTAAAACTATAGTACTTCCATATGCTGATTCAGGAAGCAGAAAAGAAGTTTAAGTTTTTCATTACCAGAAGGATAAGATAGAATCAAAAGAAATCACATGATTAACTACTTCTTTACAAATTGGGTACATCAGCATCCTTTTCCAATCATTATTCCATTCATCGAATAGAAAATAAAAAACGAAAATATTTAAATTATGTATGTATACAAGTCCAAAAGTTTATTGTTTACTTGGATTATTTATTCATTGTATTTAAAAACATTAAATATGACAAGGCCGAGCGAAGAGCCTGCAATATATAATTCAATCCAATAATCAATGTAGGAAACAAATAATCAACAAATACTTACCGATCCAATGGCACCATGTGTCAAAGCAAAAAAATGAATGCCATCGAAAACTACCGGATTTGTTGCATTCATAATGGCAAATTGTATATCACGCATAAGTGAAGCATTCTCTTGTATATTACCATATAGCAATAAAGACTCCCATCGACAATTGTAATAACTTTGACGTAGATTTAGTGACTAAAATAAAGATCAAAATAAATCATATAGAATCCAATAGAAAACTTTAACTAACCTCATCCATTAACAATTGCCCAAAAAAACCAATTAATAGAAATTGACCAACTTGGCAAAATACCCAAATTATATATTTAATCCAATCCAAGCCAATATCAGTCTAAAAAATCAATATTTGGTTATTCACAACAATATTATAAGATGATTAAATGATGATTATGTACTTTTTGAAACTGAAACATAACGACGCAAAGTTCAAAAACCCCAAAAGATACAGAACAAAAAATCTGTAAGCTGAAATGTGTTTTTGCCTGCCGAACAAATCTAATATAATAATAAAAAAGATATTATGTAATTCTAAAGTATAACATAATTTCAAATTTCTTATTATTTACTTGTATAATCGTTGTTGTTTTTGGAATATCTTATATAAACGTCTCCGAAAAATTGAATGTAGCGTTTGACCAGCAGTCTCAATTTGATAAATCCTTCTATGCTCATTCTTTGCTTCATCGAGTAAATTATTCAATTCTAATTGCAACTCTCTATATCTTTGACTTGTATGACAAAGCACCGTGGAAAGAATATAATCACCGGTTGACCAAATTCCTACACATGAGAACGATAACCAAGTCATATAGATTGCTGTAATGATGTAGGCTAATGGCTTCTGAGCATCATACAAGAAAAATTCACTCCGATAGATATAGGGTTTATCGCGTCCATTTAAAGTCGCTTGAACCGCTTCGGTCACAAACATAACAATGATCCAGGTCATGGGTACATAATAGAAGCTCGTTACCCCACAGATATAGCGCCTATAGCGGGCAATATGTTGATTCAAATGAACTATATAAGGTGATTTGATACTGGAACATAAAAAAGTTGCACTACTAATGTGAAGAACTATCTTTTTCATAATGTATATCATATACTTACTTAGGATTATCGACATTAATCGGATGATGAGGTTGCTGTGTTGTCTTTACTATTTCCTGTGTTGAAATGTAGATTTCCGCATAGAAAAGCTCCAGTAAGGCACGCATTTGTCCTCTCTTTAGGCCGAGTATATTTGAGCGTAGAAAATATTGAAAACCCACAAATGTAGTACTCAGGCATTCTGTCATTTCGGAAATATGGTTGGCATTCAAGCTCATAAAACTAAATTCTGCCAACAAAGTGCCAACATAGCAAAAAAACGAGGTACCGAAACCGATAATATGAAATATACGTGCCGATAAAGAGGCGCCTGCTCTTTGTGGCCATACACAGTTGAATTTAAAGGCCAAAAACTGTGCCGGCTGGGAGCTTCGTGGCAGTGCTCTTGGTCTAAAGTATTGCATTCCAAAATTGATACAAAACAAAATGACTTACTACATACTCTAGTCTATTTATATACTGGTATTTAGTATACAAATCAAATCAAATTAATTCAAATCAAATGCATATTTAATCAAGCTTATTAATAATGCTGAAAACTTTATTCATTATTAATTATTTTAATTTATCTTCCATTTTTTATTTTTTTTTTTTTTTTATTATTATTATTTTTTTTAGTTGGTTCATTGTTAGACATTTTCAAATTGCCTACATTTAGTTGACTACACAAGTCTCCCAGTCTGACTGACCCTTGCCCCTGGGTAAAATTACTCAAACAATATTTAATGAGAACATGTTCCACCATACCATAGCATTAACGTTAACTCGCATCTTTGTCTGTCCAAGTTAAAATTAGTCGATTAAGTGAAGCATTAAAGCGGAAACGGAAATGTCAAATTAACACAAAACAAATCAAGCACAGACCCGAATCGAGTTATTGAGGCGAAAATGACCTTGCAATAAAATCAAAGTAGAAACAAATAAAATACATAGAATACATAGAATAAAATAAAATGAAAGGACCAATGATAACAAGTAATTTGACAATTATCATTAACGATGTATTGCTGAAAGCAACTACAATAAATAAAATAAAAAACTACTTACTATATTGTCTAAGTAAAATAATAATATTTACTATATATAATATTGTAATTTTGAACTCGATCCTAAGTTTAAATGACATTTTATAATAAGAAAATTGTACGTTTATAACTAAAAGACTACAATAACTGAAATTAGGCAGAGTGAAGTGTGCATGCTTAGCATTGTTGCTGTACATAAAAGTGTCGGTTACTATAATAGAACCTAAGAAGCAAGAAGTATGGCGCAGCGATTAGATTTTAAATTAGGTACCCTGTCGAAAGCTTGTTGCATGTCAGAAGAATGTGCAGTGCTTATTGCTTCTCGCATTTCGGTGACATTGCTCAGGTGTTCCATGGCCTCTCTGATGTTGCGATAATACATTTTTGATCGTAAGGCTATCAACTTTATAGCTTTCTTAAGCTTGATTAGATTCACTTCGGATTCGACTTCCACAAGCGAGCTTTGACGGTTTGACGGGAAGCTCATTTGGCAGGGCGAGTCTAGAAAGTGGAGAACCACATCCACGACAGTTGCGTTCATAACTTCATTATGCTGGAATACTGTATGCCAAAGAATCGTTCCACGTTTTAAATTTGATTGAATATACAGATTGATAAAGGATTATCTTTCCTATTTACCTAGACGCTACGAATTAAAAAGAAGAATAGTTCCGAGTGAGTCCTTGCTTATAAATTCTAAATATGTATGTGCATAGATATACATATATTCCGAATATGTTCGTGAAATGAAATTAACCAAACAATATTTTTCTGTTTCCTACAATTGATTCTATTAATGATGATATACTCTTATGTATCAATGAGGAATTTCATTGCGCTTGTAAGCCCCCATTGAAACACAGTTTCCTTTTATTTGTTCGGCTCATTTACTTTTTTACTTTTTTTTTTATAATTTTCACATAATGACATAGTATAGTATTGTACAATCACTTTGTCATGATGATGATTGTAACTCATAAAAATATCAGAGGCCGTACAATGCATATAGAAATGAGACTATCATCTGTTTCATAAATCATAAATCGTTCTCGAAGTTTATGAGCTGTCAATCTAAAATTTAACATAGACAATTTATTAAATATAAATATTTTAATAAGAGTTTCAAGTTGTCCCCATACAAAAAATAACTTTAACTTCTCTACAACTGCAACAAAACTTAACTTTTTATTAACATGTATGGTAAAAAAAATGACTATAATTTCTAGGTAAAAAAGGACCTTCATATCCTTCGCTAAGGAATGAATGAAAGGTACATTAGATTCGTTACAACTGAAGTTCATGTGTTTTTTTTTTTTGTTTTTTTTTTTATTTTGCTCAAGGATAAAATTTCACACAAGGAAAGGTTCCTTGTAAATACTTTTGTAACAACATCTGGCTTTCGCTTCATTTCTCTATATAATTACACACTACATTCTTTATACGTATGTACGAAGAAGTGTAGTATACAACTTAATGTTCTTTGTTCTTTTGCATAGATACTTGTACATACATACATACATATGTAAGTAAGTAGTTGCATGTGTATGTACATATATACGATTATATGTTATATGTAAGTATGTTGCTATTGCTTTGATCCCTCATTTTCGTCTCTAATATGGACCAAGTATGATGTGATAAGAGAAGCCATTGTTATTGATGCTTGTAGCAGCTTCCACAAATATATTTTCATTGTTCTTTTTGGTTCTTGGAATTCTATGTTTACTTTGTGATTTTGTTGTTTCAACGTTTTATTTGTTATTTGATAGCTGAAGGATAACAACGGCAACCAGAACCAGAACAAGAACAACAATAACACTTTACTTGACCTTTGTTGTGCTGATAAATGATGTCGGCAACGATGAAAATGAATACCAAGACGACAACGGGAACAGTAACGACAAAGGAAAAGTCAATACTGATGAATGAAATGATGATGATAACGTAGGTATATATTTATATTCACGTTTGTGTTTTTTGAGGTATCTGTATTAGTCAATTTCTTAGCATTATTACACTTACCTATTAAAACATAGAACTGACCATCATAGACCCCATAAAATACATATAAATATATTGAAATACAAAAGATCAGCATGACAATGACAATCGATTATCCCTCGGTTGTTCTGTTCTATGCAAAAACAAAGATCTTCGATTACTGGAAGAAATAATCTCCATATAAAAACCAAAGCAACATCTGTTTTTTAAACTACTTTCTTGCACTTTATTTACTCTATAAAATCCATTTTTAAGTTAGATTGTCAAAACTTGACAGAATGGTTTGGGTTAAAATATTGCACACATCTTCTTCGAAGAGTACATTGGTGTAGGGGCAAAAATTTGGTGTAGGGGTCTTTTAGGCTCATGGCTGTAAATCAACACTTTATAAGTTTTTGTTATGGACAGTTTTTTGTATTTCTCAGAAAATTCTGTGAAGTTTGAATTTCAAATGATTTAAAAATACAATGAACACAATACTATAGTCTAAAATTTAAGTGATCGAACAAATAATTGATATAGCTGTCTTACAGACATATACTATAGTAAACAACTTCATTAGCTGCACTTCTGTGACAAATATATGAGCTTTGGGAAACTAAAGTTTATATCTATGTGTTGTTGCTGGTACTTGCAAATATAAGTTTATATCTTATTCTTTATAATCTTATTTACCTTTATACTATATATAATTTTTTCCATTATTTTATTTGACTTCTTTCTCTAGTAGACTGAATAATGCGCCCCTTTTTATTGAGAAAGAAAGAAAAACAAATATCAGAAGGCTTGTGACCTGAATCCTATAGATCATAAGTCAGGGTTGCATATAGAAGTATAGAGTTAATTTTTTCATATCATTTGGTCATTTGGATAGATGGTTTGTAAGAAGAAAAGTAAATAGGGTAACAAGGGACTTTCAAGGATTGTAACGAACAATAGGTACATATATGAGCAAACTAGACACCCCATTTAATTTAGTTGGGGTTAGGAACACCAAAATTATTCTCTGCTCAATGTCCTAACTAGTCAAAACGCACCACTGCATGCACGAGTATAGATATAGGTATACGTATATGGGATCTGTTGAGACCAAAGTTAGCGTCTCGTTTTTATTAATATGATTTAGGTTAATCTAGATAATTTAATACACAAGAGAATTTAGACACACATCATATGTATATTCATAGATACATGGAATGTACATGTGTGTGCGTACACCATCTGCACCTTAAAACATTTGCACTTGAGTCTTCCAAGTCTGTTTGTCCTACCGTCTGTCTGCTTATGTCTCTCTCTTAGTTTGAATGTCTTTTATCAAATAACGGTATAAACTTTGTCTGCCTTGCAGCATCATTTCCATTGTCTCTATACTGTATCTTTGTATCTGTGTCCGCTTGTTCGCTCTCTATCTATTTCTCTCACCCTCTCTTTTTTGTGATAAAATATTAGTTGCTATTCCCTCTTCTCAACTTCACCCAATAAACACACAGATACGCTCACATACACAGATACTTAAATATACATAGCTCATTACTTTGTTTGTTCATTCCCTGTCTCACTCGCATTTCAACGCCTTAAGCTCTTATCACTTAGGTAAGACGATGAAACGTCAAAAGAAAACCTGCCAAACCAAAACTTTTTATTACTTTCGGCGTTTGTCTTTTTATGATCTGCGAAAGCATTTGAAAATAACAACTTTGCCTCAATAAGATAAGACGAATAAGTCTTTTAATTTGGCAGTGCGTCATTTCTCATTTACTTTATATTAATAAAGAGTTTCATATTCGATTTGTCAAATATACCCTGCAACTTCTTCTGTGTGTAAAATGTTATAGGCAGAAGTAGGAGAATCACACAATCAACTATTTTTAAGAGGTAGATAACTAATATTTGATATGTGGACAAGAAGTACCAAATTTGCCACGCCACTCATTGTTTGGAAATATCAGTTAAGTATATATGTACATACATAGTTACTTTATGCTTTGATTGAGGGAAAAAGTTTGATAGTCGTGGCCTCTTACATTCCTGGCTTTTAGACCCTTTAGGCAACTTGATTAATCTAAAGCATTCATCATATGAATAAGCGTTTAATTACGTCTACTTTACAATAATATTATTAATTTTATAATTCTAATAAAACATTTGTACATTCTATTTATATAAAATAAGTATTTGTTAACGAGTGTGTTATCCATTTATATATCTTTATTATAAGTATTATGTAAATTATACAATAAAGTACATAGTGTTGTTAGAGTACTATACATATAGCTACATTTTTTTTATTATAAATCTTTGGTTATGGAGCTACATTAAATTGGTATCATTAATTTGATTTCGAATAAGTTTTGTGGCCCTTACAAAGTGTAAAAAGACCTCAGAAACCATGTCCATCGAAGCTTTCATATGATTCGACTAAATACTTACAAAATTTGTATAATAAGTATAATAAATCGATTTTTATACTCTTCACGCAGTAAATAGTATTATAAGTTTGTCATAAAGTTTCTAACACACAGAAGGAAACATCGGAGACCCCATAAAGTATATATATATATACATATTCTTGATCAGCGCGACGAGACGAGTTGATCTAGCCATGTCCGTCTGTCCGTCTGTATGTATGCAAACTAGTCCCTCAGTTTTTGAGGTAGAGAGCTGAAATGCACACAGCTTTCATTTTTACCATATAAAGTAAATTTGTCGGAATCAGCCGAATCGGACCCATACAAATCGGGATCCAAATGAAAATTCTCATTAGAAAAACTTTTGTTTTTTGGACACTATAAGTGTCTGACCCATATCCACCAACCTTCTAAGTTTCAAGACTCTCGGACTACTAAAAGGGGCGTGAAGAGTATTACAACTTCGGCATAGCCAAATTTAGTCTTTTTTTATATTTTTTCTATTCAATATTTTCGGAAACGTTCTTTCATTCATACTGATCTAGAAAATATATATGTATGTAATTTATAAAACCCCTGAGGACTTACAAATATTTTTAAAATAAACTTAACAAAATCAATAATAAAATAAGATATTAACATAATAATTAATAAAAATAAATTAAAAAATATACATAGTAAAATTGTAAATTTTTTATCACACAAAAAGGGGATTACTTGTAATTTAGAGACGTATTGGAGATTAAATATTTGAATTAATCATCAACCACTAATCACTCGAAAACTCTTTTTAAATTCAAGAACTTGAATCTTTTATTGCGCTTGACGTTGAAGGACCTTCTTGATCTTGAGATCGTTGATTGTTGTCCCTATTATTTTGTGTTTGTGGATTAAACAAATAGTTCGTATTTTGCACTCTTATAAATTTATATGTTGGTGTTTGGAAGTTGTTCCCATGTTGAATACGAGTTAAAGATGGTCCCACATTACAAACAGCAGCATTAGCATTCGCATTCGCACTCGCACCATTATCATCTTCTACCGACATTAGCGAAAAATTAGCAAGATCGTCTGTTTCACAGTCATTGGAAGGCACAATGTTAGGATTACTGATAGATCTATCACCATCAAAGCCGCCGTTAATTGCTTTTTTAATATCACTACTAATACTGCTTGCTAAATTGCCACTGCTATTGCTATTTATAAGAATATTATCATGTTGATTGTTAGTGCTGCTATCACTGACGTTGTGACTAACTACAGTGGATGAGTTAGGAGAAGTTTGTGAATGTTTGTGAATGTTTGTAGGACAGACACGATGTTCTTCCTTAACAGTCGCCAAAAAATGTGGATCCTGTGCTGGACACTCCAAGTGAACACAATGGAAAATCTAGAATATTAGTTTAATTCATTTATATTACTAGAGATTAATATCTAGCTGACTGATAAGTCAATGAACCTCCTCTTACCTCATTCGCTGTATTTCGAGTGCCCACTATGCGTATGAAGACAACTGGACGTGGTTGAAATGAAAAATTCTGCCATGAGCGTGCATCCTCATGACGTTTATCCACAACCATTTGCCAATCTTTTTGATTTGTAGAAGTTTCCACATAATAACTATAAGCACGATTATCGCAATCCCAAAGCAATAGACGCATCGTACTAATATAGTAGGGTTGACCAAGACGCACAATAATCTCACCGCTTCCCAGCTGATGGCATGTATAGCCAGAATCCCAATCATATTTCTCATAATCCCCATTAATGAGTGCATTTCGAGATCTACTTACGCCGTCGGTAACAATGGCACTCATATTTATGGTAGCAACATTTTCCGTTGGCGCCACGAAACCATCAACAAGAAGCGGCACGTTTGATGTATACATAGCTTCCAAAGCAACAACATGGAACACCTTATTAACAGTATTCTGAGTGCCGACAAGACGTATAAAGCGTACAGGTCGAGGTTTAAAATAAATATACTGCCAAGAACGACAATGATATTCAGTATAGTCCACAACACGCTCCCAATTCACCTGATTGCCAGAGACTTCAATATAATAGGAATAAGCGCGACTATCACGATCCCATAACAATATTCGTATGAAATTTATCATGCAAATGATACCCAATTCAACGATAATACCATCGTTGGCATCATCAGTGATGCAATGACGCGTATAACCACGTTCCATATCATAACTGATTGTATCACCATCAAGTAAAGCCATGCGGCATCCACCCTGAGTGCAGCGTGATAAGAACTTCAATGTGGCCACATTCTCTTCAGGCCAAAGAGCAGCACGATAAGGCAAATTCCCTGATGTACTCAACTCTTCGATGGCATCCAGCAATTTGTTAGGTTCAAGTATACCAGCTGGCCGTACAACTTGAAGTAAGTCATCAAGACTCATAAGAGGTAGACGCACATTAGAAACAACAGACTAAAATTTAGAATGTACAGTATATAATTTGAAGTATGTATATTGAATGACCAAATCGAAAAAAAACAAACCTTCACATCGGCAGATGGATTATGATTGCACCAACGCCACACCCCGACAAATATTTCCACTTCAGGCGCAAAAAAACAATCACGTTTCAATACTTCCTGAAGAGATTCCTACAAAACGTACAATTGACAATTAAATTATAAGCAATTATAGAATACAATCTTACATATGCACGAGGCACATTCAAAAAGTTATTTAAGAATATATATATTCGGTTGTTTGGTAATATTGTTGCCGCTTTTCTACTATGGGAAATATAATTCGATTTGCGGAGTGACTAGCAAATGCAGTTCCTTTTGGCAAATCTGTATGTATGATAAATTTAGCTACAAAACGATATTGGTGTCATTGGTATAGTTTTGGCTTTGACGTAAGAGTTCACTAGTGCAAATTACGCGTTATTTTGAACGGAATTTCTTCTTTGTGCAAGCCGAAACGAAGCGGCAAGTCATTACTAAACAACGTATTAAACAATACAGGGTATATATAGTACTAACCATAGAGAGCGTTATAAATGACTCATGCTGCATTAAAGCACTTGCATTACGATCCATAAAGGTGAGGCACACCTTCGACAGCTCCTCCAAATTATATAGTCTGGCAGCATCTAATATTGAACAGACATTGCCCAAAGCCAAATACTGACGCAGATAATCTGATATGGCACTTTCTAAATCTTGAAAGCCATATTGATTGGCTAAACCTAATATATCTATGATAGATTCTTCATCTAAATTCAGCAATGACAAATGTCCCGAATAAATATACTTAAGTAAGGATTTAAAAGCATCTAGGGGCACATCCAATTTTATGACACTTTGATTTGATTCGGAAAGTCCACCAAAGAGCAAAGCACGAAAATATTCGCTACGCGCTGCTAAAATGACACGATGGGCGGGCAAATGTTGATCCTCTATGATGAACTCAACGTCAGCATAATCTTTGCACAGGCACAGACGCACCATCTCCGTTGAGAAGCGGTCTTCGTAATTGAGATAGAAAATTATTGATTGATTGCTTGTTTATGATGATAGTAAGTAAGTAGTTACCTGTTAAGTCTATTTCATCAATGTAACAATGTGGCGAAGATTTATTTGCTGCCCGCACTGTAGGCATATTGTGATGACTACTCATTATGAATTTTTTCCTCTCGCTTTGTTATCTCAACAATTTAATTTTGGTTATTGGTTTCTTTACCGTTAAGATTTGTGTAATTGCGTATGTATTTCAATTGAATGTTCAATGTTTGTTTGTGGATCTACTCAATTAACTCACCAAAATTCGCTCGCTAATGATCTAGTGGCAACGCCTAAGCCGATGTTGTTAGTGCTGCTGCAGCATCAATAACCTACCGACAAACCGCAATTGGTTGCAATTTCTGGAACTCTCTTGTTTTATCGTTTCTCTTTCTGTTTTCTTTTGTATTGCTTTGCTTTAATTTCAATTACACTCACTTTTATATTCTGTTCTGTTGTTATGTTTTTTAATATAGAAATAATTCCGCATTCAATAATTACAATTTTATAAAATTCTTTGTTCGTTTCTTTAATTTTAATTCTCCAACGTCCCCCACCAATAGCCGCAAAAGTTCTACACACAAACTACAATTGCGTGTTTTCTAGTAAATATATATGTACGGTAAATTCCTTTCTTCATTCTTCTTTTGCTTTTATATTTATTTTATGAATGCAACGCGAGAGTTGCCAACCAACTTCAATCGCAAGTTGAAACAAGTTGGTAGCTCTTGAAATGCACGCTGCTTTTGTTTTTGACTGCTGGGTGCTGCTTAGTGTTGTGAATAGTTTGAATAGTTCAACAACTGTCGGGCATTCAACAATTCAACACTTGTTCTTCTCTCTCTTGTTTTGTGATTTTGTCAATTGCCTCCTCGTCGTCGTTGCGTTTCGTTGTTAATGTTATTATTGTTGTTATTGTTATTTTGGTCGCGTTGTGTTTACTTTTTCTTTTTGTCTAACTATTGAGCGTAGAATTTGTTATTTTTTTTGTTTTTTTTTTTGTTTTTTGTATATATTTTGAACAAAACAGAAGAGAAGTGTAAAGCTACGCAACGTGTGTGTTTGTGTGTGAAAAGTGGTGAGAAAGTAAAGCACACAGTTACGACAGAAAATCAAAATATAGTGATAAATAAGTAAGCATAAATCAAATAATTTAATCATCATCATCAACTTTATCTTTATCCATGTTTTTCTCTCAATATCCTGTATGTGTGGGTGGTTTAGCAACTCAATCGCAGCAGCATAAAATATCAATCAAACTCATTGAGCGGCATTGCAAGTTTGGATGCGCAGTATATATAAATATATACATATATTATATTATCATTATTTTATGTGTATATATTTGTCTTCCTAGAATTCCGCCCACTTTGCATTTGATTTGTGTTTTAGTTTCTGTTGTTCGCATAATTAGTAGGGAATTCTTCTGTACTTGGAACGACAACAATTTTCTAGACAATTACACACTCTCTTCACTCGCTCTTAGAGACGCAAAAGCATTCGCTAGTTCCCATGCAAACAACAAAGCAAAAAAACACAAAATTATTTAAAACAGTAACAAAAAAACAAAAAAGAAAATAATGTTAAATAAAGTGCAAAAATGTGAATAATTTAATTAATTTATAAAAAACGAGAAAACCAGACAACAATTTAAAGCGTCGACTATTTTTGTTGTTTTTGCTTCTCTTGTTTGGTTTAGTACTGGTAATTAATTTTATGATAAACGTCATAAGATATAAAAGAAGAGGAAAGGAAGAATAGGAAATGAAAAGACATACTGTAAATATTGTCACTCACATTTCTCCTTATGCCAAAAGGCGAACTCATTAGAAGATTAAAGCGAAAACATGCACTACGATTTGATCTAGCCACAGCCCTGATCTCTTAGACTTTTTAACGAGTACATCCAGTGTACCAGGTCTTTCTTCCTTCATATTTCTTCTGATGACAAGAGAAGCCACTACTAGTTATGCTGCTCTTTGGTATAATAGGCCCAATTTAGGTCGCATTGACAAGGTGGGTAACTCCCGGGCTTCCCTCATCTATGCTATCCAGATATTTAATACCACTATTACTGTCAATTACGAGGGACCTACTTATTGTCCTTTAGGACAGAAGATTATAAATAATAAATAAAAAAAAATTATTCATAAGTTAAACCTCTACCTCTGTCACAACCATAAAACTTTATATTATAATAATGTTTCACTCACTCGCTTAGCCTCTCTCTCTCTCATTCACAAGCACGTATATGGAAATAATATACATACATTAAAGAGAGAAGAATGAAGTAGAAAATAAATATGCAAGCAAAGAACAATGTTTTTGATTTTGTTTTCATTGTTTTTCAGTAGAATTTTGTAATTGCTGCTGCCTCTTCTCCTCTTCATTTCCCACATTTTTATTATTGTTATTGTTGTAAATATCAAGCTAGTTAGTTCTGCAATTGTTTTATAGTTAATGGGGGTGGTGACGTGATGGTAGGCAACGACAACATTTATTTTAAATCTTTTTATTATTGTTTTTTTTTTTTTCTTTCTTTGCCAATGTCTGACCCACCACCCCTTCCCCCACTCGACGGCAAGTCTTTGTTCAATAATTTGTTCATTTGTTTCGTTGACAATCTTTTTTATTGTCAATGTCAATTGGTATTATCAATTTTTGGTGCATCAGAAACCACACACCGAATATCTATGTATATACATACTATATTTGTATTCGTATACTATTTGCATTGGTTAATATTGTGAGGAAATTTGGTCTCTCCATTACACTCAATTAATTAGGTCTTACTGTATTCGTATTAACAGACGTTTCTAAGCCAATTAGTCAATATTTCCACATTACTGGGAAATGTACTCTCCTTGCAAAAACAAAACCAATCTTATTTTTCATACTGAGCTCCATATTTTATTTTTTATTTTATGTATTGCACTTGGTTATTTCACAAAACACTTTGATATGTGTGTATATGGAAAAATTAAACCGATCGAACCAGTACTTGATATCTATAGCCATATAAACTGATTATTTCTGTGGATGGGTGTAAAAATGTTATATGTCTAAGGCATCTATTGTTTTCTTATTGTATTAAATAAAATTTGTTAAAATTTTTCATTTATTTTTTGTTTTGTACATTTGTAAAATAAAAAACCTCACATAATTCATATAATTATTTAAATAAACATACAAAAATAGAAATCAAAACAAAACTAAGAGATTTCGTAAACAGCAAAAGATCAGCAACAAAAAACAAGTTTTGGTTATTTTACTTAGTTGATTTTCAGACAAAACAAATTCCACATAAAAATTCAAAAAGTTAAAAAAAATTTCAATTTATGTATTTCATTGCATTTCGTCTTTACTACATACATTATTTAAAATACAATGATGTATATGTCTTTGCATATGTTTCACATACACATACACACAGTCGTACTTACTTTATATAGTTTGTGATTATCAGATCAGTAGTTAAGAGACCCCACCAAGTACAATACAAACTTATACTCGCTTTATTATGCAGGCGATCAGCATATTTAACTAATGTCTTTGTTTTTGATCTACTGACACAGTTACTTATTTATGTATGAAATACGAGTACTACCTGTATATTATACATTATTATGACGTTGTCCCCATATGAACTTTTTCTTATCTCTCTATGAACTCTGAAGTTAATGTACGAGAACTTCACAAAACAAAAGAAAAAAGCTTTATTTATTTAAAACCATAATATGTATGTATATCAATTGAGGCATCCTATTATGTTGCCCGGATCCTTTGACCTTGCTACAAACGAATCTAATCTATTTTTTTTTTTTTGATTCTGCGGGTTTCTTCCAAAGTCTAGGGAAATTTGTAACATCAACTATGGAAACCCAACCACCAACTTTTCTATCCCCTCTAACTTCAGGCATCATAATGAGCCGTAAGGCTTCTGGATGATCCCGCCCTCTGTAGATGACTGGACTAATATTTCATGTATTATAGGAAATAACGTATTAATATATGTACATAGAAAGAGTATATTTAAATACATACATATATGATTAAAAATTTTAGATACACACATCATGTACATATTAACATTGATAAAAATATAACAATTGTAGAAACACTTAAACAATAAAAGGTACCCGAACTACTGATAATGATTTATGAATCAGCATAGATGATTCTCGCTGGTAACCTCCCCTTACACTATTGTCTCACACGGAGATTTCGGTTTGGTTTTGGGGCCCTTGGGAATTTACACAAATTACCATTAATTTGTCATTTCCTTAGTTACTATTAACTTCAAGTAGAACGGCAAAATGTTAGTAAACAATGGTGGTAACACTTTTTATCTGGACTAAGTGACTGATTGACTAATGCCTGGGCCTATGATTTGACATTCACATGGTTGTCTTAATTATTGAATAAACATTAAAATTCTCTTTAAATAAATACTTCACATACACACAGATACAAATACAAAATGTATCTGTGTATGTATGATTTGTGTGACTAAGTGACTGACTGAGAGACGTAGAGGAAGAGATAGAGATGGAAAGAAGCCTCTTTAAATGAAAATTCCAATCAACAACTGAAAGATAAGATTTGGTTGGCTTTTAATACACAAATTTAGTAAGTACAAATTATTTGAGAAGAAGAGAAAAATTTATGCTTAAATCAACTCTAGAAAAAAAAAACATTACATAATGATCGAAAACTCACTCTTAATGTACAATATGTTTGAAATAAGTAATAATATTGTACGAATGCTGATTGATGATAATTTAGTATCATATTTAGTATACAAAAATGATACCATTGGAGGCATTTATTCTATTTAAATATTATATTGTAGTACACACATGTGCACATGTGCAAATCAAAATGGTACGTACAATATTTTCCGATTTTTCCTTCTTATCAAGAAAACAATTTGCGGTAAAAAGAGGGGAATGGAGTGAATTGGATTGGAGCAAAGAATAAAATTAAATTAATTGCATTGTGTTTCAAGAGCGAAGAAAAATTAGAACAAGACATTCATAAACTTCGGTTTACCCGAAATTGTTTTTCCTTTCACCAACTCACATGAGGTTGCAACATACCTAGTCTTAGCGCGCTTTACCCATATTTTATCTATTGTAATGCTACTATCACTCCTACTCCTAAGGATACCAACACGATTGAGCTACTTGCGAAACACCTGACTGCCATATATGTAGTACATATTTCATGTCGTCAAGTTCATGTTTTTAATTTTGCATACAGTGTGGACGATATCTCTTTTAATAATCGGGTAACCTCAATTGATGTATGTATAAGTATTTATTGTAATTGAGATTATATTGCATTTATCTAAATTGAATTATACCTTATAAAATCTCAAATATCTTATAATATTGTACATAATATAATTTCCATTCAAAACACATTTTTCTCTCCGTTTAACTAACGTCAACTCTCAATAACGTCGTAAAATACGTTGTCCCGTAAGTGACGCTATAAAGAGTTTCCATTTTATTTTAAAATTAAAATTTTTTTAAACGTAAATTTAATTATTGTTTTAGAAACTTTGTGTTGTTGTTATTATTGTTGTAGTTTTTCCACTCATTTATTAATAACTGAGTAAATACACTATTTGTGTAAATGGTTCTAGAAAAAAAATAATAAATATGACTGTCATAAAAATGATTTGAGTTTTTTCTTTGTTCGGGCAGGACAACGTTTGCCGGCCTGGCCGCTAGTTGTATGTATGTGTTATATGTATGTATATAAATTTTATCAGTAGACTAACTAACTGGACAACGGAAAATGAGCAATGTGAACACTCATCATTTATTATGTATCAATTTTTGTTTTGTTACCCAAAATCTTTATAGGTATGTACTACATTTAACACAATTCTTTAGCCATTATGGAATGAGTCCTCCTATACTATATATTTTAATAATATTTAGTTGGTAACAATCTCACAATTAGTAATTCATATGGAAAAAAGTAATGTGGGTAATCTAAAATTTATGATGATGACGACATTCATTTTAATAGTTCCCTCGTCAATTCATTTGTTTTCTCAGTCTGTCGGTTGTATGTTTTCTTTGTTTCTTATAAAAAAAATAAATCAACAAAAAATATACTTCAAGGACACATGACTATGACTAGCTAATTATTGTCATTCATCATTGATTGCCCCATTCTATATATGTATTATACATATATTTGTCCATTCTATGGCAATTTTTTAAGTATTTAAGACAATACAAATATGGATAAAATACAGTTATGAATAGAAAGGAACTGCATATATGATGGAATCATTTAACGAAACAAAATTTCTATTGTAGTAAGTAATTTCGTTTATCTAGAAATAGTATTTTCTAAAAACTAATTAATGGTGTAAATGGGTACTTCAAGTGAAAATCGAATAACAGTGTCAATAATATTGATAAGAGTTGAGTGCGTTTGCATCCCTATATCATCAGATTCAGAATACTTTTTAATCAATCTTCTTGCTCTTTTTCAAAGTTTTCCTTCTCTGCCATATGGGCTGCTTTTTTGTGCCTGCCTATACTACAATATAATTTACTAGGATTTACTAGGATTTTGATATAAGGAATTTGAACAATTGTATATAATTTGCTTGGATTTTAATATTTCTTTCTATTCTATTCCAAGTATATAATAATATAATATATAAATAATAATATAATTATTGCATACTTAGTATTAAGTGCACCAGCTGCCATAGATTTCAGCTTATAAGTATATGAAAAATAATATTTTGTTCATAATTCAGATTATGTGGGAGATCATGTTTCAAATTGTGGTATTCGCTGTATTACATGATATATTGTATAATGAAATGGAGTGACTTTGATATACTCACTAGATTCTTTTCTCTCTCTCTCTCTCTCTCTCTCTCTCTCTCTCTCTCTCTCTCTCTCTCTCTCTCTCTCTCTCTCTGATCTTCATTTAGATTCCTTAAAATAAAAAAAAATAATTTTAATGTCGCCTTGGACATTGATGATTGGTAGATGATAGCAGAAAGAAAGAAGACTACGAAAGTTAGTTTAAGTACGGAATAGCTACATTAGTATGGAGCCGAGTGCAGAAGGTAATCTGCTCGAGGTCATGGACCTGGCGCGTACATTGCGTCAGGAACAACTTTTTATACAGCAAGAACAGGCAGCATTCGCAAAACTTAATGAGACACTCGCTGAGAACTCAACATCAATAACAAAGGTACGTGCTCCACCGATCTTTAAATGATTAACATTATCATCAAACCTTTTTTTCTATTTCTTGATTTATTTATGGTTGATATTTTTTTAGCTTGCCTACATTTGCGCCCAACAAAGACACAATCTGAATGATCTGATTGGTGCGCGTCCAGAATCAGGCCCCATTGTTTGTTGTAAACGTGCCCACAATTATGACAATGCCAAGTTCATTGATTCGAAGAAGGTATTGGAATATGAGGTAAGCAATACTCATATCTAGTCTAAGCCATCATCATAATTCAAATTTGTTTTCCTGTCATTCTCTATGTAGCACGCTCTTGCCTATGAGGGTCTTTTTAACTATTTGTATGGTTCCCCATATTTATTGGCACTTTCCCTAGCCACAGGTGATCGTTTGCCTGAAGTCAGCTCACAGCATCTAAATTGCGTTATAAGCACTATAACTATGGGTCTATATGGCAATGCTATTAATACAAAGGATGTCGAAATGATGCTGAAACTGTTGCGGGAATTAATCGAGATTCAAGTGATTGGCAACGAGAACCCACGACGTTTACTGCGTGTAAATTCATCAGCCTTTGCCCGTCTATATCAACGTCTAAATGAATCTATGTTCTCAGCAAAAATATTTTTAACAGCAGCCCTCTATGAACCACTAATGAGTGTGCTGAGTGATTCAGATGTTGTCCTGGATATTGATCCACAAAAAGTTATAGACAATCTAACGGCGAAGGAGCGTTTACATCGGTTTGGTGCCGAGGCGACTCATGAATTCGATGCAAATATAATCAAATTCCATGCAGAAACCATAGATAAGTTATACAACTTAGCGAAATTATTTATCGAGAGTTTTACACAAAATTGGTCACTCTTTCCATCGTCACTTCGTTGGCTTGTGCAGTCCATGTGTCACCAGCTGAAACAGGCTCACTATGCGGATAATGTAATTAATGAAATTATTGCCGACATGGTGTTCACACA
The DNA here is from genome assembly GCA_035041805.1 of Amiota mariae. Taxonomy (NCBI): domain Eukaryota; kingdom Metazoa; phylum Arthropoda; class Insecta; order Diptera; family Drosophilidae; genus Amiota; species Amiota mariae. Next base: position 427,600 of record JAWNKV010000665.1, read on the forward strand.
TTTCATTTGTCCAGCCATAGTTAGTCCCGATATTATGGGCATTATAAATGCTCCGATATCGGATCAGATACGCTTCAATCTCATGCAAATTGCTCAAATCATACAAATGCTTGCGGTAACACGTCATAAGTCCGATGTCGATCCCAAGTATACAGAGGTGCATGCCAAATTTGAGGCCAATTTGGTTACCAATCTTATTGATATGCTTTTGTTAGGAGGACAAACTGGTGAAGATGTTGTGGCGATTCTGTCACAGCAAAGTGATTTTGTGCGCGGTCATTTGGTGTGCACCGAACGAGAGTTAAAATATTTTGCTGAATTCTTTCGAATATTGAGTATGCACGAAAAATATGATGTATCGGCGGAGGAGCGACAAAAGCTGACTAAGATATTATCACATTTACCACCTTCAATAGCCGAAGAGACTCCAAACCAACCGCAAGCAGAATTACACACACATCAATCAAAGGAGCAACGTTCCAAACAGACACTAATTAATTTAAGTAAAGCCACCAAAAATAAATTGGCCAAGAGCATGAGTTTTAACATTAGCAATAGTGGTGGAGGCGTAGATCCACCATCTATAAGTTCGAATGGAACACAGCAGCTGCAGCATCAATCTACGTCAACACAAGCTACAATATCGAATGGAAGCATCAAAAATAACAGCAGCAACAGTATTTTAATAAATGGCAATCATCATTCTCACATAAATCAACAGCAACAGGATCAAGCACTTAGTACTAGCAATGGCAGTATTAGCTCGACAAGCTCATCACCCATGCGATTCGTATCGAATATTGTTTGTGGCAGCGATATCTTGGACTTAAATGAGACCATTTTGATCTTCAATAATTATAGCGCTGTAAAAAGTAAACTGCAACCGTTGACCGAAGAGGAAGTACTTAAGATGAATAGCATTGGTCAGGAGATATCCAATGCTGATGATGCTTTGCTGGTGGATACAGCCGACAGTTGTAATTTGGAACATACAATTGACAAGTCATCGGAAGTCAATGGATATGATGGCATTGATGGCATCAGTGATGATGTAATGCGACCACGTCATGGGAAGACCACAAGATTTTCGTTATCACAAGATGATGCCTCCATTGGTAATTCGGATAATCTGGAGGCCGTAAGTGAGGCACCATCAAATCACTCAGCCACAAGTTCACTTGAACTGGAGGAAGAGCATGATCAAAATGACAATCTTTCGGATATGGTATCAGCAAATGTTTCTGGGCGAGGTACACCAAACATCAGTGGCCGCGATACACCATCATCGCAGGTGACGGATGGTGGTTCCGTTCATAATGCTTTGCCGACGCCTCAAATGCAAAAGCTTTTGTCTAAGGCTCGTTCCGATATCGAGGACAAATTTTGTAAATTTGAACTGAAGAAATTCGAAGGAGATGAGAATGTATCGATAATATCGGACACTTGGTCGACAGATGTGCTGGCTAGCGACTCAGAAACGCTGGATGCAAATGATCGTGAACGTGATCGCAACTTTTCGACTCCACTTATACCATCGGCAGTGGTCTTGCCTGGCGATAATAATTTCATGGATGCATTGGCCAATGCAGGAGCCAGTGCAGGCGCCGTACGCATTGTTAGCGGTGGCTATTTAGATGCCTCCGATCAGCGTTCTGAGTCAAACTGGAGCACAGATGTTCTGGCCAGCGATTCAGAGAAACTTGCCGAGGTGGATACTGATGATAATGTTAGTATTACAGCTAAATCCGATATCACTGATGCTGGGTTGCGAAGTGAAGCTGAACGCGACATGCTGGCGGCTGCCATTTCAGCGCGCGGAGTGCGTAATTTTCGTAGTGGCACACTGACCACGCGTAACTCCAATGTTGCAGGCAACAACGGCGACTTGGGAGCAGAGAATGTTGCTGCAGAGGATACACCAGGCAGCAGTGGGGACAATGTCAGCGATCGTTCTCAAGAGGATTCGGCATTTTTTGATGCTGTAAATCTATACAATGATGCTGCTGTGGCAGTTGGTGTTTCTCGTTCATATCAAGGACCATCATCATTAGCGCGCAGCTCAGTTCGCACTTCAAATCAATTGAGCGATGAGAACAGTTTTCAGCAAAATTACAAAAGCAGTGGTGATAATAATGAGGAGAGTGGAAAGCCACCTTTTTTAACAACCACCCCGAATATGCGTCGTCAGACCTCAGCAGAGAGCAGTATATCAAATCAAAGCCTCAATTTGGAAGATGCTAATAAGCCACCTAAAATGCATCATAAATCTGCAATCAAAAAGAAGAAGCACTCGTGTTGCAATCATAATTCAATGGCCTCCTCCTCCGCAACGACAAAGAAAACCACAACTGCCGATCATTTGAACCTAATCGATTTCAGTGATTGCAATGAAGAGAAGCCTTCAACAAGTGGCATTGTCAGCGTCAGTAGTCAACGACAATTGGTGGATATTTTTGGTGGTGGTGATGGCATGGATGTTAGTGGCGTCGAACATCGTCGTATTTCTTGTGAGCAACGGAATGCCGGCGATGATGGAAGACGTAATGGCATCATGGCACTCAAGGGTGGCGGCACCGGTATGACTGATTCGAATGGCAGTCATTTAACGCCATCACTACGTCGTCATCAAAGTCTCAATTATGAAAATCATGAGATAATGTTAAACGAGGCAATACCCAAACGTCTATCAGCTATGCCTGGTATTAGTGGTGGAAATAGACAAGAAATTCAGTCCTCGGCACAAACTGATGATGACAAACAACAAGAATTACTCTCCGCACTCTGTGCCAAGGCAGAACAGTTGCAACTCAATGAGGATAATGCTATTGCTAGTGGTGGTATACTCCACGAGGAAGAACACTTCAGTGCGAACATAAGCACAGTGCATAAATTGGCCTCATCCGTAACGGTTACAACAACAACGGCAATTACATCCAGTTCCTCCTTGCATATACAGCCACAACAGCAGAAACCCACAAGATCAACTGGTGCTATACCAAAAAGCATCAGTTTTGATGCTTCCGCTGATAAAACAAACAGTAGCAGCAATTCGGTAATACGCCAACGTACCCAACAACAGCGAATACATGATGGTTCTGGCGGTAGTGGTGGCCAATCTGGGATTTTCAATAAATTAAAGCAGGGAATCTTCAAGCATCGACGTAGCAATAAATCTCAACGACATGGTGGTGGTGTTGGTGTGAGCGGCGGAGCTGTTAGTAATGCTCATGCAATAGATGGCGATGATTTTGCACATAGTAGTGCTAGTTGCAGTAACCGCAGTGTTTCGTTTAATCCTCATTCATCAGAGGTTTCACTTGAATACCTAATTGCCGCAGGTGGTAGTGGAGGCAACAGCGGTGGTGTTGGAAATAGCCAGACAGGGATTCCATCGAACGGTTCTTTCTGTGATATTAGCGAAGATATCTTAGCGAAATATCGACGAAAAGTAAGCACATCAAGTGAAGCCACAAACTCAGATTCTACCGGAAATGGTGGTAGTTGTGGAGGACTGCTGCATAACGTGGGACCATCGATTATTTGTCGAAATAAAAATAATGTGGAAGCAAAGTAAGTTTCTAGTCATTTTCTACCTAAAACAAAACCTATAGAAACTTTAAACCCATATCTCCAAAACTGTGTAAGTTAAGATGGCACTGTAAGAGGGATAAGGGTACGGTTCAGTTAAAAAACTATAATAATACAATAATATTGTTGAATATTAAATAAAATGTTCTGTGTACGCTTGGACCAACCAAGTCTGTATCAGTTTCAGCTTTGTAGCTTCCATAGTATCCACGAAACATGCGCCCGACAGCTACAACGATATACGGACATTTAACTATACTATACATTTATACTTTTTAGAGTTTTCTTCTTCCATTTTTAGTATTGTATATTTTGATATTCCTGTAATTTTTTTTCTGCTATTAGGGGATAACCCAAAAATTAAAAAAGAGTTAAATGATGCGAGGAGGAGGAGTAACAACCACTGCGATGAATTTATTCATCCATGGAAGTAATTCGATCCTTTCTGGAGTTGTAAAGTGATGTCCCCGATTTGGAGCCCTTCATAAAAGTATTAGAAAGTTATTTTGAGGGAAAAAAAAATTAAGAAAACAGCCCGGACCAAATTTACAGATTACATATTTTCTAAATAAATGTTTTGATGAAGTGAAAATAGTACCAAAATTTATCATGAATGTACAACGAAGTTTCTGTATAACGACTTAATTTTAAGCTCTCGTACAATTTCTTTATTGATAAGTTTAACTGTATGTAACTTTTATGATCTATATCCTATATTCTAATCTAATAATCTCAGGATTTTGTACAGAACATTGTAGAGTTATGAAATAATCAGAGGTCGCAAATAGCAGTCAACATTTTCAATGTTTCCGAAAACATAGATTCTTTCAGACACAATGAATAAAGGATAAAAACACTTTCAACAATGTTTTCGGTTGGAAGTGTTTCCGCTCAACTTATTTTCTGTTTTTTTTTTCCATCATGTTTTTCTCGGACACTTTCAAAGAAAAAATATTTCAAAAGTTTTTTTTTAAGTATTTGCGCTTCGCTCTCTCGCTCTCTTTGTTGTGTATACTGATATCACCTCAAGGGCGTAGCCATGTACGGTTAAGGGGTGATTCCGTCCCCCTAGCAGGGTGTGGATATTTTATATTTTCTTACTTGTCTCAAAGGTCTATTGCAGTATCTTCTTTAGTGAATACCATATTTCGTGTAAAACCTCGAAGATTACTATTAATGTAATAAATTTTTTTTTTTTTTTTTTTTTTGCCTCACCTCCAATTTTAGTCGAAATACCTTTTTGAAGCGGTGAATAATAATAAAGTTCTAACTCCATTTGCTCAATTTTCCCCGAGATTGTTATAATAGATCCAGGGACAATAGAACCTGGTAACTAACTCCCTCCCCGTCTTAAACTAATCTAATCTAGTTCTATAATGTTTTTAATAGAATCCTGAACTAAAATTAACTATTTCCTATCCCTCACTTCATAGACTATCAAATAAAAGTTTGCTACATGACAAAGTTCTGTCATTCAACATCATAAAGAAGAAAATACGCACTGTACTCTCAAAGACTGATTTGCATAGTGGTGATTTTCGGCAAACAACTGTAAGTTAACATCCTCACTATAATACTAAAATATGTATATATGATACCATAATTCCATATTTCTTCCTTCATTTTTCAGTATATCAATGTCTCGCCATTGCAAACGTATCTACAAATTCAATTGGCGCAGGCAATAAATCTGAAAAATTTTCAACAGATCTCATATGTCTCAGAGGCCATTCGCTGTATTGCGACCCTAGAACCCAAGCAACACATTCAATTACTTCAAGAGCTACAGAATGACATACAGAAACGACAAAACTATTTACAATATTTAATGCGTTATCGTCAGAACCTAATCTTGATTATGGAGAATCTTGAACAATTCGAGACACGTTTACGTAGAGAGAGTACATCGTGTAATCGTTATTTGATGCATGTCTGCACGAAGCTCTATTTGGGAAAGTGTCAAGCAAAAATCGACTCATTCCAAGAGGAATTTGCACGTCTAACTGCATCGGACGATAAAATTGATCTTTTTGAGGAATTCATAGATACCCTAATGCTTGAACTGCAATCTGTAGGTGGCATCTTACATGGTATGCCTCAGTGGCAGGCCACGGAGGCACGTAACTCTATAGAGCGTATATTATTACAGCGAATCTATCAACAAGTGATGTTTCCAAATGATGATGCAGATCTTTCAAGGGATAAGTAAGTCAATAAAATTGATAAACAACAAAAGTGTCCTAAATTTCTTGAAATTTTTTAAATCCACCTATCAGGGTTCTGTTTGAGCATATTAGCAAACTCCAGCGCATCATTTGTCCTTCGCATCCTGCTTTGTGTATACCGCAAGAATTTCTAGCCGAAGCACCTTGGACATTCTCGCAGCAACAGCTCACTTATATATCAGCCTATAAAACGCCTCGAGAGAAGTTGGAATGTGTCGTAAGGTAACATTATATAAATTTAATTTAATGAACTGGATAACCAATATTTATGTAATTATATTTTAGATGCATTTCAAGTATTATGAGTCTGTTACATATGTCTAGCGGACGTACGCCTGCAGCTGATGATGTCCTTCCTGTGCTTATTTATGTTGTGATTATGGTGAATTTTTCGATTTAACTTCAATCAATATTTATTCTTTACACCTATTCATCCATTTTATAGGCAAATCCACCATATTTACTGTCCACTGTTGAATATATCTCATGTTTTATTGGCGAGAAACTCGAAGGTGAAGCTTTGTTCTATTGGACACTATTTGGTTCTGTTGTTAAATTCATAAAAACTATGGATTATTTTGATTGAATTTATTATTGTTCGGTTATTAGACAATCTTTTAATCATATAAAATAATTGTCTTAACTAATTATTAGTAAATTATATATATATATATATATATATATATATATATATAACAAATGTTAAAAAAATGCAAATTCTTTTGTTAATTCACCAAATATTATAATTTTCTGTAAAAGGGGAACCCCTTTTCTTTCCTTTTCTTTTTTGTGCCTGGTTTTGTTTTCTGTAAATTATTTATACCCAGAATATATTTTGTATATGTTATAATATTTGCCGATTCGGTTCTTATTACGGTTTCATTGATATTTTCCATTTTTGAGTTAAATTTCAAAAATATAAAGAACCATAGAATAGTTTAGAGCGGTTCTTATATCTCAATAATGATCTATTGATCTATTCACAATATTTGAAGATAATTAATAATAACGTCAATCAAAAAATGTTTATAATTTATTATTGTACAATGAATGTATTTTCTTATATAATCTTCTAATTGTTATAAACAAAATTATTAATTGAACAAAAACAAAAAATTAATAAATAAAAGTATAACTATTTTTCGATAATAAAATTATTATATAAATAACCGACATATGTAAATTACTATTATTATAATTATATACATATATAAAATAAACACGCTCGCTAATATTCCTTATTGTATAACAAAAAAAAAGAAAAAAAGAAAGTCTGCCGAAGAAGACAAAATATGTTTAAAATGCCTCAATTTTGAATTAAAATAAATACTTATAATAAAAAATAAATCAATAAAAATTGTTGTTGTGATATTGAAAACATGTTAAAACGCTTCGGTATAGTTGTCGAGCTTAACCCGTATAGACAGTGTACAAATGTATCAAAATGTATGCGTATATTTGATATGAGATACCCATACCCTATATACCAAATAATCAGTTCGTTATTCCCACTACAAATCGGTTCGGTTCTTTCTTCAGATGTGTGCTCCTTCATCCATAGTCGGCCAAGGCAATTATATGTCATTATTGTCAACAAATTAATTTGTTAATTATGTGATCATCAGGTGGAGGCTGCTTCTACAGAGGGAAATGAAATACATATTTGTTAAAGATAATACGGAACGTTATCAATATAAAAATATTTTAGAAAAAAATTGAAGGGCATAATCATATTTAACTGAACCTTGATGAGAGTTGGATTTTCCAACAAAATAGCGATCCTAAACACATCTTATCATCACATACTACATAATATCCAAAATTCGGACATTATCGTAACTGGGTACGTTTATAATATTCAGATTGATTTTTGGTGGAATTTATAAAAGTGTGAGATGTTATAAAGTATTGATGTAATTTTATGCAATGCAAGGATCTTATATCAGTGGATTACAGAGACTTGATGATCTAAGTATAGAAAAGAGAATTACCAATTATACTCGGATATCAACTCAAGTGACTCGCTGACGCAAATAGATCGGATTTCGTTACAATACAATATAAACCCACAAGTTTTACATTTCCATGGGATGAATGGGTCATCATTGCCACGAACAAAATTTAAAATTTTTTGGTCGAAAGTGCTGCTTTCGACATTGAGGATGATTTGCCACTAACGCAATGAATGGGTAATGCAAAACTAGGGTAGCAATCAAGTTTTCCAAGTGATTTCAGCACTATGAAAAGAAGTTAAACTAATTAGTCTCTTATCTGTAGACTAAATTGAAGCATGGAATGTAGACTTCAATCATATGTAACAAGATGCTGCCATTGATGAAGAGGAAATTGTAAATACAGGATCAGCTCCCAACATTATTTGCTATTGAAAACGTGAAAAACTTAATTAAGCAGCAATACGGGACCATTGTGCCGGCGGTTTTGGCCACGGCTGCAATGTAGGACCTTACTATTGTCCACATGAAGGAGCCACATACTACTCCAATCGATTCTTTAGGGTATCTAAAGGGAAATTTATTCCTTAGTTGAGTATCTCTTGGCCCATTCGAGAAAGTCACAAGTAGACTAATGTGATGAGTTGTCACTTTCAATCATAAATATTTTAAATGTACAGTGGGAATTATGTAATATAATTTTTGTTGTAATATAATTTTGGATAATCCAAAGTATTGATGTAGAAGCACATAATTTATCGTATCTAATTTTGTGTATTGTTTTCTTAAGAGGTTGGTAGATATTAAATTACAGGCATTTTCATTTAGAAGAATAACATTTTATTTTATGATTTATATATATAAATAGTTAATAATAATAATAATAATAGATAAATTGGATTAAATTGTTTGTATCATGTTTCATTGTATTAAATATTTTGTAATTTGTATTGTATTTAAACATTGACGGCATTTTGTAATGCGGTCTTGTCATCGACAATGATGTTTGCTGCTGTGGAAGTTGTTTGATTGGAGCTGAGCAGTTGTTTTGTTGACGAACTCGATGAGTAACTATCACTGGAGCTACGCGTTGAAGCCGAATTTCCACTTATTGGGCTATCCAACATGTCTGAAAATATGGATGAATATGCGTCAGTATTATACTTTGTTCTATTGTATAAATAAATCGATTACCTACCTGGCAGAGAGCTAACATTGTTACACTTAAGGTCACTGGCACCACTTCCGCATCCGCTAATCGGTCCCGCAATATTTCCCACAGATGTCGACTTCTTATGTAAGTTTTTCTTCATTAAATTACCAGCACTGCTGAAACCGACAACGACACTGCCTCCGACACTGGCAATGGCGGCATTGGCTTTCAGGCCATTGTTATTGATGCAGCTCATCACGCATAATGGATCACCACTTTTTGCACGATCCGAGGGGCAAAGTGGACTTAAGATTGAATTTTGTGTGTCCTCTGGTGTGTAGTAGTCGGAATCCTCAGCGTTTAAGTTTGTTGCATGCTGTGATGATCCAGCATCACCGCTAGGCCCAACAATTGCTACTCCCGAGGAGTTAGATGCATGTAAATCGGGGCGCCTTGGTTTGCCTTTGAACGAAGAAGCACCACTGCCAGAACGTTGGCTTTGCGTATCAGTAATCAAACCATCACCGATATTGGTACCATGCTCATCATGGTCGTCTGTGTCAGCACTATCATCGTTATTTAAACTGGCAACAACTTGTTTTAAAGATTTGGAAGACTGTGGCATTGTTGTTTTGGCCTTGGTACCTGGAGAAAGTAACGGTGACAGTTTTTCATTTTCGCTATCATCATCATCTTCGTCAACAGCTGTTGCTTTAGTCGAAGCAGCAGCAGTTCCACTGATCTCGTGTGTACCACTGCTATTACTACTATTCGAAAGACGTTTTTGCTTGGGTAATTTTAAACTGTGACGTTCATTTACGATTTCCAATTTGTCCTGGGATACGACGCGATTGCTAACAGGCGATGTGTTAGACGGTGGTGATGATGATGGAACCGACGATGTTTTTTTGGGATCACTTTCGATGTCGACGACAGAAATTGTTGTGTTTGTTGCAGTATTCGCTGTGGTTGGTATGGCTTCACCTGAGTTCGTGCAAGTTGAGGCATTTTTTGATTTGATTTTAGAGTGTCGTTTGTTGCAGGGTTTTATTGGTGATGTCGCCGCCTTGGAATCACCAACACTGCCACCTCCACCGACAACAGTGGTGACACTATTATTAGTAGCATTTGTCGTTACTGTTAAGACACCAAGGTCAGTGACATCGGACTCAGTATTTCTATACAATAGTTTAATGAAATTAAAGATAAACCCAATAACAATGGAAGCTAAAAATTACCTTGGTCGCCCGACATACTGTGGAGGCCCATTTAATGCTTCGATTAATGATACTGCAACATATCCTGGAGGTACATCACATTGTGACGGCTCACCACCAGTCGATGTTGGTGTATTTTGATGCAAGACATGCGTCGGCATACCCTTTTGCACGGCTCGAATTTGTAAAAGTGCACGGAAAGGTGCACGACAAATCGGACAATTGTTAGCTTGGTAGCGCAGAGAGTCCGCACATGAATTGCACAGGCACAAATGCCGACAAGGTAATATGAGAGTGTCACGCGTTTCGCTCATGCATATGACACATTCACTGCCATGATCATCAAGGTCTTCATCTATTGATGATTTGTTCATCGCCTTTAAATGACAGTCTAAATTATTATTTATGCTTTTATCATATAATATTGATTTTAAATTCAAACCTTATTTTCAATGCCATAAATCTCTTGCAGCAGATAGCAAAGGCCGTCGACGAACAGCTTCTGTTTAAGTGCACGCAATGTATAACTATTGTTCTCCGGATGATGATCTATCACACATATGGTAGTGTGTGATTGACGGCATTCCTCATTACCCTCCTCGACGACGCAATGTAGAGCTACAGGATACTGTTCTCTGGTTGCATTATATATAAGATCATCTTCAGGTATCATCAGTGGATTAAAGACATGACTCGGTTGCGAGAAATACTGATTTATGCCTTTATCATAGTGATAGGTCTCCGATGCGAAGCCATCATGAGGCACAAGTGTCACGCCACTAGGGCTAACATCTTCGGTACAGAAGTAATAAATAGTTATAGCACATTTGGCATCCGAATCGAAGGTAAATTCAATATTGTAGGAACACGGTGGTGGTGGTGGAGGCGGCAAAGTGACCGCTTCACTGGAAACACTACCACAGAGTACATTACCGTCAACATCCTCCTCCTCTACAATAACAGCATCTTCTTGTGAACTTGTACTTAACTTCTTTTCTTTTGGAATACGCACAAAACGTACAGATTCTTTGCGTATATTCACAAGGCTTTTAAGTGTTTTTGTTGGCTCATTTGCCTGTGGTGGAGGATATGGAAACGCTGTCGGCCGGTTTCCCAAGAAATTCAAATCAGCGTTTTCACCAAATAAATACGACTCCGGCTGCGGAGTATCAAAACGTTCGCCACCCATTATAAAATGCGATCCAAAAAAATTACCCGCTCGAGGTGGATATTTATATGCATAGCTTGCACTCGGATCAGCCTCTTCCACTGCAGCGTTTTGTCTGCTCATGAAATTACCCATTGCAATTGCACTAGCACCAATTGGATTTTTATCGTCTGCTATTCACAGTTATGTCGTTGCCGTCACCGTCGTCCTCGTTCCCCCGTTAGAAGTAGAAGTACAAATAGAAGTACAATTAGAAGTAGAAAAACCAAGTCAAGACAAAAAAACAGACACAAAAATTAAATGAAAATGAAAACGAAAACGTTGCATAAAAAAAAGAAAATTGATTTTTAAATAACAACAGCGCAACACTTTCAATAATTTATCAGCAATTATATGTCTAGTTAATTAAGATTTTTCGTTCAATTATAGGTCAATATATAAAAGAAAATATTATTGAACTAAAATGAACAAGATGTGAACGAAGAACAAGTCCAATAATAAATGAATAAATTGTTTTGTTAGCACTGGTAACAATGACAACAATAGTCTTGCGATATCTCCTGCTATCGATAATTTATCGAAAAAATATTTGGCCACTCTGAATGAGTCTCACTCAGCTGCAAAAATAATCGCGTCGCTTTTTGTAAGAAGTTAAAGTAATTGAGTTAAAAAGAAGTTTGAAATTTTAAATTAAATATAAATAAATACATCCATACATATATAATATTTTTTTTTTGTTTTTTTTGTTTTTTTTTTGATATTTGAAAATAATTTAAAAGATGCCTTTTGATAATATACGTGCATATTTCATAACAACAAAAACAAACACCGATAATGCTTCCCGTGCCGGTGCCATTGACGACGATTCCAGTACAATAACTTTTGCCAATGCATTGAAATTGATGCAACAACAAATTCCAGAGGATAGTATACGTCAAATGAAAGCATCCGATGCTTATGCACTGATTGCCTCTGGAAAGCTAACAAAGAAAGATGTCTTTATTCTAGATCACTTTGAAGGTGATTTCTTTGAGCAATTGCAATTAACAAAGGCATTAATTGTGGGCCCACCATGCTTAGTGACGTGCATAATGATGTGTGAACCCATACCATTAGGCACAAGTCCAGTTTTTTCTACGGCTATGCGGAATTTGCAAATTTCGGCGTCTAGTTTGACAACTGCAGAAAAAGAACGTATACGTACGCAAATACAATGGATGGGCGGTTACTATTTCCAAAATCTGGGACGTTCCATAACGCACTTGATATCGAATAGCATCAAGTCGAATAAGTATGAGCACGCGACGCTTAATGGAATCCCGGTTATGCATGTAGATTGGGTTCAGCAGGTTTGGGAGCGCAGTTGTAATGTTTCTGTTAAGGCAACTGATATTGAATTCGACAAATATCGACTGCCTATATTCTTTGGTGCGAATATAACTTGTACGGGACTAGATTCTGAGAAGAAAAACAAAGTGATGCGTTTAGTAAATGAGAATGGTGGCACGTATCATCGTGCCTTTCGTTCACAATTGGTAGATATTGTGATTACAGAGAAAAGCAAAACCAATTCCGAAAAATACAAGGCAGCATTGCGCTTTAATAAGGAAATACTATTGCCAGAATGGATATTTGATAGTGAACAAAAGGGTTATGCACTACCGACAAAAGGTTATGTGGTGCGTGCCCACAAGGAAGTATCTACGCCAACGAAAAGTTATCAATCTTCAGCTGATCAAACGCAGCTTTCGGAGATTTCATGCATTAACAATGTACCGGGTGCACAGCGTATGGGCAGTAATATGACAACCGTTGATGAAACCATGTGCATGACTCTTAATAGTTCGACGGCTTCAACTTCAACAAAGACTAAGACATCAAAGAATTTACTAAAAAAGGCCACAACTACCAGTGCCAGTGCGCATTATCGCAATGCTTTTGAAGAGATAAGCGCACGGCAGGCAAAGAAGGCTGGCAATTTTCTTGATGGTTGCTCAATATATCTGGGTGGTTTTTTGAGCGAGGAACGTGAGAAATTAAATCGTATTTTGAATGCTGGCGGCGCCACACGTTACGATGAACTAAATAGTGAGATTACACATATCATTGTTGGCCAGTTAGATGATTCCGAGTTTCGTTGTTGGCAAAAAGAGGGTCTACTCTCTAATGTGCATATTGTACGCCTTGATTGGCTTTTGGAATGCATTAAAGCTGGTCACTTTATCAGTGAAGCACCCTATCGTATACCATTGCCCACCTCGCAGGAGCCCGACATGCCATCACCGTCTAGTAAACGGACACTTCGTTCAATGAATCACAGTTTTAAGCAACCTGAAATGCCAGTGAAGAAGAAACTGTTCAATGCCAAGGGCAGTTCTGCGACCTTAGTAGATGAAGGACAAAATGATACTTTGACTGGAACTTTGCCAATGGCTCATTCTACTGAAATACCAAAGTTAGACAAGGATGATGAAATGAATTTATTAGCTCAGTACTCACAAGAACATGAGGCAGCTGCCGGTGCACCTTTGCCGCCAGCAGCAGCAACTGATCTAGATCAAACAATATCACAAGCACCGCCAGTGGCTTCGTCAACACAAATCAACATTGCTGCACCGACGGTAGCAGCAGCTACAAAGGATGCTTCGAATACTGCCCAAGCACAGTTGGTCGCTGATCTTGCAGCAAGCGGCATGGCTAGCATTGATTTTGAAAAGCTTGATTATTTCCAAGGAGCTTCCGTTTATGTTGAAGAAGCACATTTCCCAGAATACTATACACAAATGATAAGTGAATGTGAGGCGGCCCATGGGAATATAGTATCGCAATCGTTTGCTGATCCAGTAGACTATGCAATTGTGTCATTCGAACGGACATTTGATGAAGCCCAACTGCCAGTGAAATCACGTCATGTTGTCACTGAATTATATGTGGTATGTTGAATCTTCGTTTCGTTAATAAATAAAAATAAAAAAATGCTAATAATTTCAATTTATTTTTGGTAGGAATGCTGCATGAAGGAAAATAAGCTCGTACCCATAGAATACTACCACAAACCCATACCACACACAGCCGATAGTAAACCTTTGGAAGGCATGACTATTGTGATATCTATTTACAGTGGTCTGGAACGTGATTTTATTGATTCGATTGCTCAACTTCTGGGCGCGAGAGTGAATAAGGCCTTCATGAAGAAGGAGAAACCTTTGTTGGTGTGTTCATCGGCGGAAGGATCAAAATATGGGGGTGCCATTAAATGGTGTTATCCAATAGTCAATTCGCAGTGGTTAGTTCAATGCGCCGCCAAAGGAGAAAAACTACCTTTCAATAAATATTTGGTTGGCGAAAGTGCACCTGATTTCCCAATTTCGCCAACAGTACAACAATCAAATAGTGTCAAGGCAAAAGCAAGCAAAAACAGTTTGAAAACGTCTGTGGAGGTAGCACAATTGGATGCTGACTATGAGGTGGAGAATCAACTTTTGACGCCTCAACGTCAATCCACATCACAACATTTAATTTCAACAGAAATAACGCCATTGCGAAATAAACGAGTTTCTGAATTAGCGGGTGGCAGCTCAGCACGCAATGGTGCACGTCAGACTTTGTCTGATGGTGGGAGTAGTGGCTCAGGTAGTGACTCGCCCCACACTCCTTTAAATAATTTTACAAAAGCTTCGTATAACTTTGATTTTATGGAGGACATTTTGAATAAACTGGATAATGACGAAGAGCGTGAATTAGTGCGTGAAGTTATCAATGAGATGCGGAGCAATCAGACCCCTGAGCTGGAGCGCATACGTAGACAGGCATGTACACCGATCAACGGTCAAGTGCGCACACCCATCGGCATACCAGATTTCTGTTTGACACCAGAATTTCAAAAGCGAATGGCTGATGACTTTGAGCGACGCTATCGGTTGCCGACAAAGAAAGCTAAGCCACAAACACCCATAGATGAGATACGTAAGCGAGTGCTACGCATAACTTGCGAAACATTGGGCGTTCCTTATTACGAATCAAGTAACAATGATACCAAAAAGAAAGAGATTGTCAGCACAAATGAACAACATCTACAGGTGACCCCGAGTGGACAATCGAGTTCATCATTTCATGCCAATGAAGAAGAATCATCTGTTGGATCATTGTCAAAAACAGTGTCTGCAAAATCGACCAATTCGATTGTGAATGGCGGGGGTGGTGGTGATGTGACGCCTGTCCAACACAAAACTTCTTCCCATATTGGACGAACATTATTTATGCAGATGTCTGAAAGAGACAGTAGTGGTGGAAATGCCGGTGGTGGCATTGGCAATGCCACAGATAACTCATTTGTGCCCAATACACAGAGTCCTGAAAGCATTCACATGGTTAACCCAATTACATCATTAGGCAAAAGCACCATAGACTTCGATAAGATCAGTTTCGAGGAGACAGCAGCAGCAAATGCAACCACATCGAGAAGAAGTAGTTCTTTGTCAAAATCAACAACAGCCATATCATCGCCAGAAGTTCAACAGATCCAAGAATATCTGAAAAACTGTGAGTCACGTCGTCAAAGCTTAAAGCGAACTCATAATAGCAATGCAAATATTAATTGTGATCTGGAGTCCGAGGTGAATTTTTTGCAGCCGTTTGAGTCAGAGCAATTTGGTGTGGGCACTGAACATATGGTCGGTTGGCGTGATCCAACAGAATGTAGTGGTCGACAACGTAGTCGTATGTCGCCCAGTATGCAACATCAAGGTACGCCACGATTTAGCATATCATGTTCAGATGAATTGCGACCGGAATTGATAGATAAAATTGTTCATTTGGGAGGCGAGGTAAGTTGTTTATTTATAATCCTTATCCTTACATATTATGAAACATTTTTTTTATTTGGCGCAAAATATACTGAACCAATTTTTATAATATTTTTTTTAAACAACAAATGAATGCTAATGAAAGGAGTAGCATACATTTTTTATTTTTTAAGGGAAAATACTTTTTTAGGGTTCCGTACCCATAGGGAGCTAATGTGTAATACACATTTTTAAAAGCATTGTTCTTTAATTTAATCTTTTGTTTGAGTGGTTAGGGACTTCTTTTTTAAGTACTACTTGCGACTGCCCCACTCTCGTCAGATACCGCAACGTTTCACTCAGCAACCAAAGCCAAAAGTGCACACACGTAATTTATATATAAATAGGGGGAAAAATAAATATGTAATAGGTGAACTATGTTAGATCCACTAGTCTGCTTCTTTTTAAGCGTCTACGTCTTGTCAATTCGTGAGATGAAACGTCAGTTATTTCTACGTTGGTATGTCGCTCTAAGGATTTATGATATCTCCTACTGACGTTAACAATTTCCTCAAGTATCATTGTTACACCGAGGTCTCTATGGATATCGTAGTTAGTTATTCGAAGCATTTTAGATTCTTGTCCCTGGATTATGTTTATATTCGATTTCTTGGAAATGACCCATAGTTGAATGCCGTACGTATAGGCTTAATTACACTTAAGGATAGCACTAGTTTCCCACTGGTTGACAGTTTAGATTTGCTGTTGCTTAATCTTTCTGTAACTGATGTTTTTTGAAGTAACATCGAAAAATGATCGCTGACGAAAATCGCAGCAGCAGCGAAAAAATGCTCTGCTACCCGTGCTAAGCCGGGGCGGGTTGTTAGTATTGTGTAATACCAAGTATGTACTATCAAAAATGATATATAAGAATAGTCAGGATCAGAATGAGCTTAAAAGATGTTTAGCAATGTCCCTCTGTCCAGACATCGTTATGGTTTTTAAACTATTTACAGATCAAGTTCAGGGAACCAAGATCAGAGCCTTATAATAAGAAATGATTCATAAAATTATATTTTCTTAAAATTTTTATTATGGATATATGATCATTCTAAATCCAATAGTAAATATCCATTTAATGCCCAACGACCGTTGTACAGAGACTGATTGTTTCAAAATGGACAATATGACCATCCCCACCGGGCACTGTTCCCCCCAAATATATTCTCATTTCCAGGAGGACATATCATTTTTATAAAAGACGACACTTGACAGTAGTAACTATAGGTCGGATCGTAGTTAATAATGCATAACTTTCCCACTAAAATAGATTTGTGTTAAAGGGACGTCCTCCAATTCATGATAATAGCAAAATGAGACTTCCTTGTACCACGAGGACCACCTGTCATCTGTTACGGTCAGACAGATCTTTCTACATAGGACAATCTCAATGAAATGTAGAATTATAGATCTCTTTTGTTTTAAGTTGTTGTAGTGTAGTTGCCTTATCACTATAATCTATAGCTTTCCTATTTGATTTTTAATATATTCAATATTCTTTTCTTTCTAAAGGTTTGCGAAAATTTGGCTGTATATGATCCGACGAGTACACACTTCATTTGTGAGCGGCCGAACCGTGCTGAGAAAATGCTTGGTAGCATTGCATCCGGCAAGTGGGTGCTCAGTGTGAAATATATCGATGAATGTTATGCCAAAGATGTTTTTATCGATGAAGAATTGTTCGAATGGGGTAATGCCAAAGCATTAAATCTTCCACAATTGACAGCTGATGAACAGACGATTGTGTCTGCCGCTCATCGTTGGCGTATTGAATTAAATGACCAGAATTGTGATGATGGTGGAGGAGGGGCCTTCAGTGGTCTACGTGTCATACTGAGCATAGCAGAACGTAATTTTGATGCAATTAAGACGGTACTCAAGGCAGGTGGTGCTGAAATTATCGATGCAAAGCCACCATTTGGTATTCACAACAAAGCCCAGACAGCCACGCATTGTTTTGTTGATGTAAAGAAGGTGCCTTTAAATACACAAGACTACTACTTTCTCACGGAGCACAATGTCCTGGTTATGTCACAGATGTACATCAATGCTTATCTAATGAATGGCAAAGATGTGGACAAACAGAAATATCAATTGACAATATAAAATGAGGGGAAGGAAAGAGGACAAATCTGAACAGTCTGAACATTTTTTTGTAAAATTTGATTGATTTCTTTTTTTGTTTAAAAATAAGAAGGATAAATTATTCAATTATTAAAACAGATTATGTTTTTTTTATTTTAAAATAAATCCTAATTTTTTGAAATAATTTAATAAACATTGAATTTTATTTTACTTTGTTTTAAGTAAATTTGTTGTTTACCTTTAGGCAATTTAATTAAATAAATTTGAAAAAAAAAAATATTGTGTGAGTTTTAAGGTGACGTATGTGTCTGTGTGTGACTATGGGATGCGCGGGATGCGAAAAGCACTCGAGATCAGAAGAAGCTGGTGGCCGTATCTAAGGGGTAGTAGGAGGATCCTCCCGATCAGGATTCTCGCTATCTGTGTTTAGGGCATTTTCTGCAGCAGCAATAGCATTAAGGCGGCGATTGTGATTACGATTGCGTAGTGAGTGAATGCTAGACAAGAGGCGTATGAGCATCGGAGCAGGCACAGTAATAGTATCCATAGTCTGCGCCAGCATGACGGCATTACGTTGCATTAACTGTAATATGCAATACATACATAATTGAAAAAATGATTTTTAAGAAAGATATCATCAAGGCTTACCTCATCTGCTAACTCTGTATTGAATTCATAATTATCATCGATGGGTGCCCACATTTTGATGTCGTAATCAATACCAGAGCTTATGAGATATGGCATATAAGGATGTGGGGTGACACGATTGACCACATGGCGATCAGCTTCCATAAGCTTAACTAATTTACCAGTGTGTCTTTCCCAAACAAAAATGTGGCCACAGTCCGAACCAGACATAATATAGCCATCACCCCAGAAACAAGCTGTTTTGATCATAGTCCGTGAATTACGATGTCCGGTAAATTTCATGATTACGTGATCTTGTAAATTTGTCGTGTTGTCATATTGATTTAGGTTATCAACAGCCATTAAAGTAGAATCCAAATGGTCTGATGATGTATCCGATGATGAATTCGCTTGTGTTCCTACAATGCCTGCAAAGAGCAACGAGTACGACTTAGATACTGGTAAAAATGGAATCATCAGGAGGCGGCTTACCATTTGTTTCTTCCTTACGTATATAAGGTGGTTGCATGACTGGTATTGATTGTGTTGATGGTGTTAGATGTTCAATAGTACGCAAAATTGCACGACGCCACGTTGTGGTTGTGGTTGGCAAATCTGTTATATTGGGATCTGCTGCTGCTGGTGGCGATGTTACAATAGAAGCTGTAGCTGTAGAAGTGGACGATGGCTCAGTATTATTCGTATCCATCGGTTCAACCGATTCGCTATTCCTGCCATTGTCAGGATCACTAACAAATGGTCGCCGCAAAAGTCCATTCCGATGCCTATCTGCTACTCCACTAGATAAAGTAACCGCCTCCACGACTGCTGCTACCGTTCCCACATAATTCAGAGTATCCATATCCGCACGTACGCTAGATTCATTGAGCATTCGTGATATAACTCCTGCAATGCGGCCCATGACATTGGCTTGCAAGGGTGGACGCACTTGACCAATATCGGTACCATCACGTATTTCCGATGTTGGTCGTGCATTTGGCCCAGTATCAGACCAGTCGCCGCGCAAACGTAGCCTTGGCGTAAGATTATTCGATGTTCCATGCCGTTGCATTTCAGCCAAATATCGACCAGAGGCAACCAATTTCTTTGAATCATAGCCCTCGTGCTTCAGATTGTATAGGTACAAATAATCCGACGAATAACTAACCAATAGTTCCGATTCGTCTGAGCTAAATTTAACGCACGTTGTTCGATAGACACGCTTTTCCGGCGACGGAATCGGGTACGCTTTCACTGATGCTGTCTCGTAACTTTTCTCCTTAACCTCTCTAGAGTTGATCACAGAAAGCTGTCGTCTATCATAAATGCGCACAATCGAATCGGCGCAACCAATGGCCAGCAAATTACGATTTATGGGCGCTAAGTCCATTGCATTCACTGCTGAGGGGCTTTTCACGTACACATTCCGGGAGCACAATCTTTCATTACAACGTGAAATCACACGTAAATCAAAAAAACGTACAGTTCCATCTTCACCGCATGAAAGGAAACAACGTGGCTCATCTGGTATGGTTAGCACATCATACGCTATACCAACTCTATGGCAATTAAAGTAATTTTCATTGATATCATATTCATTGGGGACTACCGGGCGTTTTGTTTTCGCATATGGCGCCAAGAATTCTGTATGTAAGACAACACCATCACCTGAACATGAAACCACAGCATGATCATCTCCAAATGGCATAAATCGACAACTGAATATGTTCAAATTATGTGCTGTCTTATATCTCAATAAGAGGCTTTTCGAATACGGATTACTGATGGCAATATATTGATCATCAGACCCGGAAAGTACATATTCGCCGGTACTGTTCCATTGTACAGAATTGACACAACCGTCATGAACTCGTAGTCTATTTAAAATACCCAGACGACGTAGAAAGTCTTCCGAATCTATGAATATAATATTTAAATAGAGAAAAAGTTTGATTGTTTAAAATAAAGGCAGACTCCTCTATAACGAACTAATTTATAGCGAAAACTGCTCTCTATAGTGAAGAAATTGACCGTTCTCAAAAACTTCGTTATAGATGAGTCTGAATTCTCCTTGAGCAATCTTTTCTATAGCAAAGTGATTGACTTCGTTGGAGAGGAGTTGTCCGACTTTTATTAATGATAATCTAAAAAGATTTAAGATTCATTGTAACACATACTGCGACAAGCCGCCTTTAGTTCCTGTTGGGAATTATAACCATTTTGGTATTCATTCCTATAAGTGCTGCGAAAGACACTCGATTTTTGCCAACTTTTTACTATTCGCCCCATGTTGGCTTTTTCCTTTCTAATGGGGGATGATGGTAATATTATTCAATTATATTCAAACTGATCTGAAAATATTCCAATAAAAAATATATATTTATTTATATAGAATTCTTAAATTTATCATACATAGCACTAATACTTAGTAGTTGAAGAAAGTCGAACCCTCCCCAACCCAACTCTAAGTACATTTCTTGTTTGGCAAATATTTAAACTGAATAAAATATACATACAATAATTATATACTATTTTTTTTTTTTTTTTTTTTTTTCAGAAAGAAAGAAAGCGACTCGACTTGATCAGATAAGATTAGCCAACAAACAAATAAACATAAGGAAATGAAAAAAAAAAATATATATAAAACGACAGAAAAGTAAAAACAAAAATATTCTTAACTTATCGAATAAAGAAGATTGTAAACCACAAAACAAAGAATTTTCTCCATTAGTTGGCAATTGGTAGAGTCAGGAAATCAGAACGGGAATCGGCAAAGGAATCAAATGGAAAATATTATTGCGTTTCAATTGATTCTATTATATTCACTTATTCACTGAATGAACTGAACAATGTACAATGGGACAATGGGTCTGTGGTCTGATGATGTTGGGATGAGATGATGATGATTGATTTTCATTGGAACTCACTACAATAAATTTTTAAAACATTTTTATATGATTTGCATTTGAATTGTTTAATTTTGTTTGATTTCACTAAATTATTCTGAATTCTGAAATAAAGCCAAGCACTTGCCTACTTTTTGTTTGAAATTGAAATTTCTTATTTGATTTTGTTCCGATTTACTCGTATTTTTTCATTGTATAGTGTATACATTACTTGTGCATATTAACTTTGGTTTGATGATTGTAACACAGAGAAAGCTTTCTTGGCAGACCCTACAAAATATACTCGCTTATTTGTATATGACAAAATCAGCATCGCAAGACTAATCCAAGAATTTTGCATATTTATGTACACATAAGTGCGTTTTTATTTAGGATTATTGTTTGGACCCCCAGAAAAGACCCCGAACAAGAACTGAAATCTAAATTGCACGTTTGCCCATAAAAAATATTAGAAAATGGAAAAGATATACTGGTTTTTAAATTAATCCAATATGATAATTATTTACATGAGATTGGGGCTCCCGAAATTCTATTTTGGTCTACTAGTCAAAACGTGCCTTTTAAATAAATCAGTTATCCCAGTCATCTTGGTCTCCAATAGTACAATCAAGAGTAGCCAAAAGGGGTCTTATGTAAAGGTTATGTACGCCCTGTTTCAAAAGATCAAAGTTAGCAAAGCTTTTCTCTCGTTTATTTTATTTAAAAGAAAAAATGCATTTTGAACATTTTTGATTGAAAATAAAGAATGAAAAATATGCCAAATGACGATGCAAAAATAAATTCAGAAATGTTGAAAAAATATATATAGATATACACATATGTATGTACTTTCTTTCTTTCTTGTGTATCTCAAATATAATATTTGAATAATTTCCGTAATTCGAAAAAAATAATAATAAAAATAACAAGTGAAGTTTCAAAATGTTTCGAAAAGTCGAGGGCATTGTATTCAATTGTTATTAACAGAGTTGAAGAATTCATCTAACACTCTCCCTCTTTAAATTCTGTCATCACACACAATGGACTGTAAGGCTTCTGGGTAAACTCGTATTCTTACAGAAAATGGCCTATGTAAGGTAAAAATTATAAAATTAACTGAAAATATGGTTTTCTATTGTGGATCTATAAGAAACGGTTCGGACCTGAAACAATCTTCGTCTGTAACATAGTCGCCGAGTCTATCTATATACCATATACATATTTCAAAAACTTAGCTCCTATAGTTTCCGAGTAACAGTCGCACAGACAGACGTGTACTCGACTGGACATGACTGATCTGATCTGTCTTTTCACAATGATCAAGATGGTAATATGTACATATATACTTATGGGTTCTTAGTCAATTCTTATTGTTATATACACAAATTAATATACCCTCATTTTTACAATGTGTAAACATGTATATATACATGGGTTTTATGTACAAATGTATGTATGTAGGTGCAGGGTATACAAATTAGTAACCAAAAACAACATCGAAAAAATAGAATAACAAGAACATGAAAGCTCACCAAAACAAAATAAACGCAGGGAACAAAACAAACTAACAAAAAGTTTTATTTTTAGGCAACTTTTCATACAGTACACTATAAGAAGATGGGCAGAAGAAATCTTAAGATATGCTACAACTTGACAATGCATAAAATACAAATATGTATCATGTTTTATAGGTATCTTTTATGCGGTACAATAAAAAAATACACTTAAATTTTAAAGTGAAACCTTAATCATAAAACACTTCATAAAATTGGTAGGACAAAATTTCATCACGAAAGCTCAAAAACTGAGAGCATAGCATGTATATGCTCGGATGGGTTCTATGGTAGCAAACATCAAGCTAAAGTTTAATACCTGTTCACATTAGTGTAAATGTTATAAAAATGAAACAACACAGCACATGAGAGAGAGAGAGAGAGAGAGAGAGTGCTTATAACTCTCACAAACTACTTATATACTACATTTTTAGTATGGGTTTTTTGTTGTTGTTGCTGTTGTCATTAACACTGCACCATGGCGTTATTACGATACCTTAATACAATAATAATCTTACACTATGCCTTAATACCAGTAAAAAGCACTCTCACTTACTGAATGAGCGAGTAACTTGCTTACTCAATCATTCACTTCGACAAGCTAACCAAAAACAAAAAAAAAGAAAAGTGACAGCAACAACATCAAAAACAAAGCACAGCTGACATTGATTTTTATCATTATTTACTCTCACAGCTCACTTGTTCGTTCTCTTCCACTCTGTAGCTTTATTTATTTGTTTTAATTATACACGAAACAACACACACACATCGACACATAGGAAACATAATAAAACTAATCGAAATTTGTAATAAAATTATAACAAGAAGCAAAATCAAGCAAACAAACTAACAAAAATTCAACGAATGAATGTTAACTAGGTAAATGGGCTTCAATTTGTTGTGAATAGAATTTGTAGGTCAGCAGACAAATGGACGCACGCATTAATGTAAGAAGGCACACAGTTACTCATAAATGTATGTATGAATGGATTTACATCACATTTACAGGCAAACATACACAGATTCACGTACACATGCATCTGAACAAGTTTATGCATGGATGCATACTAGATACGAGTGTGTCTTGTTGGCGTCTTGTAATGTTTGTAGTATCTTCCTTCGCCTTCTTCCTTCCTTTTTTATATTATGATATGACAAACGATAATTATATAAATAGTATTACTTTTATTTAAATAATTTATACTACGAATAAATGTAAAAATTAATAGAAAATACAAAGTTAAAAAATCTTGACAGAAGGAAGTGAATTAATTAATAAACCTTTCAATTTGCTGCCTTCTCCCTTTTTTACACATATTATTTTTGTAGAAAGAATATTAAATTAATTGATTTTTGTCCAATCAAAAAAAGTAAGTAGATATTTATTTACTATAATATTAATCTAACCAAATCCGCTTAGCATAAAAATTCATTAAAAAAATGACTAAATAATACTTTCGATGAACAGATGTTCAATAATAACAAATGCATTAAAGGATTTTACACAGAATATGAGGTCACTCTGATGTGATGACAGTGTTGCATTTTATTGTGTGTTTTGCTGTTATTTTTTTTTTTTAAATTTAATTCAATGAATATTTTATATTTTAAAAATAAAAGTATTTTTTTTATGAAATAAAATACGTAAAAATAATGTTAATGCCCGTTAGTGTTTAAATATGATTTCGGACAAATGATCCCAATCAAGTCCGGCAATTTTGCTTAGGTTAAGTGATTAGATGATTCTCAAAATAATTTTGCTTTTCTATGGAATTTAAGTCAGTTGATTGGGAGATTTAACCCCATTGTCCCTTAGTTTCTAGTTTTTAACTTGCATAAATGTAAGTTTTTGCTTGTTGTCATGCTGAATCAATCAGTGGAGTGGCATATTTCACGCTGCGTATTAATAATATTCTTGACTCCAATACAGAAATATTTGTGGAATTTTCAGGAAAATTCTTTAATCACTTCGAAAAAAGTTGAGAGGATTCTTAAATAATTATGCTTTATATTTGTTAAAAATTGTTACAAAAAAAAAATAGAAACACTATTTTGGTGTGACCAAATTTGTATATGTAATTGTGCAATTGTAAGAGTTCTCAGTCTGTGTAGTAATAATCTTTTATTAGTAACTGATTTTATTTACATACTTACATATGTATGTATAAAAGGGAAGTAAATAACAAAATAAAATATTTCAATACATACATTTTTAATAGAAATTTTAATTCAATTTTTATTTGTTTGCTTTGCACATAAATAACAATAAAAAAAAATCGAATTCGATTGTGTTTGCTGTGCAATTAAATGATTCAAATTAACATTTATTATAAAATTTCTTTTCGAATCGTTCGTTCATCAAGCAATAAAGTTTCAACATAAATGGAGTAAATTGTTGTTGTTAATTCTTCTGAATTTTGAGTTCAATCTATCAATAGCAATTTACAATATAAAGCGACCAATGCAAATTGGATGAATCGAAAAATTTTGCAAAAAATTTTAACTCTAAACAGGTTTTCTGATTTTTTTTTTAAACAAAAAAAAACTAAAACTAAATTTATAATGTTTATGATAAAGTGCGAAATTGCTTTCGTTTTGTTCCAGGCCATCATGATCATCTGACCAAAAAGTATTTACACCTCGTTTATCATATTGTGAATGAACGAACGAACGGTGTTATGGGTTTATCGGATTGGATTTTGAAGCGAATTGTTGCACTACTTTACTGATTAATGCCTATGAAGTGCATGCGGCACCATTGGCTTTTTATGGCAGGCGTTTCCTTGAACGATCGATCATCATAGGATGGCGGCACGGGTCGATTAGACTCGGCTTGATGGCTTTTACTGCGATTACTAGTCGCACTTAAAACGATTATGCAACAAATATTATTTTGGTAGATTGGTAAACACATCTTCACGGCTCAATGAATTGCTGGGACTTACTTCGAAAATGTGATTAATTAGTTTTCAGGTTTATTTATATATTCGTACATAAATATATAATACTATATACATCTTTATATCTGAGGAGGGATTATACTCGTAGTATGTTACGACAGCAACAAAAGACAAAAATAAAAAAAAAATAAATAAAAAACACAAAAATAAAAAACAATAAAAAAAAGAGAGAGGGAGGCAGCAGTTCCTATAAATTTTATGGGGTCGACAACATTTTGCGAATCTTTTGCTGTCATCTGATTACACTGAAAGACTTATGAGATGATGATGATGATATGCCATCAACCTATTGAACTAGTTTTATTCATTTGCATAGGAAAGAAGAAATGCAGTGACGTGGTGAAGGTGACGGGATAGTCATCGACGTTGGCGTTGTCTCTGGTAGTGGTACCCTGATGTAGTCACTTTCGTTTGTTTTCATTTTGATTTGTTTTGTTTGTATTAATCAAATTTAACTAATTAGTTAAATGCCTTTTCTAGCCTCATTTTTGTATCTTTGTGTTTGTTTCTGTTTC
This sequence comes from Amiota mariae, assembly GCA_035041805.1. NCBI lineage: Eukaryota > Metazoa > Arthropoda > Insecta > Diptera > Drosophilidae > Amiota > Amiota mariae. The sequence goes on from JAWNKV010000665.1 coordinate 454,372, forward strand.
GTTGGACAATCCGGACACATCTTTGTATTTTGCAGCTTTTTATGTGCCAAAAATTAACTATTTAAGCATTTCGTATACCATCGAAAGACATCAGTAACTCAACTAACCTCGAAGGGTAGTGTTTGTAACAACTTCGTCTATCAAGCTTGTGATTAGCAAATTAAACAATTTGTACAACAAAATGAAGGTAAAAAAAAAAACTTAAGATTGATGACAGTAATTGTTAATTGTGGAATCGCCTTATCCTGATCTGTTTTTTTTTTAAGGTTTTTATTTGTATTTTTGCTTTGGTGGCTGCAGCGCAAGCCGGCATCATTGCCGGAGGCCTCGACCTCGGTGGCGGTGGTGGTGGCTATAGCTATGGCATTGGTCAAAGTGGTGGTCATGATCACGGTAACACTGTCATTAAAGTTGTCAGCGAAGCTGGTGGTCATGATTCCGGTTACAGTTTTGGTGGCAGTCATGATGCTGGTTACAGCTATGGCGGTGGTGCTGTCAATGTTGAGCATGTCGCTAGCTTTGATGTTGGTGCTGGTGGTTTCGATGCTGGACATGGGGCCAGCTTTGATGGCGGCTACGGTGGTGGTTACGGAGGAGGCTATGGTGGTGGATACGGCGGTGGTTTCGATGCAGGACATGGCGGTGTCACTCAAGAAGTAAAAATTGTCAAAGTCGTTAGCGAGGAAGCTGGTCACGGCGGTCATGGCGGTTTTGGTGGATACTCCGGTGGCAGTGGACTTGGCGGTGGCGATGTTAAAATCGTCAAGGTTATTCACGAGCATGCCGGTGGCAGCGTACATGGCGGTTATGGCGGTGGCCTTGGAGGTGGCTTTGGCGGTGGATATGGTGGCGGTCATGGTCATGGTGATGCCGTCCAAGTTGTTAAAGTAATCAGCTCGGGTTCTGCTGATGCTGGATACTCTTCTGGTGGCTGGTCTTCTGGAGGATGGTCTGCTGGTGGTGGTCTAGGAGGCTGGTCCAGCGGCGGTTGGAACTAAAATATTGCTGCGTGTAGTTTCTCTCAAATCCCCACTTCACGCTAATAACAAATGTGATATGGCTTGCCGCGAGCCACTTAAGTGTAAATCATTGTTAGCTCTGAATTTTGTTGTTACTATTGAGCAATGGCATAAGCCTTGTAGACGTTGTTATTACTTATTTTAATTATAATTTTTTTTTTTATAGTTAATAAAAAATGTTTTTATAGAAAAATAAAATAATTAATTTTATATTCGAACTTAAGATGGCTTCATTCATTCCTTCAATCAGTTCGTTAATTTACCTTTATATTGGAATTTGCATCTACAAATCGAATCAAAATATAATATCACCACCAATATCATACCGATGATCAATTAAGAATTTGATATTTCTGAATAGTTTTCAAAATAAAACTTAAAATGAATGCTCACAAATCACTGCACATACATATTTGTCATTGCAAAACTATACAGTACAATAACATTGTGAATACCTCTGAGACTGTGGCTATCGAATCATATCACCATATCATCATCAATATTATATAAAATTATCCGAAACCTATAATCATATCTACCATTGCAAAATTATGAAAGATCAGTTGTAGAAAACTATTATATTTTATCATACTATGTCAATTAAAATAATCAGAAACCGAAAATCAACCTGAAATTTAATAATAGATTCTAAAAAAAATTAGCCAATCAGCATTCTAATGCCGATTCAATTTAATTAAATGGGAGTTCCTGGACTTGCTTCCCGATTTCTATCTAAATTCAGTAATCGTACTATTGATTTATAACAATTAACGCAATATTTTAAAAACTAACAATAAAAAAAATATAAAAATTTAAAAGAGAAAAATAAAATTTGATTCTTTTCATTTATACAATCATTATAAATGAATGAATAGGTATTAATTCAACATTGATTTATTTAGATATTTAGTTATATTATCTCGGTAAAAGTAGAGAGAGACTGAACTTTCAACTTTTAAGTAGCATAAATAATGCATGAAGATTTCTACTACATTCAATCTCTGTTTCTTCTGTGTTTCCTGTCACTCATGATGAGAATGGTGTCATGATTTTTTTTTTTTTTTTTTTTGAATGCATTAAGATCGTAACATAGTCAATTCCTGAAATAATTATTGTGTTGTGTTTGGGTCTCCAATGCTGGAATGGTTGAAGGCAAACACTGAAACTAAGAGCAGTCCAAACTAGACATCATAATAAGCAATAAGTCTTATTCTAGGATACATAAACTTTATACGAGTATACAAAGAATTTGTTACAACATTTACAATTATATTTTTCTTGAAAATTATATTTTCATTTTACTTATTACTGACACATATTTGGATTATGGTTATACCAACATATTTTTCATTACCCTAATAAGTACATACATATAGTATATATTGTATATTGTAAATACTCGGTGATATACGTATATATCTAAATATTTGAACTAAATATCCATATACGTGTAATATAAGCATACGTGTGTGTACGTACATTGATACATTTAACTCTCCATATAAGCATATTGGATGTGGGTATTACCAAATTGTTTTAATTTTATTTTAATTTTATATCGATATCGTTTTTTCGTTTGCTGCCTTTGGTGTCTTCCTCGTTGTAATTTTTTCGTGGTCAACACTGCACAATCTACATAAATTAAGTTTTTTTTTTCTGTTTCTCTTTTTGGAAACATTAAAGTCCCAACTAAGTAAATATACAATAGATATATATAGAAATGGAGAGGGAAAGAGATCAAAATTAAAATCAAGATTAAAGCTAAGAAAATAATAATAATATAATAACAATAGAAAAAAATAAAAATAAAAACCACCACAACAAACAAAAAACCTTTCGCTAAACAAACAAAAAAAAAGAAGTTATTTTGTAGTATATTACACTAGTTGGGTGGGTCCAATCCGGTGAAACTCTGTATCCCCTCTACTATAATATCTAAGCTTAAAGATGGGCAAATATTAAATAGACATCTTCATAACTATGGAAATTAAAGCTGATATTCTACACCTTTAAATGAAGATATGTACATACTCGTACTTAGATAAATTGAACCAAATATTGTACGAGTAGATGTTTTTCCCCAAATGAGCTTAAAGAAAGTCCTCAGAATCAACAGAATCGAGATACCTATTAAATTGCAGTGTTCTATATCTTATACTAGTTTACGATAAACAAACATCATAAAAACACACGGTGTTCAACATGGATCATGGTTCTTCCGTTTGCTTGCGTTTTTCTCCAATATCCTCTTGATCCGAATATCGCTTCGCCTCCTGTGATTTAAGTGGTTTGACTGTGGTTTGAAACATGGGAACATAGTATACGTATATCCCTGATCTAACAAACTTAATATACATACCTTATTATGTGGAGGGTATTAAAGAGAAGAAAAAGAAGAAGAAATTAATTAAGTTTCGTCTTAGATATTTCAACAATGAAGCACCACCATTCATCATGGTTATGGTTATGGCTACCATACTAAACTATGAAACTCGAACTTAGTAAGAGTCTAACAATCAACACAATAGCCATCTTCAGATTGGTTTTGTTGTTATTAGTGTTTCTGTTAATAATCCCGACTGCTGACAAATTTATGGACGAATTATTCATTGTACCTAATGATGACCAATTATCCAATGTTATCGATCCATCATGTGAAGGGTTTACGAAATCAACTTATCGTTGCATCGATCAATCCATTCATGCATACATCTATGCATCCACCATTTGTAATTCGTTCATCGATTCGTTCGATCGTACGATGATGATGATGATGATTCAGTTGAACTAAGACTTTGATAAAATTACTGCTTGAAGCATCCATCCAACGAACGTGTGACCTTAAGTGTCTAAATTTCTGTTTTAAAGATTACCCAATATGTAGGTACTCGTGAAATTGGTTGTATGGCGAAGTTTTTGATTTGAAAATGAGCATAATCATAATCAATTTGTTTGTTTTCTTTTTTAAAGAATCATTTAAATCAAAAATTTATTTTATTAATAAGATATATAAAATGACCGCCTGCTTTTTTGTCCAACTTAACTACTTATAATCTTTATATTTACAAATGATTTCTATTTCTTGTATGTTATGTTCATTTCCATTTTCATTTTCATTTGATTTTGGATTAGTTTTTATTAAAAATTATATTTGATGATGATGATTATAATGGTCTTACCATCTTAGGTCAGTTGATTTGAAAGCTATGAATGGTTGTTGGTTGTTGGTCGTTGGATGTTGGATGTTGGTTAAAGACAATGTATGTCTTTGGTCTCTAGTCTCCGGTCGTCAAATGCATTGCATAATGAATTCAACATGATAAAAAATTAACGCGTTTTGTTTACAAAAGACTATCAGGCAGTCCGCATTCATGGGCTGTTGGAAAGACAGATAGACAAACTAGAGGACGGTCCCTTTACAGTTTTGAACTTGATAATAAAGTTGCACTGCATAGTAATAATTTTCAAAAAGTAAAACTAAAAAACTCGAGGCAAGTTTCATCTCCATGGCACTGGAGGTGGGCTAATACTACTTCACTGCTCTTCTCCTTTACATTGTAGGTCTTTTAGTAGTTTCTATTTTTGGCGTAATGGCATCGGCATCGGCATCGTCATTGGCATCGGCATCGGCATCTCGTGGAAAGGCAATTAGTGTTGTCATTTATTAGCATATGAATTAAGTTAGACGCACCACGAAGAGAAGATCATCACCATCATTATTATCATCATCATCTAGCTGTGATGGCTTGTAAGTTGGCTAGCTAACAAACTGACCGCAGTCACTCTGATAGCTCGGCTTGGCCTATAAAAGCGTTGAGATTCGCTGCAGAAAGCATCAGTTGTTGTTCGACTCTCGTGCTTGATACTATTCAAAGACACTTCATCACAATCTAAGCTGAACCAAGACAAGATGAAGGTGTGTGTTAAAGTAAAGAAAGAAAAACATTTGACAGAATACAAAAAAATGTGAATGAACAGTAATCCTTTGTTAAGGATGCATGCAGTGTAATCTGCTTATCTCTTCAATGTGTTTTTTTTTTTTTTTTTTCTGAGTGAAAACTAATTTTTTTGTGTGCTTTTTTTTCTGTGTACTCCAAAAGGTATTCGTTTGTTTGCTCGCTGTATGCGCTATGGCCAATGCTGGCTTCCTTGGCCTAGGAGGCGGTAGTGGTGGCGGTGGCGGTGGCGGCTGGTCCGGTGGTGGTGGCGGTGGCGGTGGTGGCTGGTCCGGTGGTGGCGGCCATGGCGGTGGTGGTGGCGGCGGCGGCGGCTCTGTCAAGGTCATTAAAGTGATCTCTGAAGGAGGCGGCGGCGGTGGGGGTCATGGTGGATGGTCTGGCGGTGGTGGTGGTGGTGGTGGCTGGTCCGGTGGTGGCGGCGGTGGTGGTGGTTATGGCGGTGGTGGCGATGTTAAAATCGTCAAAGTCATTTCCACAGGAGGTGGTGGTGGCGGATATGGCGGCGGTGGCGGTTATGGCGGCGGTGGCGGCCATGGTGGTTGGTCCGGCGGCGGCGGCGGTGGTGGTTATGGTGGCGGTCACGGTGGATCATCTGGCTCAGTTAAAATCATTAAGGTTATCTCTGAAGGCGGAGCCGGTGGTGGTGGCGGTCATGGAGGTTGGTCCGGTGGTGGTGGTGGTGGCGGCCATGGCGGCTGGTCTGGTGGTGGCGGTGGCTGGTAAATACAAAACCTATGAGCACAACCACACACCCACACATACAAACACACCAATCGAGACCGTCGATGACGACTGACAACGAGTACCTGCCACTCAACCTGACTTGGTTAATAATGTGATATTTGCAGAGAGTTGAAAACACAAATCCCAATTTTTTTTACTTTTGTTTAGTTTTAGTTTTGTTGAATAAAAATTTTGTTACAGAAAAATTGAAATTTTTTTGCGATTTTGGCTCAAACCCAATACTTCAAAGTCTTTCAGCTCTATCAGCTCTGGAGATAATGTATGATGATGATGAGATGATGATGAAGATGAAGATGATGTTTCATCTAAAATATTGCAATTTCCGCTTTGTACTCATTCATTTTGTTTTTATATTCAGTTTTCAGTTTTTCGATTTATTTGGTTAAATTTCACTTAATTAAATCTTTAATCGTCTTTTAAGTAGTGAACATCAACACGAAAAAGCAGGGAAAATCAAATTAATCTTCTTTTAAACAACAATTTGGTTACTCTGGGAGTTAGTTTTTTTGGATTCATAATTTACTTATGACCCACATTAACTTTTAATGTCAGCACAACTTTTGTTTGAAATCTACCAAATACTTTCTATTTTTTTTTATTGCTTATATGAATATACTTTAAGATGAAATACATATATGTACATATTTAGATATAGGAAAATATGTACGTAGTGACTAGGAAGATAGTTTAAAATTGTAGATTCTGTTGTTGCCTCATCAAACAAAATCATTTACAATAGAAATATATAGTACATAAATTAATGTATAAATAAATGTTTATATACTTAATAACAGCAACAAACATAATCCCATCATCAACATCAACATCATCATTATCATTATCAACAACATCATAATCATAATCAGGTTTTGTTAATTTTTTTGGTTTGTTAAAAATGAAGAACAAATGAAATAATTAATAAATATTAATTAATTATTTTTGATTTAAGAAAATAAAAATACTCTTCAATACAATTTGTTCACTTCAAACCATTAAAGAGGTTCTACAGATAAACTACGAGGGTCGATTAATCAATAGATCCAGCACCTGTCATGTGCACCATGCTACAATAAATTAAAGTGATCTCTATATCATTAATTATGTGTGTTTTAAATACTTAGAACAATTTATATGATTCTTATTTTTATTATATAACAAAGGGAAAATGAATATCGAGCAGTGATAAAATCTGAGATTGAAATGATGAATAGCAAAACTGTTTATCCCTGTTATCAAACGCTTATACGCTAATATTAGGAAATGTTTAATCGTCATCCAGATAAATTTCTTCATAGTAGATGAAATATGGAATCATTTTAATATATGTACTCGAAATAAAGGAATATTATATGCAATAATATACTTCTTCGAATGAACTAGTTCCAAAGAAGTAGAAGATTACAAAATTGGCCAATGGTCACAAATCATTGGTACAAAGACGATTATGTAGTGGTTATTACTTGCTTAGTCGGCCACTGATTATTTAATACAAATTTGAATAAATAATGTTTTTGGATGTAAAGATATACATATTAATATCATGAAGCAGCAGCACAAAATCATAATTTAATATATTTAGGTCCCCAGCATATCTTTTTATTCCTGATACTTGTTAATCAACTGGCCCTCGTATTTTGGCGAAAATTATATGTAAAAGCAGAAGGCAACCGGATCAACTATTAATGAAATAAATTATGTGTGTGTTTATTTCTATGTTATACCCTTCACATACATACGAGTATACTTTAAATACTTGTTGATATTTTCGTTATCCATTAAAGGTCATTGATAAGTGAGGAACTATTCAATATAACAAGTTACGTTTGCCATCAATCTATATTTTATTAGTTCCAGTTATTATATTTTATAATAAAAACAGATTTTTCAAAATTCTAGTCTCTCTTTAGATATTTTTGGGATACTGGAAAGTATTCCCCACTTTCACATAATTTATATAAGTACGAGTACATACGTATATACAATGTAGTATATACATATACACGTATTGTTTGTTAAATTAAAAAAATTGTCAAACATGCACATGAATTTTTGTTTAGAAATTGTTAGATTCTGGATGAGTTTTTTTATAATTTTTTTTTTTTGATTTAATTACATAATTTTCGCAAAATAGAATAAAATATTGGAAGTGGGGGCGATTATATCACAGTGTATATTTATCTAGATGGTAACCTTCTGTTTAGAAGGTCATAAGGGTGGAACTTCTTCAGTCGACATTGTCTCAAGCCACTTATGGGTTCCATCGGCAGACTCTTTGGGTGAGTTTACAGCGTAGTGCCTTGTTTTGGGACTCTTGAATTCTCTGTATATTGCTAGCAGCAGCGGTATCCCATGCTATATACAATATGTATAGCGTAACGCAATTTTTTAATGTTAAGCGTTCAATTGTTCATCAATAGGAAATTCCTGATTTGCTCCTCCTCTTACACCATAATATCAATGTTCAATGATCTTTGTACTTAATGGTTTATATTAAAAATCAGATGTTTCTCAACATAAACTAAATGTGCCGGTTTGTGGGTGCGAAGGGTATTTAGTTTTTTTTTCTTCTTTTAAACCCAAAATTAATAATTTTTAATGTTTTTGTTTTTTATTTATAACTATACATATTTGTATGTATTTTGTTATTTTTCTTTTATGTTTAAATCTTGAGAAGATCATTAGCGATTGCAATCGCATTAGAATTTGCTATAAAAGTTGTTAAAATAATTTATGAACTTCATTCCAAACGGAACTGTCTTCCTGGCTAAGAACAACCATGAAGGTGAGCTTTTTAACTGAGTTAATTGTGTATATTTTTTTAAAATAACATTAAACTCCTTTTAGTGCTTCGTAATCTTGTCGAGTGTGTTTGCCACATTGGTTGCAGTCAGTGCCGGCGGTGGATATTTGCCACGAGGACACCAAGGCGGTGGCGGTAGCCACTTAGCTGGTAGTGTTGGTCAGTATGGCGGTGGTGTCAGTGGGTATTCTGTTGGTGCTGGTGCTGCTGGTCATAGTGGTATTGGCGGACGACACTATGGGGGTGGTGCTGGTGGCTATGGTATTGGTGCTGGTGTTGCCGGACATTATGGTGGCAGTGCTGGACACTATGGAGGAGATGCTGGTCACCATGGTGGTAGTGCTGGTGGTTATAGTGGTATTGGTGCTGGCTTCAGTGGCAGATACGGTGCTGGTGGTGGCCACTATGGTGGTGCAGCAGCTGCATCAGCAAATACTATCTCGCATGTTTCACGTTCAAATGGTCTTTCTAAGGTGCATATTAAGTCCAGCGGAGGTGGCTTGAATTTCGGTGGTCGTGGAGGTCATTATGGTGCTGGAGGTGCTGCATCTTCACATCTGTCACGATCACATAGCTTTAACGCTGGTTCTGGATATAGCTCTGGTGGTGGTGGTTACGGTGGCTCGTCCCGTTATAGTAGCGGCGTTCATGGTGGTTGGAATGGGGCATCCACTTGGGGTGCACCAGCTAAATTTGATTACACTGTCCAACATGGCGGATCTGGTGGCGGTGGTCTTTATGGAAGCGCTAGTTCAGCTGCTGCCACTTATGCAAGTGCTTCCTCTGCTGGCTCTGGTGGTTGGTGGCGTTTGTAAATCTCTCTCCCCCTCTCTCAATACGAACATTTTTTTTTTTGATGATAATTCTAAATAAAATGAGATCTCGTTCTCTTAAATAACTAAATAATTTATCGTTGGATTTACTCCGAGAGATTTGAATCCTTACACAAATATATGTACTTATATAGGACTATGTACGTAGAGCCGATACCCATCGATGCTAGTGCCCAATATATGTATTTTGCTAGCTTGTAATTTAAATTATAAAGTAGCAACAAATAAAATAAATAAAAAGAACTGCGTATTCGAGATCCCGCAGAGTAAATATATACATATTCGCATGATTAGCCTCAAAGTATCGTCTCAATTATAAATTTTGATTCACCAATCGAAAGCAAATTTCAGTTGAAAATCATCATCATAATTACATATTATTATTGTTATTTTTTCTCTTGTAAAACAACGGATTTTTTATACACTTCAAAAATACTTTTACATTGTTTTGCATTGTTTTGTTTTTTTATAATATCCCGGATTTATAATAAATTCATTTTTAATTCTAAGATATCTTAAATACTCGTAAGTACGAGTATATGTGAAGTGCAAATTTATTTAAAATAAAATTTTCATGTTTTATTGTAAGTTTTAATAGGTGTCGCGTAACATATTCGTATTTCGAAATATATATACTATATATATATATATATATATATATATGTGTGTGTGTGTGTGTGTTTAAAGGTGATAATTAGTCTTTGGGACATTGACTGCATTGATTGACAGTAGTTTCAAATTAAAAGTCAACGATTTAAAATGGGATATCTTAAAGCAAATGCTTTTGAAAGCGACAAGTTTACATTTGTCGTTAGTTGGTTGATGATTACAGATCGAAGCTAGGTATATGAACATTAATAAATGAATGTTAATGAATTTGTCAATTGAAATGTGCAAATCTTGTAAGAAAAGCTTTAATATTACAGTTTACTGTGTAGCGCCAAAAACCAAAATGAAATGAAAACCACAAAAAAAAAAAAAGAACAAATTTCAAGGATATAGTAAACCAGATTTTATAGTTTTGTTGAAACTGAAAAAGGCGGAAGTAAATGAAGTTTCATTTTATGATCTCTTTACTCGTCAGTAGATACATGTAATGGATATTGGATTTCATTGGAGTAAATAAAAACATACTAGACAAGGTTATGAATTACTAACAATTTTTATAAAACAAAATTTAAGCAAATGAAGATAAATCATAGTAATAATAATATATATAAGCATTTCCTCTATTATATATACTTACATATATAATTTTCATTTCAAATATTTTGATTTCGGAAACATTTTAACGTCTTGTAAACAGTCAACAAGTTTGTGCCCTAAGTCATTTGATTTACGAGATATTATTTTTTCTTGTGCAATTCAACATATGGCGTTTGGGGTTATGTTTCAGATTTTCATGGTTTGCTACTTGACTAAACTTGATTTTGTTTGCTAAATATACTATGTACTACTACGTATATTAAATATACAGTATACAATATTAACAAAAGCTCAACTTGTTTTTACTTACAGAAGTGAAAGGTATACAAAATGTATACACATTAAAGTATTATAAGATTTGCAATCAAATGAAGAAGACTTAAAAAAATGCATGATTCTGAACTTAATAACAATAATTTTGAAACTTTCAATTAAACTTTAAATGACTATTATAAAATATCTATGTAGGCTTACATAGTACATATTTTCATTACTGTTATAAATATTTCCTAAGAAACCAAAAATTTATATCCACTGCTATATGCTATTATAGGTTGAGTATCACATAAGTCTGATGTTTGTAACGTTCTCAAGAGAAACCGATTTAGCAATGTACATATCTCTTATAGACTGGATCTATGTTTTTAGGTATGCAATAAAAGCAATCTTGATTTTTAATTGAAGTGCGAACTCTGATTGTGACACATAATCTATGTACGATATTAACACCAATATGTCTACATCAAATTTTAACTCAATGGGTTATGCGGAAAAATGACTGATGGATATGTCGAACTAATCATTTCCATATACTCGTCTACTTTATGGGGCCTCTGATGCATATATGTACATAAGCACATATGTACATATTAGTATTGCCATTATTTGTGAAAGGCATATATAATAAATCAACTTATGGGAAGTGTGTAAACTTTGATGAGACACAAGTTAAAATCTCTTCTGGTATTTTTGTCTGTAGTTTTTTTTCTTCTGTGTAAACAGCTTGATGTGCCAGTTTTCTACTTTGTTTCCTCTTTCATTATTTTTATTATTTTTTTTTACGAGTATTACGATAATTTTCGGTAGTTTAACAAAGTTCAATGTCAAGCAAAAACGAATGAAAGCGAAAGTTGTTTGCGGTGAGTATCTTAAAGATTGAAAAAGCAGGGAGCAGCGCATCGGATTGCATCGCATCATAGTATATAATGCACATAAGGGCCTATTTTATGTCCATGATCAAATGATTTAAATATGTTACTCGTAATCATTAATTGTTCTGTAAGATGTTTTCCTTTCTTTTTTTTTTTTAATATTTGTAAACATTTTAATGAGGTTCTCATGGAAAATATATTACATTTACAAATGGCATAAATAATGCTGGTTGACTTATTATTATATTTTAGTTTTGAACAGAGTATAGAGCTTCGCTATATTGTTTAATTTGGTTAAAATTTATGAATAATGTGAAATATAATAAAAAAAAAAAAAAAATAATAATAATTTATCCGTTAATGAACTTAACATTTGCCACTTCACACAACTACTACACACCTGCAACTTTGTAGATAGTAATAATGATGCTCATGATGCTCTTGATGATGATGATGATAATTTGGTTAATAGATACATTTGAACATGGCACAAACACATGTAATTTTATTTATACTACAATATTTAGTAGGTACAAGTCACAATTGATTTGTTAATTTTGTATAAATTCATTGAAGATGCTTAAATGTCTTTACTGAGATCTAAAAAATAATGAAATGAAGATTTCAGATATAATTAGATATACCGATTAGTTAATAGGTCCGTTCCGCATTGCTTGTTAAACAACAATACAATAGTATTTACTCGTATATACATGATAGTAGAAGTTTAAGTCTTAATTTGCTTTAATTTGAAGTTGTGCCTTGAGCAAAGCTGCTCAGGTTTCATTTATTATTAAGTTTTGTTTTGTTCATGTGGAAATTGTAGATTTTTTATTTCTTTTTTTTTTTTTTTTTGTAAAGGCGACAAAGAGTCTCTTAAATTATTATATTTTAAAATATTATACTTAAGATATATTAAATTTAACCTTCATTTTATTATCGTTAAACATACTTGTTCCTTCTTACTTCTATATGAACTTATATATTTTCATAATCTTCACGAATCTACCTTATAAAAATTAACTCAAACAAGATTTGCCGGTAGAGTTGACTATTCTGGATTTGTATTAGCATTTTAGCTTTTTTGTACTAACTAGTTTCTTCTTTACATCATTTACATATTGTAAATTATACTAAATATATACTTACTTACATTCACTATTTCAAACTATTTTTGTATCTCCAAAAATTATATATATATTAAATATTTATTTACTCTATTTCTATATAATTATTTATATTTGTTGAACAAAATAAAATTTAAATAGGACAAAATAAAAAAATGGTAAATTCTTTAATCATTTCTTGGGTTTAGTATACTTTTCTTTTTTTTTCATTCTTAACAAATGCAAAAGTTCTCCATATAATAGGGAAAGTTTTGAGTATATCTTATTATTTGCCTCAAAAATAAAAGTTTTATTGAAAAAACTAACGTATATATGTAGTAGGAAATGGAGGGAAATGGAAAGGCCATAACTCATAGTAATTTATTGTATTTCCACAAAATCTTTACTGTGCATACATATATAGTATTGTAAGTTTTAACTTTATGTATTTTATAAAGTCTCTTTTGCCTATGACATGTTACAAAACTCACAAGATAATATTATGCTATACAAAAACTGAAGTGTATTATAAAAATTCATAATAAAATTTGCATAAGGTGCATTGAACCCCCTAAAATATTGTGTACAAATTAGTAGTAGGTCGTAAGCTAACATAATTTAACTAAAGGCCTAGTGTGAAGATTTGTTATAACATAGTTGTGATGTTTCTACATTTAAGCGTGAGTCGGAGGATCAATAAATGTGAAATATACACGTATTCAATCTTTGTTAAGACCTTGAAAATTTATACATTGTACCGATCGGACCAGTATTTGCTTTAGCTATCATATAAGTCTTTGAGAACTTATATGCACATTCATAATGGGATTTGTGTATATTAGAGTAAATTAAAAAATTAGGGTATGAAAGGTATGTAAGTTTCGATGAACCGGCATTTATATTCTATCTTTTTGCTATCTTTACTGTAGTCGTACATATGTGAGTTGGGATTATATTGTATAAAAAACTGGTATTTTAAATGTTCTAAATATACAATTTATTTTCATATTGTAGGCCTAGAACTAGAACTTGCCACAAACTGGATTTCAGTCGCTTATAAGGTCAGGTATTTTAAACAAAAAAAAAAAATTATGCCTATTTGCCTAAATCTATCTCTCTTTCTACAATATTTGTAGTATATCAAAGGCTTTTTACTACAGTTTGGTTTATCAGTAAATACCATAAGTAATTAAGTAAGTAATTAACCGGTTTCTTATAAATGTATGGACATATTCTGCTTATAAGTATACCCTGTAACATATATGGGACACTATGTATAGATTTATTTAAAATCCAGATGAGATGAAAATGTATTAAATATTCTCATAATCATAGAGAATTCATATTGGATTTTCAATTTTAAACTTTTTTAAAATTGGTTGAAGGTTTTGGTTTATTCTCTTCCAGTAAGGTAGTCGATATTAAGAACAGCTCACTAAGTCCATTAAAGCCATTTGTGGTGGCACAGAGAAAAAGAGAAATGAAAGAGAATGAATAAACCGCCTTCACTTCCTACGTCAAAGCCTCGTTTGTGTTAGCAGGGTGCATTATATGTCAAGGATGTTGTCATCTGTCCCATGCTCCAACTCCAAATAATGCGCCTCAATTTATTAACCTCTTATTAAATCTAAATAGTAGTGTATTCGCTGATTGTGTACACAGTATGGATCTGGATGGATTTATGTATCTTAGTCGTTTCAATTTATTTTTAAATTATGATGTTTACATTAGTTTCATTTCAAAAGTTTTGCAATAAGCATTCTTTCTCAGTTAAATACAAGGAGAGTGCGTTTCCATTAAAATGGAAGTGGTTTATTATATCTAAAATTAAAAATAATGTATGTTTTTGAAGCTACACTATGCATGATAGTAAGCTACCAAACCAATGGCATTGAAATTGGTTGAGTAGATTTATAATGAGCCGGCGCTAAACAAAGTAAACCGCAGACACAACATCTTCAATTAAACAATAGTTGAGCTCTACAGCTTTTGAGCTATTAAGTTACCTAAACAGAACTATACTGCAAGTGAACAAGAGGCGCACCCTTTATTAGGTTTGGGCTTGTGTCTGATGGCATTTAATATCTTAATTTTTGTTGTTAAATATTTTAAATATATTTAATTTTATTTGATGTTTTTAAGTAAACAAACAAACAATCATTCAAAAAAAAAAAAAAAAAAACAATGTAAGACAATCAAAATCAATAATCAACCACATGAATGACAACCAAAAAGCGGCCTAAACACTTCCCAAGATTAGTTTACTAGTTTCAAGTTCTTGTTGTTGTCTAAACCCTATTTGCATACTCATCGAAGTTGTTTGTCGGTGTGTCTCCATTACCGGCTTAAGTTCTTTTAGTTTACTAAGAGATTGAAAACACTAATCTTTAATTAGGCAAATACGTGGATGTATATTATTATAGTAGTAGACGTTGATATTGATCAGTCGATCTGTCGATACATAAGCTTTATCTCCCTTTAACACACATCATGACACAATCGTAGAGAAGGCTCCTCTCTGTCTGATTGATTCATTTATTGACCCAAGTTCTTTAGATCAAACAAGATTCAAATTTGTTGTTGTTGGGTTATTGACGATATTTGGCGACAAATTCGTATAAATGCCTCCAATCGAACCATTGATAATTTAGTTGATGTTATTGTCTTGACTTCTCGACTATTTTCTCGTGTTGTAGAATGAATGTCTTCGCCAGGGTTTTGGTTATTGTTGCCGCTTTGCTTGCCTGTGGTCAAGCGCATAGTGTGCAGAAACGCTCGTTGGGCTCCTTGCTTGGCGGCGGTGGCGGTGGTGGTGGTGGCGGAGGCATCGGCCAGTTACTCCAATCGAAATTGGGCGGTCTCGGCGGTGGTTCCGGTGGTCTTGGTGGATTACTCGGGGGCAAATTGGGCGGCTCCAGCGGCGGCGGCGGCGGCAGCCAGGGTTGGTCCAGTGGCAACCAGGGCTGGTCCAGTGGTGGTGGATACTCCGGTGGACACAGCGGTGGCTACTCTGCACCTGAGAAAGTCATTATTGTCAAAGTCATTAACGATCAGAGCGGTGGATACTCCGGTGGCTACTCTTCTGGGAACTCTGGTTGGAGCCAAGGTGGCGGCGGTGGCTGGAATCAAGGCGGCAGCTCTGGAGGCTGGAGCCAGGGTGGCGGCAGCGGTGGCTGGAGCCAAGGCGGCGGCGGTGGCTGGTAAAGTCCTTCATCTGACGGTATCAAAAACTCCATACAGTTCAAATCGTGCGCCCATCGCGTATATTAGCGTTAGAAAAAGTTTAGTTATAGGATGAGGAGTATAACTTAGTGTGAACCCAACATGTGGTTGCTATTAATAAAATAATTTTTTTTTTGTTTTTAAATTTAGAAATTATGCAAATATGTTTTTTTTTTTTTAAATAAATTTAATAATTACGCTAATTTTTTGTTATTGGATGATTATGATTTAACAATTGAGATGGAATGGAACCGGTTTGATGTGTTGCTTCCTGCTGTGTTTAGAATCAAGCAGCTTTACAATTCGGCAACATATTCATACATATGCATTTCTAATAAATCAATGTACGTATGTACATATGTTGATCTAAGAAATCCAGTAAGCACACGTGTGTAATAATATTCTCGTATATTGTCATGGGGGACCATGGGGCCATATTGATATTGATTGGTGGGCAAATGGTAAGGCTCGTGGCTAAGCAATTTATGGGCAAAACCGTAGGAAACGCATATTTAATATTTAGTATGGGCTAAGAGAATTATTTTCCAGGTAGCATTCATTCTGACAGCAAGGCTGCATTACAAGCACTCAACGCCTTCAAGATAAAATCGATGCTTGTTTGGGATTGCTTAACATTAATTAAAAGACTAGCATACAATAATAATAATTATGAAGAGGCGACAGGAGAGCTATGCCACTGTGGGGTCTTAATTTGTAACATACTTCGCTATCTGGGTAACCAATACATGGAACCATAAAGCCTCCCATAGTTCTTACATTACTTGTATACAATTTAAATTGTTTTTCTGTTTCCCTCAGTCGAATATAAAACAGGTAGAACGCTTTATGTTCTCATGAATTCGACTACGATATACCCTATACCTACTAACTAATGTTAATACAGAAATATTTAACAAAATACACAGCATATTCTACTGTATGTGTTTTGTGATGGGAGCAAGAGGTTAAGTTAAGTGCTATCGGGATCAATTAATCAATTAAGCTTAATCTACAATAAATTTAAGCTTTGCAAGCAAGATGCACATGTCATTGTTGTTATCTTTGGTGTATTGATTATCTCGATTTAGCACCTAAGTTTGGTTGTGTCTTCTTAAGAGTTTGGTTCTGGCTTCTAATGAATTTCCTGTAAATACTATTAAGTATTTTAATTCTTCTACAAGTTTTAATTAGTTCTACATTCCAACAACGATGAAAGTGATTAAACAGATTGATAGATGCTGCACCACTTCATGTTATTATGGTAATCATTTCCATTATTTACATGTGTTAGTATGTATTAAGTACTATATATGTATATTTTGTAGGACTTAGTTCACACGTTCTGTAAGTGTATCGCATAAAATTCACTGAAGTATTATGTAACACGAATGACTTTCATTCTTCAATGTATAGGCGGTTGATGGAACTACGAGTATATAGAATCAACATTAGTACATTTTGAACAACAAGTGCATTAATTACGACATGATGGAAAATAGAATGGTTTGTTAATGAAGGTTCGATTTGTCGATCACTTAAACTGAACAAATCAGTAAGTCCATTATGGTCTACATGTGCATTGATGGCTTTACTCAATCATCTTTACCAAATTACAGCAAAACAATAGATCTATTTACTTTGTCTATTGCCTTTTAGTATGATGGCGTTAAAATGTTTAGTACTTTATTTCTGTCGCAATGAATTCCATCAATCTTTGGCCCATGCAATCAATCGACTTTGAATTTGTTGTTAGCCCTCTAGTTACTCAGATGGGCAGCAAGATACAACGATAGTAGATTTCGTAGTTGATCTTTAAGCAGGTTAAGTTGCCAAACCGGCAATCAATTGCGTACCACTTCGACAACAAAAGGTCATCAAAGGTCTAAGCGGCATCGACATTGTTGATGACGCCCCCGAATTGTATTACCGTATAAAATTCTTATTTGCTCGAATGATTTTGTTGCAAATGGAATTTTACATTGCTTGATCAAGACGAAGCGTGTTGAAGCTCTCATAGCTTCACTTCACTCTTCATTTCAATTGAATTCTATTCAATTTGATTCGTTTCGATTTGATCAGAAATCACCAGATCGTTAAGTATGCTAAGTTATTTGATTGAATTTTCAAACGTTGAAACGATCTATAGATTGGTCGATCGATTGATAGATCCAACAACCATTTGAAATACTAGTATCTTGGTTTAAAACTACACTTTGTTGATTTCAATAAATATTCAAGACGATGTTATTGTTGTTATTCTATCGTTACTTCTTACCATTACCGCAAATTGTAAGCTGTAGTCGTGTAGCCATATATCTCTTCGTAACGCTTCGTCATTGATTTGTGCACAAAACCAATTTAAATGTTTATGTCCCAAACCTATTCAAAATAATGACACTAATAAAGTGACTTTTATAACTGCAAACCGTAAATACTTTTGTAGCAGTGAGTGGAAGGGAGGGCAAAGGTGCCGGTGAACAAACCGACAGTCTGAGTAGCTGACTTACAGACAGACAGATAGATTATATAAATAGAATGATAGAGTGGAAGAGGTAAGAACTAGGGAAGGTTGACAAAATGGATGAAAGAATAATGAATGGTGGTAGCGAAACCCCGAGCGCGCGTCTCAATTAGTTCGAATTGATTTTTTACACAAAAATGGCGCTCCATCAAGTCAACAACAATAAAAACAACATCAGAAAATCAGAACAACAAAGACAAGAAGCTTTTGTTATTAAGCATAGACAGACATACAATCGGGTACTATCAGGTGCGCCAATGGGCTTCCAAAGTAAAACAATTGCGGTTGGTTCTGCTACAAAAAAAAAAACCTATAAGTTCGAAAGTTCGCACAATAGGCAAACAGCCAACATATTGTACATAAGCAAGAAACAATAATCAACCAATAGAGTGACTGACTATCCAACAGTCCATGTACTGTCCGTTCGATCGTCCATACGACGCCCGCAGCCGATCCGCCTTCGGCTACAATAATAGCAATGAATATTTTAAGCGGCTTTTAGATATTTGGCAATTACATTCTGCTTTTGCTTCTTCTGTTTCTGTTTCTGTTGCTATTGGTGTTTCTATTTATGTTGCTTACTCTGGCTTCTGATTTAGCTTTGTATTTTGCTTTTGCGTTTGCTTCTCTTCTATTGATCTGCTTTAGCATTGCTGGCCGCCGCAATTAGAATCATAGATGCGCACGCGTACAGTATAAATAGTCGAGAGCACTTGGAGTTAGATATTAGTTATTGCACAGCAACATCGCGTGCAGTCGACAGCAACAGCAACAGAAATATTAATCTTAAATCAACATCAACAGGAGGAATACTCTAAGACGAAGAATATGAGGTCATTTGTTACAGTTTTCTCTTGGGTGACGCTACTTGGATATTATGCATTTGCTAGTCCCTCTGGCGGTTGGAGCCTTGGTTCTGGTGGCGGCGGTGGAGGCTGGGGTGGTGGTGCAGGGTGGAGTGGTAACACTGGTGGTGGATGGTCCTCTGGTGGTGCCAGTGCATGGCCAGGAAAGTCCTCAGGGAGTGTCTGGTCTTCTGGTATAAGTGCATGGCCAGGAAAATCTACCGGAAGTGGTTGGTCTTCTTCCGGCATTAGTGCTTGGCCAGGGAAATCCTCTGGAGGTGGTTGGTCCTCATCTTGGCCAGCTAAATCCTCCGGAAGTGGTTGGACCACTGGCGGCGGTGTCGGTGGTGGTGGTTGGTCTTCTGGCGGCGGCATTGGCGGTGGTGGTTGGTCAACTGGTGGTAGCAAAGGTTGGTCAGGGTCAGCAAATCTTGGCAGTGGTAATGGCTGGTCTTCTGGCGCAAGCGTCTGGCCAGCTAAATCGAGTGGTTGGTCTGGCTCAGTTGGTTCGGCATGGCCAAGCAGCAGCAGCATTGGTGCTGGTTGGTCAAATGGCGCTGGCGCTTCCAGTTTGGGCAGCTTGAAATCGGGTTGGAGCAACAGCGGTTGGTCTTCGGGAGGCAAACAAGGCTGGAGCAGTTGGTAAGGCAACAACAAAAGAACGAATTTGATGAAAACGTTGTCGATTTTATCTTGAAAATTAATCCATCTTGAAACTCTGTAAATATACAAATAATCCCCTCTATTTTTTATAAATAATAAATGTAAAACTGTTTGTGTGAAAATTAAGTCGATCAGTTTTTAATATGTTTCTTTGGTTTGTGAAACTTGAAGCAATCCTCTTAGATTGGATGTTTCATGTGATCTTTTAAATGAACTTTAAGTAACTTATTATCATTTGTTGGTGAACTCTATCAGTAACCATTTCACTTTATTACATCATTTTGCCGAACTGTTTTAATAATAATAATTCATAATAATCTGAAAAATTATCAATTGTTATTCATTTGATGATTAATATCGTTCATATTTCATTCGAAGTTCATCTCACATTACAATATTTTGGTAGGATATTCATTCTCGCATATATGTACGAGTATGTATTTCTTGAAATCTATGTTCTGAGTTTTATGCTTTTGAATTTATTTCATCGAATTAAACTCGACTTTATTTTCTATTTGCTTTTATAACATTTATATTCCTATGAAATTCAAATAAAATAGAATATTTACTATTCTTTTTCAATTATCCAATATTTATTACAATTTATCTGTGATCATGTCAAAGGAAACAAGCAAAGAATTAAGCCACTCTTCCGTTGTTTTTGGTTATCTCTTTAAGGTTCGAAGAAATAAATAATCCTCGCTTAGAGTACAACGAAAGAAACTAAGTACTTACATGTTTTAAAATTCCATTGCGAAGTCTTCGGTGGCACAAAGCCGTGAAAATAAATGAGGTCTGCAGTCGACACTGTACGATATGTGTGATATTATTTAAGTAAACAAAAGAAAGAAGAATTTGAAGAAGTCATCACTTTTAAAGCTTGTTAAATCAACGCTTCGAGGTCCTCATCACGAGGTTTGATTTTAGCCTTTTGCTTTTCTTCTTTTTGGATGAGCTTAACCTTATTCTCTCTCAAAGCAACACCAATATTTTCCGTATTTTTCGGTAGCATATATAATCTGTACATGTGATCTGTGATCAATCTGAGATATAAGAATTTTACTCAATAATGTTTCTGTTTCTAGATAAAAATCATTGCAAATTTTTCTGTGAATGCAGTTAAACATTTTATTTATAAAAAAATGAACACAAAAAGGATCGCGATTCGGTTAAAATTTTAGTTATTTAATGTATTTGAGTATTTTATCCAAAGGCAGTTCTTGGGTCAGGCGCATGTTTACCAAGAGTTTTGCTTGCCACCAGCCCAGCCTCCTCCACCTCCACGGCTTATTGGTGAAGTTCCTTGCCAAGAAATTGAAGAGCCAATATTGCCAGCAAGTGATTTGCTTCCTTGCCAACCGCCACCAGAGCTACCTTGTTGCCAGCCGCGATCGACACCGCCACCACCACCATGACCTCCACTACCACCTTGCTGCCAACCACTGCCGCCACCGCCTTTTTGCCAGCCTGATGATCCACCACCTTGTTGCCATCCACGGCCACCACCGCCATGTCCTCCAATACTGCCTTGCTGCCAACCACCACCACCACCATGTCCTCCACTACTGCCCTGCTGCCAACCGCCACCACCTCCAACGCCTCCACCTCGCTGCCAGCCACCACCAGAGCCACTGCCTAGCAATCCTGCCGAAGCGATGCCGGCAAACAAAACACACACGACCACAACAATGCAGGAGCGCATTTTCTTATTGATGTTTCCGCAAAAAAAAAAAAACAAATTTTATCTTGTATCAAGAAATCTAAAACCGAGAACTATACCGAAATACAACACAGTTGAATGGTTCAGCTCCAATGACTGATGCTGGACAGGCAGCGATTGTGCTTTTATACAAGCAAACTACATCAAATGGAACAAAACATAGAACACATTGAAGTTGAAGCTATTGAAACTGTTGAGACTGTTGAAGTTGAAGCCATGAAACGTATGCTATAGAATCTGTATCTGTATCTGGAAAGCTGAATCATTCCCTTTGCCAATGAGCCATATGAGCACTCAGGCACACAAAGTTGCCTGATTGGAAGTGACGATGGTGACGATGGAGACGTTCGACGTTAGACGTACGATTTGCGATTGTTGTTCATTGTTCAATCATTTGGTAATTAAACAAAAACAGAAAAATGCCTCTCCATCCGTGCAGAGCAATACAGTCACTCGTCGTTAATTCTTCCATCACTTATCTATCTGTTTGTTTGTTTGTCTGTCTCTCTGTCTGTTTGTACATTGCCTAGCTCATCATCGCAGTCACTAACAGTCATTAACACCAAAGCATGAAAGTCGCAAATCGCAAAAATCACAACAATTAATTATAATTATGACTTAAAGTGGGAGTTGCGGCAGCGCATCTTTAACTAACATAAATGTACACGGTAAATTGCGAAAGAACTTGGGGGTCTGAGGTCTTTTGCGGAAGGCTGAGAAATATTGTATCACAATTCATGAAATATGTATGTAAAAATCTTGTGCGTGCCATTTGTAAATTGATTTAGATTCTTTAGTAAAATACTTGTGTATTGTGCATGCGTGATCTTACGTCGCATTGTCACATCTGCCTTGGAGCTCTTCGTCGTCAACATCATCAGATACTGATCAACATCACCAACATTATTTAAGATTCGCTGAATC
Source organism: Amiota mariae (assembly GCA_035041805.1). NCBI lineage: Eukaryota > Metazoa > Arthropoda > Insecta > Diptera > Drosophilidae > Amiota > Amiota mariae. Next base: position 477,085 of record JAWNKV010000665.1, read on the forward strand.
ATTTTGGATTCATTAATTATGCTGAACTTAAATGCTTAAAACAAAAGCGCAAAAAATATTATAAGATATAAGAAACACTTTGTTTTTTTTTTGTTTTTTTAATTCGAATTCGTAACTATTTTTTGATGGTGAAGGCTCCTTTAAGCCACTGAATCATTTTCATCGTAAGCGCATCAGCAACCAACAATTAACAAACCAAGCCAAGTCTGCGATGCAGTTCAATGTCATATACATACAATCAAATACGGCGGTACTTATTGCATACGAGTCGAGTATCATTACTATATATTTTACTTAGAATATTATAGAATAGAATAGAGCAGACTATATACGTATTTATAGTATAAGAAAGAATATATATTTTAAGAGAAACAGAAAAGAATATTTGTATAAACTAATATGATTATTGTTTGTAATGATGATGATGATGATGATGGTGGTGATGGTGGTGATGATTAACGCCATTTGCCATTCGCCAAGGCATTTAATATGGCCACTGCCATTGCCACTGTGTTTTGAGTTATGTGAACACTTAAGACAAGAGACTACGAGCTAAGTTTAGTTTGCAAGTAAAATAATTTAATGCAATGCACACTCAATTACTATAATGCAAAATCTCCACTTCCCTCAAACCATCAAAAGGAAAGGGTATCAGTATGAGTATGGATGTTTGGGTTTAGTGTTATATCGTTTTTATTTCACAATTTAGTTTCATAAATATTCTACATTTTGTACAAAATAATGTATATGTATAATTGGATAGAGGATACAATTTAATACTCTTCACTTTACTTTAGTTTACTTTACTTTACTTTACTTTACTTTACAGTATATAAGAACAATCATAGTTAGTTTACATAAGAATTCTATCATATGTAAGAAACAAATTTAATGCTTGATCACAGGATTAGTATCTTATTACATATTACTGGTTAATCCAAATTACAAGCAAATACTCCAATCTTCTTATAAAATTTGAAGATCCTTAAAGTAAAGATACAAGTATCAATTATACAATACTAATAAGAACTTAGATACATATATTGTTATTAATTCTTTAAAGTACTTCAAATTAAATGGGACGAGTCAACAGTTTCCAGTTATTATACATCTGGAACTTACATATTGTACCATAGCAATCATATTATTCTTATAAAATATACAGAAGGTTGTGATGCCATAAATGTTTCCTCTTGTTCTAATAGATGATCAAATTCGCAACTACTTACTTTGTCTTTGTTATACAATATATGACTGAAACTACTATCCATCAAATTCTCTTCAAACTTGTGATAAATTATATGTCATTAACTTAATGAATGACAGACATCCAAAACAAAGAATAACTCATCAAAACTTATAAATATTTCACACTTTATTTCTATGTATAATTAATATTTCAAATCATTGTAAAGTTTCGATTGAATATGTTAAGAAATGTAAAATTTATTTACACAAAAACTTATATGTGATAATCGTATATTGTATTATGATAGATCTGATACTTAGTTCGTCTTGTAGATACATGATTTTAATTGTACGACTATTACTGACTACCTTTTCTAGTAATCGGCTATATAAATTTCGTGAACTAAATCAAACTGGTGTCTTTCTATGTATGTTAAAGAAAATATCTTCTCTTGACTCATCATTAATAATGTAATAAACATCATAAAAATCTAATCTACAACATAGTATGGTTATATAGTAGCAATATGATTTATTTATCAACGTTTAATATGTAAGTCTTAATGTTTACCTCATATTCATCTGTGAAAGTTTTGGATCTTTGACTAAAACGTTTGTTGAAATTTTTCTTACAAATTTCTTCTATCCCACTATTATGTATAGTATTTATGTAAATTGCATCAAAACTTATACTGATTATTTTATGCATATGTATTGTTATATGTAATAATCTATGATATATGCGATTTGTCATAGATTCCATGTGTTACAAACATAATGACAAAGTCTAGAATACTTATCAATTAAATGATGCACTTATGATGTATGAAGAATAAAATAATTATAGTTTCTTGACGGAGAATTTTAATTGTTTTTCCAATATTTCATTTTAGTTTATGTGAATTTGCATCCATTCAACACAAAAACAACTAAAATATTTATAATCATTTAATGTTTATGAGAAAATAATTTGTTTCAAGAACAAAACAAACAACAAAATAAACAAGTTAGTAGTACGCTATAGTCGGATGAATCGATCCAACTATTGAATCAACAAAATTTTGTTACTACTGGCTGAGGTAGCAACAACTAACAACAGTATAGAAAGTATAACAACACATAACGTGTGGCTTCTATTGGGATGAAGTAAATGGAAACCAATTAAGTCCATATACCGAATTTCAGTTTAGTGGAATAATTTCGAATTCGATCTTATCAAGAATATATAACAAATTCTTACTTGGTAATATACCTATGAATGTATTGACTATAATTGGCCCAACCTAATTTACCTTTTGAGCTGAAGACTCGGTATTAAATAATAATTGCTTTTGAAAGGCATAGAAAAAAATCTTGAAATACAATATTAGAATTTTATTGCACATTGTTGTTAATAATCTTACTTTCATAAATTAATTTGTCCATTTTATAAAGATTTTTTTATAAATCTTATATAATTCTCAATAAATGGTCATATTTTAGTATCCATTCAATTTATATAGTGAATCTACAAAAATTCGATTGAAAATTAATTAAACCATTAAATCATTTGGTTAAAAGATTATGATACTTGCATATATAATTATTACAAGTATGTACTTAGTAAAAAGATAAGGGTAATTGGTCATTAGCTTTTATATATACATATACTCGTATATATGCAGATAAGAACGAATGAGATACAATACCATGAATTTAAGAATTAAGAACTGATTATGAGAAATTTGATAATAGGATGGGACTTCAACTTACTATTTGAATGATATATTTTTTGTTGGCTCTTTCTGGAATAGCAATCAGTTCCTATTTTTATACTCTTCACGCAGTGAAAAAGTATTGTAAATTTATCATGATGTTTGTAACACACAGAAGGAGACATCGGAGGCCCCATAAAGTATGTAAATTATTGATCAGCGCAACGACACGAATTTATCTAGCCATTTCCGTCTTTCCGTTATAAGATTCTGACCCATATCCAACAACCATGAAAATTTCAAGACCCTCGAACCACTAGGAGGGCTACTCCCCATACAAACCTGGATCCAAATTCATGTTTTTATTAGAATTTGTCTTATTGCTTTCATCGTATAAGTTCCATGGAATGTCAATATTATTTTCTGGAATAAGTTAAATTGGGTACACAATTGCAGATGAATGAAATGTTACATAATCATCGTGGGAAACACTGGAATTAATATTCCACAATTCTGAATTTTTTCCGAAATATTTGACTCAATATCTTAATACTGGATGACATCAAGAGTATCGTGGACCCTATAAAGCAGATTTGAAGTATGATATGTATACATACGTATAGCTACGACTTTGTTTATAAACATATTTTTTGTGATAATATTCTTAAGATATTAACTTCTCATGACAAACACATAATATACCTGAATCCAAGTTCCCCGATTATTAGAAAAGGTAGTTCCCATTCAAAATTCAATTCAAAAACATTATTGTTTCTCCAATATATTCAAAATTTTGTAACGATTTGACTATGATATAATCATATAAACCTTTGAGTTATTATGAGTTTTTGAGACTGGAAAAACATAGGTGTTAGTCTATAGAGAATCAATCAGACAAACAACCAAAACCGAAGTAATAAAATATTCTGGTTGTATGGAAATTTAGTTGTTTAGTTGTTTCAATAATTTAATTGCCTTGTTGAGAATGAATTATTACAAAAAATAATAAAAACAAAACATGGTTAGAACGGTCATCGATCATTAAATTATTATATAAACAAAAAACAAATGAAAAAATTAAAAAAAAAAAAAATAATAATAATAATAAAAGAATTACTTCACTCACTAACGATTAAAATTCACAAGAAATTGTTTTGTACAATATTTAATATTACTGAAAAATAGTGTATTGTTGATTAAATTGTATTTTATACATGTTTATGATATATTATATGAAAGAGGGGGAACTATGATTATGTATTGTTATAGTATGATCCAAGTATATACATAGTACAAGAACAAAATAGCGATAGTAAAAGAGAACAAAAAAAAAAAAAAAAAAACATTTGAAGGAAACCACAGAAATTTCTTGAAGTGAAATCCAGTCCAGTTCGCTTTAATTATTGTCTCCATGTTTACCACCAACCACTGTTGCCACCACTAGACCAACCATTATTCCAGCCATTGTTACCGCTCCAGGAACTACCGCCATTCCAGCCACTGCCCCCACCACCAGAATGCCAACCACTGTTGCCTCCTCCAATTTTGATGATTTTTATTACTCTTGGTTGCGACCAACCAGAATTGCTACTCCAACCACCTCCATTACCACCCCATCCAGATCCACCCCAGCCACCACTAGACCATCCAGAAGAGCCACCGCCACCCCATCCAGAGCTGCCCCAGCCGGAAGTGCGTATAAGGCCAGCAGAGGCGGCAGCCACTAAAGCACAAAATACTACAAAAAACACTTTCATTTTTGATTATCCTTTTGAATCCTTTGCTGTGGTCCTTCTTGTTTTAATTGTGTAAGGTACTTGAACGAATGCTTGTTTTGGAATGATAACTACTGAAAAATAATCGGCGGTATTTATTCAAAATTGTGTATAGGCAGATGAGTTGTGCCGGACATTGAGAAGTCAGATCAGAAAAATCATAAAAAACACAACAAAAATATGAATATAAGTACTGACAACAACGACAACTGAAACAACAACTATAACGTGATAAACGGGCTATCAAGTGGACTTGATGAACTGTTGGATGATACTATGCCGATCAACTACTAAGTATGTACACAGATACATTGTTGAGTACACGTTCACACTGAACAGATCAGATCACAGAACGGAGCAGAGTAGACCGAAGTTGAGCTAAATGAAATGATTGCATTTTATTAAGACTCTGTAGTTATTCTTGACCATGGTCAACAACTTTACATTTGTTTTAATCGTTTTCTTTTTTCGTTTATTTTTCTTGTTATTTCATCTTTTCATCTTTAAATTATTACCACACGTACATACACTAGTAAGTACAACCACTGGCGGACTCAGGGCCTTTGGTCGTAGGGGGCCTCCAAATCTCAAGAAGAAAAACTCATAATCTGAACTTAAAATAAAAAATAAAAAAAAAAAATAAGACAGAATATTTTCTTCGGTTTTCCAATGTTATAAATCTTTCAAATCATCATGTTCATCCTGAATTATTTATCTACAATGAATTTTTGATTTTGTCTCCCCATGCTTCTTATCACCTCCAGTCCGCTATTGAGTACAACAAATTAATAATAACGCATCTGCTAAATAACAACAGCAATAACAAGTACAAAAGAAAACGAGAACAACAACAGACTGCTTGCCACATATATTTAAGACAACTCGTAGTCGCGTAGTCGTCGTCGTCGTCGTCTTAAGACTGGAATTAATAGGTGTTTGAATGTGGTGTCGAGATGATTTGCCGACGACCAAGTCAACAAGTGAATGACGCCCAGCATGAGCTTTGATCTACAACACCAACACCACCACCACCAACAACAATAATACTGAAATTTACAACAAAAGTAGTAAGTAGTGCCAAAAAAGTTAAAATGTTGCAATTAAATCTGTTGCTGTTGCTTCTGCTTCTGCTGCTGTCTCAACTTGGTTGGTTGGCTTAACTCACAAGCTGAATTTAACTCATGTTAGCCTCATTGACTTGACATGGTTTGAAGTTACCACTTGATATATCACTTCCCGCTTTTGTACTCGAACACACGTATTCATAGCTGGGCACATAGAACTACTATATACTCGAATATTCATTTGTATACAAAGAATTATTACTACGTGTATGCGTAGGCAGGCAGGCATGTGATCAGTAATCAGTGATGTATGTAAACCACAACTGTAACAATACTCGAACAATAAAAAACAATAACCAAAACCAAAATTCAAGATTAAAAGACAAAAATACTATTCACATCGGTGAAGAAAGCCCAGACAACAATGCAAAATAATTACAACAAAATATTTACGTATATTAAAAATAATGTTATTATGAGGCATTAATAGGCATTAATAGTGATTTCCTATGGGCTACATGCGTAAATATTGTATAAATAGAGGAAGCCTGAGCACAAACCAAATTCCATTAAAGAAATTTTAAAATGTAATTCCTAAAAAGAAACTGGGATTAATAAAGGTTCGCCAACGTGCTGTGGTCTTGTCTAATGCAAATGGGTAATGGGTGAGTCACCAGTGAATGTAAAGTTTCATCTTCAGTGTATGTATGCTGATTCAAAAATTTATTAGCAACCTAGTTAGCCCTGCAAACTTAGTTTTGCATTCAAAAAGCTTTTGTGGATTTGTTAGTAACGTTGTCTCGCCCGAATATAAAACAATATAAGATTTAAAGAATTATAAAAGATTTTATGTGCAGTGGTTTTAGAAGCGATAAAATGTAGTGAAGTAGCGCGCATGTAATTTTAGCATGGTTTATTAGCAAATTAAAAAAAAAAAAAACTCATTTTAAATTTTATATATTATAAATTAAATAATATTTTGTGGGTCAATTTTGATCCAAATATAGCTTCTTGTGTTTCAATAATTAGATTTTGAATAGAATGAGTGGCTTTTAATTGATGCTTGCACAAATCAAAAACAAACAGGCAAAGTCTACGATTTTATTGTATGTAACCAACCTCGGTCAATCTACATACGAGCTTAGTATACCACTATAAATATGTAGATACATGTATTTAAAACTTTGAAAGAATAACTAGTAAACCAAATTGTATATAAAAAACAATAATAATAATAAATGCAAGCATGTTTAACAGCATAACATATGTATGTCGTAAAATGCCATCAAATAAATAGCAGAATATGTAGTAAATAATTATAGAATTTATACGTATATAGTGTATATATATTTATATATTTTTTTTTTTTGTTTTATTTATTTTTGATAATTTTTATAATTTTTTTTTTTTTTGTCACAATTTTGGTTTTTTTATATATATAATTTTTTATATAGATATATATTATATATATTATTTGTTATATGTATGTATATGGTTATATTTCTCTTTCTCTCTTGTATGCATTTTAGTACAGAAAAATAAACTTCTTGTTCTTGTTGTCATTATTATTAATTTCATTTGTGTCCTTGTTTTATTTTTTAGTTGCAAATTGTTTTCATCCTCTGGATTTTTAAATTATTTGTTTTTGTTTTTGTTTTTTTGATTATTAATTTATACAATAATAATTGTTGTTGTTTAAAATACTATATATATAATATATTTTTCCTGTGGGTTTTCTTTTTGTATATTATTTTATTTTTAGTTGATTTCTTTTATAAATAACAAATTCTTTAACTATCTCATATCATTGCAATTATATTAATAAATATTTTAATATCCTTCAGACCTCAGGCTTTTAGGTTATAGCGAAAAGTATCGAATCAATAGAATAGAGATTGTGTAAAATTAGGACCACTTAAAAGAAAGTAATATTGGAAGTTCGCATGAAAGCTTTCATGAACCCTTGAATTGAGAACTTAGAATATGAATACAGAATAGTATGTTCGAAGGTTTCGGCATCAGAATATGTCGAATTGTATTGTTGATCATTACATTTTGTTACAACCGAAAGGTCTAACCAATAAATTATAAGCTCAAGTGCTACAAGAATATATCTGAAAGTATTGATCGAGTTCTATCTAGGCTACAGGATACAGTAGATTTTTATTTGTTAGCCAGTTCCTTTAAGATTCTGTATGTCAATGGATTTATTTGCTAAAGCAATGTACCAGAGTTATCATCTTAATTAGATACCTATGATTATTTATTATCTATATTAGGACTTTCACTTACTTTCAAGTAGTCAAACTATTTTTGTATGAAGGATACTATATAATCTTTGGTGAATCCAAAGTTAATTTCTCTTAATCGTTTCCATTACTTCAATACATTTCGTATAATTAACAGTTCTTAATCGTTTATCCCATTTTGATCATATTCCTCCCTAGTGGTTCCAATAATTCACTTCAAAAATATATAGTACTTATAATTATGTATTTATTGTAGTTTCATTTCCATTCTTTGCTCTTTACATTAGTATTTCCCTTCTCTCTATTTTCATTCATTCCTTTTATCATTCATCATTCATTCACATCTATCAATTTATTATTTATCATGATCATCGATTTCTTATACATCTTTTTAATTTTTTAATTTTTCATAATGTCATCTTTTTTCTTTTATATTTACATATATTTTAATATTTATTATAATATTTTATTTCATTAATAAATAAAAATAAAATTTGTTGTGAATGCTCAAAGTTTTGGGTCTCCTATTCCCAATTGAGAATTTTCACAATGAATAATATAAATAATTGTAAAACATCTGCACATTTAAATACCACTATCAGGTTGTACATTTTTGCATCAGAATATCTGAAGATTTGATTTTGTGTTTTGTGGGACCCTTCCATGTTACCCCTAGGAAAACGCGTTCATGTATGATAGAATGATAGAAACAACAAAATTTGCAATCAAGACAAACATATCTCAATATATTTATAAATAAAACTTTATATTTTTTTTAGAATCTGTTATACTTATTATATACGCTAAGACCACTTCTGTTTTTAAATGTAATGTTACAATGGGCTTAATCGACACCGTAGTGGTGAGGTGACTAGCTCCCGCCCTTCGGCTAATCAAATCTGTAGTGTTGAACCCTCAGAATATTCAGAACATATGAAATTAAAATCACAAAGTTGCACAAGCAATTATTAAGAACAGTAAAAGGAAAATCCTAAACATCACTTCGGAGGAAAATATTCAAGTGCTAGAATCTGCAATGCTTGCAATTATAACAAAATAAAAATACTGTTATTAGTCCAGTCAATCAAAACTTTTCTCCTACATGACAAAGATCTGTTTACTCCCACCACAATACAAGCCTCATTGATTCTAATTATGGATATTGAAAGCATTTAAAATAAATATATAAATCCTTTAAACGATGTCTTTTTGAATACATTACTGAGTTAAAGGTGGACTTATACAATATATAATATATATATATATATATATATATATAAATATATATTGAACAATTATTTAATAGTACTTAAAATGTTTTAATTAATTAGTTATGTGCAACAATATATAATATACGAGTATATAAAAAAGCAAATTATAAACGCATCTACACACATATTATACGTACATATGTATATTTAATAGTTATTTATATAAATATTATTTTTTGCTTAAAATGACTGAATTTATAAGAGGTTTTTGTATGGAATCTTCCTATTTTTTATGATATTATACGCATTGTATTAGAAAAACAAATTTATACAATATGGGAAAATCGCCAAAAAGAATTTAAAATGAAAAACAAAAAACAAAAAGATGTAAAAATTACATCTTCAATATTAAAATGTTTAAAATCTCAACTGACGGACATCAAGTTTCACTACAAAGCCATATTTAATAAAAACGGAATGGCTATACTTTCTAATCGAATCACCTACAAATTCATTATTTTAAATGATTTTTTAATTGAACTAAATTTGGTGTTATCTATGACGGTAGAGTATGCATTTTGTTTAAAGTATTAACCGGATCAGAAATCGATAAACCATGATAATGTTGCAACAATTACTGGAAGACAACCAATCTCTATTAAACAATAGTCTTATAACTATATATCGCGGATCTTAGGATCTCAGATTGGGAACTAGAGTGTGATATAAAACAGTCCCTATATAGTTGAGTAGCTTCTCGAAAGTATTTAAAATGAGAACTAAATGCGAATAGTCTTCAGTTCAGTCAAGATTATACGAGTCGGTAAAGAATTTCCATATGGCTTAGGTCATTAAATAAAAAATAGTAAATAGAGTGGGAAGCTTCCGTATAATCAAAGTTATTAGCAATTGTATTTTTTTATATATATTTTTTTGTTTTGTTTGTTTTAGTTCTTACTACTTTTTTAGTGTAATGTAATTATAATTAAGTAGGTAATTAATTTTGTTTCAATGACAATTTAATTAATAAATGAAACATAAAATTATTTGTTTGTTGTTAATATAATTGAATCTTTTAATTGTTTTCTCTGTTTTCACTTTAAATATTTTTAATGTTTAAGAATATTTAAAAAAAAAAAATGATTATGTAATAAAAAAAAGAATGTATTACAGTTTCTTTATTCAAACTTATCGTCGGATCGAGTGTCACGAAATGTAATTTTATTTCAATATACATATTAAAGCAATTAACATTTATGTTCGAGTATAAAATATAAAATTTATAATAATAATAATAAAATAAACAAAAAACAAAACTAATGATTTTGTTGTTGTTGTTGCCGTTGTTATATATTTATATGTATATAGTAAACATATACATAAGAATTATATTATACAATATGCGTAAAATCTAAAAAGCTTTAAGCCTAATAAGCACATGCAACTTAAGTTGGGTCAATTTGATTTGATTATTATGTATAGGACAAGAATCCTTTGTGATTTTTCTTAATGTTTAATAATTTATTTTATTTTGTTGTTGTTGATTTTGTTTTAACAATTTCCTTCTCAAATGAGTATTTAATTAAATTTATAATTTATAATATAATTAAGTAATAGATATAATATAATTTAATTTAATTATTTTATATATAATTAATAACCTGCACAATTTGAATACTTGATCGAATGATCGAGTGCCATCATTATTATATATATATATATATATATTTTTTTATTAATTAGCAGAACTTGAGATTTTCTCTGTTACAGAAAACAGAAAGAGAGCTTCTTCATACATATGTAGAAAGACAATCATCATCGTCTTTATTATCCTTTAAGGACCAAATTTAAGTTATGAAATATCTTTAATTTGAAATTTATTCGAAAGCTTCACAAATAAACAAAACTTTTATCAAAAAACAACATTAAAACGAGATACATTTTTTCTTACATGCAAATTCTTTATATATTAAATATGTAGAGTTATGTATTTATAAGTAGTATACATATGTATGCACTTTTATATATAGTATATATTCTAATATACTAAACCAAAAAAAAAAAAAAAAAAAATCAATTTATGCTTAGATACTAAATATATTTATGTGTATGTATTGTTTTGTTTAGTGTGTGGTTGTCTTCTTTGTATATAAAATAAATATGTTTCTCAAATATATATATATATATCTATTTTTCTGTCTGTTGATCTGTAGGTCTGTCTGCCTGTATCTTTTACATATAATACACACACACCACACAACATTGATTTGTATGTTAATGACAATTGAAGAATTTCTTAAAATTAATCTTTGTGACTCCTTCATTCACCATAAAAGGTTTGTAATTCTTTCTTTTTCTGGAACATAATTCATTAATCACCAATCACCCTTACCCCCATCAACGTATGGGGCTCCAGGTATAACTGCTGCCTCCACCAACTAATGTTTTATCCAACTCTCTCATGGATCACTGTCCCTGCTGCTGCTGTTGCTGTTGTTGTTGTTGCTGCTGCTGTTGGATTTGCTGTTGATGTGGAGGTCCAAATTTACTTGTTATCTTATGCGATGCACTAACAATGGCCATCTCATGTTTTGAATCTAGATCACAATCATAAAGTCCACTTAATGAATCTAAACTTAAAAGTCTAGAACTGGCACGACTCGATACTGATGTATCATCAACATCTGGAGCATTATACAATGAATTCACATCGGATAAAGCACCCTCAGCATCGGTGAGACCAGCTTCATTCAATAGCGATATGTTCTCAAGGCCCGGTTCATCAGTAATGTAACCAGTTGATTCTGCTCCGCCTAAAAATTATCAAAAAAAAAAAAAAAATCCATTGTTAACATGTGTTAATGTGGTGAATGAGTCTGGATTACCAACCTGTTGCCTCTTCGCGGCAATCATCATCAGACCATTCCGATTGACTCTCCATTGGATTTGAATCCATTGATTGATGATTATGATGCGCTGCACCATATTTGAGCTCGTCATTTATCACATTCATTTCTAGACGTGTTCCACCACCACCACCACCACTACTATTACCTTCAATGCCGCAATTATTTTTATCTTCATCATAATCATCGATATCATCATCATCATCATCTTCTGTTGCCGCTGCAGCCGCCAATGCTGCCTCATCATCACCATCATCTTGTTCATTATTTTCACTATTGACATCACTATCTGGATTATTTTGATGATGGTGTTTTAGTTGTTCTCCTGTTGCTGATGTGTTAAGGACTCTTTTCTTGCGTACATCACGTCCAACTTCATCATCTTCGAATTCTTCATCAGCTAAATTGTCTTCGGTATCGTCACGTTCACCATCATCTATAGCCGTATGATTATAACGCTGCGCACGCTGATGCTGTTGATGGTGATGATGATGGTGGTGGTGATGATGATGATGATGATTGCGCGTATAACGTTGTGGTAATGCGACTTGTGTCTTCTGTTCCCCATTTTCGTCTAAATGATCAAGACTCTCACGACTTTGCTCGAGATCTTTCGAACGCGGCCGTTGGCGATGCCGGTGATTGTACTCTTTAACCAAGGGTGTCGCCGTCGCCACCAATGATAATGGTGTATTTGTAGTTGTCTTATTCGATAAATCCAACATGGCGATATTCATTTGATTGCGATTTTCATGAAGTATTTCACATGATTCTGTATCCGATGTTTGCCTTGAATGAAGTTGGAATAGACTATTTAAACTCATTTTCATTGTAGTGTCATTAAACTCAACTTACATTTGACTCGATTCCGATGGATTCTTGTTGCGCGTAATCTCCTTAATAGCTTCCAGTCCAACAGGATGTTTGGCAATCATAAAACTTGTACTAACAGGAATTTTTGAACTCGATGTCGGTGGGAGCGGTGGACGCCCTACTGGTCCTCCCCCACTTACTGGTGAATTCAATTCATCCAACAATGACCCAGTTGATGTCTTATTATTGTGATTATTATTGCCACTCATTGAATTGCTGCCACTTAGATTTCCATTGCTGCCGCCAACTACCATGACACCACCACCAACACCACTTGCAACACCATTTGTTGAACTTAGTTTGCTGTTACTTGCTGAGTAGCTCATGTCGATATTATGTCGACTACTACTGTTGCTTGTCATGTTGCCTGTATCAAGTATATTGGAACCGGCAGATGTTAAATTGCCACCAGTTGTGGTCGATGTAGATGTGGCACCTCCACCACCTCCACAACCACTATTGCCACCAACGCCAGAACCTGCAGCTGAAGCTAAGCCACGGGCACGTGATGATTCGTTCAAAAGTCTTTGCAATTCCCTCTCGAATGGCGACTTGGCTGTTGATGAATTGGCCGATGCTGCCGCCGTTGACATTAGTATGTTGTTCTGTGGCTTAATGCGATCTTCATACTCGAAACTGTTACACGAATCTCCCTTGTTTTGTGTTGTTGTTGTATGTTGACCCTGACTTTCTGTTGTCGAACTAACTTCAAAATCTTTAAGATTTGACATGTCAATGACCGGTGATGTGGGATCCACTTGAATGTCGCAGGGATAAAGCCATTGCAAAGGATTAACACTTCCACTCCCACCACCACTAATGCCAAGACCAATGCTACTTAGCCCTATGCTACCATTACGGTGCAAATGATTATTGGCTGCAGTCATGCGTGGCGAATCTTCATCGCCTTCACCTTCCGTTGTCTTTGAGTAACTTTCATCGGATGAGCTCATCGATGGCGAATGTGGTCGTGAGCTAAGGTCATCTGTAGATGACATTTCGCGATTCTCATCGATATCTAGTGGTAATTTGGGTAGTGGCTTCATGTAAGTGCGCACAAGTGGCGCATTCTGTTTAAGACCTAATGATGTCGCTGATGTTGTAGCGGCGGCGGATGGTTTTGGTGGTAACACTGGTAGAGGCGGTTGTTGGGAATACATGGCGTATTGTTGTTGCTGTGGTTGGTAATGGTATTGCTGCTGTTGTTGTTGTTGCTGTTGCATTGACATTATAGAGCTAGGACAGGTATAACGTGGCGGCTCATATTTGGGTGTATGCTGCATGGGTAAGATCTATCGATCGGAGCGGATCGGATCGGATGTGATTCAAAACACACATATACATATATACAGATATACATACATACATACATACACATAAAGTTGGAGACACATTTAGAGAGAGAGAAAGAGACATACGTATTTATAAATATATAGAAAGAAGGATTGAATTAAGGATTCAGAGAATCATGATGATCAACGATGGCAGCGCATGCAAAGAATATACAATATATAAAAAGAGACAATTAGTTATCAAATCAAATAAGATACTAGATACAAATACATTTCATAATTTAGGATATGGGATATTATGGGAACAAACATACGAGTATTGGATTTTATATTTCGGACTAGGGTTGCCTAGTATTGCCAAATCAAGTCTGACTGCAGATGCATTGTGAAGTTTGACATTTATTATTTCATAAAAACACTGAAAATGTTTTGACATACGGGCGCAATTTGTTTTATATGCAGTTGACATGACTTATTATCGTTAGATTGAGGCATCTCTGGGTATTCGTTTCACAAATGTGTATTCAATATTTCATGTACATTTGGCCAAACGGGTTCGTTTCGGAAACAGTACAATTTGACTATCGCCCAAAAGGAAAGCTTGAGTCTTGTTGATGCAAATAAATGTGGAGGAAATACAGTCGCGGTGCTTATAGCAATCAATCAACATTGAATGGGATACATGTTTGTGTTCAATGAATTGACGAAAACAAAACAGTCTTCATTTCGTCAATGCGAGCTCTCCATTGTCGGCTCACACAAGAGACTTTTTGAGCATCCAAAGAAGAAACGGTTGATGCGTTGAAGATACAAAGTATGTCATTCGGAGTTATAAAATTGTTTCGACAGATGGTTAAGTGAATGCAAAATATCAAAACATGATCTTTATGGAAAATATTTAAAAAAAAAAAATAATAAAATTGACTCCGATATTAAATGTTCGTTTGTGTTTTCTATTTTCGAAATTCGAAATATAAAAGGCAACTCGTTATGATTAGAATCAATAAAAATGATGATGATGTTTGTCGTTATTATCAATTGATGGAGCCCACAAAGAAGGAACCAAAACCATAACAAAGAAATAGATGAATTAAAAGACAAAATGTGATGCTGCTTGCTTAGATGATAATGATGATTTAGTGAGGAGGATGAGGATTTTATGTTCATAGGAGTATTTCTTTCACCCACAAATCGATTAAATCGATATCGTCATCATCACTCACCTTGGTGATCGGAGCTGCATGCAATAACGGTTCACTTTCGCGGCAATTGCCATAATTAAGATTACAATTACTGTTCGTGCTGTACGACGATGAGTAATGCAGGTTATTATGATGATGATGCTGAGGGTCTGGCGTGAGGTGAGGATGCAACGGCGCCGGTGTGGCCATTGAAGCAGGTGGATGATGTTGGTAGTTACGTGTATTGCCATGCGGTTCACGTCTACCAACAGCAGAAGCAGCTGCATTGACACCATTACCGGCACCAACACCGCCCACACCACCGCCGCCACCATAGTAGTTACTGTAACCATCAAGTTGGGTGTGTGCATAGGGATCATGATGTTGTTGTTGATGGTGGTGATGATTTAGATGATGTTGTTGGTATTGATGATGTTGATGATGATGATTGTTATAGTCGTGCCGTTTACCACTGGGATTCTCAATAATATTAAACTGCTCACGCAGTATTACCATAGGAATGGGTGGTTGTGCTTGTGTCGCTTGTTGTTGCGGTTGCTGTTGCATCAGCTGATGTTGCTGTTGCGGTGGTGTTTGTAAGGCTGGTGAGGAGGCAGATGTCAATGCCGTTGCTCCAGCAGTGATACCCAAACCCAATGAACTTGAAGATGAATGTGAACGCTGATGTTGATTGTTACTAAAATTAACTTGGTTATTACCATAACCATTATCATAGTTCTGTTGCTGATAATTGTAATTGTTATCGCTATTGTGTTCGCCATTATGACCATTCTCACGAATATTGGGAAGTCCTCCGTTTGCAATGAAATTTGGTTGTTTCTGGAATTTACTATTTAGCCGCTGTTGCTGTTGTTGATGCAAATGATGATACTGTTGTTGTTGTTGCTGCTGTTGCTGCTGTTGTTGATGATGATGCTGCAGCAGCAATTGTTGCTCTTCCAACAAAAGTTTCTTACTTGCATCGATATTATTATATGCATTATTATAATTATCCTTTTTTATGTTATATGTCTCAGAGTTCACATTCAATTGATAATTACAATCTTGAAATTGAGATTGTTTGTGATAATATTCCGTTGAATGTAAAGCATTTTGATCTTGGGACTCCTGTTGTTGCTGCGGCTGTTGTTGTGAACGATTGCCAATCATGGCGTTGCGTACTTCACCATTCAGAGCATTATTGGCATTTGAATCGCACAGGAAATACGTGACCATATCACCTTTACCTTTCACTTTAATGGTGCCACGACAACGAAATTCGAAATGTGAACCAACAAGACTATCGACAACCTCTTGAGTGACTTGTGAGTAGCCGGGGACACCAGTTGAATCCATGCGACTAGCCACATTCACCGTGTTACCCCATATATCATATTGTGGTTTCCGTGCACCAATGACACCGGCAACAACAGGTCCAATGTTGATGCCAACACGCAACATAAAATTGTTGTACGAATGGCTATTGATCTCTTGCAGAGAAAGACGCATCGCCTTCACATACTCAATGAGGGCCGTCATGTGACGACGAACTGAATTCGGATCGGTGGGATTAATTTTATACTCTATAAAGATTTAAAAAAAAAAAAAGATATAAGTTGTTGATGTATGTACTTATATTCATTATCATAAAAAATAGATCATTTTTATTTACACAGTACAAAAGTATTGGCCTACTACGAGTAAGTTTAAAGGGATTTTCTACTGATGGCATGTAAACTAAAAATAAGAGACGTCGAAAGAATGTATATATTCAACGAATTTCGTTTTTCCCGAATTCCGATCAATCGGAAATAATCTGTCTGAAATATGTTTCTGTTTAGTGTCCACTAATTAATAATTAATTCTAATAAGTGTACTCAAAATTATAAACAAAATTTCCTTTAAAACTTATTTGTACACCAATTGTATTTACACATATTAATGATTTCTAAATTTTATTGGGCAAATTTTTAAAATTTTGGATAAACTTACCTGGTATTAAACCCACTACGGCCATATAAGTACTGCCCACAGTTTTGATTTTATCAATGCCACGGAAGCGATCCTCTTTTAATAGCTGAAATATGATAATTATGTATTGAGTATGATACTTAAAATGTAACTGTTTTGGTTTAAGTATTCATACTTCATCAAAGTCTGCAATAATTTCGTTTAACAAACGCAAGCACTCTAGACCCTGATCGGAGCCATCCATTTCGGTATAGAATTCATTAAAATTGGGCACACTAGCGAATATAACACCCACTTTGGCATAACTTTGATGATAAAGTTCCTGCAAGAATGAAATCAGTTATACAAAATTTGGGTCTTTAAATCTACAAAATAGAAGCATAGAAGCGGAAAGCGAAGTGATCACTAACCATATTATTACGAAATTGTGCATCGAGAAAATGTGCTGCGACATGTGCTGGCAATAAATTGTGCAGGATGCGTTTGTTCGATTCTTGCAAAACATCCATTTCCTTTTTCTCCTGTGAGGCCTGCAACTGCCAAAGGAAATCCAGACGGGCGGTTCCTTCAACTAGGCGACCATGTACTAGTATGGCGATCATAAAGATAACAATGCGTGCAATTGAGATCAAATGTAATGGAATCGAAGCACTATAAAAGTAAGAATTCATTTGTCTCATTGAAACAATTTAAAATCTGATGATCAGGATGGGAAATGAGAACTTACTTGACACGAGTATCATAACACTCAAAGATGTTTGCATGCGACAACTCAATAAACAGGCCATAGATGACACCCATGGTTAGCACCAGCAGGGATTTAAATATTATCGGGAGTCTGAGAAAATATAAATGATTCGTTTAAATGATCTTATGATAAAACTCTGTGCAGTACCTCAGAAATACAGAGACCGAAAGAAAAGCAAAAGCCGCCGAGAGTGAAACATATTGAGGCAATGAACATTTGCGATGTAATTCAGTTTGATGTGTGAGCAACAATAGATCCTCCTCCAAACTTGGCACAGCATTCAATGTAGCATTACTGGAACAAGGATGATCCGAAACACAAGTAAACTAAAAGACAGAAACAAGAAATTAGATAAGGGAACTTGTAAATTGTGATTTAAGGGTTTTCCTATCTACGACAATTGCAATCTTAAACAATATTTGACATTTCTGTCTATAGAAATTATTCGGTGGAAGATGTGCTGCTTATGCGAAATTCTCGCTTTAAGCTCGTCGAAAATTTGCATAAAAAAATCTTTTTTTGATGTAGATTTAGGATTGCAACGATTTTCATTGAAAACTAGCGTAGCCATTTATGGTGAGTGTGACATGAGCCATGATCACCGACATCTTGCGTCCTAATTTGGGTAACATGCATCAGAGGTCTTCCTGGCCGTGTGATCTTGCGCTTCAGAGACATTAATTGGCCGTCAATATTGTACGATTTAACATCCTTAATCTCCATTTTTTTTTTTTTCTTTCTAAATCTCCATTTTGAATTTTTATCGAGAAGTAATCGATAATTGGGCTGGGATATCCATTTAAATGATATAACATCTCTACACATTTCCAAACTGTCAACAGTCGCTGAATAAAAAGCTTTTACAATAAATTAGTATCGATCCAATAAAACTTACCACATTCACTTGACCAACAGCGTAGATTAATATTATGGTAAATATTGTTATAGCCATACGAAGTGTGAAACTCTCCGAAATATCCCAAATGATCCATTTGAGTTTGACAGCCAGCAATAACATTAGAACGGCACTCACCCAAATGAATGCGGTTAGAAATAGAAGCAAAAGTATCAGGGTGCGCGGCAAAGCGGTCACCTGAAGAGCAGCACCCAGAATAAGCAAGAGCAGTGAACAACCCATGGCTGTCGTAAAGCCCATATCGACATCCTTGTGATAAGCGCGCTCCTTGTCGCTTTGTCGGAAACGCAGTGTCAACCGATCAACGTGTTCCGATTTGTCACAATCAACAGACCGAGCATTGATCGCCTGAGAGAGGAATCGATTCACGCGATTTGTTGGCTGATGATGAGCAGAGACCGAGTGCCTTTTACGGAAGGGTCGCTTAAATTTATCCGCAACCTTTGACTGGTGAGTTGGAGTTGAGTTGTTTATTTGATTTGATTTCATAATTTTGGTTTTTTGTTTTGAAGGGAAAAATAAACAGAACAAAAATGTGTATGAGTGTGATTGAATTGAATCATGACTAAATGGATCATCATGGATGGCATCATCATCATTAATGGCATCAAGGCAAAAAATAGCATAAAAAATTGAAATTGAAATTGAAACTTCAAACAAAAATAACAATAACAATAACAATAACGTAATGAATTTGAATTGAATTTCCATTTATGTAAGTAGTATATAGATATACACATATGTATGTAGATTGATATAGTACTATGTTGTCTACAAAAAGGTAAAGTTTAGGTTTAAACATGCGACCTAAACTCTATTTTACAATATCATTTCACCACCAACACATTAGAAGAACTTTACACACAGATACGCACAATAACAATAACAAAATCATTACACATTTAGTATAATCACAGATGATGATAATACGATCCGAGTATGTAAGTATGGTAGTAGTAATAACTACCACCAAATTTATATTTTATGTATAAGATCAGATGTTAGGTACATACATTTTACATGTTAGATAATAGGTAGTACAAACAAGAAAAATACAATGTTGTATGAAAATGAAAAGAAATTTTAAACAGAAAAATTGAACGAAAATTATATGAAATTAAATTAAAATTGGAACACTAGGAATTGGCACAGGCACAATAAATTCAACAAATGAAACAATAAAAGCAAAACCAGCAATAAATAAAACAATTATTAAGAGAGAGAGAGAGAGAAAGTGCTAACTTTGGATAGACCAAAGATTTTATATCTATCACGAAAAACAACGAACAATTTCTATAGGAGTTTAAGTATTATATTTGTATGCATCTCTCCATCTCTATTTCTACCCCTGCACCGAGAACTTTCCTTTATACGAAACAGAGCAGAAAGTTAGTGCGTCTCTTTTCTTTTCAAATCCTTTAACTGACTGAAATAATTTGTGATTGAGTTGACAAAGGCGAAAACATGGAATCTGGTCATGCGAAAAAGACGAATGTCTAATATCGGGATTTCTTGACAGAGAGATATTTGTGGTTATAAAATGATAAGATGACTTTGTTAAGTAAAAAATTAACCTACACATCCTTTGTCAATTGTTACAGGTGCAGAAATTGCACGAATAGTTAATATTGGATTTGTTTAGATTATACATTTTTTTTTCTTTTTTTATATGGAATTGCTGAAATCACTCAAAAACTCCCACACCTGATAAATGTCCATTGCCATATAGTCGTATTTCCTTAAAAAAACACATGTCCCTGTAGCGTTTTCCAAGTTTTACATAAAATGTTACGGCAACTCGTAACTATCCATTTCGGCAACACTTAAGAACTGATCTTATAGATCCAGATTAATATGTCTACAGACATGGGAGTCCCAAGATTAGTAGAAGAATCAATCTCGTCATTTTAAACCGCCATCTTCAATAAAGTAACAACTGGTCATATTACTAAATTTGAAAGATTTCCCATAAATAAATCCAAGTCAAAGAATTGTTCATATTCATATTCGTGTTCATTCAAAATATTCAATTTGGATTAGAAAAGAATATTTTAAGCAACAACTCCAAAACCATTTTGCATACAGAGATAGACAGACAGACAGACAGACATAACTAGGGGTACAACAATACAATAGATTTACATATTTGTCTTATCATCTACTAACCAATGCCATTGTTCAAAAGGCGTTCTTCGTGGAAGATATAAAAAAATACATTAGCTTTGATCTTGCCAAAGATAAAATACACTTCACACTTGAATATACGTATGTTTGATATTTTCTCTCAAATTAACACACATCACATAATTTGTATGATTGTACAACAATACACTTAAGATCTCCAGTTCAAATCATTGGAACGTGGTTATTTTTCTAAACAACAAATATGAATATATATATACTATATAGTGATTCTAGTAATCCGATGGCGGACAGACTGAATAGGATCTCCAGATCTTGTACTTCCTTATAAGCATAACGAACTTCAGAGACTCATATGATAAAATTACATGGCGTAAAGTGTGAAATGTATATACCATAAATTCTAATCGAACGATCAATCGCTGTTACCAAAACCGTATAATGAAACTATAACAGAATGCGAGGAATTCAATACAACGGAACTCGAACAAAATGCAGTGAAAAGGAACAAATTATTATAATTAAATGAAAATTACAAATTAAGTATTATAAAAGAAAAAAAGAAAAAACCGTTAAAAGGCACGCAACAAACGAAACGTTTGAAATTTTGATTTGTTGATTATGGGTTGGTTTTAGGTGTAAACCTGGCTCTCGCTCACTTTATTCTTGTGATTGTGATTGTGCCTATGTATGCGACTAATCGTACTCGCTGTTGAGTTTGGATTTGTGCCTACGGTTACTTGTACACTGCCCCCAGCCGCATCGCCCCCATGAGGCGGCGGTGTGGCGTGCAAAATTTTCTGTAGACGTATTACCTAGATCGGCGAAAGTACAAGTATACAGAGCATATGTAGATATACAAATATGTAGATAGATAGATAGTTAGAAAAATAGATAGATAATTATAGATAAATAAGTAGATATACAAGATTAAGATTAACAATAAAGTTAAGAGACAAAGTAATAACAATTTTAAACCAGATTTAAAGATATAAGAAAAAGATGAGAAAAAAAAAATAAAGGAATAAAAGAAGAACAATAGAAGAAAAGAAAAATAACAGTTAAAGCAATAAAAAAAGAGAATTTAAAAGAATTGAAATTAATATATGATTTTCAGTATCACAATATCATTTTTAATACCCTTCACACAAGCATCAACGATCATTTTTAATCATCATTCTAATAAAATCAATATAACTTCGCTTCACCGAAATAATATATGGATGTACATACCAATCACACCCCCCAATTTTTGGATATATCCAAGCAACAGACATACTGAATACAGTGTAGTAATTCGTATTTTCATTTGAATATCTTAAGAAATGCAAAATAATTAGTACAAAAACTCATAGTTTCTCTAAGGTTCATACATATGTATATTATCTGTATAAATTATTGGTCTAATCGATCCAATTTTTGAAAGTCCCACGCAAGTTATTAAAAACTAACCTTACTTCAACACTTCACATAAGCTAAGATTATAAAAATAGTAAATGACATATGTATGAATTTATTATGCACTCTACCTCTGCCGCCGGAGAACTCTAGAAAATTGAGAAATTGAAAGTCTAATTTGCATAGAAGCACGTACATAGATAGACAAATGGACATGACTAAATTGATTTTTTTTGTCACGCTGTTCATTTCCATATATTTAGTATTTCATGGGATCTCCAACTTACAGTTAGTTTTATGCGCTTTAATCATCATGACAAAGTCTTACCACTAACTACAATATGTGTAATACATATTTACACTTGTGTGAAAGGTATAAAAATGAATAATGAAATTGTCGAAATTTTATCTTAGGATTACTTCGAACTCATTTTTGATTTCCGTTTTCGTTTTTCATATGGTATATTGTGTTATATAGACAAATGGAAATGGTGTAAATACAGAGTGTTTCAATATTTCAAATAATAATAAATACAATAAATAACGTCATAGATACAAACTGAATTACAATACAAATTGTCTTTGTTAGTAACATTTTACATACATAAATCAATAGATAAATAAATATTGCAATTACAAACATTTACTACTTAGTTACGTATATAAATACTGATAAATCTCATTATCTTAATTATAGTTAATTTAAACTGAATGAATGATCTCTCTTGATATCTTGATTATCATATGATACTATATACTATATACTATACAATATGTATAAACATTCTAAAAGGATATGACAGACTTTATAGTTAATCATAAATTCAAATTATGGTAATAATGTACAATACATAAGTATGTAAATTATGATTCTACTATAACCGATAAGATCTCGCGGTATACAAAGAGGTTTATTGAGCATCATTTCGAGATGCAAAATACTATAAGTCTAAATAAATATAAAATTTTTTAAATACCATTTTTATTTGAGATCAGTGCTATATATTTTAATTTCCCAAACCCTAACTGAACTTTTATAATACTATATTTCAATATAAGTATGTATAATCATATTTGATCAGAAATGAAGTAAGAAAGTGCATATAGGACAGACTTTTCTCACACATCAAGTCATTTTAATTTAATTGTTCTGTCTAGATCGCTTCAACCACTCGCTTGCTTCACTCATTATCATTTCGATTTTACTTTAAGTCAACACTTATTATTTTCTTCCTGAATTGCATAAATCGTCTAACGATACAAATTTTTGATGAATGAACGAATGACAAAAATAAAGTTTCCCCGATTACTAAAACATAAAGTCCGTCCGTCATCTATTCTCAAAATGTATTCTTTCTTTTTTAAGCGTCGGACAACATTTTGATACAACATTTTCTTTTCTTTTTTGTAGAATATTTCGATTTTCTGTTAACAATAAACTCCTACATCGTGAAGATCTATTGAAGAACATATAGTAAGTTGTATATATAACACAACACAATGGGACAAACAATAATTTGATTTTGGTTAGTGATGCCAAACAGTTTTTTACATAATTTTTTTACAATAAACTTAAAATGTTTTCTAAAAAATAATTTGTAATATTTTATTTGATAAATCAAAAAATAAAAAGTAAAGAACTTTATAGGTAATGTAAGGAGAGTAAGTACATGAAACCAAAGAAAACCAACCAACCAACTTACCGCATCCTGAAAATAAACAAAAAGAAATGAAGAAAAAATCATAATGTTGCAAATTTACCAAAAAGGAAACTAAATAGTCAATTTCATTTTGTTTCTATTTTCTAATATAAATATTTGTATTTCTTTGTAATTTTTCGTATTTTTTTGCGTTTTTCAACACTATAACCAAAAGCAACTACAAAACTACAGAAAAAACAAACATTTTTCGAATTTGATTTGATTTACCGCTACAAAATCGTTACTACTATCAATATCGTTAAGCACTACAGGTAACATTACTTCATACACACAAATAAATAAATAAAAATAATTACAAATTAAACGAAAAAAATACAAAAGACGCATAAATAATATTATTGCAAATGAATAGAAATTAAAACCCCGCATATTGAATAATTTTCTTAATAGAATTTTGTATACCATAAATTTGTATATCAATACGAGTATTCATAATTCATTTTACTATGAATAGTAATTAATTAATTAAATAATTTTTTTTTTTATTATTTAATGATACCTAATTTAATTAAATTAACAAATTATTCATGCAAATTCTCTATAGAACCACTACTATGCTCATAAAAACTCATACATCATAAAAAGCATATGCCTAAAAATATATAATATTTATTATCATCTGCATTGAATTTTTATTTAGTATTCTGATTGATTATTATTTTATTTTTTTTTTTTTTCTATTTCTGTTGGTCTTTTAGCCTTTTGTATATAATTTTCTTTATGTAGTACTATATTATAGCTTTCACGTCCATGTGTTGGAGACTGGCCTAAGTCGGAGAATTGAGAAATTAACACAGCTGATCGATCGGTTCAGTAAAGAAAATAGAAAAGTAAAATTCTATTATGTAAAGTTCAAAAGATTTTATTCGATGACCCGATACACTATCAAATATGAAAAAAGTAGACAAATAAAATGGAATAGTATTGGGACAACCAAATTTTCTAAAAAATTGTGTTGAAATTTAGATTGATCAATCATTTATCATATGTATCAAATATGTACAATGATTCCATGCAAATACGGTTATAGTTACGAGTACAGTCAAATGTTGGCATATACATAAGTATGTACATACGTATAAAGTTATGTTGTTATTCCGTGAAAGTTACGATATATTCGATAAGACCGAAATTAGCGTAGGTTTTGTCTTTCTTTGGGTTTTTTTTTTTTTTTTTGTTGCTCTTGTTCTGCGATATTGAACTATGCATCTTGATTTGTGTTTAAAGCAAAATTAATAATATATTTTGGTTATTGTGAGTGCTGCTTACCTTGCGTGAGCCCTTTTCGGTGACTTGTCCAACGGCAGCATTGCCGCCATCAGATGTGCTACTACGTCCGACAGCACCACCAACAACAGTGCTGCCTGCCGACGATGGAAATGAACCGGTTGCAATATTTGAGAATGGCACCGGTTCCGAGAATTTGATTGTATGCAAAAGTTGCATAACGACATTTGAGACATTTCTAAACGATAGCTTACGACGACTACCAATGGCCGAGCGTACGCCAAGCGTATTTAACATTAAAGGCTGCCGAATATGAAAAGAGAACTACGGCATGACACATCAAGCAATAGAAGTATACAGAATGTAATACTCACTTTGCGACGGTGCGGCGGTGGCACAATGAAGAATGTATCAACACCATGATCACGTAAATATGATGAACGTTGGTCACCATGCCCAGCCTCTACTTCATATTCACCGGACAATGAATCAAGTGTTGCACGTGTTACATGCACTCGGCCGGGTTCACCACCAGACTCCATGTGATTTGCAAGGGTAACATCATTGGACCAAACATCAAATTGCCATTTGCGTAGACCAAGAACACCACAAAGTACACGTCCAGTGTGTATGCCAACACGCATATTGAGTATGACATCGGTGGCTTCAACAACAGTCCTATATGATATTATATGATATTGTAATCATAGTAAAATAATGTAACCACAGTAAATACAGTATACTTACGCAATAGCATCAATCATATCTAGACCCATTTCAACAGCACATTTGGCATGATCCTTGCGTGGCTCTGGTAAACCCGAAACACAATAATAACAATCACCAAGAATTTTAATACGCAAACAATGATTATCCTGTGACAAACAGAAAGATTTGTAACTATAATTTAAACGAAAGAAATATATATATTATATATGTACTTACATGGGCCAATTGATCGAATCGACCAAAAAGTTCATTTAATAAGCGAACAAGTTCTTGAGCACTACATTGTGATGAGAGAACTGTAAAGCCAACAATATCTGCAAATAGTATGCTAATGGAGATGATGGAATTAGTTTTCAAGATGACATCATAATGTTGTATTTTAGGTTATATTGCCTACCTAACATTTTCATGTTTTTGTATATAAATCCGATGAAATTGTCCTGCTACCGGTGATAATATGTCATTTTTCATTTGCATAGCTACATGTTGTGGCAGCACAGAAAGCAACAGACGTTCCAGTTTCTCATTTTCGTCTTGGATCTCTAATCGTGCAGCAATACAATTTCGTGTATCCAGAAAGGCTCGACGTTGTGCCCTCTCCATCATAATATTTACCACAAGACCAGCCACATTGACACCAATAAATATGACAATATTAGCAATTAATTGATTATATTCCAGATCACGAAATGCATCAGTACAGATCTTATAGACAGTTAAACTAATATGCACCGAAGGTAAGATAATGCCAAAAGCGACAGCTTCCCATATTTGTAACGGTATCATGGCATAGGCCAGGAAAACAACAAAAACAATTTGCCAAACACCTTCGGCCATAACCTCTTTGGTATCAACGGGAAAGACACTACCCAAAGTTGGCATCGAAACAATACAAATGCTTGCAGTAAATAATAAAATTCCATAACAAAGTGTTGGCAAATGATGATCCTTGATGACCGAGCATTGTAACAGCACCAAAATAATAGCAAACAATAGGCACACAATGGAGTTGAAAATATTCTATAACATATAAATAAACGGGAAATCAGTAAACTATTTGATTTGCCTAGTGACTGTACTTACATGAAATGTTGCTGCATTGTTAAAGAATAAAGATAAAGCAGCCATTACACCACATAATACCACAACGAGCGCCACAACGCCAAGCACTGAGAAGCGCTGCAATTTAAGCGTGTAACGCTGATAAAGACACTCCAATTCATCATTTTCAAAACGTAGCGTATTTAGCGGTCGACCGCGTGTCGCTTTAACAGCATGATCCATTATCAGATCGTATAGGATCTAAATGTTAATTTCTTGTTGTATATTATGTATAAGTAGAGTAATTTCAACGCCCAACCGACCGCTTAGACGCGGCTCGGTATTGGCGCAAAACACGTACAGCTGCAGTTTGTGAACTTCTTCAACCAGACATCATCAGATGACAAATAGTTCCAAAAGATACCACACAAGATTCCATAGACAACTCAAAACAAAAAAACAATGGAAAATGAAGTCTGCAAAAGATAAAACGATTGAAAAGAATACACATATTAATATTTATTCTTTTTCTTTATTATACATATATGTATTACAATATTTAATGTGTTGACAACAAGCAGTTCGACTTCAAGTTCATTTTGAAGTGACCTTTATGTCATCAAATTAATATTTTTGGAAGTAAAAATAACCTTGAAATGTTGCAAATATTTTTATATAGAATATAGTACATACATATATGCAATATGTACATACATATATATGTATTTTTGTATCAGTTTTTGATTAATTTCACCTTTCTTTCGATTTTGTTTCCTTAAAAACTATGCATATTTTCAATAGAAACAAACACTTGTGTTCACCGAAGCTTACATACCAAATTTTTACTTGATACCCAACCGATCGACCGACATACATAGTATTTTCATAATTGACAATTTAAATCATTAAATCAATGAAGTGAAGTTTGAAAGCTTAAATATCTTCAGAAATACATAAGTTTTTAATACCGAAAAAACATTTAACAAATATTTATCTATTGTAATAAGTTCATCTTTGGGTAATTATAATTTTTGGTCTTAATAAAACTTACATACATTTCATACATACTTTCTGTTTTATTATGTTATGATTTATAATTGAAAAGTTAATTTTGTATAGGTACTATTTATTCCAGTAATCGGAGAACTCTGGAATTATGTGTGTATCCCAATAGGATACCTCACTGCTCAAATCTACTATCTTACCTCGAAAAACTAATTTGGATAGATTGATAGTCCTTGTCAAGCTGATAGATCACTTTTATCGTATCACTCATATACTTTCTTGGGTTCTATGTAGTACTACAAACATCTCAACAAAGTGATAATTTCTATTCACAATAATGTGAAAGGTATTACGAAATATGTAAAAATTATAGAATCCCCAAAGAAGAATTCCTAAATTTTTGTTTGCTTTATTTTTTTGGTTGCAGATTTTATTTATGGTTATACTTCACTGTATACCAACCAAAATTATGCCAAATATTCTGTCCATTTACCCGTCAGTCGGTCGTCGGTCTGTTCATATATATGAATATATGTCTATATAACGCAAATAAAAAATTTACGCGCGTCGCACTCAACTTAGAAAAAAAAACAGAAAAAATTAAAAATTTGCAAATGTTCAAAAACTTTTACTAAAAATAAAAATGTAAAATTAAAGAAATACATTATATATAGTATGATGTCTTTTGGTTCCGTATATATCCGTATATCTATGTATATGCCTAAAAGTAAAAAGTGTTTCTTGTTCTAGTTTTTGTTGTCGTTGTTGTCGCTGGCGTCAAATCAATCAAAGTTGAAATATATGTATTTGTATTTGCCCCGCATTACCGGATAATTTAGTAATATTGTTGTACTTGTTGCCATTTCCTGTCTCCGTTTCCGTCCCCATCATCATCCCCTGCTTCTTTTTTCCTTTTAGTTTATTTTTTGATTTTCTTAATGATTTTTTTTTTTGTTGTTTGAATAATTCATTTAAATTTTTAAATAAATCTTTTAGTTGTTTTTACTGATTTCATTTTGAAATTTATTTTTATGAACCCAAAACAAATTTCCATTTTATATTCTATTCTGCTCGTAGTCTTCTTCTACTTGTCTCGGGAGTCTGCCTGGCAAATACTATGTACTATCATTAGACAGCCAGCACACCTGCGTGTTTTGTGAGTGTCAAGTTTTGATGATTTCTCTTCTTCATCTACTTCCCCAGCGCACCACCTCTTCTTATTAGGCCCTATAGATTTATCATTTATGAAGGAAATAAGATGATAATAATAATCACCATCATCATCATCATTATAGAAGATTAATGACTCTCGATTACGATTTATTTTGGATTTTCATTCGTTTAAATGACATTTTATTTACGTCGAGGCGAATTTTATCGTCTATATTTATTTTTATTATTTTCGTTCCTTTTTTAAAAAATAAAAAATTATAATAAGAAAAATACATTTGCAAAATGACGAAAATGAATTTAATAAATAAAAAGAACATTAAATGCTTATTTGATAATTTAACCAATTCTGTTAGTTGTTAATAAAACTTATTCAAATTCAAACTATCAACGCGGTGGCAATCAATAAATATTAATTGCAATCAATGAAGCAGAAAGCATTTTTTGTTATGTGATGATATTGATAATGGCGGCAAAGTCAAAGATTCTGAGAATAGAATATCGGAATGCAATGTGTAGGTGCTGGGCAACTAACGTCAGACAGACAACTGAGTAGTCAAGTCGAAGAAATCTGAAAAGGTTCATCTACTATCTCTTAGTTGAATATGTATATATTTAATCAATTTTTTCAATTCCATCCTATCCTATCCTATCTATTCTATCTATCTATCTATCTATCTATCTATTGTGTCCATCTATTTGTGATTATTAATAGAGAATGGATAAATGGAGAAGTGAGCATCATATGCGTGTGTCGTGTGCCCTTTTTTAGATATTTCTTTTTAAATTTTCCGCTCAATTACTTGTAATCAAGGTCATTGATTAGAATTTTCCAGTTGAGCGAAAATTCAATGAAATTATTTATATAAATTTTTATAGAAACACTGTCCTTCCTTTTTTTTTTTTTTGCACCGTCACTTTCAAGCTCATCCATCTAAACATCTCTCTAACACATTCATGCATCCATTCCATTTCAGTTCGTTTCAGTTAGTTAACAGGATACTTATATAATATAGAAATGTTGATGTTGATGATGATGATGCTGTTGCTGTTGTCCTTCGCATGTGGCTTCATTTTGCAGTCTTTTAAATTTAGATATATACATCATACTCGCACTCATGATACGACAAAGTAAGCACTTATCTAACAAATCAAAAATAGCATTTCCTATGCCGTGATATTTTACATTTTTTTTTTTCGTTTCTTTGTCGGTTTTTCATTTAATGTCTGCAATATGTCACCATCATCATCGTCGTCAGATATACAAATTTATCATTAAATGACATTTTCATCGTCGCCACTCTTTAAATGGATTAAGTCTAATAAAATTGTAATTTGGTTTTGTGACATATTTACAGAGACTAGACGATGATGATTTCCATTATTTTTTTAGATTCTTTTAATGATCTGAAGAACTTCAAAATATTATATGAATATTCAAATAATTTACTTGATTTTTAAAATATTATCACTTTTCTATCTTTCACCAACCAGTATCATTTAAATTATTGATCACTTATAGTGAAAATTACTCGCGATTGTTGCTCAGGAACATATCAAAATGTCTGCAAAGAATTAAATATGCAATCCAAGGGATGAAAACAGACGTATTATAATAATAAATTATTATACTATGTTATTTACCAAAATTTTAACAAATGAATTGTGGATAAACACAACGATTTAAGTGTTTATTTAATAATTTCTTTATTATATTTATATTTGTCTCAATTTTTTGTTTAAAATGAAATTCAAATAACAAAATAATAATAATAAAATACATACAAAAGAATAGAAACCAACTAACCCAAGTTATGTGTAGTATTGTTTACACTTGTGTAAACATTTAACAATTTATTTTATTTTTTAATTTTATGATTTTTTTTTTATTTTTAATTTTAAATTTAACAAAAAAAAAAAAATGCAAATAAATACAATAGTTTTGTAAATAAGAATGAAGAACATGTGCCATGTGCCTCAAGTTTATTTGAAAACACTTTTGCGACCATTTATTAACATTACGCATACGTCATGTACTACAGCAAACAAACAAATTAATAAATAAAGAAAGGCAAAGTCAATAAATAATGATGGGGGATTTGAAAGAAAAAGTAAAGATATCACAAAACAATTGCAAGGTGATGAAATTATAAATTAATAAATTTCCATTAAATGAAGAATAGAAGATTAATAAGTGTTGAGTAATAATCAAAGGCCCACACACTTTAATTCAACCCACAATAAAATCGATTTCGCATAAATTTTTTCACTTCTTCTTATAGTTTCGATAATTTCATGTTGCAATATGCAATTGTGTGTACATATTTAGTATCTGTGTATTGCACATAGAAATAGAATTGAAATGTTTTATGTTTTGCTTGCGGCCACCAAACATTTTACTTTCTGCGTTGCTGATTAAGTGTAAGAAGTGATAGAGGAAGGGAAGGATGATGGAACAGTGAGTGGGTGATGGGCAGATGACAGAAATATTGCTTCATAATGGCTTCAGGATAATGAATACAACGTAATGATTTTAATAAAAGTGTAGCGAAAGTTCTACTAGTATATACAAAAACATGAATATTATCTAACAACTTTCAATCGTCACCACTTAAATAAAGCATTTAAAATGAATAATAATTACTATATAACTGACATTGAATTATGCTCAATATTCATCTAATCTTTACTCTTAATTCTTTATTCACTCACCACCAGAATTTGTTAAAATTTTTGTAGTCCTTCGTGTCTTTTGATATGTAAAAATTTAATGCGAAGCACTAAATTTTGTTAACTTTTGTTTTGTGTTCAGGGCTTCCTTTTTTCCCCTTGACTTGAACTGATAACAGACTACCAATTGTTTCAAGTGGACCATGGTTTGTGTCTTAAAATCTTGATATTTCTGTATTAAAAAAACAGTAATTAGGTAGGATCAAGCTGTAGATACTTCCAACCAATTCAATCACAGTCTTTATCAAGTAATTTATAATAGAGAAAGGTATTTACCTTGTATTTCACCTCAAATGTCTTTTATGTGAGCTCAATGGTCGTCGGTCTACTTTAAGTTTGTGCTGGTTTCTAGTATTTTATAAGGATCCAGCAAAATCCAATAAATATGTATGAGTACTGAATGTACTTAGTACATATTTCGATTAGACATTCATTGGTTTCCTTCTTATTATACTAAAAAGTCTGTCATTTGAGTATAAAGTCTATGCATGGAAAACAACTTCCTAGGAAACTTTGGCGATCGATTAACTCATAAGAATCATTCCCAAAATTTTACACAAGATAACTTCTTCGAGGATTTCAATTGTAGTGATACAAGCCATAAAATCATCGTTTGCTTACATTTAAAGAAACTTGTCGTATGCTTGTGGATGAACTTGTACAAAATTCAAATAAAAATTATACTTCCTCAACAAAATAATGATGATGTTAGTCCACGACTATTTTTCTATATACGAATATCTATATACATAAATATTTTTCTTGTATTATGTCATTTTGCACATTAATTTCGAGAACTTGTACACACACATACATACTTGTGTCCAATAGAATATGTGGTCTTTGTTTTTATTTAATCTATGAAAATTCTTGGGATCAATCAAATATGAATTAATAATCTTTCTTTTTTGACTTTTTTTTTTTTTATTGTATTTTTAATTTTTTATAATTCAAGTCTTATTCATTCAAAAGTGTATTTAAGATCCACATACCATGTTACAATAGTTGGGAAGTTTGATTCTATTCTTTTCGATTTATCACACTTCTTCAGCTGAAAATGTTTCAATTTTATATATATTTTGAATTGAATAATTGCATTTCAATAGATCAAAGATTAACATTCGTTTTGACTTCATGATTAAACGGATACCGTTTTATAGTTTACTTGTCTCTATACCTAATGAACATAAATTGAACTATGAACCGATTGCAGAGAATCACTGTGAGTCATGAAAAATACCAACATATGTGACATAAAAAAACAAAAAGCATAGACAATTAAACATCCCATTAAAAATGTGCCAAAATGAAATATAAATACGGTTCCACCGAAGCATAAATACCTTTCAGTTTATGTTTGAGGAAATAAATAACTTGAGGATAATGAAATTATATAATTTGAAATTTCGAATTCACTTTTCAAGCAAAAAACTTCTAAAAACTCTTTTATTTTATCATATATGATAACAGCGATTGGTTCAATTGGTTCAAATTGGAGAAACTGATTATTTCCATATACTTCTATACCACAATACAATACAATACAGTACAATACAATACAATACATATATCGTAATTGAGATCACCGATATGCATTACAAATTCCATTGTAAAGTGATAATACCCCAACTCAACTGAACTGTGAGTAGAAGAGACTCGTATAAAAAACATTTAAATAAATCTTAAGAAAATCTTACAGAAAATAAAAGAAAGACAACCATTTCGTAGATATTATCTGCGCTGGCAGTGCAGAGATAGACAGGTAGACAGACAGACGGACAGGCACATAAAAAAATATACAAAGTATTGGTTGTTTTTGCTGCAGATACATTCTGTTCAATTAAATGACACACCACACGAACAACAAAAGTAAGTGTAGCAAGGAACTTAAAAATTGTCGTATGAATGATCGTGCACAAATTTATGTCAAACACACATATAGCAATATACTTATATATGTATATAATAAATATAAGATACAATTGTATCTTTGTAAATGCATCATCATCAACATCATACAAAAGACAACTTGATTTGATTTGATGTGATTTTAACCTCTCTATACTCACAGTAAATTCTTTGGCATAGGTAGGTGCGTAGTATTTGATTGAATTGATGCATTTAATTGAAGAAGAGCATCAAGTTCAAAGTCAAAAAATTAAATTAACAACAACGAAATGAAATGCAATTTTCAATATATTTTCATCATCATCATCTTCATCAAATTGATGCATGCAAGGAAAATGTGCAAAAAACCTTTTAAGGAAAAATTTTGATCAACAAAAATTAAAAGGAAGTATGTATGAATATGTGGTCAGAATTTCATTGCATTTATTTTTGGTTGAGTAAATTGTTAGGCAAACACGGTATTTTGTTTGTTCGTTTTGTTGATGCTTTTAGCTTTTATCTATTTATTTATATGGTTGAGATGAGATGAATGCGGTACCGCCGCCCCCACCCGACGACCGTGTCAGTGGGCGCCAATTGATGATGACGCACATTGCTGTGTACCGTTATTTTCCAGTGTATTGTAGCGCCATCTGGCAACCAAAAAAACAAAAACAAAGCAACAGAAAACTACTCACACAGATAAAATTCAATTACCCAAAAATTTTGATTGCAATTTGACGATAATCAACTTTTTGCTTCGCTTCAAGTATTTGGTAGAAGCTCGACAAAAAGAAAAAAAGTGAAGAGAAAAATCCAAAAATAATTAATTAAGCTAAACAAATTGGATTCTCTGTTTTTGTTTTTGTTAAGGGGTTTTTCTTAATTGTTTTTTTTTTTTTTTTTGTCTGTTGTCATTTATCTTTGGGTGGGTAAAAATATTGTATCTCCAATTCCCCATGTTAATAAGATTGTCGCAATTATGAACAACAAAACAGAAGACAAAAAATAAAGATAAAGTAAGCAGTAGAGAGACAAAGTTGGTACTGTGATAAGAATCACCAGTTTTATGATTTTATTGTTATTGGAATTAATATTATATTATTATTGCTGCTACCATTGTCAAATGAGTTATTAAAGTAGGTCATCTACTTACTTTATATTGTATATGACAGAGCAGAGCAATTGGTAAAACCAACTCAACTCACTTTGTCAATGAAAATATTAAGAGTTTTATGCAAAAGTATGTGTGTCACACTCACTATATATTTGTATATATTATACTATTGTATATATACTTATATTAAATGAAGGCTCCGTCGATGTCATTAATACCCTAGTTGCCTCACCTCACCTCACCTCGCATCGCATCGCATTGTCGCCACACCCTTAAGAGACAAGAGACACAACACAAAACCGATAGTAAACATGTTTAGAAGAAACCCAAATGGCAATAAAACAAGGCAACTAGTAAGGCAAAATAAATTAAATTAAATAAAAATAAAAAATTAAGACAAAATAAGAATAAGTATCTGACTACAATAACAAAAATTATTTTAAGAAAATATAAAAAATTTATTCTCACCAAAATCACACTTAAGTTATTCATTTATTTACATCATGACTTTATTTTGAATTATCAGTCCATAGTACGAGGTGTGGCTATTAATACTCAGGATGTTTATTATGTAACCCATTCTTTGTTGATTCCTATAGTTTTACCAATCACAGATCGGATAAGTTTTAAAATATCATACAAAATAAGCATTAGTTTTCTGGATTTAAATATCATAATATGTAGTTATTTGTTCTATTGAAAATGTTTGAAGCAGAAACTCTTGAATGATGGCGCAGAGAGAATTACACTTAATGTAATATCAATTCAATTGAAATACTTTCGGCAAAACAAAAGATGATACTTTATCTCACCAAAGAACAGGTTGAAAGCGGATAATCGGGTATATTTGTGTACCCTGCTGACTTCTTCTTGGCTAAAAATCTAATAAAGAATATAGCCCTGGTGCTTGGGCAAGCAATACGTAAATGGGATGGAATATACACGATTATAATATTTATATCAATAATAATTTTATTATAATTATTATTGCTACATTATTCACCATTTCCATTCCATTCTGTATTTCTTCAGCACAAAAATTTGCATTATTCAATTGATCGTTTCTCAGAATCTCTCACTCAATGTCTATATGTATGTGAAAAAGCACATGTGTATATGAATTTAAATAAACAAACAATGTTAATGCATTTTTGCACTTAATAATAATAAAAAATAACGGCAAATAGTCAGTCGTAGGAACAATAAGAAAATGTATAAATAAAAATAATATAACAAAAAACAAAAAAAAAAAAACAATATGTATGCAAAATAATAATAAAACAAATTTCATTGACTTCAGTGTGACTATGAGTTTTAACTGATAAAGAGTCAAGTCACAACAGTTGACCTACGAACTTGTACTTCTTCTACATGACGTGTGCAATATTCTTCGTCTTTACTCCTTCCTTTATTTTGTTTTATGCACTTCTTCTTATCTCTGTTTTTTGCATATTTTTTGTTGACATTTTCAAGTTTATATATTGCGTTTCATTTATTTTTATTTAATTTAATTAGCTTTCAATACCATTGAATATACGTATTGTACTAGTACACAAAGAGAATAGTATATTGTCAAACCATAGATACAAATGTGTCTACTACTATTTACAATGACTTTTATACATTTTTTCAATTGTTTTAGAAACTCATCACAGACAAATAATAAAAAATATGTATGTATTACACTAAAATAAACAATAAAGTTAACATGAAATAACAAAGGTAATTTATATATCTTTTAATATCGCTTTAAATTAATACATACACTTATGTATCTATTTCTTCTCCTGTTTCTACTATACTACAATACTATTTCTACATCCATTTATACTCCTATTACTTACTTCCATTTCCACTCATACTTCAAATCCCATTTCCACTCTTATTTCTCTCCTATTTTTTAATTCTTTTAGATATTCTTCCATGTGTTTAATCTGCTATCTAATACTTTACATATTTTTTGCGCCAATGTATCATCGATTAAAATTTATAATTAGTATTAAACAAACCTTAAAAGACCAACTTCACCCTCTGAGCCACCACTCACTCAGTGCATATATACATAGTATATAAAAGTCAAATTCATAACCAAACACAATCACTTAGATTGTTAATTTTAGCTACAAGAAAGAAAAAAAAATGAATGTGGATGTCATTTTACAAAATTTGTCCTTGTGAAAATTCAAACCAAAGGCAAGACTCACACGCACGAGTAACCATGTCATGTACAAACAAAAATTATGATGAAAATGTTGATGATGGTTATGGTAATGATGATAATGATGAAAATGATGGCGCGTTGGTAGTTGTCATAAAATGTTTACAAACACATGTTTCTATAATATATACTATAGATAGATACATATGCACATGTAACGTGAATAGTATAGTATGTATGAATGAAGGCTTAGTTAGGGTAAGATGGTGATGGTGATGGTGATGACGATGATGATGGTAAAAAAACTGCTAAAAATGGCAATCAAACGAAACGTGCCTGAAATCGAAACGCGTAAGCAAAATGACGCAAACAGTTAAAGTAACAATATACAATATACGAGTACAAACTTACATTTTTAATTCAGAAATTGCATATTTATTGCAAATTAAAGAAATATTTAATAGAAATACTAAAAAGACAATCGCAAAAAAACAAAAACAATATCATTGGTTCCACTAAAAAAAAAAAAAATGGAATACCCTTCATAGAAATATGTAGATGTGTGTGTACTCACGTGTATCATACACACAATTGCGTAACTTTAGTTTCTCTAGGGCATCAAATCTTAACTTCACATACACGTATGTATTTCTTTCAGTGCAAAACTACATCAATAAATGTAGACAAATCTATAATACTAATATAATACTAAACGAGGTTTTAAAACATCCATGCAGATGTATAGCTGCAAGTTTGAGTTCCCCGATTAGTGATAAAATTACACACAATCCAATCCAATCCAATCCAATCCAATAAAATTCAATTATGTATTTCTATAAAAACAATATTTATTATAATTCTTAAACACTCAATTTTATAATTCCAAGAACATTCAATAAATCATATAAAGCAGAAAGAATGTACAAAACTATGTTAATTTCCTTCGATTTAGGGAACATGAAAGGTAATTCGTGCGACTGACTACTTTTGAGTTTGCAGGTATCTTGAAGATATATTGAAGAACTATGGAGCATCAATTATCATCCTAAGAAGAAGCTTAGATTGGATTCTCTGAAGTAAATACCCAAATTCAGGTAACGGTCAATTATTAAATGAAAATAGGATGAAATATTTGACGAAATCAATATGATTTATTTGGTTGGATTCGAATTTTACTTTCCATTTGTTTAATCTCTACCCATAAATACACGGTGTATAAATATACGATTAAATACATACATATTTGTTTGTAAATAATATTTTCTTGCGTGAAGGGCATGAAATGTTCAATGAAACCACAATTGACGGTCTTTTTTAATCAGACAACAGATTGGCAGCTCATGTTCATTCATATTTGAACCTATGATTAGTGCGGGCAGGTGCATTACGACGTGATTATGTGCCTTATAAGATATGTAAGTATGTAGATCTTGGTGGATGATAGTGGTAAGATTGAGAGGTTTGTGAATATTTAATATGGAAGTGGAATTGAAAAAGGATGTGGATGTGGATGAGTAGAGTGAGTGTATTGGCAAAACTACAAAATACTATATATATATACTTATTTTTATTCTCATAAGCTTTTAATATTTTTTTTTTTTTTTATAATAAATAAGAGTGATATATTTTTTATGATTTCATAACTTTTTGTTGAATTGTTGTATAGCATAACACAAAAGATGAATGACGAAATAATAATAAAAAGATTCTAAAATGGGTGAGAGACTGCTGAATAGTCGTAGTGGTAAGTAGAATTGCAAAATGACATTGGTCAGGGTTGCTGCTGTCATGTTCTTGTTAAAGTTGTCATTGTTGTTTGTTTGTTACTTTTATTATTGTATTTTTGTCATTACTTTTCTAAATGACATTTTTCATTCTGATTTTTCCTTTTCATAAATTATTTTCCTTTAGATTTTGGTTTGTTGATGAGTGAGTGATTCATGGTTTAATATCCTTAAAAAAAACTATTTTAAACTTTATGCTAATTGAAACAATGATTCAAAGATTTCCTATCCAGATTTAGTTATGGAAAAACAAACTCATTAAAATCCAGTTGTTGAAGTTCTTACATAACTAACTCAATCAATACCTCATCAACAATATTTAAAACCTTATCAATATAACACACTTCTCATACTCGTATGACTATTACTTAGAATTCGTTACGCTTCCGCAACATTGAGTTAAGTTCGTTTCTCTATGACTTAATAGGGTTTTTTATTTATATTTTCATTTTCATTTTTTTCTTTTCGTTAAAATCACATAATAAATATTTAAAAATAAATAAATATACACAAATTTTAAGAGCCCTGGTCAATACGTTACAACAGTTTATTTGTTATTTCCTTAGTGAGTAAGTAAGTATAAATTCGTTTATGAAAATGTTCTGGCGTTTTAACAATACAACAATATTGTTTACTTGAGAGAGAGAAAGAGAATTTTTGAGTTCGAGTTTGTTTATTTATTGATTCTTTTACATTCTCTATGAGTAATCAAATAATAACCAGATTAGCTTAAATGCATAGAATGAATATTTTATACAATTAGATAAGTTTGTTTGATTGTTTTTTTTTTTTTTTTTTTAATTCATGAGCTTTTATCGCCATCTAATGCAATCTATAAGTGATATGATATAATGTGAGATTCCTACCCATACAAAATCAGGAGAAGTATGTTTTAAATTATGATTGTTTTTTTAATGGTGAAAAAAGAAAACTCTTATCAACTCTTTATATCAAAAATTAAAGAAGTAATTTGAAAAATTGACAATTAAGCAAAATTTAAAATTGATATTTCAAAAACTATGGAACTGAAACTCATTTAGATTAACATTCCTTGAACTCTGACTAAGAGTGGCACATCGTAAGTAATAGTACAACAAATATATTTTAAAAGACTGCAGAATTGATAAGTTTGTTACAATAAATCCAATATTTCGAAACAGTGTTATGTACAGTAAAACCAAACCTCTCATAACTCTCATGTGTGTATAAATAATCTTATAGTAGAGAATATAACAAAAGAAGTACTCATAAAGGTACTCAAAAACTTAGGTTCTATGATCCATTGAAATAAATTTACTTTTCAATTGATCAATTATACTGAATATGGGATATCTTCATTATTTCTTATGCCCTTCAGCTTGAGATAGATCCACCATCTTCAGAGAGATAATTGGGTACATAAGAAGTACACTAATGTACCAGAATATTATAAATCTTATACTTTAACTCATTTTTATACGCTTAATTATTAAAGCATAAATCGGATATCAATAGAGAATATTGCAATATAGTTATTGCCTTTGTCAAACGAATCGTAGAGAATTCAATAATAAATTACAAATTTCATGAATTTGTTGACTTATGAAAATTATTGTTCTGATTGAATGAAATTGGAGGTAAAAGAAGAAAAATATAGTTTAGAATTGCTACTTAAAAGTAACACGAAATCTATTCTAGTAAGTACAATATACTTATTATATAGTCAAGATGTTAGTACAACGTTCGTAAATAGATATAAACAACACAAAACATGAATATGTATTTTTTAAATAAAACTTTAGTCACGTTTCTCATACAAAAACATTGTATATTTATGCAACAAAAAAAAAAAAAAACAAAAAAAACAAAGACTTAAAAATCCCATAAAAATAATAAAATAAAACGAATGTCATACACAACACAACACAGCACAACAAAAACAGCAAAAGCAAAAGCAACAATTTACTCGCATTTGATGCGTAATAAGTATCGGGGGCGAATCTACATACAATACTTGTAGAGCAACAAAAACCCAGAGAATCGAATGAATTCGAATGCAAGAAATGGTTAAAAATGAGGAACAACAATAAAAACAAAAGCAAAAGAAACGCCAACCAACAACCATAGAAATAAAACAGAAATTTTCCATCAAAAAACACACACTACTAGTACTTACATACAATTCACATGGGGCGCCAGTCCGCCAATTAGACCAACCGACCGACCAGACCCAACCAACCAAGCAACCATTAGTCCATTCACACATTCAACTTGTATTGTATGAGTACTTTGCATTTACTCGGTAGCTTCAGATTGGATCTCGGTCTTACGCCAAGTGAATTTTAATATATAATATAAAAACTAAAAAAAAATTACCACAAAAAATCGGCAAAACCAAAAATATGATTTAAATTCTTTTGGCATTGACTTTGTCCTTAACATTGTTTGACGACTAAAATGTCTGACTGACTGCGTGACTGTCAGTGATTGTTGGTGGAGTGACAAATGAAAGCAGTCATGGTGATGCTGATGAAAAGAACTTCACAAGTAATTAAAATGCTTTTGCAAACAGAAGAAAGACACAAAAGCAATGAACGAAAATAAATACTTATAGTAAATAGTACAAGTGGAAAATTGTACAAATGACTGGCAGCAGAAAGAGAGAAGTAGTGAAGTGATGAAGCAAAAGACAAAGTCAAATTGCAAATTGTTAAAATATTTGCGAAGCAAAGCAAATAGCAAACAACCTTCATAGCATAGGCAATAAATGTTTTATTGGTTTATTAACACAAATACAGGAAAATGACAAGGATACACATACTAAATACTTAGATATATAAATGATTAACTGTACTTATGGAGTTTATCATAATAGGTCCACTCGAGACCACACTGACGACAGTAATAGATCCCGACCTTCCGTAAATCTAATCCTATCTAATCTAGAGACATAAATACAAAGATATATGTATAAGTATATTCCATATATGTATATGTATAACAAAAGCAAATAACCAAATAAATAAATGAATGAATGAATTTTTATTTAATTTAGGCATCAAAATGGCGACTAACAAAGGATCAAGAGGATTTTCACAAACACTATAACACACATACTTACATATATTGTATTTGTGTGTCATTCGAAGGAAGCACTTGAGTTAAGCGCATTTACTAGAAAATCACATTCACAAGTTACCCAAAATCCAATTAGAAGTCACAACTTTTGTTTATTGTTACTTCAATGAGTGTTGTCTGTTAATACCCTACAATATTCAATCTATAAAACGATATTCCTAATATCGAAGCGATTGAGACCAAGACCATGTAATTTTACATAAATATAAGTATATATTTGTATTTCTACAATAGAAAATGATGACACTCTGTAGAAATTATTATAGAACATTTTAATGGACAAGAAGAGGTAATATAAGTATATTTACTATACTGGGTAGGGGAGCTCTTTGGTTGATCTTCTTGCTTATTTTAGAAGAAGAAGCTATCATATAACAAAAGAGGAATTAAATACAATCAAATATTTGCCACTTGTAATGAGATATTTAATACCGAAAGAATTTTCGCAAGCGCCATAAGTACTAAGTCTTCTATAATTTTTTTTTTGTTTTTTATTTTACTTTTAACAAACTTTTTTTTTTTGGTTTTTTAAATACAAGTATGTATGTATATTCAATATTGTTATGATTCATATCATATGCCATATGGTAATGAAATTTAAATGGACTAGAAATTTCAATTTCAACTAATGTGGTCGATGTTTTATAGATTCTTATTATGAAGCATTTATGCCACCCAATGGGCCAAGAAATCATTAATCATTAACAACAAAATCAGTCTTTTGTTTAATAGTAAAAAAACATCAATTTAATTAAGTCAGGAAAAATAACTACACGTATATCATTTGCATTTGTTTTATTATTGTTAAACAGATTGGAAGTTTTCCATTTTACAGCGATATTACATACAATACATCCAATCCAATCGAAAACAAGATCAAAACCCATGTGACCAGATCAATTTAATCGTATTAAAAATCTTCAATGACTGTCG
Source organism: Amiota mariae (assembly GCA_035041805.1). NCBI lineage: Eukaryota > Metazoa > Arthropoda > Insecta > Diptera > Drosophilidae > Amiota > Amiota mariae. The sequence continues at coordinate 520,312 of JAWNKV010000665.1, forward strand.
ATGATATTTCCTTGAGTGAGTGAATAACAAAGATCATGACAAAGTTATAAAACCATACATAAAGTGTGATGATGATGACAATGAGCCAAGTTAATAAATCAACTAACAATAACAATAGGCTGAACATGGGTTATTGAACTAAAATGAATAGGGTGAGTGAATGAGTTTGTTGATTAGAGGTAACAGAGAAACGACTAGATTCAATAAAAAATTAAAAAGGAAATGAAAAAGGATGTGTGAATAAATGAAGATAGTAGGTAGGATGTCAACTCTCTTTTTGCTTGAATAAACAAAGAAACTAACTGACACAATGAATGAATGAATGAATGCATTTAGATTTAAGTGGTAAAAGTCTTTTATATAGCGCGTGCACTGAACTGCTGCAATTCATAAATTCATAAAAGAGAACAAAAGCAACAACAACATACACTATAACAAAGAGATACATTCATTTACATAGATACAGATACATATGTAAGTAAGTACATACATATATTATATTTATGAACAAAAATATGTTGCAATGAAATATTCTGCATGCTGAAATGCAGCAGCAAGCGAGTGTTGTACACTTTTCTGCAAATGTTTGACAATCTTTTACCTCGCCTCTTGTCTTTTGTCGTTTACATTACTTTACACTGCTTTGCTCTTGGGCTTCCTTTACTTGCTTTTGCCTTTACACAGCTGAATGTGTTATGATGTGTTGCGTTGTGCAGCATTGTGTTGTGTTGATGACCTGTTGACGTTGAGCAAATAAGGCACGTAACGCAAGCTAATAAGAACATGATGATATGACCGGCCGCAAATAGATACACAGACATAATGCTAGCGCCTGAGGACACTCGCACACACTTACACATACATGTACATATATCTGCATAGTAGATACAAACAAACTTACACATGCATATAGTAGCGTATGACCGTTTTTATTGGGCGCATTTGCTAATAAGATCAAGTCAAGTCAAGTTGATGATCCTTGACACCTGCTATTTAGTCGCTTGACTAGGTTTTAAGCCAATTACTTTGAGTATAAGATAAGGAACCACAAGAAAATATGTAGACACAAAGTATAAATTCATTTATTCAATCCACCAATCATTCAACAAATGCGCTATAAAAATCATAGATAATGTTCAGATCGGATTTACCTCTTGAAAAACTAGTTTTTCGCATCTCCTTCTGGCTCAATAATGTCACAGAGCCTCATTTTCTTAACAACAGCAACAACAACAAAAACAACGAGTTTATTAAAGGGTTTATATTTTACAACGAATCTTTTAAAGAAACCCCAAAAAGATCAACTAACTTATAATATGTATTCTAATACTAGGAGTATTTTGTGAATCTCAAATATATACTATCATGAGCAACTTACAGTTCTAAAATCTTAAATGATTTCGAACTACAATACAACAAAGTGATTAGTATTCTAATACAATAACATACATACATAGTTGAAAAATATCCTCCATCTCACTATACAATGCAGTGAAGCAAGCCGATTTTTACTCATGATTAGTTTTTTTTCTCTCAATTATAATAAATTGCATAAGCATCTTTAAATAAAATTTCGATAATTTTCTTCATATGTAAGTATATTATTTGCGTGCGTCGATAGTTTAACATGCATCGCATTTGTTCATAAATCACAAATAATAATAATAATAATTATTATCGCTTAAGTAGACCCCCTTCTTTTTCTATTCCAGCTGCCGTCATCGTCATCTTAAACATTGTGTTATCATTATCATTATTGTTGTGGCATTGATAATGAAAATTACGGGCAATTTTCTTGAGTTAAGATACGTATAAATAATTGCCTATATACACAATATAGTACTCGTACATACATATGTACATATACTATATATATTTGCTGATTATTGTTAAATGCTTAAAGTCAGCAAATGACAAATATGACCAGCTCATTGCTTATAATTTGAGTATAGAAAATATATCTATGTATGTATGAAAATATGATAGCAAAACAACGTTTGCCAAGACATCTAGTATAATATAAGATGAACTTTACAGTGTTTTCTGGTCGACCTTTTTAGATTAAATACTCTATGTGATTACCAAGTGGTAGTTGGGAGCATAATTGTAATTTCCTCTTGAATTTACTTATCCTATCCGAAATCCAACCTATGAAATCTGTTATAGATTTCTGATTTAAAGTAATTGCGAAGTTAAAAAAAAATTTGATGATATTAACTTTAAAAATCAATAGAATCAATAGCATCCGATTTCGAATTGATTGATTGGGTGGGAATCAATTTTCATAAGTTCAAAGTTAAGATTTCTTCTTTCCTTTTCCTTAGAAGTATCAATTAATATTGTACTATACAATTGATATATGTACTTATGTATACAATATTTTTATTTTATTTTATTTTTAATTATTTAGTATATTTTATTTTAAATTTTTATTTAATACAATAGTATAAGAATATTGTTCTTATTATTGTATTCTGATATTATAGTTTATTTATTACTTATCAATGTCTAAGTGACTCAACTATGCATGTACATATTTGTCTTTCATGATTTGATGTCATGTTCTTTTGTGGGTGTGTGTGTGTGTTTTGATATGATATTATATAACTGAATTCCTTACATATTTATAATATACATAAATATTACAAACCACGTGACACAAGTACAAATCCAGACAATGCGGAGACATTTATTTATTCTTTCCTCCATTCATTCATGAATTCCATGGAACTTTATAGAATTTCCCAACCAAGCAAGCAGGCAGGCAACCCACCAATAACACTTTAGAATGTGAATCCTATATACCAATCACGAACCCCGGGCATGGGCATGAGCCTGGGTCTGGGCCATTCAATTCATGCAAAGCAACGATTTTCTATGTCTGTGTTTTATTGTATTCGCATCGTATGATGATTCTCTCGTATCTGTGGAAATATCAGTTGGGTTCAGTTGTGAATGTCTTAATGTCTTAGTATCTCAAATGTCTTTGGTAATGGGGTATTATGCCGATTTGCTACTGATGTCATTTACTGTCACCGTCATTGCCATCGCCATCGTCGTTGTCATTGTCATTGTTGTTGGCATTATTTGTTGTTATTATTATTATTATTGTTGTTGTTGTTGGTCTCTATTTCCTGTTTGTCTTCGAAAAGGACTATGACATCGTGTTCTTTTACTGGGTAAGTGCATGGTAAGTATGGATATATACATATTGTTCAAATTATTATAACATACATATATGTGTTCCGTTCAATTGTAAAAGGAAATTACGCGACGACCACAGAGAGATAGAGGCAAAGGACACAGGACACATATTATAATATTATTATTGTGTGTCGCTGTTACTCCTTCTTCGATACAACTTCATCACTTCCATTGACTTTGGTCAGGTCAACACGGCGTGGCATCACATGTGACAGTTCACTGACATTGCACATTTAACCTTTTGTACTCTTAATTGCACCATAAGTTTAGATATACTCGTATTTCCTATATACTATAAGTATACTTGTCCACAATATAAGAAAGCTTTTATAGTTGCATTATTTGATAAATTTACTATTGTGGTGGAAGTTCATTTTTCGTTTTTGAATTATTAAATTCTTCAAAAGAAAATCTTATAATATGTGATTTCAAAAAAGAACAACAAATCAAGTCTTCTTTGTACGAGTATAAGGAAATACTTATTTTAATCATTTAGTTTATTTTTTTATTTGATCAACTTTTGTTTATATAAAGTAGATTATAACCCACCCAACTAATATATAAACAATTTATTGCTCATTTAATGGAGGATTTTCCGACATGTTGTCTATGCTTTAAGCCAAAAGGACATCATAATAATGACTAATTTCAAAGAGTCGAGTCAATATTGGCGTAATGAAATCGTAAAATTGTTTAATAAAATGGGAGACCTTCAAAAGAAAGATAGTGTAAGTCAATAAAAGTGAAATACATATAAAAATTTCATTTTTAATTAAATAAATAAGAAATTTGTTGTATGAAGTCATATATTACATATGTAGTAAGTTTAAGAAAACGGGAATCATTTTAAAATTCAAACTCAATTGAGGATGGCTTCACTGTTTTTTTATTCTTTTTGTTTAGAAATCAGAAAATAACTGAGAAAATAACAATGTGTGTTGGATTCCCAAGTCACTTCAAATTAGCGCAATAACAAGTCATTGAGTTAATGCTAAAAAAAATTGCGCTTTTGCTGATTTTGAGCGACACAACTAACCTAGCAAAAGACCAAAGATAAAATTGGATTAAAATGAGCAAAAAGTTGAATGTTTGTCTCTCTGATATCGATGAAAACAACAAATGATAAGTATCGCACAAATTGAACGAAGAACAGAACTTCTCTTTTTACTAATTGTTACATGTGATGAAAGTGAGTGATCGAGTAAGTGGCTGCTAGTGTTAGCCCACTAAATATCTCAAAAGGATAAGACACACATCAGCAAAAGCTTCTGGTGACTGATATTGAAACTTCTTAAACGATTACAGAAGATTCCTTATCGTAAAGAAACTTGAAACTGATGAAATGATGCGAAAACTTCGACATTAAGTTTTAAATCTTTAATATTTCATTTTATACTAACTGATTGTATTTTAACTAAGTATGTAATTAGTCTGGAATAAATCTTAAAAAATAATACAGTAAAATGAACATAAGTAAATAAAGTAAATTGGCAATAAGAAAATATGTCAAAAGTTCACATTCTGTAAAAAAAATAATCATCATAATAAAACAAAAATGAAATGAACCATAAATTGAGAAATGTTAAAAATAAAGAAAAAGAAAAGAGAAGAGAAGGCAAAAATAATAAAGAATCTGCAATACGTGATTTGGCATGAAATTGTCTTAAATGCTGTAAAATGGTCAAAGGGACAGACAGACGACAAGAAAAAAGACAGACAAATAGACAATCGGAATAGGTAGTTGATGTAGCCATAACAAGTATGGTATAAATATGTTAAGCTCATTCGACAAACGACTTTCAACTGACAAAACTAACTGATGGACATACTGACTAACTGACCGACTGATGGACATATTGACTAACAGACCGACTGACGAACAGAGTGAGAGATTGACCAATCGACCGACAGTAAATAGAATATTAACGAGGTCTGAACAACGACGACGACGACGACGACGACGATGACGACAACGCGCCATCAACGCATGTCACGATTTCGCATTCATTTCGTGCTAATTGTTTAAACTACAATAATTGTTTGTTGTTGAACCCGATCGTACCGAGGAGTAAAGGCAGAACACAAAATTTTTTGTATAAATCATGAAGGAAAGTAAAGTGAATCAATGAATAAGTAAGTCGATGAGTGGAATGAATGAAATATAACTGCCACTGGCGATTTGAATTTGTTAAACAATTCAAATCGATTTAACTGAAAGTGATTATCTTTAACAATAACAATAACATCATTATCTACAGCATCAGTAACAACAAAACTGAACAAGCATCGTCATCATGATCATCGACAGTAGCATTTTTAAAGTTGTCCAATGCTTGCAACAATGAGATTATCATGATTAAGAAAAATAACCTCGGGGACAAACGCAATAACTAATCTTAACAAACAAGAAAAATCGAAAAACTTAATAAAAAAATTTACAACAAAAAATTTACAGAAAATATTTTGTATGTAACATATCAAATTTTAATTGAATTAATCAGAAAATGGTTTAGATATTGTAAAGTTTAAGGATTTTCATTTGATTTTATAAATTGATTAATTATGCGTATACGCAATATTTATCCCATAACGTATACGCATTGTTTCACATTGTACATTATAGAAAATACTAAATATTAAAACTGGGAAAGCTTAAACAACATGGAAGAACAGAAATGAAATTAATTTTGAATGAATCCTAGTTGTATTGCCATCTTGTTGTGGCAAGGGGGCTCAGTAAGTGTAATGACACTGAAGCTAAGAGCAATTCAAATAGGACATCTTTTATTACTCAGTCCTATCCTATTCTATTTTATTCTTTCCGATCCAATCGTATACCTCATATTCAACTGTGTCTAGGTTGAAAAAAGAGTTGATAGATGATGTTCAGCTAAAAATCTGCGTTGGTCCTCATCACCGGCTATCTGTTTTACCTAACATAACATTTCTTTAATAATGATATACATATGTAACTATTATATAATACAAATATTAAGCAAAATAACTCACTAACACTAAGTTGAAATGCAAAACTTTAAGCTGAACTTACTTTCTTCCTTTGCTCAATAACTAATTCGTTGAGATATTTTGATCAATATTGTCTAAGTTATCCAAAGCGAGTTAGTGGGCAAGTTCTGAGACCAGAGAGTTCTCTCTACTAGCACATACTCTCTCCTCTATCTGTAAAACGCTAACGAACTGACTTAATCAACCAAAACCATTTATTTTGAACTAATATAAATGAACCTAGTTTAAGATAGCAATATTTCCATATCAAATACAATGCAATTCGATAACCTGATCTAATGATTTCTTATTATCGAAATATTCGGATTATTGGATTTTTTTTTATCGTCCTCTGATAGATTGAGTACACTTATCTCCTTCATTGTCAGTATTGCAATTTAAAGATCATTGCTTGAATTTATATGCATAGAGTTTTGAACAAATTCCCAATCCAATGAAGGTGTTTCTTAGGGAATGAAATAGTTTTTACTACAAAGTATAACTAACTAAAACTCATTTTTATTCATTTACCAAAGTATGACTCCGACGTAATTTAAAAAAAAAAAGGTGGAAAACTTCTCCGTAACTTTACATTTAACCGCTATAATCCGTTATATTTCCGTTACAATAACAACCAATGCTATAAAATAACCCTTTGGATTACTGGATTTTCAGAACAGAGAGTAGACTGATTATTGAAATATGGTATCACTGTACAACCTTATCCATTGATCATTAATGCATCAATGAACAACTATCCTTTGGTCTCGACCTGAAGATACAATTATGTATGTAACTGTCTTGACTCTAGAGGAGACCAACTGTGTTCATTTTCATTCAATTTTATTATTGTATTTCATTCTTTTAAGTCTAAATAATAAAAATAACAAATGTTGTGTATTTCTTTAGTTTATTGTTGATTTCTTGTTTTTATTTTTATTATTTTCTGTTTTTTTTTGTTTTTTTTTTTTGTTGAATTGAAGTCAAATACCAAATACTGCAATGCAATTAATACGCTTCACACACTCGCTTAGGTTAGTTGCTTTGGCGTTGATTTTTTATATTTTCATTTTCATTCTCATTTATTTTTATTTTTTTTTTTTTGTTTATTTATTTATTTTGTATCTTTTATGGGATCAACTTGTCTCAACTTGTGTGTGGCTTGGTTGGTTTCATAAAAGATAAAATACTAAGCCAACGGCAAACATAGTATCTACAATTACAATTTAAAGTGTAATTAAACATTTTTCAGATAGTATCGTCAACATCATCATCATCGCCATCATCATCATCAATTGAAATGCGTGCGCCATGTGAGAGCACAACTAAAGTAGCGATAAGAGCCCAGGCATATTTAGAGTAGTGTGAATTGTTGTTGAAGCTGCTTGGGCTACTGCTATTCACATACTTTACTGCAACGCAAACTAGTTGACAGTTGTCGTCGTCGTTTTTGTTGTCGATGTTGTTCGTTGCAATCCGTATAATCAATAAATTAATGTCTTTATGTCAAAAGATACATATGTATCTACTTGCAGCACATAACGCGAGAGACAGCTATTAAGTTCTCTATGCAAGATATATTCGTATTTTAATACTTTTTATTTTAAATTGCACTCAAACTGCCCTCGTCGTAGTACGAGTATTTGGATATTTGGGTCATACTTTGGGTCTCTAGATTGTTAATCATCATTCATTCTTTCAATAGTTCAATTAATATTTAGTTCATTTCAATTGATTTCTAAGCCGTTTACAGAGCTGCGATAGATATGATATACAACTACTACTACTACTACTACTTATTACTAAGTATGTTCAAGTATTCTTGATGTTGGTATTATGTGCTTTTTACATACTCTTTATATTTGTTTGTTGCTGCTTCTACTCAAAATAAAGGTTAATCTTTGATATAAAATATATCTATGAGTATAGTATACTAAAGAATTACAATTTACCCTGATTATTTTCTGACCAGAAGGAGAGGAGAATGACCCCACATATTTGACAAATATGACAAGGCAAATCGATTAGCCCATGTGAAAGGCAGAATTTAGTATAGTGTTGTAATCCTTAATAAGCAAAAAGGTATTCAAAATTACAATGGAAAGAAATTGTCATTTATATTCTATTGATTTGTATGGCAGATAACTAACCAATCATGTCCGCCATGCTGAAATAATTGGTTTACTTAATATTTTTTCCTTTATTTTCAATTCAAATTTCAATGAATTTTTAAATTCTATCATTCCTTTTTCTCATTTCTTCTTTATTCATTTCACGATTTTAAATTAAATATTTAAAGAAGAACTATTTTTTATTGTTTTCACATAATACTTTAACCTTCACAATTGTAATTATTCTCATTTTATGCACTCTACTACATCTTTATTGACATATGTATGTCTTTTTTCCAACCATTAAAATAACAGTTTTCCCATTCCTTTAATTCTGCATATTGTGCTGTCTATTTGTCTCTCTATACTTTACTATACTACTATCCAATCCAATCCAATGCAACCACCCATCCAGAAACCAACGCCTTGGGCGTTGTCGTGGTCTCAGTGGTTCGTTTGTATTTCTCATTTGGCTTTTGTTTTCTGGGTCAAGCTTTGCGTTTGTCATTTTCTTTATAACATTGCTTGCTTTTGGCATTATTTCATTCTTGGGTTTTTCCTTGTTTTTCACCTCCTCCTACACCTCTTCGCTTCATTGTTTTTTACAATTTTATTTAAATGTCCACCTCCTACTATACATACATATAAAACACAAACAACCTAAACAATGAGTTGTGTAGTACATACCTATATTATTGTATCATCATTGGATGTGCAATTAGATATTTTTCACTTCTTTAATTTCTTTTATTTTAGGTGGCGCTTGATCTTTTTGTATCTCTGTGAGTAAGTAGTATTTTTTCTCTATTGAATATATGTACATACTACATACACCCACCACACTCCTATGGAATAAGTAAAAAATGTAAAATAATAATGAAACAAATAAAGTCAAACTATGTAGGCGCAAACTTAATTTGTTCGCTTTAAAAAAAAAAAAAGAAATGAAATGAAATACATATATAACAAATTAATATGACAGAACTGTCCTAACCAATCTGACTTTCAAATGCCCCATAGCTCTGCATCCTATCATATTTTAAAGTCAAAATAAATAAGCATTACAAAGATTACAAAAAAAAAAAATAATAATAATAATAATTTGATTCCAATATACCAAAATTCTAGAGAAGGGTCCAATTAACGGCTTTATTTCTTATTCATCAAGTTCAGACTGAGTAAATAAATATGTATGTACGTGATTCTAAATGATAACCAGAAATACAAAGATATCAATGAATATAATAAAATTAAGAAATGTAGAAATTCGTCAAACATGAAATAGTAAATGATCGAAAGAACAAAATGTGAAGGGTATAAAAATTATGAAATATAAGAAAAAAAAAATGCAAAAGTAAAGAATGCAGTTTCAATTAAAATAAACTCGTGCTGACAATCCTGACAAGGTAAACAACAACAACAACGACACCAACAAAAGATCTTTATTTAACTTCGGTTATATCAAAGAAAAAATACCTTTCCAACTTTACATTTTAAATAAAAAATTATCATAACGAATGTAAATACATAAGTATATTACAATTACGTATATGTATATGTATTAAATGTATGTATAAACTTAAGAATTTGTGGAAAATGTCACCTTAATACGTGAATCTTAAAAACTTGATAATGATTATTGTGTATCAAGCAACAAATAGAGATGGGTCGGGATTTCGCTTACCCTCCGATTATAGACAATCAACATACCAAAACGATAAGACCATATAATTCAAGGAAATTGAGAGGGAAACAGAAAATATAATAATGGAGAGCGAATCAATGCACAATACATTTGAATCGAATCAAATTGGACCAAAACTAAGCATAATTGAACGCATTCACGTTTTGCACGATTGAGTTAAATGAATGAATGAATGAGTATCTGTCTGAGAAATACAATTAAAAATTAATAGATTCGATTTCATTGAAATTCATATACCAAACACACTTGCAGCTGAACCAATAAAGTGTTTATGGAAATGATTGGAACGACAAGGAGAGCATCTGACATCTGACACTTTCTTATCAGAATTATATGGATATATGGTTTCAATTACTTCTTTCGTACAGAGCTGCATCTGGCGAAGGATACATACATACATATGTTCCTTTAATACTTTAGACAGTCAAACAAATAATACTACAAATAGCACTGCAAATTAAATATACAGTTGACTTTATGAAATTGACTTTTATTGTGCTGCTGCTGCTGCTGCTGCTGCTACTGCTACTGTTACTACTGATATGTGTGTCTGTAGTCTCTCTATTTATGTAGAATTATTCGGTAGCCTATAAGTCAAGTCAAGTGAAGTAAAGCCAAGCAAACAACAATTGATAAAGTTGGATCAAGTAGCGCATGCGCAGCCGCACGCGCAACAAATTTGTTGTTTGCGGCCCGATAATCGTCATCGGTGCTATATGATTGTTCCATATTCGTTTGTATTCGATTTTAACCAAAACCAAAACAATTATAGATAAACAATAAAAGCAAAACATTGAAACATGTCAATTAAGTAGGCTTGGATTCAAACAAAGTAAATGAGTATGAACCGATGGTGATCGAGATCTTTGGATTAGTTAGTGAAGCTGCGTTCGCTTAAATGTTTTGAATATTTATGTTTCAAGTTTTTTTTTTTTTTTTGTTATTTTTTATTATTTATACAAATATTTTGTATATGTATTTATTAGTTTGCCGTATTACTTTTGTTACACCATCAATGTTGTTATATGTTGGCGTTTAACAAATTTCAATTGATGATTATCATTGTTGAAATCGTTGTGCATGCCATCAATCAATCATTCGAACAATTGACCGAACCTATGAACATACGTATAAGTGAGTTAACATACAAGTAATCAATCAATCAATCAATTCATCAAAAATAAACAAAACTCATTGTCTGGCAAAATAACAAGGAATGAAAAACGAGAGATGTGAATCAGGAAAGATTTATAAAAACGATTGAAAAAAAGTATTAATTAAAAGCTGCATTCAAGAAGAACAAACTTAACCACCAACGAAATTGGTATCGTTAAGAACTAAATCAGTTTATGTGACTTTATCAAATTAACCTAATCTAATGTAAGTCAAAGAAAGGAAGACAAGAATCGAAAATGTTCGTATATTTTTATACCATTTCAATTTAAAAAAAAATAATCTAAAACAACATTTTAAAGAATTTATTTCCTAATTATTACAAAGTTGTTTTCAGACACTGAAAAGTTATGTAAATATTGTATTTTTACTAAGTATGATGTTGTCAATCAAGTTGGTCGGTTATTCGGTTGGTCGATTGGTGAGGTGTGTTCTTGTTTGGTTGCTTTTAAATGATGAGTTAATGATAATCATAAAAATAATGAGGATGATCAAGTATTTTCGATTTTATGAAGCCTTCAAAAAATTATAATTGGCATATTTAAGATTCAATGATTGAACAACTGATATCACATATAAATATATAATATAATAATCGTAATAATGATGGTGATGATATAGACAAATATTGGAATTTAATTAAAAATTGTACAATACGAGGGTAAATCAACAAGTAATCGCTTGGAGTTGTTTAAATATACCCGTGATAAAGGTGCATTCAGAATAATCATAATCATTATCATCATCATCTTCAAAAAGACAATGAAGTCAATCTGTCGGAAAGGTAATGTTCACGGTGTCATGAGATGCACATATAAATTACCTTTCATCGAAACAAAAACTCAATGACGATGAATATGGCTTTATTAGACTACTACTACCACATATTTTATTGAGTGAAAACATCAAGAGACCACAGACCAATGGGGTCAAAATCAACGAATTTTGATAGAAATTACTTCCCCGTCAATCATATTCGCCAGCCAACTTTAAAGAAGATTATGTTACGATATACATACATGGCGCTAATTATTGATCGATTGACCATCGTATTCAGTTATAGTTGTTGTTGTTGATATCATTTAATATGTAACTAAAAACTCAATGAAACAAGAGAGACAAATAAATGATGTTAAGAAAACAAAAGAAGAAAAATACGAAAAAACAAATACAATAAAATAAATCAATTTAAAGAACAAAAACATCGTTAAAATCCTATTAAAAACATTACCAAAGAAGTCGTCATATTTAAAGCATTTTAATGGTTTATAACTCCAAGAATTTGTAGTGGGAAGACATAATACTTCCAACCTAAATACAATAATTTAAAGTGAGATGAAGGCACACAAAGTTTCCTCAACTGTGCAGAATACAAGGCGCCACAAAATATTTTTGAAGAAAATATGAAATTACTTTGATTGTTCGTTTAAATAAACGGACACTATAGGAAGACAGACATATAGAGTCTTTGCAAAATTTAAGATTTCAGCTTATTATCTCAAGAAATAAAGCATTATATTTATTTGTGTTGATGGTTATCAATTATGTATATTTGTGATACTTAGCATTCGTGACTAATGTTTGCTGATCGACCTATTGGTACAATAATGAAATAATGCTATAGTAGAGTCAGTTTTGTTCAGGATTAGAATCGCTTAGCAGAAGTCAGTCAGTGAATCGTGCATGCAAATAAGTAGGTTCATCTTATATAGAGCAAATATACAATATCAATCATCCTCCTCCCTGATTCAAAAACATCGCCATTAAAATGAAGTTATACGTTGATCTTTATTTTTTGTTTTCAGATTCTTCTACTTATATGTATGTTATATTTATTTATTTTTATTATTATTATTATTATTTTTATACTCTAATGAATAAAAATGATGTTCTAAAGTGTTGCTTGTTTTTCTAGTTATTGTCATCACCGTTGTTAATGATGATGTTGTTGTTGATCTTTTTTACGTTGTTGATTGTGGTTATTGGTGCTCACTTTTATTATTATTATTATTCTTTTCTTTATATAAGTACATAAGTATGTACATACTAGCAACAACAGAAGCATCAGCTTCCAATGGAACAAATAATAAAAAACAAATTATGAGAAGAGTTGCAGCACCAAAACAACAGTATCTAGAATAACAATAAAATATACTCCGCTCACCCAGTCATCATACACGTATGTACGTACATATATACATACATATATTCGACCGACAATGGTAGACAATGAATGTATCATGGATTTATGTACGACAAGTAAGTAAGTATAGTACGAGTATATGAAATTACAATAAAAACACGGTCACACAGTTCAATGAACCAGAAATACGAAAATACTAAATGAAATATAATGAAATGAGAGAAATATTTAACTTTGGTTTCATTAAAGAATTTAATACCTTTCAATTATATTAAATAGAATATGAAACTTGAACATTAGTTTATTGTTGTATGATCGGGGATCATGTTAAATGATGTCTGGCTAAGTATGATATAATAACTTTGAATTACAAAATTAAAGTTCATTCACAACTAAATCTGAACTTGGTTAATGATTGCATCATAAGATTAAGATAACTTTGATTCGAGAAGAGGAATCATTAGACTAGTTTTAAGGGAACAGAGAAACGTAATAATGAAACAATAGAAGATCTGCAGATTATATTTTTTGAGCATTTCGTTATAGTTATTTTTGTAAGAGAAGAGTTCCTGTATAAAATATGATAACTTTTGTTCAGACAGTTGACAATGAGTTGAAAGTGCTTCCATTGTTGGGTAGAGCAATATTCATTGATTAAGAGCAACACAGAGGAAAAGTCTGTTTTAGGAAGCTTGAAAATTCTTATTATGCATTAACTGGAGAAACATTAGATTGATTGTATCAATCTAAAATATGATAAAGTTAGGAAATATGCATAATTTTATTTTTGCATACAAATTTTGGCTTCATCTGTGACTGAAAGCTATCCTTTTTCTCATTCTAGTATAAATGCAAATGGGATGGGGTTGAGAAATTTCCGTTCCTCTTCTCTTTATACTGTTACAAACTTTTATTCCAATTTTATATGCCATTCACTGTGTGAAAAAGTGGTCTTATATCTACATACATATAAAGATACAAAAATGTAACAATGAAATGCATAATTAGCCTTTGAACTCAACGCAATAAAGTTGTTGAAGGCGATTCTTTGTTTATGCTACCATTTCATCATGTATGTGTGTGTGTATGTATGTATGTATGTATGTATATACATGCATCTATCTATGAGTTTATCTGTGTATCTTTGTAAGTGCAAGTGATGAATTGGTGTTGGTTACTTGTATTATATTTTGTTGCATTGTATTGCTCTTGTCTACGTCATTTCATTGTTTCTTTCATGTTCCATCATCAGCATCTTGTCAACATTTCGTAAACTGGTTAGTTTTCTGTCACCCCGTTTTTAACCAATCATACTATATACATAATAAGTATTTGTAAAAAAAACTTTAAACTTTAAAATTTCCTTTTGGCATCATTTCGATGAACATGATAATGATGATGATGATGTTGATGATGGTATTTTCATGCTTCCTTAGAATATTTTTCAAGAAAAATGAGTGTTAAATTTAACGCTTTCCGTTCTTTCGATTTTATCTTCTGCAAGATACAAATACATCTACGGATTCATATATGTACATCTATGCGTGAATTCGTGCGTGCTTGCGTTCGTGTAGGGTGATGCTCCATAAAATATAGTACAGTTTCCTTTTGAAATTAAATTATCAAATCAATCGAAGCAAATCAGAAACATCTTTATCATAAGCCTATTTTTCTTGAAGTTCTCATTTCTACATATAAGCCGAGCACATGTTGCATGTTCACTAGAATTGTAGAGCGAACAAGTAAGAGAAGCTAGTAGGGGACCTTTTTACAAGATGATCCATTAAAAGATCATAAGAATTTAATAAAATGTATAGCATGAAAGGAGGGTGCATGGACCAAGAGCATGGAACACTAAGGATGACACTATAAAGATGATGATGATCTCATCAGCTAAGAAAAATATTGTAGCAAAAAAGAAGTTGGCAATAGCAAAAGTGAGAAACCAACAAAATGATGAAGCAGAGCAACATATGGCACATATGGCAAAAAGGGGAAGGGGTAGAGATACTATGTAGTCTGTCTTTCTGTCTCAAAACAGAAACCAAATGACTACATACTCGCATCTACATACGTATGTACATACTAAATACATTGTATATTAGAATATGCTACAATTTGACTTGATTGGTTTTGAGGATGATGATGCTTGTGTCACTGGACCTTTTGTGGTTTCTTCTTGGTAGCGATGGTGTTGGCGGTGGCAGCGGCGGCGACCACAAAAATAAAACAAAAGGCCGCCGCAAGCAAGAAGAAGCCGAAGCCCCATAAAACGAAACAAAAAAACACGTTGACGATGTTGCCGAGATGCTGGAAATTGTGCTGGGGCATCATCATCATGCTTGGTCTATAAATAAGATTGAATTTGATTGTTGGAATGCATAAAAGAAGCCACAAAATCAACACCAACAGCAGCCACTACAAAACATAAAGTGACAAACGAAGTTGATTGTTTGTTGTTGCTTATTGTGGTCCTATTGATGTTGTTGTTGATGATGTTGACGGCACTGGTGATGATGATTATTAACAATATGATGATGATTATTATCATTATGATGATGGTGAGGATGATGATGATGATGATAGTGTTGCACAAGTGACGATTAAATGAAGTGTTAGCTTTTTTCCTTTCTTTATTTTCTTTTTAAATTTTTAATAGAAATGAATCAACCAAATATATATACAAACATATATTTATATATACAGATTTCATCGAAATCATCTATCATATAAGTTCAGTCATAATAATACACACATATGTATGTACATATTATGATGATGATTTCCAAAGATAATCGTAATGAGGCACCACATCTCAATTGGTGCTTACAAATTCAGAAACTAAATTTCTTTGACAAGACAAAAATCTCAGACAAATAAGCATTTTATCATAGAATAATATTGCAATATACAATAGAATATAGATTGTAAGTATTTTTAATATATGTATGTGTAAGTAGCTTCCATAAGAACTAAAATATTTATTACAATTAGAAACACTTGAGCTCCATTATATGCTAATTTTTAGAAATAGGGGAATATATTTTTGATAATTTTTTAACTAGTATTTCTCATTTTATCGGAACATTTATTTAAAGGTCTCATATAAAATCGGACTGGGTATCATTTCTTCATACGTCTAAGAATCAGGATCAGATCACATATTTTTACTTAAATATTTTTCACTCTTTGAATTTGGAGTATTACATTTAATCAGATATTATGAGCGTAGCTGTCAAAAATTTTGCATCCTGAGACCAAGCCAAATAAAGTGGATCTTATATTTCGTGGTATACGAAATTCTGAAGATTCCTCGCTACTGTGGTTCCGCGAAAAAATTTTGACACTAACTTTACATGTTTGTCGATCGTTCAATGCTTAGAGTAGGAATAATTTGTTTAAGGGGAGGAAAAACATGTTCTTCAAGAGGTGATCCATGGACTACATAAGGTTAATAATCGCTGGTATATGTATATTTGAATTGTATTTACTTACATACTTGTCCAAATCCTTTTTCCTTTTTTCTAATTATAAAATAAAGATGTTGGAATTTGTTGTTGTTGTTGACGTTGACGTTATTCTTGTTCTTGTTGTTGTTATAACTGCATATACAAGGGAGCTGCAGCGTGTACATCTGAAGCCTCGCGGCAGGGGTGAGTGGTCCTTGGTCGACTAATGTCAGGTGATTCCGGGACGTAAACCCGACCACTCAGGGGAATCACGTTATTCTTGTTATTGGTGGTGGTGATGTTGGTGGAGGTAAGTTTCCTTTATAGTCGTAAAGTTATTGTTTTTTTATGTTTTGTAGTTTTTATTGTTGTTCTAGCAGATGATTAAAGCTAAAAAGTTTCGAGAAAAAACAAAAAAGAAAACCTTTGAAAATTTGTTGAATTTGTTGTTGTTATAGTTGTGTTACTCTTGAAAATAAGATGCAGCAGCAAACGATAAAGGAAGGAAGGAGGAGGAAATTGGAATTCAGTGAAAACACAAGAAGACAAAGAATGGGAAGAAGACGAAGCAAATAAAATGAAGAAGCCAACGGCAAAAAGCAAAATTCGAAGAATCCAATGGAAAAACGTGTTTTCTTTTTTCTGCTTTTTTTGATTGCATTGCTCACGTTTTGTTGTTGTTGTTTCCCCTTCTTCTTTATTGCTTGGTCTTTTAAAGGTTGCAAAGCAAAAGCAAAAACAAAATAAAGCAAAGTGAAGACCAAAACCCACTCAACAACAAAAAAAAGCCAAGTGAATTAAGTACACAGATACAAAATCAAACGCACACTGACATAATACATACACACACAATACAAAGATGCATTGATATCTGACAGAAATTTTATTATAATTTTCACTTTTTATTTAATTAAATTAGCATTAATGACTTTTTTCTTAGTTTATTTCATTTTATATTAAAGTAGCAGCAGCTGATTACTCACGCAAACAAACAAACATACACACACAAAGTTCAAGCCAGACATTAGTTCATAGGCGGATTGTCAGATGGGTGCGCAACATGGGGATATCCCACAAAAGGAAAGGAACAGGGTTCGCTCACATGTAAGACACATTAAGGCAAAGGATCGCCGACTAGTAGTTAAAATACGATGTTGAATCTTGAATATTTTTGTCATAATTTTTTGTTTACTTGCGGTTAGAAAGATCTCTGACATTCCATTTTGCCCAAATCCCCCACTAGTAAATACGCGCCACTGGCTTAGTTGCCTATAAGAAAGAGCGCAAGCCTTTTAGGAAGCGACAAAATAGTATGAAGAGATTGAGCGAGCAACAGAAAAAGAGAAAAGCACAAGCGCACTTGAAATCGGAAACAGGAAACAAAGGCATTTAAATAGCAACAACAACGAGGACAACAATAGCTAAAAAGGGCGCGACAAGACGAGCGGCATTTCTTCATCTTTACCTCAGCAAATTATAGTACAACTTTGCTCTTAAGCAAGAAGAAGCGCCTCTGCCATGCTATGCCCTGCTCTGCTCAGGCTCAACTCTGCTGCTCTACTCTCCTCAGGTCACTTATTCATAGCTCTTTTCTACTCTGCTTAGCTTCACACACAGCTCTGTTGTGCTGTGCTCCCGCACTTCTTGCTCTGCTCAACCTTTCTTTACAACTAACTACGAGTATACAATGCACATTTATCCATTCACAAACAAACAAACAACCAAACAAAGCCAAAGCCAAACACAAACAACAAATAAATTTCTTTTCAATGATTATCTAACAGTTTCGACAGATAACACACGTAGCAAGAGAAACTCTGTATGAGTTTTTTATGTTTCTACATATTGATGTGACGCCACTCGCCACTCGCCACTCTTCCAGAGACCAAGAACAGAAGGAGACTTTATATGCAACAACAATAAATTAGAAGATAAAGAAGTAGCAAAAGAGGAAGAGTTATTTTGCACAAGTGTATTTATTTTATGCTCTCACACTCATTTTTCATAATCATTGGCTTTGATCAATCACTCAGTACTACGCTACGCGTTCTCATTGATTTTGATTTGACTTAAAAAGAGAGAAGATCCTTTCTTTGCACTTGCATTTACATTCAACTTCATATAAAAAAAAAATAGGAAAAACATTTCACTTCACTTTTTATTATTCTCAAATTGGAAAACAAAAACAAACAAAAAAACCAAATAAACAATCAAAAGAAAATTATTTTATTGATTTTTTTCACACACAAAACAAAAATGCAAATTTTGATGTTTATCCATTTACTTTGTTTTTTAGGGGATTTCGGCTTCTTTCGCCGCTTTTTGTGTCTGTTAACTTCTTTTTCCTCTCCTTCTTAGTTTTTCTCTTGAACAAAAATATTAAGGTAGATAACAGATAGAAGAGAAGAAGGACAGGCAATACAACTGTAGCAACTTGATTTTATATTGAGGCACACAAAAAACAAAACCAAAAAAAAAAAAAAAGATACAAACGAGCTCAAATTTTTTTTAGTTAATGTTGCCGCCGCACTCACAGTTGAATAAGCAACACACAATAGCAAACAGCAACATTGGCAGCAACATGATGACAGCAGAAGATGGCAACGTTAAGCTAAGCACCAATAAGAGAGGGGTGAGTCTGTGTTGAAGTTGTTCTTGTTGCGGCATTCTCAAGAGACCCAAAGCACACACACTCACACAAACACACTACTCACTCATTTCATAAAAAACAAAAAAAAAAAAAAAAACAAACAAAACGCACACAATCACAAAGTAAGCAGAGAGAAACGAAACACATACACAAAATTAAAGAAGTTGCTGCAACATCAGACAAAAAATGCATTCATACTTTTATACATCATGAAGTTGATTATTGTTGTTGGTGTTGTGTCTCTCGATTTTAACCTTTTGATAAGGCAACTTTTTCCCTTGGTAAGTTAAATTCTTCTGCTTTTTAACTAAATTAACTCACAATTATTATTATGGTTTTGTACTGATGCATTTCCTATTGTTGTACAACAAAAACCAAAAATATAAATAAGCGCGCATTCTTCATAAACAAACAAAAAAAAAAGGTAATAAAACAGAAACACACTCTACACACAAGGGAAGACACTCACGGGGGAAACATAATAATTTTGTAAATAACTAACATTTTATGTTTAAAAAGAAGAAAGCCTTGCATTTGTTGGTCTGATCGGATTAGCTCATTTGCCTGTTTATTTTCTCAATGTATTTTCTTTTCTTTCTTTCGTGTTGTTTGGCTTGTTGTCTTAAAACTTTAATTTTGACTTTTGATTTTAATTTAAATATTAAATTCTTTTTCTGCTTTAAAAGTATTTTTATATTTTTTGAAAATATCGTAAGCGCAGCGCAACGAAACACAACCGCGCGTAACGAAATCTAAATGGTTTTTGTTTTTGTTTAACGGGAAGTCAATGGTATATATCAGTGATGGAGAACTATCGATGGTACTATCGATAGTTTTTTTTCTAACAAGACTATCGATTTTTTGTTACACTATCGATAATATTGCATTTCGTTCGAGCGTGTTTGCGGTATAATCGAATAATTTGTAGACACAATTGAATGGAGTAAGACAGAAATATAGAAAACTTTCCTTTTTTATTTTGTTAAGACGTCTATTCTATGCAGCGTTTGTTCAGCAAGGGTGTGCGAAAGAGATGCATTATAATATACCGATAACTGGCAAAACAATCGAACCAATTGTATGAGTCGATAGATTTATTCAATAATAAACTATCCTATGTTACATTTGGAAACGCATCCCATAAGAGAATTTATTATTGAAGTGTTCATCTCATGTGACACGAACTGTTCGTTTCCACAAAGCTTTTTAAAAAGTCCATTAAATATTTGTTGAGCTGGACAAAAGAAGAGATAAGAGTCGTGCAGTTTGTTGGCAAAACCATGATGCTTATATCCTTATCAATATCTGATAATGTTTGTAAATGACAAGTCACATTGTCAAGTAGTAGAAGAACTTTGTTTCTTTTAAATAACATCTTACTTGCTTTATAAATGATTTCTTAAACAAATTTTTAAATATACATAAGTTCAATCATCAACGGATTTTTGGAGTTACAACATTCTAACGTATTTCTCACTATGCAAAGAAACAATTTTTTTTTTTGCAACTTCTAAAATAGAGTAGTCTCATCCGCATTACATAAGTACATGAGAAAATGTAGATTTTTCTACATTGTACTCCACTGCCAGTTGAAAAAGTTAAGTATTGTTTAACTATTGGTGCTATTATGTGAATTAAATATAATTGAAATTGAACCACTACATAAGTATTTTACAACCAATTTCTTGACATCTGCATTAGACTCACCGAAAGCAAAGAATAATTGTAATAACAATGCATGTATACGATAACATGACTGAAAAGACACAAATGTTGTCCTTGTGCAAATAAAAAAAACGGGAAACCCTCGTTTTAAAAGTGGCAGACAACATTATTAAAAGATTAAAAGTATTTATCACATAGCTACAACCTTAGAGTTTTGTTTTCTTTGTGAAGAAACAAAAAAAAGAGTTTACATCAAACTGTTTGCCCTCGAGACAGTAGTTCACATCAAACTGTGGAAAACACAAAAAAAAATAATGAAACGAGTTTATACCAAAATATCGAGCAGGGGGAAATATGAATTTATTGCTATTTTAGATCTTTCTCTCTCTCTCTGGCGCGTTCTCTCTCTCTCTCTCTCTCTTTGATGCATACTCACATGGTCATGTTCACGAAAAGAAAAGGAAATCAAATATAGTTCCGGTGTGGAACAATAGTCCTACATAATAATAAATATTTCAACAACAATTTGTGTATAATCTCGGGATACTCAATAACAAAATTATAATCAATTTTTTGTTGATATCCTATGAATTGAAATTTGATAGACAGGTATAATTTCGTGAGCGATTTGTACAGTCTATTCATTTTATAGTTTTTAAACATATTCATACCAAAGACTATAAATTCTATTATATATATTTTGTAGTTCCCATACGTTAAATCACACAAACGTATAAAGTTATACGGTCACTTCCGTAAACGACCAGTTTATGTTTGCATCTCATAAATCGCACAAATCAGCTGTTCTCCTACACAGAACTGCCCAATAAATTTAAACAAATGTAATTGAAAATGTAAAAATAAGTAAGAAAAAAGAGAATTTATTGAAATAAATAAATAAGTTGCAATAAATAATTTATTATTCGACCTTCTATTTGCTGTAAATCAATTGTTATTTGAATTAAAAAACATAATTTCTTATGAAACAACCATAAGTCAATCGACTGATAAAAGCCTATAAAGCTGCTACTTATCTTCTTCATCAATTTATCAAAAGAGAGTAAGTAAATAAAGGTAGGCATCGACGATAGAAATATTTGTACAAATGTTTCGAAAAGAGAGAGAGCGCAAGCCATTTGTGTAGTCAATTGCGTTTGTACAAATGTTGGACGAAAAACAAAACGTTTTGATTTTCTTCAAATCTCTTCTTCTTAATTTTTGCATTTGCATTTATGTGTGGATGATTAAATTTTTGTTGTAAATGTGTGTGTGTACAACGGACAAAATAAATGAACTGTATTTGGTGAAAAAAATTAAAACAATATCATGGAAAAGAACAGAAGTATCATTACAACAACAACTATTTGTGAAAATATTTGTATCGTCGATGCCTACCTTAAGTGAGTAGTGGGTGGACTTTGACAGTGAGTGAGTTAAGAGTGCAAAATTGCTTAGATGAGAGTGTCTTCATGTATCCAACAGATGCTTTTTACACTTGTTATTGTTGTTATTATTTGTTATTTGTTGTTGCCTCTCTCACTAGTCCGGTTGACTGATTATTTCTCTCTCTCTCTCTCTCTCTGTATGTTGGTGACTCTCTCGCAGTTTGCAGTTTGTCAATTTGATTGAGCGTGCAAAAAGCTTTCTTAAATTTCATAAGGCAGATAAGTATATGTAATTGTCTTCCGAGTAAATGAAATGAAATGACAGCGGAGAACAAAAACAAAATTCAAGAATTTATAAAAATTAAAAATTATCTTAAAAAAATAATAACAAAAACATATTAACCAAATCTAAACGCGGGTCGTCGAATCATCATATGGTAAATAATCAACGGCGATAATGATGACAGTGATGATGATGATTAACATTCAAATGCGTGTGTGTGCGTGTGTGTGTGTGTAATTGGTTTATCGCAAAAAATCAAAAAAAAAAAGTTCTGCAAATTTAAAATGTAAAAGCAAACAATAGAAAATAAAATAAAAATACTAAAAACAAATTAAAAAAACACAATTACAAACGTGCATGAGTGAGCTCCTCACTTTCTCTCTCTCTCTTTCTATCTCTCTTGCTAGGATATACTCTTACCCATTTACTGGCTGACTCTCTCGCACACTCACGGAACTCTTTTCAACTCAACTATTTACTCAGTTAAGCGTTTCACAGACTCTCTTCTCTTGAATCAATCCATTGGGTATTTTTTGAAAAATCGACTTTATTTTATTTTCAATAAAGAAAAATAATTCAAAATTATTTCAAGCAATAAAATAGAAAAAGAAGAGAAGATAAACTTATAGAATTTATAGTTCAATAAATGAAGTCAATATTCTAGGGTGACACAGGCACACACCTATACCTATACACACATATACATATACATAAATAAGGAAGTTCATAAAAATTTTAAACAAAAAAAAAAAAAAAAAAAAAATTATGTCAACGGAAAGCAATACGCCAGTGGATCCACGCGTTCAGGTGAATATTTTGAATGGATATCCATTCCTCAATCTTTAATTTTTCTAAATTTCTCTTTCTTCTTTTCTTTGGTTTGTTGTGGTTGTGTAGATTGAGTTGGAAAAATTGAATTCAGCAACGGATAACATAAACAAATATGAAGTGGAACTAGATGTGAGTAAAATATTTATTGTTGTTATTATCGATTTTTTTTTTTTTAATTTTGGTTAGCGGTAATCGGCGTTTTTATATAACAGTAAAAAGTTCAAATCGAAGTTTTGGTTTTACTTCAATATCATATACATACAATGTACTAAACATGTTTGGGAACTGGCAACAAATTTGGAAAAATGCGTCATTAAAAGACTCGTTTTTAGAAATTTTGATGATCTTTTCTATGTAGTGTTACATTTTAGGATTTTTTCATATAGACATAACTGCACGTTCATATAGCAGTATTCCATTGCAATAAATTGACTTTAGTGTGGTTTTATAAAGTCGAGATCTATTTTCAGACCTTACTTTCCATATATTACCCCGTTACTAATGCAAGTCTAAGGTTTATATTTTTGCTAGTATATGTGGTAGTTTCATTTTATCCAACCTTTTGTCCAATGCTAGCATATCACCAGATAGATAGTTTAGATGTACATAAGTATCATTTAGATTTGAGACTTTATTCTCGTCAGCTGCCTGACATGATAAGGCCCTGACCATGCCCTGATTGAGTATAGAATAGCATATAGTAGAGCAATAGACCGACTCAGAATATTTGGAAATCTTTTGATTATAAAACTAAAAAACAAATAATGGAATTTTTTTTATTTTGTAGGAATCTAAATGCGAATTTAAACGTTTATTAGCTGAAAGTGTGGTACGCATTAAAGCGGCTGCCCATAAATTGGGTAATTCAATAGATGCTGCAAAACCGTATTACGAATCTCGAATCTATGCCGCGCAATTGGCGAAAGAGACACAACAGGCGGCAGCAAATCATGAAAAGGCGAAGTCAATACATGCTGCTGCCAAAGAAATGGTATATTTGGCAGAACAGGGTCTCGGAGAGAAATCAACATTGGATACCGCCTGTCAGGAGATGCTTAGTCATGCGGCAAGTAAAGTTAATCAATCACAATTGGAGGTAACAGAGACACGGAATGCATTTAAGATGTGTCAATTGAAATTGGAAGTGGCAAATAATCGTGTTGGCAAATTGCAAGGACAATTGAAACAGGCATTACGAGCTTCACGGTAATTCTTATTTCATATCTTTTTAATTCTCTTTAATTCTCTACTCTTTTACACTCCTCAATATGGATATATTTCTCTCACTATCGATGACGAGGGTTGATCATAAAGTAATCGTGGTTGAAGGCAGATTATATTTAGGTATAAAAAATCTATCGGCCAAATAGCTTTTGGATTTCTTACATTACATATACACCTAAGATAATGCAACAGTCAGAACAATGTGATGACCATCAGCAGTAAGGTAACGTGAACTAGGATGATGATCCAAGTATCTATCGACCCTTTTTGGAAATGAAAACGGACCGAAAAATGTCAGTTCTTAATATATAATACATACATTCGGTCTTTTGAGAATTCGTTATAGGGTAGTTCGACTAAGTATATCGACGATTTAAGAGGAAAAAAAAACTGTGAAAAACTTCCGTCTTCATTCCTAACACGGATGCTTCTTGATCGACCCTCATATCTTTTCTATTGCCTATTTATTTATGTTATGATGACATCTTCAAATTTATAGTTTAAATAGTACATATATGTAATATTTTTAGTAAAACAATTTTTTTTTTTATTTCCTCTGAAATTCTTTTTTTTTTCTTTTTCTTTTTTGTTTTAAATTTTCTTTCTTTTAGATTACATCTAAAAAGAAAATTACTTATGTTGAGATATTTTTGTATAATGCACGCTTTATATTGCCCTTTTTGTTCGTAAGTATCCTAACAGTGTGTCGTCTGTCTGTTAATCAAAATTTCTTCTTTCACACTATTCCAGTAAATTACACAAGCCTGCGAATTTTTTATTTTTATATATTTTTTTTAAAGCTTTTTGAATGTTTTTTTATATGTATATATTTTTGGAAATCCTAATCTACATATTCAAAAAGTTTATCCATCGCAGGCCTGTGTATCAATCGTTTTTTTTTTCTGGGGTTTCCCATTTACCATATTTCATGTTCCTGGTATAACCATAACTAACCAACTAACTAATAAATTATTTATTAATCTGTCGTATATTTCATTCAATATTCATCGCGATATAAATACATACATCTATCCAGAACTAATATACTAATATTTTCCTCTATTATGTAGACCTTACTATGAGACCCGTGCCAATTATAATGGTTTGTTAAAGGCTCAAAAACTGCGAATAAATGAATTAGAAGCAAAAGTTTCTGAAGCCAAAATGACTTATAATGAGGCATTAAAGAATCTGGAACAGATCTCTGAGGATATACATAGGCAGCGACAACAACGGAATAATTTGCTTAATTTTGGAGCGTTGCTGTGTCACGTTGACAAAGTCGATGATGATGATGATGACGAGAATCAACCGGCATATCAACAATTTACCTGCAATGATGATAATGATGACGCTGATGCAGAGAACGATGATGATAATAATGATGTTGGATCATCACAACGGACATCGGATGATGAATACTTGGCCATGCCAGACAAGCTTAGTACCAGTTCAAGTCCGGTTAGGCAACGTGGACTCGATGAACACGATTGTCCTCACTTGTTACATGATTTTGAGTGAGTTTTTTTTTTGTGCTTATTCCATATATAAATTATTATATAATATATAATGATTCTTATAGATCATTGACTTTCCCACAAAAATTACCTAAATCGGCTAGCACAAGTGCTGCCATCAGTGATAATATTTTCGCTCAAACGCAAGGCTTGCATGGTCCCTATGATATTAAATCAAAATCGAGTAGTAGCGGTGGTGGTAGTACACCAGGATATGATGGTAGCAGTTACAGTGCTGGTGGTGCTTGTGCGATTGAAGGTCTTGGCCATGGTCATACTATTGGTCATAGACATGGAAATAGTAATGTTAATGCAACAGGGACAAATACAAGCAGTCAAAATGATGATAATGATATTGAACAATGGACTGAAATACGACTCTCGCATTCAGATAGCACAAGTTCTAGTTATTCGAATCAATCGTTATTACATGATCAACATTTGGATGGACATGAAGATGCTCAATCACAGCATTCAACATCATCGGATGAGCCTAGACGCAAAGTGACCTGTACAACAATATTTCAAGATGACAACAACTCTACCACCATCACCAATAACGCCACGGATGGTGGTCAGAACACGAATCGGAAGCAGAGTCTTAGTCAATGGTTATCACGTTCGAATAGCTTCAAGTCAACGGGTCGACGACAAAGTCTTGATCTCTTAATTGATGCTGGTGATAAAGTGAAAGATGTCTTTAGTTTTGGCTTTCAAAGAGTTGGACGAACATTGGAACGACGCAATAGTGAATCTGAGATGATTAATGATAGCCTCCTTGGCACTAGCAGTGGTGGTGGTAGTGGTAGCGGTGTTGGTTCCAATGATCGTAGCAGTGGTAATATTACTCTGGGCATTAGCAGTGATCAAACATCACAAACGACAACGAAGACATCTAACTCATCTGCAGGGGATTTCTTTCTATTCTCAAGGTCAGTAGCAGCTGCACGAAATCAATCTAAATCAAATTATAGAAACAGTAGTAGTAAAGATGATGTTGATGCACTTGGTGCTAGCAGCAGCATCACCATCAACAGCGGCAACCGCAGTAGTGGCCACAACAACATCAACAGCATCAACAACACCCATAATAGTAGCAACAACAACATCATCAACATCAACAACAGTAGCACCAACAACAGTGGCAGTGGCAATTTACAAAATACAAGTTTGCTTTGCACGTTACAAAATCGTCTAACAAAATTTATTTGAAATTTAAACCACCCACCAAATTAGTGAAGTGATTCAGAATCAAGAATTTATTTATTTAATTTGCAATTTGCTTCTGATTTCCAATTGAAAAACAATCGCTCGAATTTGAACAAAAAATGCTTAAAATTACAAAATTTAACTAATTTCTACTTAAACAAAAAAAAAAAGAAAAAAGAAATTAAGAATCAAACACCAACAAAAAAAAAAAAAAAAATAATTGACAAGAAAATTGGATTGTAAACTTAAAAAAACGACTTAAAGGAAACTTATTTATTTCGGTTAGACCGAAATTTTTATGCCTTTCACACAAACACACAAATACTTTGGACATTAATCAAGAAAGAGGGTTTAAATGTGTTAAAAATATGTAGCTTCAATTCGAAATATTACATCCTTTGGGAGAACTATAAACTCCGACAACTATATTTACACCTAAAAGCACTTTATAGAATATATATAATACATATATGTACTTGTATAATCATATATCTCTATTTATCGGATTCGTCCTTCAATATTGTGAATTGTACACATAAAATTGTATAATACCACCTGTCTGTCGGCATTTTTCGAATGATCCAAAAAATCAGGACCATAAAAATGTTCTAATCCATCTCCCAGTATCATATTATGTTATGATGGTAGGGTTTATTTATTTATTAGTTTAGTTTCATCCACAAGTTCTTAAAAGCTCGGAATATCAGTATTTACTATCTACCAAGCTCTGGTCAGATACTTACATACTAATCTAATCTACTCTAATGGTACACTAACTCAAAGTTCTGTTGCTCAGTTGCAGCTATTTATTAAAACAATTTAGAAAAATCGTGTTATGTATATGATGGGTGCTATTTCTGACAGCAATTGGCTCTAATTGAAAGAAAAACATTAAATAAAATCAGTTTGCAATAGTCATCACATAACTCTATAATATAGTATAGTAAATATCTATCATTGAATACTATTTAAAATGTGAATATAAAATGTACTGGAAGGGGCCTTTAAATTTACTGTGTTATTTGTAAGGAACCATAGGAAGGAAGGCTACAAGTAGGAATTACAGATTTATTTTCGAAGTAAATCTTGGAATTCTTAATAAATACCAGAATCTCGAGTAAATAGTAATTGGACCAAATTGAGACTGCAGTGGTGAAATGACTTGCTCCCGCCCTTCAATAATATAATCCATTGGTACTTTAGTTTATTTGAGTTTGAGTTTGTTTCTATGATGTTCTGATAAAGTGATCCATTACCATGTGGATTTATTTGTGCTGTGAATGGTATAAATTCAAAAAAAAAAAAAAAACTGTCTGCATATCATCAGGTATTTCTCACTTTCACTTTTTCACGCTAATATCCTTAATTAAAAATATTACTATACACATTTCACAAAATTTATTATAAGTATTATAGTATTTTATTTAATCTAAAAAATATGAAACACAATCTATAAATTACAATAGTTTTAGTGCTTAGCAAATTTTTAATATTTTATTTATATAAAAAAAAAAAAAAAAAAAAAGATAAAATAATTACACTAAGCACGTTTCGCCTTCATCAAACCTTCATATCAACCGAACCAACCAACCACCCACCCACCTATGTATCTTACCTAACTTACGTTATACTCTTATTATTCCGTTATTGCTTCTATGCTTCTTTTTCATATTATTATTACACTTTTTCTTCTTATTCTCTAATATACCCACATATACATAAGTACTTACATGCTACTACAAAAATAATAATTTAAATTTTGGTTGATCTTTTAAATAATTTACACTGAAAACAAACAAAAATAACAAAAATGAATTCAAAATTAAAAAAAAAAAAATTTAAAAAAAAAACTAAAAATTAGCAACAACAAAAAAAGCACAAACCCGAAAGTACAAACAAAAAGAAAACTAAAAACTACTTTACAGATCCTCAGAGCCCAAAGAATTACTATCCGACGAGCAAGTTGAGAATTTATTATTAAATCATACAGTGGACGAGAATGGAGCAATCATTGTGGAGGCCAAGGAGCTTAAATCACCATTGACAATGCAACTACTTCACAATCAGCATCCACAGCCACCTCCTCATCACAATCATCAAAACCATAATCATTATAACCATCATCAGCAGCAGAAGCAACAACAAGTGAAGACATCATCGGTATTGGCCAAAGCAGTAGCGGCGGCCGCATCTACGAAATCCGCTCGAACCACAACAGCAGCTACAACAAATACCCTACTATTTTAAACCAAACTGTGTGTGAAAGAGAGTCAAAGAATCATAAGAGTGGGATAGTGGAGAAAGCGAGGGGGTAGCAGAATCAGAATCAGAGTCAACAGAGTAAGGAGTAATCCTGATTAAAGTAAATACATATAAGAGTAAGAAATAATGGGATGAATGAAGAAAAAAAAAGAAAGAAAGGAAGGATTCATTTCCACTTCTTTTTATTTTTTCTCTGCCCTCTTCTTCTTCTCTTCATTATTCGTTCATTATATTGTATATCGTCAACAAAAACAATACCAGCATTAACATCATCTAATTCTCACCGAAATCGTATACGATCGTATCTATAATTACATATGTATGTAATAGAGATTTCGTCTTGAAATTGGAAATTTTCATATTCTGCTACTATGTCAGAGATTACCATAATACAATAAAAAGAAAGCAATATCATTATGATAATAAAAAAAAAAAATATTATATTATATTATATTAATAATAAGAGAAACATTTAAGGCTTATTAATTATATACAAGTATATGTACATATATACATATATGTATGTCTAAATGTACGTGTATGTGTATATTCCAGTTGAATATTTTTATTAGAGACACAAGATGCAATACAAAAAAAAAAAAAAAAAAAAAACCAGATTAAGAAAGTTAAATTTGAAGTTAATGGTTGCAATTTACTCAAATTTTTAGTTGTATATCATCGTAGGTATGAATCTTTTAACTAACTACTTACTTAATAGTAGTAGTAGATATGTTATAGTACAGTATAGCATTGGTATAGTAAGAAGAGGAACAGAACCTAAGCAGAGAGTTAAGAGATCTATGATTGTTTATGATGTAGGATCGATTGGTCCGTTGATGTTAATTGAAGTGGGATAGTTGCAATATTAATATAATATATTAGAAGTTAATACATAAAAAATTATATTATTATATTTATACCTATATTTATAACCAAATATTAGAGAAGAAAAAAAATCGTAAGGAAGAAAGTGTGTGTAAACTTACAGAAATTTACAAATTCATTCATACATATAAACAACACAACAAGATATATTTATTATATCAGTAAAAACCATTTATCTAGTCGAAAGTGATGAGTGATTATACAAAAATTTAATAAAGAAAATGTTCTGAAATTGTTTAAATATTTTCTCATTTTATTTCACATTTTATTGAGTAACAATTCTGAAATCACATTAAATTATACATAAGTAAGTATTTAATCTATTAGAGCTTTCACTAACCAATTTTAGAATGAATTATATATATAGTATGGAACACTATCACTACTCAAGACTCGACATCCAGCAAGGTGTGCCCAGAAACCTGTAGAAAATACAATACATCCATTTATAAGTAGATATACTTACTACCATATTATAAGTGATTAATGATTTTAAAAATCGAATACTTCAACATTCCCGTATGTTTGTCTATTGGTTACTTCTTTTAAGCATCCACATTTCTATACAATTAAAAAGCAACCAGCTAATTCAGGAGTTTTTAAAAAAATGTGACTTTTTCATTAAAAAGTATGTTATTTCTTTATAATTCTATTTTATCAATCCAATCCAGTTTAATACTTCTCTTTGAGACCTCATAAAAAAGCAAAAAAAAAAAAAAAAATAAGGACAAAATACAAACTGCATTCTACATTTAGTGGATATCGGAACTGCGAGGTGTTATAAATGTCACCATCACGGTAAAACCGGTGAGAGTTAAAGTTGGCATGGATTGGTATACTACATATGTATCTTGTAATTGTCTCTGCTTTGAAATCGTATTGAGGCACTTCATTTGTTCGATTCTATTATATCTATTCTTCTTTTTGAGAACCACAATGGACAGCACAATGTGAGTTGAAAAATTAACCCTTACGAAGTCCACCAGATTGATTTAAGCTGGCTACTTAAGTATATCCTAAACTTCGAATTTAACAGATCCAAGATTAGTATGTTATTTTATGTAAAACAGATATTATTATTATTTTTGTGTAAAACAGATAAGTTGTAGTATTTTGCTAAAGTTATTTCAATTAGGTTTATTTGTATGCTTGAAGTCTAATACTTCTGTTTATCAAGTGGTAAAAAAGTTATATTAATGGAGTTTACTGTACACTTCTATTTTCAACCGTTTATGCAAAATTTATCTATACAAGATCTTTTAGGGTTAAATATACACAAATTCTACCTTCAACAAAAATCTATCCTAAATATTCAAATATTTATACAGGGTAAATTTATAATTAAATAAATAAATAATAATAATACATAATAATTTAATTGAAACAAAACATAAATCTATTCAAGTCAATATTCTTTAGACAGCAAGTGAAATGAAATTGTAATGATCTATCTCCGTTATTTACAATTTATCAACAAAATTGAAATTTGTGTCAAACATCATTCACAAAGCACAAAGGTACAAAATGTTGGACGAAGGGATGACAAACGTGATTTCTTTTGTTGTCTTCTTCATTTTTTGAACAGTGTAGGTAAATATTTATAAAACATTTTACAGCACTGCAAGCGTTCAAACGCGCGTCACATTGTGCAACACTGGAATTACTACGTGTGCTTCTTCTTTGTCATAATAGAGTAGCATTTTTTCAGTATTTGACACTCACAAGATAAATTATAAAGAGGAAGAACTTAAGCATTAAAAAAGGCGGTTTCAATTAAAAGTAAATAAAAAAAGTGCACACGGTGCCTTATTATCCTTAAAAATTTAAATTGCGCGCTTTTACGGCTGTGTCGCGAAAAGCTTGGAACGGCGTCAGTGAAGAAGGAAAACCACGACGACATTTGTGATAATTGTAATTTCATAATGAGTGTCGTGCTTAATTGTCGGACATGCACACGCGCGTGCAAGGATTACAAATCATTATTTGAACAGAGTTACATTCAAGAAGATATAAACACATTGGCCGACTTACTTCAGTTTTGTACAAATTTACCATATCCACCTGAGGACTCTGATGGGATGCCACAACACATTTGCAATATGTGCATAGAGTTGCTGGAGCATTCATTTCACTTCAAGCGTATGGTGCTGGAATCGGATGAGCTGCTGCGGCAAGGCTTGCAAGAGAATAATAACGATTTCATTATGATCGAAATGACAGATCATGTTGGTGGCAATGAAGACACTGATGATGATACGACGGATATCAAAAAGGAAAATTCAGAACTTATTGAGACAATAAGTGAGGTCGATGTTGAGTATGTTGAAGCCGAAAATGACGCTGGTGGTCCTGCTATTGAGGTGGTAACAAATGCTCATATCGAACTGTCCAAAGCGGAAATTGCTGAATTCGAGGAGGTCTCTCAGGAAAGTGAGGAGTACATCTGTCTTAAAAATGAAGATGTCGAATACAATACCGAAGGGGATGGTGAATATGATGAGGAGATTGAGCAACATTTGGAGGAAATTGAAATAGATGAAGAGGAAACTGAAACCGAACCAGATCCTGAATATATTCTAGTAAGTTTTCTATATGCCAACCAATACTAGCTAATTTTATTTTTTACTAATCAATTAATTGTCAATATTAGAATGATGATGAATGTGAGGAAGGCTATGAAGAGGAGGCAGACGGTGATGAGGATGGAGACGGAGACGGTGGCGATGGCGATGCTGATACTGATACAATAACCGATGGTACAAAACAAGTAGACGTTTTAAATAATATCTGCGATGTCTGTGGCAAAGGATTCCGGCAACAATGCCGCTTACGCCAACACATGCAAACGCACACCAATGAAAAGCTTTATACCTGTGAAGTGTGTGGCAAGAAACTGAAGCACCAAAAGAACTACAAAGAGCATGTCATAACTCACACTGATCTCAAGCCACATCAATGTAATATTTGTAGTCGATTCTATCGAACTACCTCCAGCCTAGCAGCCCACAAACGGACACATGCTGAAGATAAACCATTCAAATGCGACATGTGTGGCCGTGGGTTCGCAGCTTTCGATCATATGCGTCGTCACAAGCTTACACACACTGGCGAGCGCCCTTATGCATGCAATCTATGCGAAAAGGCCTATTATGATTCGTCTTCTCTGCGTACCCATATGATCAGTCATACTGGCGTCAAAGCATTCACATGCGAAATCTGCGGTATTGGATTAACACAGAAATCGGGCTACAAGAAACATATGCTAGTACATTCTGGGGAAAAGCCGCACAAGTGTCATATTTGTGGCCGCTGTTTTACATTTACAAGCAATCTGAATGCTCACATCCGCTTGCATTCGGGTGAGAAACCATTCAAATGTGATAAGTGCACGAAATGTTTTCCAACTAAGAAACGCCTCCAGAGTCATCAGCGTGTACACAATAAGGATATTACTATGTGCTCTACAGATGGGCTAAGTCCCTCCGATCGAAAGAACGCACTAATGCGTGAGGGCCAAAAAGTAATGCCCGATATGCCTGATAAGCAAGTATCGCGCTCGAAAGTTGTTGTCGTCCTCTAGGAAATGTTGAGTGAGAGTGGGAACTGGATGACTAACTTTTATCAAAAGCAATATAAGTCCCTTTTTGTTTTAAGTTTATATAGAAATAATCATTGTGAAGAACTTTTTTTTTTGTTTTTCTTGTACAAAGTCGTATCGTATGTCCTTTTTTTTTTTGAGACTTATCTTGTCTTCTTATGTCGTGGCAAGTATATTTAGATTTGGTCTTTTCTGATAATCATCGATCAATCTATATGTATAATAATGCAATTTTACAAACTTACTGATATTATGTGAACAAAAATGCAAACTATGTGTGTCTGATATATATGGTAGGCACCGATCTCTTGTTTAATTATCGATCGGTGGTATCAGATCAGGCACATATATATTTTTAATAAGAATTGTAAATTAATTTTTGGTAGTAATCTTTTTCTTACAAATTTGTATTCAAATTTCGCTTCGCGTTTATACCCAATAAAAAATGATGAGTACTTAGATTTTTTTTAATTATAATTAAATTATAACTGAAATTAAGTAAACAAAGATTAAGTTAGAAAAGAGCACTATAAGTGTTTGATATTACAAATAACAACGATTTGATATAAATATCGGTGGTTATATCAGACACAAATTTTCTATTTTAAATCAGTCAATCTTGTATACTTTTTAAGTGAACACAATATACGTATATAGCAATGTAATTTCTAATTTAGCTGAATTAATTAGTCAATCTAACACATATTTTATTTAAAAAATTTTCTTGCTTCTTTTTCTTTTTAACAAAAATTATATTTTTATAAGTTAAACATAATTTTTTTTTGTTTTTTTATACTCTTCACGCAATGAATAGAAGTATAAGTTTGCAATAAATATCAGGAGACATACATTTGTCGGAATCAGTCGAATCGGACCACTAGGGTGAGGTACCTCCCATACAAACCCAGATCCAAATTCATGTCTTTATTAGAAATTCTTTTCTGTTTTTTGTACTATCGAAATTTGGACACTATAAGTGTCTCTCTCACTCATATCCATGAGATATGTAAACTTCAAGACCTTTGGACCACTTAGAACAATAATCATAGGATATAAAAGATGCGTGAAGAGTATTACAGCTTTGTTAATATCCTTTTTACTTGTTTTTGTATACTTTTGTTTTGTAATAAAAAAAAGTGGAATAAAATCACACAAAAATATATGTATATACATTTGTAGTCAATGTGAATGGAAGTACTTATAAAAAGATTTGTTAATAACAGATTTCCTTACCAATGTGAAATGGTTTCCAACTCATCTAACATTGAACTGTAGTCGCAATCATGTATCGAGTGATAGAAAGATTTCGTATTCATACTTTATGGGTTTCGGATCACGAAAAGAACAAGTGTATTTTCAAGTTTTACTTGCTTCGGACAATTTTACTGAAAAATCATAATATTATCATCTGGGGATGTTTTTGTGATATGGTCTTGAATCATCTGATTTCTGATTCTATGACAAAAATTTCGTTACGATATAACGTTGCCCTATGTTGAAAAATGCAAGCCTCATACATGGACATGGACATTCCAGTAGGATAACGATCTCAAGCATACTTCAAAGTGACCTTGCTAAGTTGGACAAATCAGTCACCGGAATTGAATCGAATCTACAATCTATAAGGAGTGTTAAAGTAAAGGTTAGATAAATATAAATCTATTGGTTTTTTTTCTCCTTACAGTCACTTTATATCATGAGGCCTTCAAAGTGAAAATCATTCATAATGGAAAAGTCATACATATTATAGCAATCATTATTTTCTAATGATATTACAATTTTAAATATATTATACACATTGTCTATCTCTCTTATGACATAAAAACCCGAAAGTAAACCAATTTTATCGGACGCAACCACAAGGCATCTATAAGTCAGTTAATTCGTTTTAATAGGACAGACAAATGGAGAGGTGAACCATATCGTATGTAGAGCCAACACACTGTGGACAGCAATTGTCGTCCAAGAGACCTTAGCACTGAATGGTAAGAGTCCATCTCGACCTAATTGTATAATACTAGCTGTGCCCCCATGCTTTGCCCAGTCGCTCAGGGTGGGCAAAGACTATTAATCATATAGGTTGGACAACTCGCGTTCACAGCACATGAACAAACGAACATTTATCATTTTATTTATATTATATAGAATAGTATATTTTGTTCTGCTAAAAAAATGATTTTTCCAGTTTCATTTTCTTAAATATTTACATTGTACAATCATTTACAGAAGTTAAGCTTAGAAGTTTATGGGTTGAACTTGCTTCTTCTCATGAGTTATTTTTGATTTGAATTTTAAAATCACTGGTTACTTTATAAGATAGACAGAAATCAATCGCCTATCCATTCATCCACTATCATCATAAATATATAAACTAAATATAACAAATGATAATTGGAAAATATTGCAAAATAAAAAAGGATACTAATGGATACGAACCTAGTGTTTCTAAAACATGTTAAGATCATAACTAAATAACATGATGTTATCATTCTTTAATGATGAGATTAACATAGATCAAGAGGTTTGAGATGTCATAATTGTTTTACTTTATTTTTATAATACGTTTGCAGTTTGCTTTATTATGTGTTCTTCGATTTTGTAGATGTTCCTTCTTTTTGCGAGATCATTTTATATAAAGTCTGTTAAATAAATTCTTTAGCATATATCGCATTTTAATGAAGATGAATTCATACCTTTTAAAGATACTTACTCCATTAAGAGGTAAGACGAGTTTTACTCGTTTGGAATATCAACGGTGATGTGTATATCATCACCTTGATCATCATCATATTCATCGTTATCATTCTGTAGTTCAATATGTGTCTGCCAGTGGTCATTAAGTAAACCACGCCTTGTAAATGTTTTATCGCAGAGATCACATGAAAAGGCTTTCACAATGTTATGCACAGCCATGTGGCGGTGTAATTCGTAGGAGGCAGTAAAGCTTTTTCCGCATTCTAAGCATTTAAATGCCTCGTCTATCATATGACGGCGTCTGTGTGTCAACAAATTACTGGAGTAGCGGAAGCTACGGTTGCATATATCGCAAATGTGTGGCTTTTCGCCCGTATGAATAAGCATGTGTTTTTTGAAACCGGATTTTTGGGTCATTCCTTTGCCACAGATTTGGCAGGTGAATGGTTTCTCACCAGTGTGTTTAAGCATGTGAGAGCGCAACGATGATGATTGCCGATAACATTTGCCACATATTTTACATTTATTTGGATTATTTGGATTATGTGTCGAGATGTGGCCATCGAACGCGTTGCGTGTCTTAAAACCCATGTCGCAAATTTTACAAACAAATGCCGTTTCGTCTGAGTGTAATTGCATGTGATATTTAAATGAATTGTAATGACTTAATTGTTTTTCGCAAATCTATAATGAATCAATTTCAATTATTATGGCATGAGTCTTCTTTAATAGAGTAGTAGAACTTACCGTGCACTTGTAATCGGGATTATATACTTTTTCTTCTCTCTGTTGCATATTTCTGGGTTTAAAAGGACGCTTCTGTCGGCTCATTTTTGTAAGTTGATTATTGTCACTATCAACATTTTCATTACTAACGTCAATGTTACATTGATCTTCTTTATTGACATCATTAAGTTGATTGGTATCATTCATTATAGTATGATTAACACTATTATTCTCCACATTGTCTAATTCTATTTCTTCGATTAAATCAAAACAAGCAGGATCACAAATATCATAAGGTAAGTCACTTACAATGAAATGGTGATTGTCATTTTCATCATTTACCACCACCACTTCCTCCTCAGCAGCAGCAGTAGCAGTAACAGCAGCATGAGGAGAACTGACAATCTCTATGTCATTGATACAATCAAATGTATCAAAATCAATTTCTTGAATGTCATCGCTACTGTCACCATTACAATCATTCATTTCATCTTTCTTTAAATCTTCTTTTTCAACTTTCTGCTCTTCTACCTGAATTTCTTCTCCATCAGCTTCTAACGCATTCAATAAGTCCATATCTTCTATATAGCAATAATTCACAACACTTTCATTTGCGCCGCCATCTACAATTCCCTCATCGTAATCCTCCGGTAACACAAACAAAACATTTTCCATGCGCAGCAATTTATCTGTTTCTATTACCGATTTCTTAAATTGATATGATTGTGCCAACATTTCTACGCAATAATCACAGATATGTTGCGGCAAGTGATCCTCATCCGGAAGAACTTCAATATTTGTGCAATAACTCAGTAGCTCACCGAGTGTTTTCATTTCGTTTAAAATGACGCACACTTTAAATAATTCATGTAAATCGTTGCCTTCACCATTGCAGGCACGGCAACGTTCCATATTCACTTCACTTCGATTCGTTTTAACAATAATTTGTTTTCTTTCAAAAAGAGTAAAAATAATTGAGAGCTGCAAATTTTAATGCATACATAATCAGTGTTGAAAAACGAAACTGATAAGAATTGTCCAACCCTTATGCATTTGAGCAGTGCTGTGAAGTTTCCGTGTGAATTGTAGATTGTCAGTCAGTATCCACAGTCACCGTGAAATTTTCATTCGCCGGCTTATTTTATTAAACGGACGAAAATTTGCAAGAAGTTTATTATTAAAGTTGATCTGGATTTAGTTTTATTAAGCGCATAGGCATGGCTCAGGTCAATGTCGTACAAATTTTACGTAGATTAAGTGGGTCAAATTCTTTGGGTCGTCATTTAACGTGTGGCATTTACACACCACAAGCAACGGTAGCAGCGGCAGCAGCTCGATTCGGTCACACATTGAATAATCATCAGCTGCAACTTACAAGAAACCATCATCTAACAAAGCATGTGGCTTTTATTCCAAATTACCATGATGTAAAAATACGTCTTAGCCAGAAATACCAACAACAACAATTGACTGATATACGCTGTTACAGTAGTAATAAGGATAGTAAGTGGAATTTAACTTAGGTACATATAAATTTGTATTTTGAAATGTGTAAACATTTGTTTGTTGCAGAACCTCCAATTGATGGAGAAACTACACCATTGCTTTCGAAGCTTTTTCCACAAACAGCACCCGAAGTTGATGCAAATGAAGAGCGCGAGCGTAAGCAACGCGAGGAGGATGAAGCTAAAGAAAATGAACGCGCCTGGAAGCGTATGAAACTTGGGTAATCATCATATCTCTTCTAAAACTGTAATGTTTCTTATCCATGTTTCTTATTCATTATAGTTTTGCCGTCTTCACTGGTGGTAGTCTTACTGCAATCCTTTGGGCCATTTATGAATTTGGTAAACCTGAAGTTGATCACACCGGTCATCCTATTGAAGATGAGTTTAGCCAATTACCCGTAATGCAACAGTATGTGCACCGTATGTGGAAGTCGCTACACTACTATCAGAAAATGATACAGGAGCCATCGAGAGCGAAACTATTGCCAGATCCACTAAAACCACCATATGTGCAGCCACGTTATACCCTGGTGCTCGAAATGAAAGACGTGCTTGTGCATCCCGATTGGACATATCAAACTGGTTGGCGTTTTAAGAAACGTCCCGGTGTTGGCCATTTCTTGCAAGAATGCTCCAAGGATTTCGAAATCGTTGTATTCACAGCTGAACAAGGCATGACCGTATTCCCAATACTCGATGCTTTGGATCCACATGGATATATTATGTATCGTTTGGTACGTGATGCAACACATTTCGTCGATGGTCATCATGTCAAGAATTTGGATAATCTTAATCGGGATTTAAAGCGGGTAAATATTGTGAAATTCTTTAACCTAAAAATGCTTCAACATAATCTGTTTTTTGTTGTGCTTGCAGGTCATTGTCATTGATTGGGATCATAATTCAACCAAAATGCATCCAGACAATACATTTAAAATGACACGTTGGGTGGGCAACGATGATGATGTGCAACTGTTTGATTTGGTTTCATTTTTGAAAAGTAACTAATGCCATTTTTTCATTTTATCTTTTGGTTTTTAATATTTCATTCGAATTGTTTTTTTCTGTAGTAATCGCTCAAAATGATGTCGACGATGTACGTGAAGTTCTGCATTATTATCGTCAATTTGAAGATCCTATCACCCAGTTCAAAGAGAATCAGCGTCGTCTTCTCGAGCAAATGGAGGAAAAAGAGCGTCAGCAGCAAACAAAATCGACGCCAGTGGTCAAGAAATGGTCTCGTGGCTTTATGGGTCGCAGCGCATAGGTGCTCGCGCGATTAGTGTTATCTATTTACTAAATATTACCACCATCGAACATTGTAACAACAGAAAAAATTAACAGCTCCTGCTACAATCACAGCCACAGTTTGTTTTTGTGTTGTCGCCTTCATTGTGCATCATCAG
This sequence comes from Amiota mariae, assembly GCA_035041805.1. Taxonomy (NCBI): domain Eukaryota; kingdom Metazoa; phylum Arthropoda; class Insecta; order Diptera; family Drosophilidae; genus Amiota; species Amiota mariae. The sequence goes on from JAWNKV010000665.1 coordinate 560,946, forward strand.
CATAATAATAAGATTGCAAGCAGCCTTCACCCAATAATATCATCTTCATACTTCATACATACACAATCATCGATCGACTGAACTGACCGATCGGGAGTAAGTATAATATCTGATGGAAAAACAAACAGATGCAGATGCGATGGTTTGCATCTATAAAAGGATTTTAAAGAACTTCAAATGATTGGCTTTTTTATATTTATTATTGCAATGTATTTTTTTTCTTGAGATGACCAGTGCACTTTTAAAAATTTTAAGCATAAGAAACAAACAACAAAATTGCAAAAACAACAACAAATATAAGTCAAACTTAATTTCGTTGTCTAATACATCTTCCTTACCAAAAATCTACTATTGTAATAAAAAAAAAAAAACTCAATTGTATGGTATAAACTAAGATTGTATTTCATATCATATGAGTGCCGGCATTGCACGGTTGCAGTGTGAATATTCTCACATCCGTTTTGCTAGAGTGTATGACCTTCTTGTGATTACAGATATTTTTGCTGTAGCATATGGTTTTCCGGATGCCGTAACTCTTAGTTTTCTCGATCTCTTTAAATACATAAATTGAATATGAGAGTTTGCTAGATACATTTGTATGGCGCATGTCAGGAGAATGATCTACACTGTTGTAGAGCTGCAAAACTATCGGTTGTACTTTCGATATTATCGATAGTTTTTTTTTTCAATGACTATCAATAGTAAAACCTACCATCGCGATATATCGACATATTTGCACAACACTAATGTTCTTTTGGCGGTGAAGCACTTCGTTACAAAGAAACGTGTATCATATATTAAACATATTTTTATTTGTTACCAAAAAGTAAACTTAAAGCAGGTTGCATCATTTCGATAGAAGATCATCTTTGAAACCAAAGATGGATATGTTGGTTTTTCTAAACAAGAACCAATTGTTGAAATCCCTATAATCTCATCTATATTATAAAATATCTTATGAAAATGGACATATAAATTTATTTCTTTTAAGAATTTAAGTTTATAAATATAATTTTCAAGGAAATAATTGCACGATTCGCGTCAAAACTATTATCTCTGAGTAGCGCATTTTCTATAACGATTTTTTGGCGCCCTACCGAATTAATTTTAAGATAGTTCTACTTCAAACTGATATCCGATACTATCGATAGTATCGATAGTCAAAACCAAAACTATCGAAACTATCGAATGGCCACACTATCGATAGTTTTGCAGCTCTACTACACTGTATAACATTTGCAATACACTAATTGGGTAGAACATATGCAATTCTTGGTGGTCATTAATTCTTTGACCAATACAACTTCACTGTCAATACAGACAAATTAAGTCTTCAATTTAAATATGCAACAGAAACTTCGCGATTAGTATTTAGCCACTTAGAGGTTAATCATATTAATATATTATTAATAATCATCAATGAGTTTTGTATATATGTAGGTACATATATATATTATATGTCATTTTTCAAGATTTGTTTTGTAGAGATCATCGAACCATTAATGTGAGTTCGGGAAATAACTTTGACAAAGCAATTTATTTTATGTAAATATCATGGCCTCAATAAATATTTTTATTGGGAAAATGAGATACACAGATTATTATGGGGTCATCGTGGACCATGAGATTGTTGAACTTGAATATAAGCTTTAAGAACGATGCAAACTGTCGAGCGTACAAAAAAGTTGAGGTATGTGGATTATATAAGCTTAAAAGTCATTGCACTAACGCATATCCTTCTCAGATAAATTGAAATGAAGGTTCTACCAACTAGTGGTAAGTATGTACATGACAAATAACTGTCAGCTTAAAAAAAAAATTAACAATACACTTAATACACGCGAGGTTACGTGATAGAACTTATTATAAGAAGTGTAGAACGATTAGGGATACAAAAGTTAAGATGATCTTAGAGCTCAGGAGAAATAATATGATACGATAGGATAGTCTCACTGTTCAGTTTGATGGACTGCTCTTAACTTAGTGTGTCATCGAACTTACTGGAATGAGAGTACCTACCGATACTTTAGGATACCACCAGAGTCCTTACACCTACTGAGTCCCCCTACCACGACAAGTTGGCAATTCAGCAAGGGGGAATGTCATCAGTTGAAATTGTGGAAAAAAGCTCTAGAAACCATAGAAGAAGTAGCAAAGCAATTCAGTACATTTTATTGTAGGTGGAGGAGACTGGTAAAGGATTGAACTCAGGCTACAGCACATGGGGTCAGATAGGAATGGGGTAAACTATACATATAATATCTACCATAAGTATATACAAACATATGCATATGGGGGTGAATGTCTGTTTGTTTGGTTAGTTCATTCGATGGTTAGTTGTCGGTTGGGTGCATTAAAAGCTTTTTGGCCTTTTAATTTGCTTTAATTAATATTGCGATTTGTAAAATTGACTTTTAAAGTGTTTCACACATACACCACACACACACACACACACACACACATACAAACACAAATACTCTTCCACATGCATAATATCCACGCTTATTTGGTTCACCAATAAAGACAGCTATGGCATGGGATTCGTTGACAGTTGACCAATGGTCAATGCAATGGTATTGGTAACTCCAACTCGTCCAATTTTAATTCTCCATTGTGAATGTATGCATGTATATATGCATGTATATATGCATGTGCGTGTATGAGTGCGTATATGAAAGCATCTATGAATGTGTGAGTGCGGTTTATTATTGTAAATTAAATGATTATAATTGTCATTTAAGAATTTTTACATTTGCGTTGACAATTAATGTCAACTTGCATTTTAAATACTGCACCGCAACACTACACAATACATACAACAAAATTATTATACACACATAAGTATTTACATACTTATAAAAGAATAAAAGAAAATTTTTGGATTGAGTAAATTCAATGGACGCCCTGACAACCCATCATCATTTAAGATAAAATATGGATTATGTATTATAAGTAAATAGAAATGATGTTGACGTTTTAGGAAAATAGATAATTTTTAATGTTTTCGCTATTTTAATGCAAATAAAATGTATTCAGAATAATAAGCGTTGATGCCTATGTCGTTATCCATTACTCAATGGGAATTAGTTGGATCTGATGAAGATGCTAAAGATGCTCGTTGTCGCAATCAAAAGTTTGCAATCCATTAAAGTCATGGTAGTTTGCGAAACTCTTGCCAGACTCTTAAGTCTTAAATATGATATCTGACTTAATAATGATAATTTTGATTTAAACGAGGAAAATTTTACATAAACTTTTTATAAGGAAAATTGCTTTAAAATTAATTTTCCACATTTATTTTTTTTTTGTTTTTCTTGCTTTGGTTTTTTTATCTTTTTGGTTGGCCGCCTTTTTGTTTTTATGAATGGCTGCATCGTAGTAGAAGAAAATTTTACAAATAATTTTCATTCTATCGTGGTAATTTTGCTGCAGTCAAATATGATATACAAATATACGTGTGTATAGAAACATATGGATATGTACATACGTATTACGTATGTGTGTTGCTTACTTGGTTACTAATTTTCCAGCAACATAAGCATAATTACTTTTACTGTGGTCATCACTTGGCAAGTGTTATTTTCTAGATCCTTGCATATCTCAGTCTCAGTCTCACTTGCTGCTCACTGCTTTCTGATTTCTATTCCATTCCATCGCACTGTATACAATGTTTTATTTTTTAACGCTGTGATTTATTATGCTACTTTTCACACTTAAAATGTATGGTGGTTGGACACATATGTTTGTATTTAAAGTGAAGTTCCCCGATTACTAGAAAGTTGGGCTGGAAAATCAAATTTTTAAATTAAAAATCTGTTAAATTTATTCAGTTGTAACTTTAAACAAGAAATTAAATATTCTTTATTATGATATTGTATTATCAAAAGTCATGGAAACTTAATTTTGTTAGAAATAATGTTGTTTTAAAGCAACACATACATCTTTTTTGGATTGGATTATTATGTTGCGAAGATCTTGAATGAAAACTGTTTGAAAATTCTCAATAAAAGGAAAATCGCTCAACTAATTTGTCCTCTTCATAATTGTCCTCATTGGGTATTATACCATAATTAACATATTCTAAAGCAATCTCAGAAAATTCGGTTTATAGCCTTGAGTTATGGCAATCAAAAACATTCAAATGCTTTCTTCAAATTTATAGTTGGTGTAGGTTATTTAATTTGCGGAGTAACTAAATACATAGTAGAATATTAATGTTATTATTTCTTTTGCTTTTATTTGGCATGATTTTGAAGAACTTAGTATTTTAAGACAGCATTCATGATTCATTATATGTATATACCAAATATTTAGGAAATTTGTCTTGTATTCAAATCAAAGATAAAGGCTCAATTTATTGAGTAATATAGTCAAGAATAGAATCGTATAATTTTTATCAATTTTAAGCATCTGAGACTTTCATAAATTTCGAATTTTTGAAAAAAACATCACAAAATTTCAAAAAAATTCCACAGAAGTATCCGAGTTAGCATTAGAATATGTCAATTTGAGATGTACGAATGTACTTTTCTGTGGTGTGCCCTAGAAAAATTTTAGAAACATGTTGCGAAAACGTTCGCGGTTCGCTTTGGCATCCTTTTCTGTGATGTTATTTGAGTCTTAAATCCAGTCGTCGAGTGCGCTATTGTATAACTACAATAACACCACATAAAAAAAAAATACTTTCACATGTGCTATGGCCACGGCGAGAATGCTAAGTTGGTTTGAGAGCGTGTGTTACTAATTTTAGTTTAAAAAAATCAGATACCTTTTCATTTTTGCTCCATTTAAGCAGTAGCTTTTCCAGCTTTGCTTTGCTATTCAAATTAATATTTTACTTCCATACTTCTTCTTTGCTTTGTCATTGTGTTAGAGTGGAGTGACCACTATAATTTTCTGAAAATCTTTGCTCTATTCTCTTTATTGCTGTCTTTATTTGTTTGTTTTGTTACCTTTCCACCTACACTTGCTTAGAGAATCTGTCACCAATGTTTACGCATAGCAACTTTCTGTACAAGTGATCCATGAAGTGGAACATTTAGGTGAAAAAAGAAATTCAGGTGAAAAAAGTAACTCTTGGACAAAGTGATTACGTTCCGTAAGCAAAAAAGAAACGCAGTTCGTTCAATGGAGTGTCAAAGTGATTGTGACTGTAACTACAAAGGCTCATGTCCTGCCACATCTTGTGTCAGAAGAACACAAACGCCCTCAAAACCAATATCTCGAAAACAAGATGGAACTTAAACACTTAGAAGAAATGTTATACAAAAATAGAGTAGCATAAGTTTTTCGCAGATGTTGGAGACTATTTTGACGGAAGGCTAATGAAACAAACCTTTTGATGATATACATATAAGTTATCTACAGTTTCCGAAATTCACTTAGAATGACCTTTTTTGATTTGTCGATAGTTTAAAATAAACATACCGAGAATTTGAAATAAAATTTGATGATATTTTTTTGATAATAGCGAATATTAAACTACAAATTAATTTGATTTTTCACCATCATCACTTGATAATAATTCATTCGTAATCCTTTTTCTATCCATATATGTACGTACAAGATAAGAAAGTGAGTCAAAAAGATATCTTGTCCTTGAGATACCTAATATGAAGATAGATATGTAAATTTTGTGAACTTCATTATATGATTTCTGACATCGGTATATTAGATGAACTCTTTCTGACTTTCTGCAAGAAACTCTTCAAAGGGATTTGATTTAGTTTTCGCTTGAAAAACTTTCCTCCATACATCTCGTATAAGCATCATTTTCGATCTAAGAACTTTTTATGGAGTAAAATGTTATACAGCAACAAATATTTTAGCATTTGTTGTTCCTTTAGATGTTAGAAAACATAGCGAAAATTAGCTATTAAAATATTGTAATTTCTTAGCGTTTAATTTTGCATACTTTATCAGGGTGGCAGGCAAGCACTCTTCCCACTTTCCTTCCTTCTTAGCTGTTTTTCGTTATATTTATGGTATTTTCATGTACTAATACAATAAACACATTTTGTATGCAAAACCCTGAAAGTTATTAATTCTAAACACACACAGAAAACTTAAACACTTTTAAAACTGAAAACTGAATTTTAAATTAAAAAAGAAAATGTACTTGTTGTTGGAAGAAGAAGGAAAAGTGAACAAAATTAATTTTAATTTAATTCCGGCCAAGCTCATTAAGCAATAATTGGCACCATTTTATTTGTGCACAAGTCAAGGATTCTACATATCCATATATGTATGTATACATATATACATACAATGTATACATATACAATAGTATATGTGTTTATATAAGTTTTCTTTCAGTTTCAACTTCATCATCAACAGTTTCTTTTGAATTCTTATTCCTGTTACACAATTAATAAATAAAAAAACAAAAATTATTTCTCAGAAAGAAATGCTTAAAAAAAATGATTCATTATTTTTGGGGTAGACGACATTCTCGACCAATTTGAGCTTAACAAAGAATTCAGGACTTCTCAACATATCAAATTTTCTTCTTTTACTTCTTTTACACTTTCAAAAGGATTGTGTTCTTACTACCATACTGACGAACAGTAGTAATACAAAGTGTTGCATGCGTACGTGTTTATGTGCGTCTCAAGTACGTGTTAATGTGCATTTGAAATTATACGTATACTGTGTATCCGTATATACACATAGTATACATATTTATCCATGTATATATACCTACATACATAACGAATAAATTTAATAAACCGTGAACATTTATTTTGTTATTATTGAATACACTCACATAAACACAAAATATTCATCCTTATCCTTTCACTTACATTTTAGATTTAACCAAGTTTAGCTTTAATGTAAAGTTTTTTCTTTTTTTTTACATTAAAGAAAATATTGTATCGTATTCGACATTTGTATAACCTTTTCCATATATGTACATACATATATACATAACTAGTCTATATGGAACATATGTATGTAAGTATATTCCGAATAAAATTGAGATATCATGATGATTCTTTTGGCAATCTCTTTAAGTTGAATCAAGATTTAGATTTGATAAAAGCTACAAAACAATTTACTATGTAGTACATATATAGAGGATGAAAGAATGCATTCCGACATTTAGAGGTCCATTATACTACTTACTTTTAACAAATTTTATATCATAGATCAGAGAGAAGCAAACATATTAAAAAATCAAGTAATTTTTTAATTTTTATTGTCATTACTACTACTGAGTCGTAACCACATAAATTGAAATTATGGTCTTAATATTTTTCATTATAAATTCATTTCTATTGTTGTATCTAACCTAATCAATAAATTTTTAATCAAAGATATATACGAATATAGAGTACTTATAATACAAGTAGTAAACATGAATTTATATACTTACAATGAGATGATGATTTAATGATACATGCCTACTTTGGGAGCAATCTTAGTTTTAGTCATATACTCAGTAGTAGATACAATGTAATGGATGGTCTTATCTTATCATATGCGTATATAAAAATGTGTATTGTCATAATTTATATGTACTTATGTAGGGTATAAGTCAAAAAAGGATAATTGACAGAGGCAAGGCGCATTTGTTTCACTCTTTTTCTTGTACTTACTTTATTCATCCATACATACATACTTACTATATACTACATACTGTACATACATTCAAATATATATATTAAAGTATATTACTTGTGCAAGCATTAGCATGTGTGTATATGTGTATGCATGTGTGTTTGAGTGTATGGGTAAAGTCGTCCCTTTGGCGTTATTAAGCAATTTACAAGACACTTAAACAAGAATTATGTGTAAAATTTTCCAACAAAATGATTCGCGCTGAATTTTAAAATGAGCACAACTTGTGACTTCGCTTTAACCTTTTACTTCATCGTCTTCTGCTTGCCCTTCCTTTATTCCATCATCTTTTCTGTATGGATTTACTTATTGTTGTTATTGTTCCTGATTTTATTGTTTTATCCATAACCTTTATACTATGAATGTGCGCTTATACACAATATTTCTATATAAGTACATATGTAGTAAGTATATGTATATATTTTGAAGAAAGGTATGTAAGTGTCTAAAGAAATGTCAAATATCTTATGAGTTTGTTTTATATAATTTTTTCATATATATTATATGTATGATATTTTATATATTAGAGACCCTTTCAAGAATAAGAGTAATCAGTTTAGCTTTGCCTGTCAGTTTTTTTTTTTTGGCTTAGTTTTTATCAATGAAGAAGTTTCAACTAAATTGTATTTAGCTTAAAATTGATATCTTCACTTTATTGGTTGATAAGAAGATCAATTTTTATTTTAAATGTAGAGAAACAAGACTTACTTACATACACATGAAAGAAGCTGGTTTGCTGGTTTAGGGGAATACCCTTCAGCATTTGAAGAGCTCTTATTTTTTTGGATTATCTGTATGCGACAACAAGATGTTTCTGTACTAAATTTGCATAGACATGAAAGTAACGAAAAGTTCGTAGGTTAAGTTTTGTTAAATTGAAAAACATTGTTAAAAAATCATTCAGTTCAAAATGGATGTGCATCCATTAAAAAAATATCTGACCGAATAGTATCTAATATTAGTTGTATTATTTGACACAAAAATGCAGCAAAAACAATAAAATTTGGACTAATAATTGCTATACGAATGCCGAATAGTGCATTGTTTTATTTATATTTCAGTATACTCGTATGCAGTAAATTAACTAAAAAATATTTCAGAAGTGTAAATAACTAACAGTTCTATCTTTTCACGTTAGCATCCCAGAGTCAATAATAATCGTTGCGTCTATATAACAAATATTAAAACAAAAGTACCGAATATCTGCCAATATTAGTTGCATCTAACCTTAAGTTAAGTGTACGCTATGTATAGATTAGGTGACATACCAAACAGGGATTAATCATCACTTTCGTATAAAATGAAGATCATTTGTTTAAATTAAATTTCAGCTTCTTGCAACAAAAATTCAAATATGTCTGATGCATGATATTCTCGTTTGTACAATAATTTTATTTATCAATTTTTGTTATTTTTTCATTGTCATGTTATAAAATTTCGCATAAACTTAATAAAGAAAAGATTCTACAATAATAAAAATTCCTTTTTTGTCACATGTCTCCCGAGCGTTGAGCTTCCTGAAATGTTGCAGTCTCAAAAAAAAAAAAAAAAAAAAAAAGCAACAACTTGTTCTGTGGCAAAAAGCATTCATGCGTATGTTGCATAAAATCTGTAACACAACGCAGCGGTTCTTAAACTTTGAATCACCATCAGGGATCCACAAAACAATTTTGACACTAAGTATAAATATAATTGTATGTATGCACATCGTAGAATATTTACGGTTGGGATTGGGTCATTGGGATACAATATGTTTTTCAGAGGTTACATTAGTTTCAGAACCAATGCTTGGTGTTGCATATGTTGTTGTTGATATATTTCATTGTCGCTGTTACAAACATTTATTTCTTTTTCAACTGCAGTAATGAAACAACAAATGACTCCATCTAAAGTATTTTTCTTTATTGTCTTTTACTCACTTTACTTATAGATATAAATATTAGTCCATCACTCTTTTGCTTACTTTTTGAATTTGTCAGGCTGAGGTTTAGAAATTATGAGCTTTCATCCCAGGTTGTGTCATCGCCGATATACGTGTATACATAGTACTAAAATATCAACAGCGGGAACATTCTTCACTCACTCAACCAAACTGAACTAACCTATTCAAACCAAACTAAACTAAGCCAAACAAAACTAAATTCAACTGAACTGAATAATTGAGGAATGAATAAACTATTGGTCGACCCCAACTGAGTAATGTAAATCGAAATTTGTCCAAAAGCACAGGATACGACGACGATTCAGCAGTGCCAGAGTTAACTCAATGAATGACTTGACTGACTGATAGACTTAATGACTGACTGACTGACGCAATGAGTCTGCATAAGAGACTGTGATGGCTTTGAGGTTTGCGTGCGTATTGTTATGTATGTGAAGAACCTTTAGCGGAGCCAACAACACAATAGTAACGATGACGGCTATAAAGCCATTGAAGTTGCCACAAAACAATAAAAGACGCGCATATTTATAACGAAATGCTCAATTTAAATTGCCATCAATCTTGGTCGAATGCTACAACATGGTTGAAGTATAACAACCAAAAAAAAAAAAAAAACAAGCAACAGAATTTACTTTCTCCTTGTCTCCTTCTTTCCTATCTTTTCCATACAAAGGGGCCAAGAAATTGCTTTAAATACTGAATTCAACTAAAACCTTTTCATTGCCACATATGCTCATTGATCAACGTTAAACTTATATTTCAACAAAGTCTGGGAGGAAGGTATATTCTATTGCCCTTATTTACAATTTTATTATTTCTTCATTCCTTCAAGCTATATTATTGTACATTAGGGTGTCCCGTCTTTGTATGGGAAATTTTTTATCGAGCTGTAGCGTCTATCGTCATAGGAAGGTACCAAAATTTGTGAAAATCTGTTAAATTATTTTATACGCTTTTAAAAAAAAACACACCATTATTTGTCTTTGTTATTATATCTATTATTTTTACAAAAACAATAAATCGTTTGAATTACCAAATATATGATTAAATTTGTGAAATATATTTAAAAAATTTACCGATCGGAATAATAGTCGAAAATGGAGTTGCCATATAAACTTTTGAGTATCGACAAGTTATTCTATGGACATTTTTTGCATTTCTTAAGATCTTCAAATGTAACTTTATAAATTATATGAAATGATAAATAATGATTCTAAGCAAATATTTTGGTATAAAAGTGGCTTACATACTTGTATTGATTACATAATATGCCTTTTTGCCTTTCTGTGCTCGCTATCCATTGTCCAAATCTGGAAAGTGCATTCATTATAAAAATTAAGTAAACCTTTGGTGTACCATAGTTTGTGTTGAATAATGTAGTGTACTTTGAGTGACATTTGGTAATTCAAAATGTTGGCAGCTGAACAATTACTGTTGTCTTGATTCTGGTTTGTTCGTTTCTTTATTTTTATTTCCAATTGACATCATTTTAAGAAGAACGCAACAATTTTCCAATTTAAAGTGAAATAAAAACATACTGTGTAATCAGAAGTAAATCAAGGGTTAATGGTGAATGACGAAAAAATATTAAACATTGCAGTTCTCATCTATTATTTTACTTTATTATTAATTTTGCTACATGATTATTGTCAATTTTATGACTTATCACAACAATTAAGTAAAAGGAAAAGGAATTCACTTAAAAAAAAAAAAAAAATAACATAACTCCTTGCTGGGAAACTATTTCCATTGTGAATATCTATCATTAACATCTTGTCTCATTATCATCCTTCAATTTCATCTTTTATTTTGTTTTTCTTTTGTATTCTCTCAAACTTTTTTCCTAATACTAAAGGCCTTTTTTTATCACTCAATTGAATCAATAGGATTTGTGTTGTGAAATTGATTCTCCTTGACTTGGCTATTCACAGTTCTATTTTTCAATAAACTTTTACATTTTTCATAAGTTTCGCTAGGATTAAATACTTCTCAATTTCTCTTAAATTTAATGAAATTTTTAAGTATAATGCGAGTCTTTGATGTCTATTTTTTGTAATTATTTTTATTTTTTATTTTGTTTTATTTCTTGAAATGTAAAACTACACAAGATTTTCAATACTTTATAAACTTAATGATTGCTTATATAATAAGACTTTAAGACATTTAAGAATCCTTTTGCTTAAAACTAGATAGAGAGATAAATATAGATAGATCTTTTGTAATCCGATTTGGATTATTATTTTCGATTTGATTACCATTATTATGGCATTCTGAGAATAAATCAGTGAAATAATGAAATTTTTTCTTATTTTTAACTTCGGTTGTTTATGGAACTAAACAATCAGTTTTAGTTAAGGTATTGTAACGTAAGATTTATATATGAGAAGTTATATTTTTGAAGTACTTATAATGATATTGTATAATACAACATAGTACTTAAGACTTGATTATCTGAGTGTCTCAATATTTAGATAGTTTGATTGAGAAATATCACTTAGGTCAATTTATTTTAAAATTGTTTTCGAAGCCATTGATTAAATTTGATATGCCTTGAAATGTGAAAAAAACATGATTAAAGGTTAATACCATGCGATATGATTTGCTTGTTGTAAGGGTCTTTGTTTAAGGGTTGTCAACTACTAAATGACTATAGAAGTTGAAGGAGAAGAAGAAGAATAAGTAAGTAGAAAGGACAAAACCATTGAGCATGAGAATCGAAGCGTAGCATGTTCTTGAAGTCGAAAGTCATGACACGACAAACAACATGACAACTGACACGATTATGTTGTCCTTGTTTAGTTGTTGCTCTTTTTGTTACTGCTATTGTTGTTGTTGTTGTCAACAATTCAGTTTTTTATTTAGTTGGATTTGTCTTCCTTTTCCATTTCCATTTACTTCTTCTTATTATTCTATTGCTTCATCTTGTTCTTTTTACTTCTTTATGCAAGCTTATGCGATTTTAACAAAAACTGACGATGGCGATGTCAAAAGGGCGTCAGTTTCGTTCGATGTCAACGCAAGCGGATTAGGATGTATGTGTACACTTATATATATATATACTTATATGTGTATATATACTCACAAATATACATATACGAGGTTTGTTTAAATAAAAGGTAACTTTTTATTTTTCTCGAAAAATATATATATATGTTCATAATAATCTCCCTACTTGTGGCAGCGCTTTTTCCAATTCTCGAAGCTTCCATTGGTATGGTTGGTCTTTGGATCTGACATTATTATCTGGATCGTCGTTGGCGTCATTCAACAGATCCTGAGCGATGCTCATGTGACAGATCTTTTCGTCAAAAAGTGGAAATTTCGGAACAAATTTTGTTGCGAAATGAATGGAATGAGTCAACCGATATTCCGTCATCTTCAGCAACTTCTTTAAAAATTCTTCATAACAGTGTTCTTCACTGTTTCAACGTCTCATCGGTAATTGACGTGCTGGGCGTCCAGGGCGGCGGACATTGAATGTCGGAGGTAACAAGGAGTATCGTATGTATACCATATTTAACATTTTTATCATTTTTATTAGTACATGGTAAACATAAATTTTGTAAAATTTTAATTGGATCTGAATCGATTTTACACTCGGCTTACAACAATATTTGTGTTATTGCCAAAATAAAGAATGCGTGAGATAAACTTTATAAAGCAAATCTAAGTATTAGTCACGTTATTTTATATCCACACCTCGAACATATACAAAGTACAAACATAAATGTTTGTATATGTGCATAAAAGTGCGTTTATAGGATTTTCTTTTCATTTTTTTGTATTTTTTTTTTCTTTCTTTTAAATTGACTAACGATATAAACTTGTGTATGGATGGATGAGTGCATGAATGTATGTTTATATGACAGATACCCTTGATCAGGTTTTGTATTGGTTTAATCAAGCGACGACAACTGTCAAATGTTATTAAATTGTGTTTTATTTTTATTTTTACATATCCTTATAAGAGTACACAAAATTAATTTAACATACATATATTAGTAGAGATATGTGTCAGTGTCAGGTTAATTTTGGAGAAACTTGAAGTTTTTATATCATTTGTATAGTAAATAAGACCATTAAAAAGACAGAACACAATTCTTTGTATCTAAAAAGTCAACCGTTTCATTCATTGTATGGTTATAGTAAGATATGTTCTATGGATTTTCTCGTATCTTTCAGGCATCTCAATAGATCGTGCAGGGCTTTTGGGTGAACTCGTCTTCTGTGGTCTGGATAGCATAGCCTATCTATCTGGGCCAGTAGAAAACTTTATTCAAAACTTGTCTAATCGGATTGCTTAATACGAGTATAAAAAATCTTAACTCTTAAATACATAAACGGATGATAAATTTTTTATATGAAAAAAATATTATACAATATATTGTAAGTTTTCTTTAATGTTGTTATGTGAATGGTATAAAGTATTTCATGAAATCGAATTTTTATGTTTTTCTTTTCTTTTATTGGTTTGGTTACTTCATTTTATTGACATTCTTTTTTTTTATTGTGGTTTCTCTTCTGTTCAGTTTGTGTATTTTTACTCTTTATTTTCTATTCTATTTGATTTTACTTCTTCACATTCGATTAGTGTTGATCACTTTATTGAAAGCAGTAAATTAAAAGAAAGCATAAAATAATATAGAGTTCACATATTGACTTTCAGTATTTACTAAACGAATTGATTCAATTCGCTTACACATTTGCTACTTGTGGTGTTGAATGTAGTTCTTAGAAAGAGACATTGTTGCATCTACTTGTACTACATATGTGCGAAGTATGGTCATAAAATAAGAGAAATCCCTTTATGATCTTTGTCAATTCAAACAAATGTAACAATTGCACAAAAACTTAATTGATCATATTACCGATTTTTATAATGTTCTATAATGGTATTAGTATAATGTTTTAAATTTAAAGCGTTTGTTTAAAGCGTCGTGTTTATTTGCTGATGTCCAAAAAGTTGATTGCCAGGTGATTGACATGGGCCCCCAACCTAAAGATGTGTCTGTTGCTGTGCCTAATGATTTCTTCTTTTATCATTAGAATCTGCAAAATTTTTTTAATAATCAATTACCCAACCAAAATGCTTAAAACACAAATCCAAAGATTCGATAGAAATTAATGTTTTCAGGTCATTGAAAAACATAGGATTATTGGGACGGAATATGCGTTTCCTAAGACTTGAATGGGGTCTGCAAAAAAAAACAAAACGTATTCTTCAAGAGGATGTCCACCATACGATTTTGGCCTAAGTTAGGTCAGTTTAAGTTTGCTATTCAGGTTGGTTCCCTTAAGGAAAAGAACATTGTGTGAATATGGTATTACAATGGCCTAAGTGAATTGGTCTTAGTATCGACTACCACACTTAGCTAACCTAACTTATATTACATATATTTTACATACACACCTCGCATGTTCATACATATGAGTGTAATTACGTACGAGTTCATAGAGTAAAGCTTCAACGTCTAATACTACGCTCGATTACATTTCAATTAATTATGTTCATACAAAGAGTATTTTTTTCAATGAAATACTTTTGCTCTTCTTTTTCAGACACTCAAAGCAGTCAGACAATCAGATAGACAAATGTAGACTTACATTATAAGTCATGTTCATCACACTGCACCCGGTAGATGGCGACACTGAAAATCTTCTTTGTTTTGTTTCATTTTGTTACGTTTTTTATACTCTTCACGTAGTGAATAGTATTATTGTATAAGTTTGTCATGAAGTTTGTAACACGCAGAAGGAGACATCGTGGAAGTCCCCATAAAGTATATATATTCTTGATCAGCGCAACGAGACGAATTGATCTACCCATGTTCGTCTGTCTGTGGGTCTGTCCGTCTGTATGTATGCAAACCAGTCCCTCAGTTTTTGAGGTAGTAAGCTGAAATTTTGCACGGAGCAATAATGAGGGATACATACCCTCATACAAAACTGGATCCAAATTAAAGTTCTTATTAGAAAAACTCTTTTGTTTTTTGTATTATCGATATACAATTTGAATACTATAAGTGTCTGACCCATATCCATAAATAATTTTCAAGACCCTCGGACCACTAGGAGGTTCGTGAAGACGTATTACAACTTCGGCATAGCGTAAGTTAGTCTCTTTTTGCTGGTTTTGTTTTAATTTTTGCAATGATATCAAGGTGGTGGCTAACCGCCAAAGTGCAATAAAAACAAAGTATTGAAGCTTTTGTACCAAGGTGACAAAGACTTCAAACGTTGCAGTCTTAGTATGTGTTCGAGTATTTACAAATAAACCACCAGAGAGGTGAAAAGCAAAGTAGAGTGAAATTAAATACAATATAATTAAAGAGAAGTGATATGATGTTCACTTATGTAGACAGAGATACAATTTAATTTGTCAGGCAAATATTAAGTCATCACAAAATGCGAAATAATTATTATTTATTTTGAACTTCTAACTTAGTGGATCCCTGAGGGTTCAAGATGTCATTATCGTAGGTCTGCAAACAGTTTTGACATTCCTAACTATTCAACATTTTACCAATATTTACTACATTTAAAAAATAAAATCAAGAATATGAACTTTTCCTTTGGAGTCAAACATGAGTAAAAGGTCTGTTTGGATCTAAGAGGCATGAGACAAGAGAAATGTAGGTGAAATATTTACATTCACATAAATCTATTGATGAAAGTAAGCAACAGTCAGAATAAAGAAGTTAAGCAGGTGAAATTTTAGTTCCGAAGAAAGCAAAACAGCAAATTATGTTATGACGATTGTTTTTGGAAACTAAAAAAGAATAGTTCAAAGGTAATCATGAAAAGATTAGAACAATCAAAGAGGATACATTATACAGAGCCATTAAATTCGATTTCAAATGACAATGAGTAAGGGAAAGAGACTTACCTCATTTGGGTACGAAAAAGTTCTTAATTTATTGAAACAAAGCACCTGATAATTTGTCAATCCTTGTAGTCCAATGTCCCTTGAGGCTATCAATGAGTTTTTTTCTTTTTTTTAAATCAAAACAGCACTCGGAAGTTAGTATATCTATTTTATGAGGAAGGAAGTCATGAAGGTTTTGAGTGAATGCTTTGAGTGCCTACACTTTTTGAAGGGTGCGACAAATCATTGTACACTAAACCGGAAACTTTTCCTTTACGCTTTGTACAATAAAGCTTTAGCATACTCTTAATTTTTCTGTTATTTTTCATTTGAGTATTATACGAGTACTATTAGTATCACTAAGCTGGAAACTTTTCATTCATGCGTCATGTTGTGAGTATATATATACTTTTGCTTTTCCGGTACATTGAGGTTTAAGTGTTTTTTTTTTTTTTTTGTCTTTGAACAAAATAAAAACTCTTCATTTAACCTGTTACAAAGATCAAAGTACATAAGAGTAGAGAAACAAAAAAAATGTTTTGAGCCTTCATGGAGAAAGCATGAGGAATGAGATAAGTAATAACCAAATGCACTTTAATTTTAAATAATTTCTATCATTGTACATTTGTTTGTATGAGCGTGTGTGTACTCAAGCAAATATGAATAATATATAAAATATTCTGTTTGAAAAAAAAAAAAAACAAAACAATACAATTACAATAATTTAAGTAAATATTTATGTAACGACTATTTTTTTTTGTATTTAACATCGCTGATTTAATTTCAATATTCACTCTCACATAATATCTCACAAGAATTATTGCATGATATTTCCCACACACACTTTATTACTCTCATGTTATAAGTACTAATTGTTGTGTCATAAATTTTCTCGCTTGCAATAAAATATTTTTCATCTAAAACTTGTAATATCCGCATAAAGAGGATACCAGGCTTAATAATTCCATAATTTAATAATGTCACAACCACTTACTTACTTCTTAATTCTTCCTTCCTTCTTTTTACGCTCTTTCTTCTACACTTTTTTCGTTTAGCCAATTATGCGTACTGTTGCGAGCTTTGTGTTTAGTCTCGTTTTATTTGGTCTGCTTTAGCTTTACTTTACTTTACTTGACTTGACTTGGTTTTGCTTGGCTTGGCTTGGCTTTATTTTACCTCAAGTCAAGCTATTTATCATTTGTGAGCAATAATTTTCATTATGTTCCACACCCTAACTGAATAATATTCTATCGTATTGTCACCATTCTAAAATGTTTGTATGAAGTA
The DNA here is from genome assembly GCA_035041805.1 of Amiota mariae. Classification (NCBI taxonomy): domain Eukaryota; kingdom Metazoa; phylum Arthropoda; class Insecta; order Diptera; family Drosophilidae; genus Amiota; species Amiota mariae. The sequence continues at coordinate 578,660 of JAWNKV010000665.1, forward strand.
ATATTCATTATTCGGAGATTGAGAATGTTTAGAAAATTGTAAATTATACAAAACATAGAATAATATGGAATCCAAATAAACCTAGTATTCTTGTCATTTATAAATATAACATAACTACATAATATTCCAGCATATTATCTACTGTATAATAGTGTACATAAGTGTACATAAGTCGTTAGTAAAAAAATTCTATTGTATGTCCAATATGAAAATTTCATAATTTTTAACTTTTTCTAAAAATGTCTACTTGTGTAAAGAGAATTCAGTCTTTTAGGTGAATCAATATTTATGTATTTACCTAAGCTTCGCTTTAAATAAGCATATGTATGGAGGCATTCTCATTCTTTTCCTTACAGATAATTTTTGAGGTCGCAATTTGCAATTAATTTTATTGTCTATTGCCGTAAAAAGAAGATAAAGTATTCTTCGTGTTTATAAACTTTGGTAAAGACAAAATTAAAATTCTTACATTTTTTAGAAATTGCAATAATTAATGTCTTTCACAATTTGAAAGATGCAAATATTTTTGTAAACACAGATAAATATTATTAAGAATTTATTAATTTTGGGGTTTTTAACTTATTGTAAAAATCTAAAAAGATATGTTGCATTCAATACTACATTTGCGTATAGAGATAGTCGATTCAATGATATTTATATTGTATGTAAGATAAGTCTGAAGATAATTTTTTAGATTAAATAATTAAGTTATCAATTCGATATTCAGTATATTATTATTAAACAACTTTTGATAAAATTTGAATGAATTGAATTTTCACAATTTCATTGCAAAGCATTTTCATGATGCATATAATATTCTCAAATATTCTCTCAGTTGTTCTTCATTTCCTTTTCAAAGGTTTCATCGGTGGTTGTCATTTTGATGTACTATTTTTTCATATTTTTTTATTACAAATTTATGTATGGAAATGAACTTTATTTATTTTTTGCCTTGTCGTATGCACTAAGACTTCGTTTGACTTGAAGCTGACGTGTAACATGGCGTATGAGGAATATTATCTTTCAACAAATCGCAAGCATAAAAAGTTGCATACAATTTGCATAACTCAAAATCCAATGTGTGCAATACGTATGCATATAATAAATACTTATATATGAAAAATTCTCTTTGTTGCTCTTGCTAAGTTTTAGGAGGAAAAACAGAAAATTTAAAATAATATTTGTTTTACCACAAAAAATCTGAAACTTGTTGATATCATTCGCTCGCTTGACTTTTGCAATAGTTTGAATTTAATTTTTTATTTTGTATCTTTTTATTGCTAGTATATTTATTTTTCTATGTAGTTTGTTGCTTAGTAGTATGACAGCCACTTGTGACTTATCAAGTGGATGACATTCATTCATAGAGAGTTCAATCCTTTGGAATTGAGTATGGCATTCTGTTGTTGTACTGTTAATATGTACGTATCTCATCTCTAAGTGTATCCATGTGGAACTCTATTTTCATTGGTTTGTTAGTTTGGTTTGGTTCGTTGGCTAATGAAATGACGCTCAATAGAAAAGAACACACTTATTTTATAAATTTTGTTTTTCTAAGTTTATTTATATAACGAATATTATTATCTAAAGAAATAAACAAGCTTTACAACGAGTCAACTGTGATGTGTTTTTTATATATAAATTTGATTTTTTGATGCTAAGTAACATGTTATAAGGCGTTAGCTAAAAACAAAATTCTATGTAACAAGAAATTAGCAAAAAGTTAGAGCAATTATTAAGAGAATAACACGTCTGGCAAGTGAATTGAAGTAATTTTTATTTTGCTAGTATTTCTAAGAATATGTATGTATGTATTGCTTGTATGAGTCCCAAATTTGCCAAGGCTATACTATTTTAGTATAAGGTAGCCAGAGGCCAAGATGTGTTAAAAACAACAGATGTTAAAAATACTTTTGACATAAAAGTGCTTTTATCTTTCAGTTATTTATTTAATCACAAATTAATGAAAACTTGATTAATATACATTATATGAAATACGCTAATCTAATATGTACTATACACGTATAAACAGAAATCTAAATGCAAATGGAAGTGGAAGTGGAAACGCGATATGACAAAACTCTTTCCATTCTTCTCATCGATATTTTTGAGACTAATCAACCTTTGTAACACTTGATGGAGGAAATCATTTGTATATCGAAAGAAATTAATATCTTTTAGGAACAAAACATTTAGTAAGATATTTCAAAAACTAAGAAAGTATTGTATTTTATTCAAATATAAATAAAATCTTTTACTAAATGGAAAGTATTTCTATATATTTATATTTATATAAAAATAACATTTTTAGATAACATTAAAATAACTTACTAAAGAACATTATTATAACAATTTAAAGTACAGATGTCACCAATAAAATAAAATGGATTTCGGTCGCATTCAAATTTTGTGTTCTTTCGTTTTGTGTTCATTTAACTAAATTTGCGGTTGAAAGTGAAAATTGCTTTCTAAATGCATTTTTAATTAAGTTGAGTTGTATTTTATGCATTTGTGTGATATACTACTACAGATACACAAACAAATACGCATGTATCTGTATGTATGCGTGTATATATGTACACGTATATGTAAGTTATTTATCGCTTATTTTCATTAAATTAATTTGTGATTATCAAAAAAATTCTGATTATATTGTTGTAACATATAAAACTGAATAAAATTCAGAACAAACAAAAAGAAAAAAAAATCAATTACAATTACTTTTACATATAGAAACGTTAAATTGAATTTAACTATAATTTAAGTTTAAATGACAATTTACTGAAAAGAGATTGGGACATGGGAGCATCACCACCCATTTAATTTTGCCTAAAAACGAGCGTCATAAAATTTCAATTAGGCAAAACCATTGAAGAAATTAATTGATAAAACTTCAACTTTCCACACATGCAGACAGACACCCATGTTTCTTTACGCATGAATATAAGATGTACACCAATGTACTTAAGTATATGTATATATGAGTGCACACATATTCACTTAATTTATAAATGTCTTGTAAGTATCTATATGGCGTCTTTTAGCATCACCCAGCGTTTACCTCCCTCCAACTGTTAGTTAATACTCAATTTTTGCAGCTCTTCAACATGAAAATTAATTTTCGACAATTTACTGCGCAATCTTACGCAAAAGTTCAACAAAAGATGCGAACACTTAAGTTACGGTAAACCAAGCCCAACAAAACCAAACCAAACCAAACTGTACCGAACCAAACCAAACCAAACCATTTCAAGAGACTCAAGTAACTTACCCCAGCCAGCAGCAAATGACAACCCATGCCGCCATTCAAGTCTGAAATGCCCCTAACCATTCCAACACTGAGCCACTTATCGTAGTCAGCTGCGTTCTCAAGGCCCAAAAAACGTAGTGAAATCGCTTAGCTTTCAACAATCGACGCAATAACAGAGCAACAATCTTAGAGCCATGAAAAGAAGGTAGAAGGTAGATACAATGGCATTGACTGAGGATTTATAAGATGATGGGGGTGATGAAAGTGATGGTGGTGCCCTACCCCAAAAGCAAAGTTATATAGCGCACATAAACATATAAAACTTTCCTAAAAAATTATGTCCTGGGTATGAGGAGTGTCTGTATGACTACACTACGAGTACATACATTTTGAGTCGTGTTACGTTCGTGGAATCATGTGAGTGCCGCTTTACACACACTTTACACACTCATAAAAATTTAATATAAAAATCATGCATGTCTATAGTATTGAATTTTCTTCCAGCAACATGCCCTTGTCTTTCATTATTCTCTGTATACTCGTACATATTCATATGAGTACACAGAAAAGCGACTTAAACCAACAATAAAAGCCACAATGCCAAAACTCATTCCCGGGTTCACACTTAACTAGCGCGAGTCATTATATTGTAGTATAATTTTGGTAATAAATGTATTAAAATTATGGGTTCTATATCTCTATTTTAGGAAAGGTAATACTATACATAGTTTAAAAATTTCGAAAAATATTTTAAATTAAATATTCTGAACAACAGATCAAATTAGCCTATCAAACCTTAACAATATACGAGTACAACAGGGAAGTACGAGATAATTTGATCCATTGATTTTATTGATTCAAATATTTAGCTCAAAAATTAATAATATATATCACAATTATCTGGTGTAAACTCAGTAAATCGACAACTAATGTATATAGAATATTTTTAAACTACAGAAATATAACTAGTCTCAATTTTCAATACCTTTTCATACACACAAAAGAAAAAAAAAAAATATCTACATATATAAATATAATATAAATAAATAAGAAATGTAATGACTATGCAACTATAGATCTGATCAGTCGAATATTTGGATTTGTTGTAAAAAGTATTAATTTGTTTCAAGTTTCAATCAAGTTAGATTAACTTACAGAAAAATAAGTAAAAGTAATAGACACAGTTTAGGTTAATTTTGAATTAGGACTACTTCTTCATGTAATCAGGTAACTCTGATTTAATAAATTAACTGTTCAGTTAAACAATCAGTTAAACTCAGTTATTATCTCCTCTGCACGCTGATCATATCATTCCATTTTGCGACCCATGGTTTTTCAAACATTATGACAAGGTGATAATAACCTATTCACTCTAGCATGATAGGTATAAAATTTGTATGGTATGAAAAATTATAGTTAAAATTTTTATTTTATTTTATTTTTTTTATTTTTTTTTTTTGTTTGGGGATAAATGTGACAATCTTTATGGCAAGCGACAATGTATGCAAAATATCTGATAATCATCTTCCGCTTACCTACACGTATATTCACATTTTCACTGCTTTTACACAAACTAACCGTTTTTGCATGCAAAAAAATTTGTATCTGTATATGTGACCATGGTCGGCGGGTTGAAAAATTCTTTGTCTTTCCCGATTGTTGGCACTGTTGGTTGCTTGGTTGGTGGTACCGATGGCATTGCCGTCATCTTTTCAATTATTCACCGGAACTATAGTCGGGTTCAGCTATTCATTCATTGCTGCATATTCCAAAATTTTCTACTGTGACGCTTCCTAACTCTAAAAAGCCGTTAAAACATACATACATATGTATGTACATGGAGACATTTCCCTTACTCTTTCCAAGCAAACAATTTGGAAGGAGCATTTTATGCTTTTTAAGTCATTCTTTCATGGTAATCTCATTTTCTCCCAAACCCATACTTTTTTCCCCTTCCTTTCTGACTCTATTTCTATTTACATAGATCCGTTTTCATTTCGTGTTTAGTATACCCACTCAACAACTCTCCACTCTACAATTTCTCTCTCTATTTTCATGTCGAAATAGGCGTTGAAATATTATATTTTGGCGCTCAAATAAATTACGCGGAAAATTATTACAGCTATGCAGGATACAAATGCAGACACATTCACACACACACACACACACACACACACACACACACACACACACACATGCAGAGGCACACGCAACTCAGAAAAGTTTGCTAGTATATGTAAGTATGTACTCGTATGTATGTAGTGGCACGATAATAATAATAATCGTACGGGTCTGTCTATTCATTCATCCGTGTTTAAAGCGAGCCATTAAAATATTTTGGTCCAACTATCAGAAACGCCGCTGTCCCCTTCTCTGACCCATTTTTACCACCTCTTGCTTGGTATTCCTGTGTTTGTCGCACAGCTTCCGGTATTCTTGCCAGCATAGGGCAAACATTAAAGAATTTTAATAAAATTCATAGATTTATTTTTATATGTTTAAAAAACTTGGTCACACCAATAGGGTGAAGTATACTTTTACTTCACATGAAGCAAATAACCATCCACTTGACCCCATAAGTGCAAAAAAATATTTCATTAAAATTGGTCCAGCGCTTAGCAATACATTTTGCGATTAATTTTTATACTTATATATGTACAATACATACGTATAGATTTTGATAACCAAAGTGACATTTGTAATATTTTTTATAATATTTATTTGCCTCACTTATACACTAAAAGTTGGGTTTATTGTCTTTTACTGTATACTTAGTACTAAAATACTAGTAGGTATGTACTTATATTGTCTAATATTTATTTCATTTATTTTTTTTTGTTTCTTCTAAAGAGTCTCAATACAATTCAATCGGTTTCAATTTGTTTTTTTAAGTCGAAAACTCCAATAATTTTTTGTTTTCAATTTTGTTTTTTTTCAATTTGTTTGTTTAAGTCGAATACTCTAATAATTTTTTGTTTCCAATTTTGTTTTTTGTATTGATTAATCAATAGCTTGGAGTTAATTTGCTTACTACCAAAGTTCAAGGAAACAATTTCCCTCCCTTCTGATCTAATCGTTTGTATTCAATTATTATATTTATATTTCTCTAGTTTGTATATATGTTAATATTATTTTTGAATAATTCATATAAAATTCAATTGAACAGAACATCAAATTTTTCGGAAATAAAAATATAAACTTCTTTAATAAATATAATTTACATTTTATTATACATTCTCAAACATTAGATGTAGAACTTAATGAGTTTAATGCAAATGATTTTATATAATTTTTGCTTCATCTTACGTTAAATTTATTTATTTATTATTTATTTATCCTTAATTTGTTTCATAATGTTTGCTCGGTCATACACATCTCTATCGACCCCACCCCCACCCCCACCCTTCGTGGGTTTTCATCATCATTGGAATAGTTGGAGTCTAGTTTCTGGATATTATTTGTTTTTCATTTTGAATATGGTAATTTTTTTTTTCTTCTATCTATACTTTTTTTTTTTTTTAATTTTCAAACATTAGATGTAGAACTTAATGAGTTTAATCAAGCTGGTAAATTTTTCTGCATATTTCTTATATTTTTTATTTTTCCCTTAAATTGAATGGAAAACCCATAAAAATAAATTTGATATTTGTTGTTCATATTTTTTTTGAAATAAACAAATTAAAATATTAAAATTCATAGCAAAGAATATATACTCGTAGTACATAAGTTTTCGTCAAAAATTCTTCAAATTTATTATTCTATTAATTTGTGATAATTTTCTAATATAAATTGAATAGAAATCCCGTAAAAATAAATTTGGCACAAATTTGTTGTTCATATATTTTTGCAATAAACAAATTATAATATAATATTATTATACAACGTGCGATGCATTCAAGCTTATGAATATGGAAAGACACAGGGAAAGAGTAATGCTTAGTGCATCTGCATCCATGATGCAATAATACAAGGTAGCGCCAATTTGGACTGTTACACTCTCGAAAATTGGTCACTCTCAATTTTGACGCTACAAGTATATGTTTTTGAGAACGACACTTAACTGTAAAAAAATGGTTGCACCTTTATTTCTTACACCATGATCTGCATCACTGTTCATATACTCGTAAATATGTATATTTTTGTTCTCTTTACACTATCGTCACTGAATTTTATGTTCACATACACACAACAATTCCTTAACCAGTGTTTACATCCAGATGCGATGTTATAAGTTCGTTCAGACAGACAGACAGACAGATATGGCAAAGGTACTTACTTTTATATACTTAAGGATGGAAGGATCGAATTGGATCATATATACCAAGTAATATTTTGTTATAAGAATCAAGAATGTGCAATATTTTGGTCCCAAGAGAGAGATCTTTCATTATATTAGACTAGGGAAGAGTTCGCGATCTCGATTGGGCCTATTGTAACTAGCTTCATGGATACAGATCCTCACATATTCTAGTATTCATTAAGAATTCCAAGATTTTGTTTTTTATTTAAAAAGGACGTTGGTATTTCCTACCAAGTTCATGTACTTTTGAGAAATCGGTAAATATGATTATATTTTACAAAGTACTGCTTAAGTAAGTAGCACAATTCAATTCAATAAAATACTACATACAATACAGAATCAAGAATTTTCAATCAACAGAGTGTGGGTAGAATAAAGAAAGGACAAACCAGAAAGAGAGAATAAAATAAAATTATCCTTTCCGTTATAAGCTTTTCACTTAAAAACTACCAAAGGTCCAAATAACAACTATGCAATATACTCGTATATAAGTAGTATCTTACATAAATACATACATATACGTATTGTATCTTAGTTTTTGTATTGTAAGTAGTAACTGTAGCTGCATGTGTGCTGATAGAATTCGAAGCCCATTTAAAATTTACTAAACTGAGCAGTTGTATGTAATCCTTTTGCTTACTTTTTTACTTATATTCGGCTTAAGATCCCTTTGAGCAAACCAAAGTAAACAAAACTGAAACAAAATGGGCCAAAGTTAAGGGTGGCACATGGTCATACTACAAATATTGGACAATCTAAGGCCACGCAATAAAAAATTGACAAAAAAAAAAAAAAAAAAAAAAACACCAATATTTCAAACTTAGGAATCCTTCTAAAAGAACCTGTTCATGTAAAAATAAGCAGTAAATATTTATGCTTGTATTTTATTTATTTACATTGTCAAAATCAATTTTGCCCAAGGGTTCAATTGTTTTCACTTTAATTTTTTGAAGACATCGTCGGTATCAACTCTACACAAAAAGGAGGAATTTCGAAGGTTCATAATCGTCTCCTGGTTCATGTATATTATTGTTTGCTTTCAATTAAATTGTCCTTAATCCAATGAAGTTCCTTTACATTATTTATTACATATTTGGACGCATCTTGTTCAGTTCGGTACAGTTCAGATTAGAGTGTGATATACTCAACTTTAAGTTCAATTAAATTGCAATTGAATGAAAATCTGATATTGATTACTGAAGTGCGCAGAATATAAGTACATACTTACAATTTATTGGACTTACTGTTTTTTGTAGATATTCAATAAAAGGAAACATTTCTTTTTTGTTTATAACATTTCCTAATCTATCCTAAAATGTTTTATAAGTAATGAATTGGCGGTGAATAGCATAAACATTCAGAAGAACTATTTTAGGTCTCTGAATGAAAGTTCAAATGACGGTGAATGACTAGAAACTAGTAGATGACGAGAGCATTGGGATGAACCTCAAGGCGTACAAATTTCATCTCAGAAATCTTCAGATAACGGTTGATGGCAGTATTCATCTTATTATATTGCCGAATATCTCTTGGAAATTGTAGTTTTTGAATAGAAAGTTCCTTGATGCAAAGCAAATAAGTATTTACCACTTACTATGTAAAAGCTTTATTAATGACTTTCGCAGTATTTTCAGCTTGTTACTCTCATTTTGTGTGCTGTAAGTACATGGAACACTAATGACTCAAGCATTTGTTTAATAAACAATTTGCACATCAGTATAACAATAACTTACATCCAATTCATCCATATCTGACTCCAAATTGGTTCCATTCCAGGATATAGTATAAATTCTCAATGACGAGCTGCAGAACAGAAAAATGAATATAGTTTAGTGAGCTTTCGACTTCTAGTTCATAAATGCTATTAAATCGAAAAACTTAATCAATATTATTATTATTATATGATAAAATTTATAATTATTTTCATCCTATAAAATGGTTACTGATCCATATGAGTATTTGTGCTCGCAAGTCAAATGAGGTCAATTGAAAATAAAAACAAAGAATTTTAAAAAAAGAACAAGAAGAGACACAAAACAAAAAAAAAAAAAACAAAAGGAAACCAGAATCAGAACAACAGTAATTATTTAGCTGCCAACATTCTGAATTGCCAAATGTCACTCAAAGTACACCAAAGTATCCGCCACAAATTACACCAAAGTGTCCTCCTAATTTTAATAATGAACACAATTTCCACATTAGAACAGCGGAAAACAGTAGAGCTTCATAGAGAAAGGAATTTCTACTTAAAAATGGGTAAAATTCACAATGAAGATTGTACTGAATCGTTTATAGTTTATTTGATGGCTATACATGTATTTATTAACTTAGTTAACGAAAAAAATAGTAGTATTAGTCTTATGCTCCGATCTAATAGATTCGATTATCAGAACTTCTTTATCCAAAGGCAAAAAGGTTAAAAGTTATGTATTAAAAAGAAATTTATTGTAGGTCTATTTTTTTAACCAAAGATGTGTAGGTAGCACAGGCCAAAAAAGTTTATATTTTTTAGATTTACACTTTCATTTCTAAAATGAAGTGGGATCTTGAAGTATCTCGAACAATAGTAAGCAAGCAATATTCTAACTAACATACTCTGATCTAAAAAATATCACATTACTCTTAATTGACTGACGATCTGTCAATGGAAACTATCGACTTTGGCTGCTGGCTAATTTTCAATTTGACTAGTTGACTTGGATTGCTACTAAGTAAGTATGAAAATAATTGCTCGTTATTTTCAATTTCGTTTAGATTCAGTGATCAAAATATAAAAAGGCAAAAACTATTGATAAAAAAAATATGGCACAATATGAATGAATAAACAAATAAATAAAACACTTTTTCGAATTGCCCAAGTATGTACAACAACAAACAGTTTGTTTGACTGATGCTCGACTTTACTCAACTCAACTGAACTCATCTCGATGTTACCGTAGCCACTGCTATCAAATGCAAATTTAATTGAAAAATTCCAGTCCTATGGCAAACAATAAAAAATAGAATAGATGGAAATGAAATGAAATGAAAAGAATAACATAAAATAAAATAAAAAAAAAAATATACTATAACAATGGGGACGACGATAACAATAACAAAGAATTTCTAAATGTATCCAGATACAGACTTTTATTTATGTATATTCATACAGATGGACCAGTCAGATAGTTAGATATACTATAGTGCCTATCAAAATTATACGACACCAAAAAAAAGAAACAAATTCTTTTCAGTCTCCCCAAATCCATGTTGCTTATAATAAGAGAATAACTGAAACGCAGAATGAAAGAACACAAAGAAAAAAGTCCTGTTATCAATTCAAATCTTTGCATTGAAGGATCACGACGCCAAAAAAAAAAAATACATTTCAGTCTTGCCGCGTCTAATTTGCTTACAATTAGTGAAAAACTGAAACGCAGTATGAAAGTAAAAAAGGATCACCATTTGTTCTGCTTAGTTGCAATTGCTTTTTAAATATGTTTGCAATGCAATAAAAGTAACGTAAGTATAAATAAATAAAAGTAACGTAACTAGCATTATGTGTTCTTTCATTTAGCGTTTCAGTTTTCTCTTATTATAAACAACAAAAAAAAATTATTTTATTTTTTATTGCCGTATAATGTTGATAAGCACTGTATTATTATGTATGTAGACCGACACTCATCAAACTGCATTGCCCATTCCTATATCTATTTATTTGTTTTTCAGCCTCTCTCTCTCTCTCTCTCGTTATATGAGAATATTTCCTCCGATGATGGACGCCCAACCAACTTCACATTACAACGCTTCATTGGAGTTCATGTCATAGTGATGGCATCCTTTTCAAGTGATGAGTTCCTAATCCCTTTCATTTTATTCCATTCCGTGTTCATTACTTAGCGTGTGTGCGTACAATTTTTAAATGACAAATTCTTTTTGGTTTTGTTTTCACTGTAGTGTTTACCTCAAATTAAGAGAGAGAGTCTTGTGACTCTTTATTTTTTTGGTATTTGAAACAAAATCAATCTTCCCAAATTTAAACTTCTGGATTAACTTGGCTTGAATTTATGATGTTTATTCTTATCAACGATTAAAATTGACCATTAATACAAATATTTGATCATAGACATCTTCTAGGATCCATTGTGTATGTTATTAGCTATGCATTTTTGTAGTCCTATTTTGGGAGAATAAAGAAGTCTTTAAGTAGGACAAAATTAATTGTTTAATAATGAATAAAACTCTTTGAGACAAAATTACCGATTTAAAACAAACATCATAAGATTGATTTCTTTCCAATGCTGTTTATGCTATTACTTGGGATCTCCGAAGTATATTTCTATGTGTTACAAGCTCTATGACATAATGATATTACTTACCAATTCACACTTGTTTTGTGTAGTGTATTCAAATTGACCCAACTAAGTTCTATTAGATTGGGGTAAGCATTTAATTCGATACTAAATTCAGTGTCACATACATTAATATAAAAACAAATTCGTAAATTCATATGCAATTCTATTTACATACCTACGAATATATGCGAGGGAGGTTTGACATGTTTCTGACGTCAATATTCCAAAAATTGTATCAATGTAGAAATTTCATTCGTTTATGTGATAGCTGTCATAGTTTGGGCCAAATTAAACAACTTTTTTTCCATCAACCGGAAAAGTTATGATCATCATTATTTGGGATTCAAATAGAAATAAACTTCATTGACAACATTGATAAATTGGTAAAATGATTATAGGCACATAAAATTATACATCACAAATAAATAAGAATAAAAAAAGAAGAAATTGATTGGTGGTAAAAGATTTACAAAAAAAAAAAAAAAAAAAAATAGAGGGAGCTGCATAGGTAACTGCGGACTATTTTGGAGTTTTTAAGGATCATTTTATTTCAGAATGCAATAAAAAGTTGAATAACGTGACGTTTTGTTTTGATTTGTTTTATTTGTGGAAGGATCGTAATTAATCAACTCATCAGTTTGGAATCAATTTTATCATAGATTTCATTATATTGGGTAGATCAGAAACTTATCAGATTCCCCTCGTATGTGTATATGTATGTGCTTGTACAGGTAAACTATTGTGGTACATCGTCGCTTAGTTCATTTTTTTCCTCGATTTTTAGACAAATTTTTTTTTTAACATTGCACATGGCACCTATGTCTATATATATACGAATAGCATGGAAGTCTAAGCGAACATATACGAGTAGTCTAGCGTCAATGCAAATGCAAATGCAAATTAAGTGAGAAGGGAGGAAGGAGGAAGGAACCCAGCCAAATCCAGGATTTAACAAAGTTCGAACAGCAGCAATCGAAATGCAAATCTACACAGCTTGTTGGCATGACAAACGAATGAAAATGAAAAAATACTCGTTTAAAGGTCCTGAAAATACTTGTATGTACTACTACTAGAATAAGTCAAAAATTGAAAGAAAAAAATATTGGAATAGAAAAAAAATAAGAAAGCAGAACGTAGAATGCGGAAAGCAAAAAAGAGTCAAAAACATCTTTGCAGCAGAAGAACTTGTTGTGGTCTCGTACTCTCGGTGTTATTGCCATTGTTCCATTGTCATGCTAATTCGTATGTCAGCAACAGACTTAAATCGATTAAAAAGTCACAAGGATTATTTGATGGTCGGAGATGTTGAGTAGTAGAGCAGAGAGTAAAGTATAATGGTGAGGAAAATGGGATAAAGTCATAGCGAGTGAGAAATGAAAATGTAATAGGAAGTGTGTGTCGGTTAAATCCTATAATTGACTCCGGTTTCTGTTTTTTACATTTCCTCCCTGTATGGATTAACTTCAATATCAATGTCATTGCTTTGCTTAGTACAATTATCAAGAAACTTATCTTAGTTGCATATTCTTTATCTAGATTATGTTTTGCTAATGGGCCTGACCAGGGCTGAATTAAGGAGTTGGAGGGGTCCGTGACAATGCCATGAGAACAGTAACTTAAGTTTAATATCTTTATAAGAGGATAAATGTTAGCGTTGATTATATAAATAAAAACAGATAATTTGCCATAGCAGCTTTTAAACTGTAGTGTGTGGATCCTTTGGGATTCTCATTACCATTACTTGGTATCTTTGAAATAATTTTGATATAAACTTTACGTTCCCTCAAAACAACAAAATAATTATAAATAAAAATTCCAACTGTCCAGTAATTATTGGGAAGCAATTTTGTCCACGAACATACGCTTAAGAGCCACTGCTTTACAATACATATATTGTTTTAAATCGAGTTTCAGTAGAATATTTATCTTATTTTAACTAGGTAAGAAAATATTGAAAAGAATCTTAAAACTTTAATTTTTTCTTGGTTACATTTTTCTTAGAAAATTTTAATTTAAAATATTTTTTATTGTTGTTTTTTTTTCGAATTCCAGTCTACTCTAATTAAAAGGCAGAAAGAGATTAATTTTTTTCTTTTTTAAGGAAAATGTTGCAATAAGCTCAGGTTAACATGGTAGTATAGAGTCACCCGACAATAGGATGCTGCCTGCTTTGCTTTTGTTATTCTGTTTTTATATTCATAATCATTGACATCCTATGTTGTATCTTTTTTCGTTCTTAGTCGTCGTCGTCGTAGGTATTTCATAGCGAAATGCCCCTGTCTAAATCTACAATATACTCGTACATATTTTGCTATCTTAGTGAAAAAAAACTTGCATAAATTATGTGCAATTTTGCGCCTTTTAATGCAACGTAGCAGCACAACAACGCTAAGTATTTCAAGATTCCAGGATTTACCAAGACTTATTTCAATGTTTGTTGGTTGCAATGGTGACAATCCTTAATATCCTTGTAGCTTAGTTCCAATTCTACATATTCATCGAGATCCTAGTTATATTTTGTCTCTTGCTACTCTACTACAAAAGGAAATATATGTAGATATATACGTAGATATATATAGTATTTATTCATAGTATAAAAGCTAAGTTGAGGCTCATTATACATATTTGTATTCTTTAGTTTATCATTACCATTCTACTTACAATATATTAAGAGCTTTGTACTCTTTACTAAACATAAATTAACATAGTGAGTAAGAAAAATGAATGATTATGATGAAAACAGGAAGAATTCTATGACAGAGTAAGGATATCATTTGATTTGAAATAAGAATTAATACATTAAATGAAAAATATAACTGGAGTCTATTGTCATATAGTAGTATATACACGTAGTTAACCATCGAAGGCTTAAAGGTTGTCGAAACGAAAGAAAACTTTACTTGCATAAAAGGTACAAAAATTTGTATGATGAAATTTATCAAAAGGTTGTTGTGCTGCTCTTTTAGAAAGTCAAAGCTAAAGAAGAGAATACTGAGCTGCTGAGTGAGTCCTTAATGTAACTTAATAGAATAAATTGAATAATGTTATTTTACTATACATACATACATATATTGAAAAGAAAAGAAGGAAATAAAGGACTCATCATGGTTAGTATAAAAGGACGAACGCTTTGAATGATGCTTCTAAATGGAAGAAGGAAGAAAAGTAAATAAAGTTGTGCAAAAATCTTTAACAATTCAGAAACACAGATAAACAACTTAACAATGTTTACGTGTGCGTGTAAGCTGTTGAATGGCTAAAGGAGCACATAACTACGAAAAAAGGACTAAGCACATTAGCAACCATTCACATGAATTCAAACATTCAACCATTCACTCACTCACTCACTAACTCACTAACTCACGTTGCCTCATTTGCCCATTTGCCATGCAGAGCATAAATCCATTCAAGTCCAGTAGTATTAAGAACTTGCCTAAGGAGGAAGGAGTATTTGGGGGGTTAAGTGGATGGATAGTAGTTGGAAGATCTGCAGAAACGTGACCCCGCTACGAATTCAATGTTAAGTTGACTTGAGTTGAACCGAACTGAATTGAGCTTAGCTGCGCCAAGTTGAGTTAAGCTAAGTTGAATTGCGTTCCATTGCGTTCAGTTCAGTTCAGTTCAGTTTAGTTCAGTTCAGTTCAGTTAAGTTGAGTTCATTTCGTACAGAGAACGCAGCAAATTACTTAATGGCATTTATTTTCGTTTATTTAATTTTCACACTTTTCATACTCTTCACACTTGTATTTACTTTTCAATTTGATGTTTGTAACACTTAAAGAAAGGAAAAACGACGGCCCAAGTCGATTGAAACGATCCATCAGAATTGCGAAAAGAAATGATAATCATCTATGTAGTTATCTGTTTCTTTTATAGGAAATGAATTTACTGTTTCTTAAATATTGATATGATATTTTGAGCACACGAAGTCTATGTTTTTTTTTTTCACCAGTTGTTTTATCAATAGAATGTAATATTTATTTCTACTATTGGAAATAAATTTTCAAATGCTTCTACGAAATTATGAAGTCTCTTATATATCATAGTCATAGATTAGAACTTTTTTCCAGCAATATAACTCATATCCTTGTTGATACTGTTTAAAATCACGAATTAAAAATAAATTAAATAATTAAATAAAACTTACTTGAATGAATGGAAGTGTATTAAGAATTTGGCGTGACCAAAGTTAATGGTGGTTATTTTTTCATTTCGATTTTCCTATTTCTGAACTTTTCTTCAACAATTTCAACTTGTTGAAATTCTTTTGCTTGAATTTCATTTTTAACTTGATTTTATACACTTGTCTTTAAGAGCTGTCGGGCAATAACTGTTGAAACTTAGTATTCTGATTGAACAAGTAAACTTGGCTTTGTTTTTGTAGACTCATGTTTGAGAATGAACTGATTTGAAATGAGTAAATCAGTTAAAATATATAAGTAAAAGCATTTGTTTTTTTTATCATGAAAATTATTGAAAAGAACAGAAATAGACAAAAGAAAACAGTTGTGACAACTGTTTTTCTTGAATTGTATTTTCATAATAATTATTCGATTCGATAATGAGCAAATAAAATATGTTTTCTGAAATCATATTTATTGATTTTTTTATCCATGTGTTTTATTAAAACGGATAAGAAAAAATGTGTTTTGTTTTAAGATAAAAAGTAGACAGTACAAAGGTAATAATGGTTTATATCATAAATTTTTACTAATGCGCTGAGTGGAGGGCAAAGTTTATATATGAAACCAACTTCAATTATCTGCAAATCTTAACTTAATCTTACCGTGATATGAATTGTTCTTAGGTTTGAAGATTAATTTGGCAGTACTACA
The DNA here is from genome assembly GCA_035041805.1 of Amiota mariae. Lineage (NCBI taxonomy): Eukaryota > Metazoa > Arthropoda > Insecta > Diptera > Drosophilidae > Amiota > Amiota mariae. The sequence goes on from JAWNKV010000665.1 coordinate 595,379, forward strand.
ACTTTCAATTAGGACTTGGTTAAGTCGATGATCGCTGGGCTTCTCAGCGACTTAATGATAATTAAGCGCTGGATAAATCATAAACTTTTAATTTGGACGTACACTACAATAGCAATGAATACCGTACGTTTGATTTGAATATCGTCGAACAACAGTAACCATTGCCGCAAACAATCAAAAATCAAAAAATCCCATTTTCGTAAGTGAGTTGTTAAGCCTATAGGTTATTCTTAGTCCTTGTGGAACAACTAAGGTGGACATACATATTCAAATATTTTTGAAAGCGATACAAAGCATATGGATATTTCTATATGTGTTTGTTCAATAGTAATTAATATGCAATAACAAACAAGTTTTATTGAATTCTGTCTTATTATATTGTAAGTATAAACTATCTTAATGTAAGTAGTTTAAAATCAATTTTAACAAAAATTAGATTTTCACTCCCAGACTCGAACTCATAAGGTCGCAAAAATATTATTGAGGAAAAGTAAATAAATAAATAAATAAATTTCAAATAGAAAATTATTTTGAGGCGAAACATTTTTCGTAAGTAATAAAAAGGAAAATAAAAGACAAACAAACAAAAATCTACTATGACAGCAGGAAGTAAGTACTTCAGTCTTATGTGAATAAGATTATGATGATGATGATGATGGTATAGAAAAATGAAGAAAAACAAAACAAAACAAAACAAAACAAAACAAAACAGAACAAAACAAAATAAAATAAAACAAGAAGAAAGTATAGTTGACGCATAAGAAGAATTTGGTCATGGAGGTAAAAAAATGGCATACTTTTGGGCTGTATGCGGGCGTGCGTGCGTGTCTCAGCGGGTGTATGACGTGCGTGAATGACTGCGTCACTGAGTGAACTGAGTGAGTGAGTGTTTGATTTATGCGGGTTGAATTTGAAATTTGAAATTTTTCAAAACGCAAAACAACAAAGTGCATAAACATTAGGAGAAGGAGGATGATAAGGAGGCGAAAGAAGAAAGGAAGAAGTTCGAGTATGTGAAAAAAATAAGTAAAATTTCAAATCCGATTAACTTTTCAGCGCTTCAGTTCAGTCAACGACAATCCTTTCTCTTGCTCATTTCTTATTTTTCTTATTTTTTTATATTTTTTTCCAACTTAAACGGGGACGCAAAGGACATGTTTTGACGCATACTCGCATGTGGGCATGGGTGTGGGTTTATAGTCGATGTATGTGCAAAGAGTTGTAAAAAGATCAAAAAGTTCTTTTGCGTGCTTTGCTCGTTTCTTTAAAAGTTTCTTTGTTTTCCTTTTTCTACTTTTTTTATGTTTTAGATTTTACTTGTTTTCTTTGACTCTTTCCAATTTCAGTATGTGTGTATCTGTGTGTTTGAGTGAGTGAGTGAGTGAGTGAGTGAGTGAGTGAGTGAGTGAGTAAGTCTGTGTGTGTGTGTATATACTTTATATATTTTTTTTTAATAAAAAGCGAAAGGATTCAATTTTCTAAGTGAAAAACTTTGTGTAAATCTACCAACAGCAACAAGAAGAGTAACAATACTAAACTAAGCAATAATGCAGGGTAAGCAGCAAAAGTTAAGTTTGAATGGGAGGTAGAGTGGGAACGTAAGGAGGGAGGGTGGAGTAGTAAACTTTGTTTAAGGATATGAGGTAAGTGACGGTTGAGTAAAACATAAACGGAAATAACAAATCAAAGTCAGTTTGAAACCTTTGAAGCTTGCGATGATGACACGCCTACGCTTTTACTTTTCTACTTTAATTGATCCGGATAAGTCAGTGAATGGATGAGTGGGTGAGCTGCTAAGGAGTGAGTGAGTAGTTAAGTAATTCAATGATTCAATAAATATACCTAAGGTAAGGGACGGTAATTTATTTTTTTTTACCAATCGCAACATAAAAAATAAAAACTACCAAACACATAGCTTAGCATTGCCAAAGCTGAAATCCACTTCACATAACTATTTTATGTCCATCATACTATTATGAACAAGAAATTAAGTAAATTGTCACCCCTAAAATGAAAATATGTTTGAAGTTTTTTGGATTGTTCTTACTACTAGAATTGGATGAATGGAAAATGGGGAAATAAATAGATATTTCAGATTTCTACTTTGGAAACTGAGAAACTAATTTGAATGTTTGACTTCTTGAATGGTGGCTAATTGGATTTTGGTACAGAAAAAAAAAAAAAAAATATTGAGTAAAATATAACTCAAAAACTATAAGAATCCATAACCATCAATAAATCATGACTGGGACATATGTATTTCCCTAATATTGTACTTCATTTCATGCGCTACAAGCAACAGACAGAAGTGATAAATATTATATTTTGCTCTAAGATCCATCGAAGTGTGTACTAAATAAACAAATCAGAATCACACTTTCTGGGCATAACCGCAAGAACGAAGTCAATGACGACAACTGGAAACGGAAATACGTCAAAGGTAGCTAATATTTGTGTAAGTTATTTTCTTATTTCATTATCTGCACACCCTACACAATTTCGCTGTGGCCTTATAAATCTTTATATCTCAATATGTAGTAACTATACTATTAGTCAATATACAATACAAAATTATTATTATTATATTATTGTTTCTGTTTGGAGATTCTAAACTGACTTAATTGACGAATGTATGTGTGACATTTTATATTAAATAAGTAATTTAGTAATTATAATTATTGAATATCTTTGAAATGGCAATCAAAATTCATAATTAAATTGAAAAAAAAAAAAAACTTATTGAAATTTATCCATTCTATTTTCATTTGTTTTCTTTCAACAAATCGCAATTAAAAGTAAAAGTGAGCTAAAAGTCCGGTGAAGGGCATACAATTTCCAGTAAGAGTCAAATTTATTTATTCAATTTATTGTGATACTTATTTGCCATGAACGTATTTCATTTTGTTTGACTTTGAATTTCTACTATTTGTTACACTTACGCCGGATGTGTCAAACGCCCCGGGTTCATAAAATGTTCACAGTACTAATTTTGTTATAATTTTATTGTTTACCTAATTCCCAACCGGGTGACGGTAGGTAGGGGTGTTTCTTTATATACTTGATTTGGTCCCTATTTCATTTAATCATTAACAATTTTTGTCAATTTATCACGAAACCGAAAAATAAATATTATATGTTTCCTTTGTTTTGTATACCGATGCCGATGCCTTAATGTTTTGTCCGCTTTAGTTCTAGTTCCTAAGAGTTGGGAATTTTACTAAGTAAACGGAGCAAAGATACGTGACAAAAATTGAATAGAAATTAAAGGTAAACATGGTGGAAGACCATAAATATTGTAGAAAATTTCACAGGTTTTTAATCTCTTAAAGAAACTGAAGTTATTTTATATTTGGCTATCAGTTACTATTACTCAACAAGGAACAAGAAATTAAATTTTAACTTTGGTCTCACCAAAGGATTGAATACATAAAATTTAAATAAAAGATAAAAGTATATTGTATATTTGAAATGATAGAAACACATATGTCACATGATGATGATGATAAGATGGAAATACGATATGAGAGTTTAAAGATACTCATGTATGATGAAAGTGATAATGTATACTCGTAGAATATACTTTGCAGAAAGAAAGCTTTTAGGAAAATTTGTATTGTATTGTAATTGTAATCTTGATTAAAATTTGCTTAGTATTTTCATTAAGTGTCAACAACAAAAGATCGCACACACTTCATACTCAACAAAAAAAAAAAAAAAAAACAATATCTTCATCTACACTGAAAATTTGCAATTCATAACTTGAATTTTCATAACTCAAACAGAAGAATTTCCAATGCTACCTTTGAGGATTATTATGAGATTTTTTGCATAGTAGACAGTTTTCAGAAGATGACATTTTTGAGACTGTTATTTCAGAACCAGTAAAACTAAGTCCAAAAACCATGACGATTGATGACATCAGTTTTGGAGGGAAGAATTGATTCAACAGAAATTTTGGAATGATTCAGCAGAATACTTGACAATTATAATTTCAGAGTACTTGATTGGGAGTAAATAAAAATGTGTGTAATTCAATAATTGTATTAATCTTTGCCAAGTTCACTAGTTTTAATGAACAATTCTATAACTCGAATTCTCCAAAAGATGAAATTTTGTCTGCATAATAGTGAATTGAGTTACAGAAGTTCGACAACAATTGATTTGTAACTACTGGCTTAGTATTAAAAGACTCACTATTTAGTTTATATATCCGTCTTTGCATTGACATGCATAGAATTATTGATTTAGTGACTTAGTTCCTGTGATGGATCCCCTTCATTGGGTTCCTACTTTCATATATTGAAAACTAAAGTGACAATACACAGAAATTATTATATGAGTCAAGTGATAGAATAAATATGTCAGTTTTCTTGTATCGTTGCACAAAATTCTGTATCGAATTAAGAGTAGAAGAACAAAAACACGAAAAACTAAATAACAATAAAAAAATCAAAACAAAAATAAACTAAAGCAAGTCTCCAGTCAAGTCAAGTCAAGTCGATTCAATTCAATTCAAGTTGAGTCAAGTCAAGTGAAATCAAATGAAACGAAACCAAGACATTGGCTATATTTTGATTTTTTTCACTTTTCACTTTTCCTCTTATCTTTTTTTTTTTTTTTATTATGAAAATCATTTATATCTTTTTAAGCTTTTTTATTTGTACAGTTTGTTCCATTCGTTTTGCAAGAAGAAAGATGCATTCATAAAATTGGACATTCATACACCTATGTATATATACGAGTATACTGCTCGTAAGTATTACAATATATATCTACATATATAGAAAATGTGCATCGATATGGAGAAAATATTGTATAAAGCAAGTTAAAGCGAAGCTATACGAAGGCGTTTCACACAAAAAACTTGAATGTGCATTTTGAGTTTGCCACCGAGAAGAATGAATATGCATCAAGTCGAACTCCAAGTCTCCAAGTCCACAAGTCCAAGTCTATTCGAGGAATCCATTGCCACTCTTTTCACTACAAAGGGGTCAGTCAGAGCAAACCATTTCATTTTTGGTCCGTTTAATTTTTGCATTTTCCAAACGATTTGAATTGTTTTTCCAGTGAGGGTATAGCAATATTAAGGGAACTGGGTAAACTTATAAATCTCATATATGATATGTGTGTCCAGAATGTTCTCATAATTTTTTTAGTTATGGTTTCTTGTGAGCTTTGGTTGGCAAGATGCCTCCATGTAATCTAGTTTATTAGTAATTTTGCCATTGGGCCTGGAGTCACTTAATTCTCAGCTACGCCACCGTATCATTTTTCATTTGCTTTATATATTTTCTTTTTTGTGTTGCTTAACTCCATGACTGGTTGCTCAATGCATTTTCCGAATTCCGTTTTCCGTATTCATTCAGATTCGTTGGTAAGTAGGCGATAAAAAACAAATAATAAAAAATCCAAACAAAAAACATTTCCATTAACATGATTATACATAACTTTTTATTACTTCCAGCATTATTGTTCGTTGACTGCATTGGATAATGCATTTTAAGTAATGCAAGATTAAATGTGATTCCAACATTAAAGCTAAATGACAAAGGATCTTTGATCTTATATCTGATACTATACATTTACAATAAATAAATAAATAATAATCTTCTATCGTTATTATCATCGAGCTTTTAAGTAAGTTTTGCAAGTTCTTATAGAAATACCTTAGGAGTTGTTCCAGAGCCTCCACCATTGAAATTTGGCTTATTTCTAGATTATTACATTACGTTCATATGCAATATTTTAGTCGGATTCGCTGATCTTGCTCTCTGACAGCGCATATTCAATTTTGAGCAATTTCATCGATGTCCGGCTTCTTTTCCCTTGGCTTTGCTTCTAACATCACTAATACATATCATGGAAGAAAATTATGTTCAGAGCTTCTCAATCCATGTGCCGTAAGATTCTGAGTGTTGCAACTGTCAAGCAAGGCCAAGGAAAAAAACCTAATACGTTTAGGTTTAGTTGCAAATGAATCTAAAAGAAAAAACATATTCCTTAGAATTAAGAAGTCTTACACTTTATACTTGTATTTGCAAGAGGATCTAAGTCTTGCACTGCCTAAAAACCCCCAGAGTACGTCAAACCTGGCTCTCTTGTTTCGCCTAATTTTTATATTATAATTAAGTATGTAATTTATAATAAATATAGAAACCATTAACTTTTAAACAATTATGTTTAATGCAAGTTCAATTGTAACACAATAACATAGGGTAGAATTAATTCTTGACTTAAGATGAGGCAGTGGCGTCACCTGGTATTTAGTCATGTTTTGTACAATCCTTGGCTGATTGTTGCTCATTCATATCCTTGTAATAGTTTCCAAGTGAAACTCCACAGCCAAAGCTGGTGCCGATGACGGCTGGGTAAACCCTGCGCTTCATGAGTGTCAATGAAGCCAGGGTACCGAGAAGTAGGCCGAAACCACCCTTGACTATCAAGTCAGACACGCTCTTTTCATGTACCATGTTGAATTTTTTTTCAAAAAATCCAGTTATGGGTGGTATAAAGCTTGAATCAGTTTTGTTTGGATCTGTCTGCGACATTTTCCAGCTGTTTCCCCGACACCACTACGCAAAAAAAGTATTGCGACTTGCACTATCTGCAATTTAAATTGTTAAAGTGAATAAATGAAAAAATTAAATAAAACCAACAATACTTACACGTGTTAATCACAAATAATTTTGAAAAAATGTATATTTATGTAGTTGTTTTCTTAGTGTAAAAAAAAAGAGATTCTTTTTTTTTTGTTAGCTTGGAAAATTTTTTGTTGTGTGTGAACGTGTTTATGTAAATGAATATTAAAATATTTTGTGATGTTTTTAAACTGTTTACTATGATTGAAAAATTGAAATTATATAAGTGTCAAAATTGGAAATTCATTTTCACTTTTGTAAATTTATTCAAAATGTACCATGGACATCTCCACTGACTTTGCTTAGAGAACGTGATACATAATTTGGCTTAGACTTATGCATCATCAATATTTTAATGTAAAACTGACACAATTTGATTGCCCTCAACATAATTATGATGTTGCTGATGATTATGCCAACTAAACAGTTATTTAAGTAATTCATCAAAAAAGATTTTCGTTTGTTGTTTGTTTCCTACACAAAAAAGGGGATTAAAATCCTTTGAAAAAGTCAAAAGTTGAAGAACAGCTTAAATGAAAATAAAATCAAAAGGTCCAAAAATGAGTAAAAATGAGTAAAAATCAAATTCAGTAGCGGCAGCAGCAGCAGCAGCCCAGTACCAGGCACTGAACAAGCATCAAAAATGTATATAAAATCGGTGGCATCTGCTGTTAAAGGTTAAAAATCAGTTACAGACACGGACGATGGCCTCATGGCAGACAACAGCAGTAAAAGCAGTCAGTCAGTCAAATAGTCATTCAGTTAGTTAGTTATTAAGTCAATCAGTCGCTTAGTCAGTCAGTCAGTCAGTCAGTTGGTCCTTGCCGCTCGGCGAACATAGCCTTTAGTAAAGAACATTGACGCTGACGATTTAAAAGGGAAACAAGAATATGTATCTTTGTATGTACATGCATATCTATCTATTATATGTGCATGTATCTATTTATGTTTGTGTGTGTGTGTGTGTGTGTGTGTATATGTATATTACAAGTGTATGCGTCAAAGAGTAAAATGATGATGACTAGAATGACGAAAACGTTTCGTTGATTCCTCGGAAAAGGCTCTAACAGACAACGACAGACAGCCAGGCCACCACATTGACTGACTGAGTAGTAAAAAAGTGTTCTATCGCGTCCTTGCATATGGCGCCATACGGTAGCTAAAAACTGACTGACTGACTGACTGCAGTTGTCTCTATGTGAATTTGTGAGTGTGTGTGTTTTCTGTTTTTAAGCAAATGAATTTTTAATAAAAGCGCCACATGTTGCCAATAGCAGAAAAAATAAAGAACCAAACCAAACACACACTCGGATCAACCTTTTTGCATTCATTTGGCAATGGCAGCAAATGTTTGATGTCCCTGTTGGATGTCGCTACCAGATATTTGCCCAGGTTTATGCTACTTCTTTACTATCGTTTATCATAGTATATTATGTGCAACATATAAACAAACCATTCAAATTCTCTTCCGATCTCTCCGTTATTGCATGTACATTAGTTCAACATTACGTCATCATTATCATGAATTTTACAATGACGACTTTAATGATGATAATGAATGCCATTAGTGAATGAGTTTTTCCAACACATAACAGAACATCCCATCGTCTGTCTGTACCGCATATTTTAAGTCGCCCGGCGAACATCATATTTGCTGTAGTAACTTCAATCTTGTTATTGCAAATACATATGTTAATACTTATATGTAGATAGATTCATAAGTGGCTGCAGCTGACACGTTGATAAGTATGGGCATATTAGTAATATTTATTTTTTCAAAGTAAATGAATATACGAGAATATTAGAAAGAGAGAGAGAGAGAGAGAGAGAGAGAGAGAGAGAGAGAGAGAGAGTCCGGGAAAACTTCAGCTGCATGAGGATACATGACTGATTTAAAGTTGCTACCGCAATACGTATGTCCAAAGTTAGTGCTATTTGGTTAGACCGGATTCAGCTCCAATGTCCGATTTAACATGAGTCGATATATTATTATTGTTTACAATTTGATTTTCAGAATATTCACAATCCTACTTACCATCAATCTTAACGTAAGCTTTGCTTACAAAATTAGAATTGTGCTGGAGAAAAAAAGTTCATAAACAAGCCGATGAAATTCTGACAAAAAACAAATGGTCTGCGAAACCTTCTTCAATATACATATATTTGAGAAGAAAGCTCGAAGAGGATTGTCAACTGTAGAGCATAATTAAATTCACCGACATCAACAATTTGTATTGCATTCCACAAAGAGCAACCAATATTAAAGAAACTAAGGTATATATCTACTCTGAATCAAACCACCGCACTGTAACTAAGTTTGTATTAGCTTTATAGTAACAAAATGTGGTCATATAAATGTATGGAATCCTCACTTGATTGAAAGGAGGTGATAAAAATAAAATACCACAAACAATATCAAAAATGATTTAGCACCGACGTCAAAGCGTTTACGGTGAACGAATGAATAAGTCAAATTTCATTTATAGCTGCCAATATATTCTCCATAATGTCACAAGCGTGCAAATTCTGTTTATTTGCTCAATATGCGTAGCATGCATGAAACTACAAACTGGACACTTAGTTGCGATAGTTTGGAGCATAAAAAAAGCCGCTTACAGCAACAAAGGAACTTAACTAGGTTCAAGAATGATTGTATTTGTACTGCAACAACAAAATATATTGTATATGTCTACAAAATGTGTGTAACAAAGCAATGAAGCAACCAAAAATTAAACAAATTCAAATGAAACTATGTTGGTAAATTTTCTTCAGACACTAAATGATGCAAAACTCAATCCAAGATATCCAAGAAAATCCAAATTAAAAACTTGGATAAATTAATTAAATTAATGAAATATTGAAGATGAGATGACTAACTAGAAATCAATAAATAACTCGATGTTAAAAAAGTTGATGTGATATTTATCTCTAAGACTCACCTGATACCGGGTTACCTAATCTACCCAGATGGAACAGCTCATGCTAGCATCAATCCTTTGAGCCGTGTTCAACTAATTTCATACAGGCAACGTCGATTGGGATGCAAGGATGCTATGGCAATCAGGTAATCAGCTGTATTCTGCCCTCCTCCATTTTCAATAACTGAAAATATGTTTGAATTCAATTAATGAACACTATGAAAATCTATAAGATGTAGAATTTTGTGCTTTCTGTGGTTGTGCAGGTGCAACATTCATATATCGATTTATATTTTGTTGCAATTATCTTATAATTCATTTTGTCTACTTTACTAAGAATTAATCGAGCGCAAATTATTGTTTATTTGCTTAAATATTGGTAAGAGTTTTTTTTTCTATCTATGAGAAAAAATCGTAGTTACAACACTCGAAAAGTTGAGATTTGAATCTTATTGTTGCTGTTTTGTAGAACTACAATTTTATTTTATAAAACCATTAATCATCAAGGAACGCATTTTACGCACCAGAACGATGATGTTGGTGATGATGATGACGAGGGCGATGACGATAAACATAGGAGCAATGAAGGCAACATTACGCATACGCCACGTTGGCACATTGTTAAAAAACATTAATCAAAAGTTTTATATAGAGAAGTGAAACGACTACGACAGCGAAGACGATGATGACCCAACACATAAAAGTTGACCCAAAATGACCAAAAAAAAAAAAAAAAATTAATAAAAACACTGAGAACCCTAAAACAAATCAACCTCGATTTATAAAAAAGTGAAAACGAAAAGTGGTTCACACAGTCTTCGGTTTAGTTACAACGATAATTTCATACCTTTCAAAATCATGAAGGGGATTTATCCAATTATATGAGGGAGGAATTGAAGATTTTATTTCTACAATAATTAAAAAATCGAATTGAAAATTTCAGTTTAATATTCCTAAAAACTGATCTTATTGGAAGCTAGTAGTAAAAAAAAAAATAAAATAAATAATAGAACAAAAAATTGAAAAATTATTAAGAAGGAAATTTTTCGAGTCTTAACCTTCTTAACCTTTTTGTACCATATACGATATACGTAATATTTACTTTGTCTTGATAAAATTTTGTGGTGGTTACCATTTTACTTTCTCACTTGCGGTGGATGTTACAAGCATTGAAGCAAATTGATTATACCCGTTTTCCTATTCAGAAGATTGGATTGGACTCTGTCCATCATAGATACAGGGGGAGGGTATTATACAAATACCACAGCCACCACATTTATCTTGAACAACATCATCACCTGCAAATGAATATACAAATTACTGTAACCCATTCATTCATTCATTCATTCATTTTACTCATCCTTCCTTTCTTCCTTCCTTTACTCGTTCATAGCATGTTGGAGCGTAACGCATAATGATGGAAATGACCCAGAGGCTGACCCGGACTAGGAGCCGGAAAGTTATCCTTGTGAGTAAAGAAGAAACTTTTGCTTAGATTTTTATTATTATAATTTTTTTTTTTTTTGTATTTTCTATTGTGATTGGATGATGTGGGTATGGGTGGGGTTGTGTGTGTTTGTATTTGTATTTGTTTTTAATAAAGTAAAAACAATGAAAAAGTAGAAAAAAGGTTACAAGAAACAAGTGAAAACAAAAAATGGAAAAGAGGAAAGAAAGAATGACATGGAATGGAGTGGAAAAGAAAAATAAAATCTTTAAACTAATATTTTTATTTGAAAAACAAAACTGACAAATGTTTGGCATACTTTACTTATTATTAATAAACGGACTCTTCAATATGAATAGTAGCAGGAGCAGATTTAAGGAAATGCAAAAAATGGAGGAAGAATGGACAGAGTGATGGAACCAACAAGAACAATAAAAAAGTAGTAGACCCTCGATTTAACATGAAAAATGAAAGATGAAGCAAGAAAACAAACCACAAAATAAAGTACCAAGAGCAACAACAGAAAATGAAATAAAATAAAACAAAAAAAAAAAAATATTCTTTAAAAATATAAATGGAGACGATGAAGCATGCGAACCACACCACATATACACACTTACACACATAGATACACAAATACAAAAGCAACCAAAGAAAAATCTATGCAATGGAATGGTCATGACATGAATATTGTGGAATGAGTTGAAGGAGGTCCTCTACCTCCTCTGGATTTAAAAGGGAACAGTATTTGCAAAAAAAGGCGAAAAATATTTAACAAGGATCACACATACTGACACTTATACATACACCTAACCACATACACACAGATACTCACATACACAGAGACATAGATGGGATATGGGACATGAGATGTGAATGTGAATGCATGCATGTAGCAGCAGCAGCAAACAAATATTTTTGTCATGGTCAAGTCAAGTAAATTTTCGTCCTTTTCAAATATACAATAAATGAAGTGGAAACAAGGAATTTCACACAATGCAACCTAAATGGGCAGAGTGAAATAACATAGGGACAACAATAAAAAGAAGAACACTGAAAGGCATAGGAGAAGTATGGAAAAAAGTTCCACAAAATATACAACAATGAAAACTTATACTATAAAAGAATGAGAGAACATTTTTATCTTTTTTTTTTTTTTTCTTTTCAGTTAGTTGAATTTGTAGTTTAGTTTTAACTTGAAAATCATATTAACTGAATGGTGTAAATGGTGTAAATGGTGTCTGGTTGTTTGAAAATTTGAACCCATATTATTATATTATATTGTATATTTAAAATGTTACCTTGTTTTTGTGGTTTGCAGCTTTGGTTTGGTTTGCTTTGGGTTTTCAAATTCACCAATTCTCTTCTATGGTCACATTCTTTAGCATCTCTACTCTAATCTTCTCTTCTCAATTCAACTCAACTCATCTCATACTATACCATCCGAATCACTTAACTTAATTTCATTTCATTTTGTTCTATGCTTCCTCAACTCTATTGTGTGTTTCATAGTCGCTCTTACATATGAATATACTGTACTGCACATCCTTGCATGCCCATTGTATTGTTACTGATTTTTGTTTTGGTAGCTTGGACTAGTTGGACTTATTGGAAACCCCCCATGGAATATCATCAAATCGTACTTTATTATTGCACTCGATTGTCCTGTGACTGCTTCAGCTCTCGCTCCTCCTCAACATCATTCTATCTTCTCACCTCATTTCATCTTTGGATGAACCTTAACGCGTCTATTGACAATTATTCATTCATTGCGCTTGTCGCTGTCCTTTCTGTGGCTTCTGTTGTATTGTTGTGCTGTTGTGTTGTTTTATCACACCTTTGCACAACTCCAGAGAAGAGTACCAGAGTATGTTAACAATAACGTGACTGAATAAAATTGAAAGGACCCAACAAAACAAAGCAAAACAGAGCAAACCAATGGGACAGAATGGAATAGAATAGAAATGAAGTGAAAGCAATTTTCATTTGTAGCCTGTGCGAACAAATGACAAACCCAACCCATCAGAGTCCAATTCAATCCCAATGAATTTAAAAGGGAACTTGATAAGACGATAGTGAACAATGTCATTCGTTCAACGATTTTTGTAATTTTAACATATGGCAAGCAGGACATGTTCGGTATGTCCTTTCTTCCTTACTCCATCCATCCCTCCAGAAACAACTAACAAAACAGCAATAACAACTAACATAAAACATGAAATCGTGTAATTTTGAAATGTTCCGCAATTGAGAAATCATCCTTTATTTTGGTTTTTGTTGTCCATTGTTCGTCAATTATTCTAAAGAGAAAGGACAAATAAGAAATATTTCAAATTGAGACTGCTTGAAATTGAATGCTGATCGCACACACAAACTCGTACATCATTCTATGTTCCAATTTCTGTTCTTGGATCCTGTAGGGTGTACAAAAACAATTACAACGAGAGTGAAGAAAATGAAAAGATACAAAAAAAAAAAAATTCAGAATAGTAGAAATAAAAAATCGAGAAACCAAACCAATCCGAATAGACTTGCCAGTGTCAGTGTCAGTGCCAGTAAAGATCTTTAGGGACTTCGATATTCAGACCTCGAACTACATAAAGGTGGACTCACTTTTATTGCTTTTATTATATAATTTTGTTTAAAAATATCAAATTTAGAATAGAATGGAATAATCGAATACCTTTTAAAGTGCCCAAGACCAAATATTTTTAGTTTGTTTGTCATAGAACAAAAACCATTTAAAATCAATGAAAATTGTATATATAAATATAAATTTATTGGTATCTATGTTATCACTTTTCTTTTTCATACATCGAGTATCGTTTCCTTGATTGTTGTGTTTGTTCCGTGGTATTTTGATATCGATACGTTACCGTGTTTCCGTGTATTTGTATCTATGTATATCATTTGCGTTTGCTGAATGTTTGTTTCGTAGGAAATTGGCACACAATTTGCAATGTTCTTCATGTTCATTTACACTTTTTATCTTGATTGCTGATGCTCTACACTTCAACATATGCTGGGCATATTCACACATAAGTGGAATGGAATACAACCAAGAAGTAAAACATACTATAAATTGTTCTATGTTAAATTAGTTTGTCAGTCCAGGTGGTGCGATTGATCACACATGATTTCTTAATAGTCTCGTTCTTAAGCTCATTAGGATCATTGTCGAAGAGGTTAAGCCTTTACGTATATTTGGCTATATTATAGCGAACGGAGTCTCTACCCAAATAGAGGAGATCCAGATTTCCCTTTATATCATGTAGCAATGAATCAGTCTTATAATATCACAAATAATATAAGTTTTTATTTATGATAAATATACTTTCAGATCCTACATTGGAAGGTACATATCAGATATTTGTAAATGCCTTTTGACTATTGTACAATATTGTTTATTTTAGCTCATTTACTTATTTTGCATTCAAAAAGCGGACGTTATTGTCTGCCGTCGATTGTCGATTTGTGACTCTTGTATACGACGGACTCAAGTGACTTAGGGAATTCCATAATTTTAATTTATTGACAGACTTTCAACACGAGTAGGAATTATAATAATGACGAGAGTAAAAAGAAATAATCATTTCAAGATTTAAATTTTTATCCAATATGTAAAAACATAACATTGATTGGAAACAAAAATTTGAAACTGATTTAGTTAAGATTTAATCGATTACGTGTGCGGAATTAAATTTAAAAAGAAATATAATAAGTAAATTGGCAAAAATGTTATTTCTTGAAAATTCAATATTTGTTCGATATCAAAAATATAAAATATTCTTAAGTGAAAAATGGATTTTATAAATTTAAATTGAATTTAAAGTAAAAAAAGAAGTAAAAACATTAAAAACTTTTTTGAAAAATATCATTACTTCAGCATAGTTTGTCCATAAATGGAGTTGACCTATATATGACCTCATAAATTTAGTATTAAGTTTTATTGTAAATGGATACATTTCCCTCGTAATTGGTAGTTTATATTCTGGATGACATTACTCGCAGTAACTTTTCTCTAGAGATTTTTTTCTGCAATAAAAATAAAAATTCAATCAAAATTCAAGTTGATTCTCTTTCTGACATATTTGAAGTTATTTATTTTGAAATATACATTAATATCTTGGGTATTATTCTAGTATTTTTATTCTATGTATATTCAAAATTGAATCAAGACAAACGGAAAACAACAAATCAACAACCAATGCTATGCCACAAAACCACTGACAATGGATCTAAGACCTTAGATTTTTCATTGTCGTAAAAGCTATGTGTATTAATTGATGCTTGTGACTAGACTTGATATGAGGTTTAGTTCATTACTTAAGCAGAAATATCTGTAAGTGGGTGTTTTGCTTAATAGGCAAACTGAGACTGAAAAGCTTGTGATGTGAATATGAAGTAATTTTTCTCTCTTGTTCTATGATAAAAGCAACATCAAGTGGAAACTCATAATTTTAATACTAATAGGATTCGACAAGCACAATCGATGATCTCTCAGTGAAATCTAATTACAAACTTATTGAAAGCGGAAATTCTTGGGTCAGAAGCTGCTTAAACTATGCGGAAGAAAATTGTTGCCGATGGCAATAAAATATTGTATTTAGCTTGTTGCAGCATACTTACATTGCCTACTTGGTTTGGCTTAACTGTGCTACAGATGAAACCATAGCCATAGAAACCAAAGGAAGATGACTAAGATGAAGAAGATACGAATAAGACGATGAAGAAACATGGAAAACGCAGTAATAAAATTATTTCACTAAAGGAAAGGCATCTTAAGTAAAATAAAGATAAGTGATGTGAAGGGAAGCAAAGTGAAGCGAAGCTAAAAATGCCAACCAGAAAAAATAGAGAAACAAAAAATTGAATCAGAAGCGGACTATAAAAACTTGCAAGATAAACTTTTAAATGCCGTCAGTGCAAATAGAAGATGAGGACAAAGAAAAAAAAGATTGGATGAAAATATTGTAGGAAAAAAGTAGAACAAAATGAGAAAGACAAAGAATATGGGGGATAGGATTAAAAGTTAAAATATAAGAGAAAAACACAATAAATATTTATATTTAGTTCCAGCGAAAATTATGTACCTTTTAGCATATCCAGAGGTTTCAGCCCAAATTGTTGAGAAGGATTCATGGAACACAATGGTTTGTAAGAAATTCTATCGCTCACTGAGATTTGCAGATCCCAACGGTCTGATCGTTGAGTATCAGAAACTTCAGATGGCTGGAGAATTTTTCAAATCAATCTGCTGGCCAAGCTGAAATACTTTTTCACTTTCAGAATTTTTTGTTCCGCTTCCCAGATGAGTCCCCAATGATTTCTGATCACAAAGTATTTGAATTATCATACAAAGTGTGCATATGGCATTTAAATTACAATTGTATATGGCATCAATTTGGATTAAACTATACAAAACTCAAATATCACAAGTTTGATTCAATCAATTTGAATCAACGCATATATCAATGCCATGGAAAAGTGATTATTACCAAAGATATTGTGAATGTGAAGGGTATTGAAAAAAAACTACTATAATAACATAAAAAGCCAACATCTCCGCTTAAAGCAAAAGCAAGAGATCTTCTGCAATGCTTAGCATCCATGCTGCAATGAGGCAAAAAGTGTTAGACAGACACACAGAGAGACAGATAGTCTAACAGAGAAACAGACGTAGAGACAGAGGGACTACTAGAGAGACAGTAGGACAGACAGAAAGGCAGACCGAGAGTCAGCCGCATGTGTAGCTAAAGTTTACGCTCGATTTTCCACAAAAGTTTTTTCTTGCTCATCTCTTAGAATTTTCTTTTTCTATTTTTAAATCTTTGCCATTGAATCTGAAGTCTGAATCGATAGAACAGTTGGTCGGATAAAAATATTATTATTAAATATTATCATATGTTCATTGGGGATTAGAGAAATCATAGAAAATATTGCATGTTCTACAAAATATAGAAATGAATATTGATCTCTATTGAGCTTTCGTAATATTTGAACTCTTTGAGATTCTTGAGATATTCTTATTGGTATAAAACTTGGCTTAAGACAGATTAGAGATGATTTGATTATTAAACTTCAGATTTGAACTTATAGTTTTTAAGATATAACATAGTTTTATATTATATTATTCAGATTATTCAGATGAAGATATAGAGTGTATAAAAACTTCGACTTTATCATAGTTAAATATTATACTTGTCAGTTTTACTGTTGCTAGTGTAGATAGATTCTATTCTATTCTACTCGGTGTTCCATTCTTAAGCACAGATTTTATGGTATAGGATACCAGACCGAACAATTATTTCATTCTTATAAGATTTTAGTGAAACGAACGTGGCGTAGCGTGGCTCGTCTAGGGTTCGTTGCTTATATTAAATTGATTTCATGGGCGTTTATTGCTGCTGTTGATGCTAGTGTTGTGGAAAGGAGAGAGGGGGGGGGGGGTGGAGAAGGAAGTGTTTAAAGAAAACAAGCTTTACTCGCTCTGAGCATGGTGTAGAAAAGAAAAGTATCTGAAGGCGAAAATGAGTTGAAACTTGTAATTAAAATCTTACACCAGCAGTCAAAAACAGCAAAACGAATAGAAGGGTAGAAGGAAAAGAAAAGAAACGAAAATATAGAAAGCAAGAAAATAGAAAATCAAAAGAAAGAAAGGTTTAACCAAACTTAAACTGCAGCTGAACTTTTTTTTGAGTTTGCTTCATTGTCGCTATCATCATCATCTTTGCCTTCGTTTCATTTGTGGATGTCGTTGTCTGCTTCCAGCATAAGAATCTTGGCCCGAATGCGTTTTCAAAGGCAAACGTCAACTTTTTTTATCGGTCGCCCAAAGTGTCGTCATCGTTGTCTGTCGTTAAATTCATTGCTTTAACATTGAGTTGAACCCATTCCACGCCACTTCACACCAATTCATATTCACATTCTCATCCTTATCCGCATCCGCATCCAAAACTCAAAAACAAATTCAACCAATCGTGGTGGAGACTCTGTTAGCTCCTACCATGTTTCCATGCTTCCAAAGTTCGTCTAGCTAAATTCTCTGTTTTGTCGCTAGAAAAGATGTGTACGAAGCCAATGCCCCTAGAAAATATTGATTCTTATACACACTTTTGTCATTTTTCTAAGATTTTTTTTTTGAAACTTTTTTTATTTGTTTTCTCACCAACTTCTTCTGCTGCTTTGGTTTGCTTTGCTTTGCTTACAATAAAATTTTGTTAGCACCCACACCTTTTTTCATTATTATTTTAATATGTATTGGTTGGAAGGGTATCATCAACTTATGATATTTGTAATATATTATGGGTCTTCGCGATAACGTACGAGTACAAACCTCAACAATTTGTGAGTTTATAAAGTAACGGACAGTTACTCCATACAAAGAAAAAAAATTGTGAGATCGAAGACCCTTTTTAGAAAATTGGAGATATTGTAGGGCGCATAAAGTTGTGATTCATTACAATTCGTTAATTTCTACTCAATGTTATATTTCTGACTCGACTGAGAATATCATTTATCTGTAAGTTAAAGTAAATTTTTTAACACAAAATCAAAATGGCCATTACCAAATTTACGGAAATTAAATAAAAATTTATTTGAAGTTGAGACTGATTACTTGAAAGACACTCGAATTGTTTATAGTATTGGGTGATTGAAGACTCATTTGACTCAATCTATTTTTATGCGTCATGCTAATTATAAAAAGAAACTTCATGTGATATTTTGTCAATGACAAGAATTCACGACTAAGTACAAAATACTTCATACGATTTGTTTTATACGTCATCTGATTTTTTCTGTTTGATTTTGATAGCGGAAGAATTTGTAAAAATTTAATACAAACATATTTTATAATGATGTCTACTAGGTGCAGTAGTAATGATGAGCTACTAAACAAGTCGCAATAAAAATGAAAATATATTGTATTTGTAAATTGATTTTGTAAATTCACTTATGATTTTTATAAATTTTTCCAATAGCTTTTCGAGACAATTTCATTTAAAACCCAAAAGAAGGAAAGTAAGGTACTATAAGGTGACAGATTGGTAAATATGCAATTCGGAACTCCATTGCATGATGAAAGCTTAAGCTATCAAATATACGAGTACATATGTTTTGATAAAAGAGAAACTTCTATTTATTCTAAATATATGAGAGGTACACGTATACGTTCGAGCTATCTACTATAGTACAATACATAACAATAATATCCATGCAATTGCTGATATATTTAAGCAATCTTAGCTGCAAATTAAGTATTTGCTTATAATATTGTACAATCACAAGGAGAGAAATATTTTTATATAGATAGTAGACAATTGATTATATTGTATAAATACCCTTCAACCGAATAAGTATACTATATATAAATATAAAATAGTTAATAGATCTAGATAAGTTCCATCTACATACTATTTGATTGACTTGACTGTATGATTTCTGATTCATTAAACATTTTTTTATTTGTATGTGATTATGATGGTACAAATATCATGAGAATGTCATGATGACACCAATCATTTTACTAAGTGTAAAACGTTTTAAAAATTAATAAAAAATTTAATTGCATGCGAAATTTAATTACATGTTTATTACAAGCGTCAAGCCACAACAGAATGATGATGATGGTTGGCGTGAGTTGGGTATTACTTACTTACTATACATAGCATAGTATAATGTATATTGGTTATAATTGGGTAACGATGATGATGAAGCTGCTCATGATGATGCTGATGATGGTGATGGTGTTGGTGATGATGTTTTTGATGATGACATTGATGCTGATTGCTTTCAACCAAAAATGTTAAAATAATAAAGAGGAAAAACATATTGAAACGATGGTGAATGGAAGTACATAGTAGTAGTAACACATGGTTGCGGTAACGATATACAATTCAGATATATAATTCAAATAGAGTGAGGACCTGTTCCCGGTCCCAGCTCAGATCCTGGTTTATATAATTTGAAAACATTTTCATTAAATTGAATTAATTGCACATTTTGTGGTTTAATGTTGCGCTAAAGTCAAATCAATGTTTCCTGTGTGATGCACATAAGTTCATTTATTCATTCATTCATTCAGTTATTATACAAATACAAATGAATAAGCTATGTCAATGAATATGCTGATGATGATGATGATGTTGGTACTACTAATAATGATGTTGTATGAACAAAAATGATGACATGTAGGTTGCTTGCATTAAAATATTATTTTACTCGTGTATAGAAAAATTGTAGTATGGGAACGTGTAGAGCATGGCATCTCTGTGGCTTCTGTGGTGCCTTTCATGTTGCTTTAAATCATAAACTGATATACTACAATATATGCATATATTTTGTATGTAAAATATTTTAGTAAAAAGCTTTGATTTTCAATTTTGTTACTCCTATTGATGTTCTTACCATTGGTTGTTGTTATTCTATGGAAGATGTAATGGTAATCAAGATTACTTAACAGCAACAGCAACAGCAACAACAACAAGAATTACTGACATTGCTAAAATCAATACAATATTTCCTTGTAGTATCTTTGTATCTTAGAATCATATGAATGTTTGTATTCTGTTCACAAATGTAATTTTGAAAAGCACTCAACTCACTAAAAGGTCGCCCTAACATAAAATTAATCAAATTATTATAAATATATTGTAAAATGTCTGCATGTATTTCGATACAAATACAAGTACAGTGAAATATCTTTAGATAAAAGAGACTGCACTCTACTCCGTTTTCTTAGAATTTCTTATTTAAAATTGTGGCAACAAGTTGAATATGTTTTCTTCACTTTGGTGAGATTTCACTGTGGCACCTACATTCCATTCTTCCATTCTCACTTACTAAATATTGTACAGTATATAATACGTATGAAACCATCATCTGTCTTTGCCTTACTTCTGTTATCATATATTTTGCATCTATTGTTTCTTTCACCTTCATTTCCTATGTTAATTGTATATCAAATTGGTTTCTACTTATTTACCACAACTTTCTCTTGATATTTAATTTTATTTTTATTTTTTTGAACCAAAATCAATAGTATTTATTACTCATCTAATATAATTTTAAGTAATTTAATGGAACAAGGTTAAGTTTATTCAATCTTCTATCAAATTTAGATAATTGATTCAGAGATGATTTTCAAAATAGTAATTTTCATGCAAACTACAAAATCAATCATTAGTGTTTAATAATATGAAGATTCTTTTCATGCATTGAAACTAATCTAATGATTATTAATAGAAAAAAAAAATTATTACTAGTGTTTACTCACAAGTTTAGTATCTGGTGAAACATTTCTTATGCTGCAGTCTTTTATTTAATGTACAAATTAACAATTTATTCGACATGCATATATGAGCAGCACTATGTACCTTACCAGATAATTGGATTTCATTGAATTCATAAGCTTAATTTATATCATTCAGCAAAGAATATAATACAAAACAGGAGGGCATGAAAAAGATAGGACGGATATAGATAAAAAATAATTGTCCAAGATGCCAAAGGAGTACATATGTGTTTGAATTGTTTATAATGACATATTATGCTGAGAATATATCAGAACAGAAGAAAAGTCATTATTTGTCCACATACCAAAACAGATATGGTTTTGCCTGAATCGTCTCATGGAAGATATGTTTCGGCTGAAGCTCATAATATTATTCTTATATGAGATGATTTATACAATGTAAGAATATCCCAATGCAGGATATTACAAATACATATGTACATATTATCAAGATCATATTACACTATGAATCAATTTCACCATTCCTTCACCAAAAATTATTCATCACTCCTTAACTTCTGATGTAGTTTTGAATACTATTATCAAAGATTGATTCTTAGTATATACAAACTAATTTATTTATTTTTTTTTTCTTTTTAATAGATAATTTAATTTTCTGTTAGTCTCAAAAATTAGACTTATAACAATTACAACACAACTTTAACACTATTAGTTAGTACATAGATATTTTTTTTTTTAAATCTTTTTTTTTTTCTATCTTCGGTTTTATATATGTATAAGTTATATATGTATGTTCCGTATCTTCTTAAATTTTATATACTTGTTAGAATTTTTTTTTAAATTTTTTGTAATGTTTTTTACATATAAATAGTGTATTTAAGTTTTCTATTTCATTCTATGCAGTAGATACATTTATTGTAGTGGCTACCACATCTCTATGCTCATGTGTTTATTATCTGCATTGTTTGGCAAATGTTTCCAAAAAGCAAATTGACTTAATTACAAAATAAAATGACTTTGAATAGATTTTTGGTCAATAAAGTTTTATTTTTAAACAACACAAACACAACACTTTTGTTGTTTTGTTTTGTTTTGTTTTGTTGAAAACAAAAAACAGAAAAGGCACTCAGAGTCTTCTTTACAACTAACAACGACTACAATAAATGCACATATGTATGTATGTGTTTGAGTATGTGTGTGTGTGTGTGTGTGTGTGTGTGTGTGTTTGTGTGTATGCCGGAGAGTGTAACTGTGTTTGTATTATCTTTGCATGATCGGCAAAACGTTGAATTAAACATTGATTTTTATGATGAAGCAAACAATAACAAAAGTTTAAAGAACACAAGTTGACAGTGGCAAACCGCAACTGCCTCCTCAAAGTAGCCTTAACAAGGACACCATAATGCCACACACACAAACACACATGCATACAAATGTCATTTTGTGTGTGTAACATTGGTTGAAAAGGTTATGTCAAATGGTTGTCGATGGGGATAGCGTCAAGTGTTGTAACCTTAAAAACTTTTTCGATTATATGCTCGTAAAAGTTATCCTTAGTCGTTTGTTGTTAAAACGCGCCTCAGGCTTCAGCACACTTATTTATAAACATAGATACAGTCATGTATAGATACACATAGATATATATACATATGTACATATGCACATAGCTCATGCAACAAGGATACGCCCGCAAAAACCGCAATTTAACCATAGTTGCTGGTTTGTATTTTAAGGATAAGTGCCAATACTAAGAACAACAATAAAAACAACAACAACAACTACAACAACAACAACAACAACGTGTGAACATACATGTTACAAGACTCGTATAACGTAAGCTAAAGGCAAAGGACAAAATAACGATACCAAGAAAACAAAAACAAAAACACAAACAGAAAGAGAAAGAAGAAGAAGAAGTAAAATCAAACAAACAAACAAAAAAACAAAGGAACACATTAAAGGGAAAGAAAGGAAACAAGCAGGAAGTTTCACTGAAAACCGAAAGTAGCTCGTAAACAAGCAATAAAATCGTAAAAAGGACAACATGATGTTGTCGTCGCAAATTTCTCCATTACCCCTATTACCTCCCCTATTACCATCACAATCGCCATCACCATCACCAGTGTCATCACCAGCGCCAATGTCATCCTTATTGTCCACGTCGGAGGCGCGCAAGCAAAAGACACTAGACCAGAGACAGTTAAGTATGCTTTGCATTGTCATTGTGATTGTGATTGTGATTCTCTCTATGTATATGTGTATTTATGTGTGCGTAAATGAATTGAACATCTGACGACAACTTTGACTTAAGAAGTGTAGTCAAAGCCAAAGCCAAAGCCAAAGCCAAAGCGAAGTCCAAAACTATAGATAAACCAATTCACATCGTACAGCAATTTAACATAAGAGAAGTTGACACTCCCAGAACCCGAAATGCGTAGCATAATTTGCTGACTGAGAGTGTATCTTCATATCTCATCGTATAGTATCTCTACATATACGAGTATATTTGTCATTTGGCTTGGAATATTGTTGTCTTTCAATCGATGAGTGAGTGAGTGAGTTCGTTCTTCGGTTTACAAATACTAGTTTAGTTATAGCAAATCCTTTAGATACATAAATACATATGTACATACATATAGATATACATATACATAGTACTGACTTACGCATTCACAGGAGAATTCTATAACTTGTATTTTGGTGATGATTTTTCCTTTTCTTTTTCTTTTTCCTTTTATTTTTATTTTTATACTTACTTTTCTTTATTCATTTTTTGAGGTTATTTGCGCTTATCTGGTAGAACTAGTAGAGATACAAACAAACTCTAACTAACTTGTCTGGACATATCTTCACTTTAGTGAATAGTGAAGACTGGGCAGAGAGTTTGAGGGGCTTTGAGGGTCTTTGTATTCTACCGAAAAAAAAAAAATATTACAAAATTTTCGAACCAATACAGATATTTATTGCACCCTTGAGAATATACTATTCTGCGCTTTCCACACACCAACGCCACACACACTCCAATTCACTTACACAGATACAAAAGCCTTGCGTACGTGATTGTTTCATTGCGTGACTTTGTACTTGTATCCGTGTTTGAGTTAGTTTGTGTATTGGTTTGGTCTCTCTGAACAAAGTTGAGCAAATAAAGTAAATGTTTTAATCAAGATTCTTTTTGTTGTCAATTGCTTTAGTTTAAATAAAATACACGAAATTCTTAAAGATTCTTTTTTATGCAATTAAAAAATTGAAATGAAAACTATTTCAATTCTTTTGAAAGGGTCAATGAACATGGGGTCACAAATTTATGACCTCAATGAGACTAATATTAATTTTAAATAAATAAAAAATTATATTACAATGTCAGTGACAGTCACAAGTTTTGAGTTTGTGATTGGCAGTCATTCTATTTAAATATAATAACTGTTTTCCTATTATTGTATGACAATCCCAATTTTGTTTTTATTAAAGTGTATGACAAGAATACTCGGACTCGGATTAAATGTGCCATTCAAATATCAACATTATTGCTTTGAAAATTTTAATTTAATACCAGTTACAGTTTAATCAACTTTTTATACTGTAAAATAATATCCAAAATCTATACACACATATTTATGTTATTTACGAAATTTAAAAAATAAGCACCAATAAAAAAAAACTCATTCATTGAATTGAAATGAAAAACTTTAAATTGAAAACAATTGATTGCAATCGTTTGCAAGTAAATGGATTTCATAATACAACGAAAAACTATTGCATACTTTTCGGCCCGAAAACTAAATACTGAATGCAAATCAATAAAATTATTCGTATTTCTGACTAATTATAGCAAATAAACACTTAATTCATATAAAATATTGTACAAAACTAAATTTAATAACAAAACACACACACACACACACACACACACACTCACTTTCTATATATAAATATTTTACATATACGAATGCATGCGTATTTGTGTGTGTTTTTGTGTGTGTATTTGTGTGCGTGTACGTGTCTGCTTAGAAGATTATAATTAATCATTTCATAGTTTGAGATTTTAATGAGATAATTTAACAGTTGTCTTACATATCGTTATACACTTATGTATATTGTTTATGCTTTTAATAGGCGATCTTACAGATAAATGTTTTATTGCTTATACTATATATTATACATTCTATATACATTTGTATGTCTCTCCTTCTCTCTGTTTTTGTTTTCTCTTTCTGTCCTCTCGTAATTGCATTGTTTACTCACTTTTCAGCTTCAAGTTGAAATAAGTGACTGATATTAATTACATATAAATTATAAAATTAACAGCTCCTTTTGTTTTGAATAAAAACATTTGTATCTTATACCTCAAATGATAAAACATACACACATAGATACAGAAACACAAATATTGACAATGAGAAATGAACGACCCTCAATCCGTCCTTTCCTGAGATCTATGTCTATGTGTCCGATATGACTTTTATAATTAACTTAATAAATGAGTTAAACATTAAGTTAAACATCATTCCAAAACATGTTACAACTAGAACTACAAAACTACATACAACTAAAAGGACAATCAGAACAGAACAATCAAAGTATGTTACCTTTATATATTTGAAAATAGAGCAAAAAACTTTACATGAGATAATAATGAAAAGTGCATGTACTCGTACTCGTTTATAATAAAAAGGAATTCTTTGATTCTTGTTAAGGTTGCCATTAATTTTGTACTTATGTACAAATAATTATGAGAATTGAGTGGACTTTGTGATGTTGATCAAATCAATAAGAAAAGATGATTGATAAACAATTTCAGTTGTAGTCAGAAGAATCTCCAATTAAACTCCTAAAAATAAGTAAGAAAGACCTCCATCTCCGTATCACTAGGTAGGATGCCTAACTTGCCATTACCCAATTGGGAATCTGCCTTCAAGAAATAATAGATAATTATTTTCAGTGTTCGCTCTAATTTATCTTTCTCACGTATTCTTAGGTCATCCAACACTTCAAGGCCATCTTAGTTCTTGAGAAATTGATACGTATGAGCTATGTGTGCTGCCCTTTTAAATTTCTTTATAACTTTTATCTATATGAATATATTGTGATTATTCATAGAATAATATAATCAAATCTTTCCTACAATAAGATTTGATCGAACAAATGCTTCAATAAGTTCTGATAGTTTGATTAAAGGACAATCTGGGTATAATATCCAGTTATCAACAATCGCCTTAAATTCCATGATGATTATTTTTTGATTATAATACAAGTAAATACAATTCTCTATCTTTCATTAAACAATTCATTCATCAATTTAGTATGAGGTCTTGTGTACATATAACTAATCAAATGATATATACCCTATTGGAGTATAGGGTATAAAAAGAAAATAAACAACACAAATTCTACATTGCATTTGGTATTGTTCTACTGACATGTGTATATATGCGAATGTCATTTGATTTTGCTTAATGTTTCTTCAGTTGAAGCCTCAACAAAATGACATGAATGCATATTATATGAATATATAAAAATATATACATATATGTACTTATATACATGTATATTTATATATGTATGTACTATATTGTGTTGTGTATCCAAGTTCCACAAAGCGTGGCTTACTGCCTGCTGTTGTTGCGGTGGCGTGCTGCCAACTGAAATGACAAATGACTTTTGCTTCGAGTTAAGTTAAACCAACAAGAAACCTAAACACTGACAATGCGATTTATGACAATCAACTCACATATAGCATAGGATATACACATAGATACATACACACGTTTACGTGTATGTGTTTATATCCATGAGTGTATGTAAAATATGCATTAAACCATGACTAACACAATTCAATTGTGCTGCAGGATATGCACATGCGAGTTTTGAGTTATGAAACAATGCCCTCCTTGCCTCTTGCATTCAAACTCAAATTGAAACTCAACCTCAACCTCTACCTCTACCTCAAACTCTACTCAACTCAACTTAACTCAAATTGTCGTCTCTCGTTCCATTTACAATAGTTTTTTTTTGCATAATTTCCTAAGACTTTTTCTTTACATTCTTCATATTTTGCTTAAATAAAAAAGTACAGAAAAACAGACAAATACAAAACAAACAAAACACAAAAAACTTAAGAATCAAACTTACCCTACCTCATCCTTGGAATCCATGTAGTCAATGTGATCCGTAAGCAATCCCAAAGGCGTCAACTTAATCGACTTCATTTAACTTCGTCTTCATTTCTCCTATTTTTTATCTTATTGCTGTTGGCATCTTATAGATATGTCTTCGAGCGACCAAACAAACCACCCGAGCCACAGTGCTCACGACCAGAGCAAACTAGCCAACATATCCTCGAATCGAATTGAATGCAAAGTCAACACTTTTGAGTTGCTTGATTCATCCTTCATCCAGAACCATTTTGATTCCCATCTACATTCTCATATGCAAGAGATGATGATTGGGTTGGAAAAAAGTGAAGTGTTGGAATTGATTTCTCGATATTGCTTTGATTTCATAATGTTATTTGATGATATACTCTCGATATTCTCTTGATATTCCCAGCACAATTTTCTTCGATTTCAGTTATTTTTGATGTGTTTTTGTTTTTCTTTGTTTTGTTTTGTTTTGCTGTTTTTATTTTTTGTTTTATTTTTTTTTTGTCATGGATATTTTTCTCGCTTTGATTTCTTTATTATTATTGTTATTTTTTTCTTATACCTTTCTCACAAAATTAATATGAAGAATATATGAAGTTTCTTCACAAATTTGTCACAGGCATGGAGGTTTTTGAAGATTCCACTTACAAGGATACTACGAGTAGTCATTATCCTTTTCTCACTGGGTTCTCTTTAAACTAAACTATGCTCTACTTAATGAATGCGATCAGCTTTGTCAATTTCCGATAATCAGCATAAATTCTCTAATACAAAAATATTTCATTAATTCTCTTAATAGTTTCTACAACATTCAAAATAAGGTACGCCTAGTCTTCCAGAGGGCCTTTCATATGAGTACTGTCAGTTCCAATCTGTTTCTTGTTGAATAGTTTGAGATCTGCTTATATTTTTATATTAATAGTGAAAAGTATACCATGCGTTCGGTGTTGCCAAATGTCTATTTTTTCCATTGTTGATTATGTCCTTTGGGTGAAATGGACAGTTGCTGCTGCTTTTGCTTTTGTTGGATATTCTTCAATGGTTTTCATTTTGATTTTTCTTCACTGGAAATGAAATTCTTTTCTTATTTCGTTCATTCATTCCTTTTATTTCCAATTCATATATTTTTTTTAAAAACATTCTATGCAGAATTAGAGTTTTCCTTTTTATTTTCCTGGTAAATAAATATCCTTCTAATATTTGAAATTTTCTAACCAATCTTCTAAATATTTACTCTCCATGGACTGAAGCATGGAACATTTAACTTAAAAATAGAAATGAAATGATGAACATCTTGAAGAAATTTTGATAATGATGATGATTTTTCTTTCATGATAATAATGATGATGTTGATGTTGTTCCCATATGATTTTGTCATTATAGGCTGGGAATTCTTTCTCAGTTTCCAATAGAAGTTTCTATCATGTTGTCTATCATCTTCTGTAGTATAGTTTACTTTGAAAGCATGCTATCCTTCTATCAATCGATCCTTCCATTCATTCATTGATATGTTTAGTGTGAAATGTAACAACCACTTAATGCGATTGTATGCGTGTGCTTTCATCGTCCTTTGGTAAAAGAATCTTTATCTTCTTTTGTGACACTCGTTTCTTTAGTTAACGAACTGAACTGAAGAAAAAAAAAAACAAGACAAAAATGAAAAAAAAAAAAAAGGAAATAAGCAAGTATTTTATAAATAAAGGAAATATCAGATTTCAATTTTATTTACTCACTGCTGTTGTTGTTTAAAGTTGTTTGCTTCTCTTTTCATTTATCGCTTTATCTTTGATTCCATTTTTTTGTCCATTTGTCCTTGCGAATGAAAAATTCTTAATGCTTTTGATTTGGTTGGCATTTATCAATCAGTTTGAATGAATGCTGTCTGTCATTATTGTCATCGAAGATGAAGATGAAATGAAAAAACAACTATGGAGAAGTAAAAGGAAAAGAAAAACTACTTCATGTGATGCCTACTCAAATTGAAACGGGTCCATTCTTTTTTAATTTAATGTATTTTTTTGCAAAATCCTTATCACTACAGTCAAACGCATTGTAGGATGTGGATTGATGCATCAATGTTAATAAGTAGTAGGAAAATTCCTGTAAACATAATAATATTTTGTGAGTGTTTTAAGATAAATTAAAATTCTTAAAGAATCTTCAGACTAAAATAAGTTTCCCTTGCTGTATTGCAAACGTGATGTGTTAAGGGAGTTCAGTAAATGTAAGAACCATTAGAGTGATACCGGTGTTAGTCTATCCCATGCCGGCAAGGTCAATAGCGAACACTGAAGTTAAGAACACTCTAAGCCAGGCATATGGATAAATTCGCCACTGTGCGAGCAACCTGTATATCCTATTTTTTTCTATAAAAGAATTATATATAGAATACCTCGTCTCTTCCTCACTTACTGCATAAGAATGACAGATTTATTTATGAGGAATATTTATAATCAAATGAAAACTGATTGTCGTGATTTGACAATTTTTTATTTTTTTTTTGTTTTATTCTGATTCTGTACAAGGATCCAATATCCAATATTCCTTTTTTTAAATAGTATCTGTTAGCTGTTTCTTCTTTTTTTTTTGTTGTTTGTGTGTGTGTTTTTTTTTTAAGTATTCACTCAACTGTGAAATCCACTTAATTCCATTTACTTAAGCTAATTTCACGCCATATTCAATTTACCACATCATGGCAGACATTATTTATTCACAACATGTAAAACCAATGGTTCGATGGTGATGGTGATGGTGATGGTGATAGTGACGATGACACTGAGGAGAAGGACTATGACGAAGGACACCAGTTCAGTTCAGATGAATTCAATTTAGTTAGGTTCAGTAGCAAAAGCAGGATTACAAAACGTTTGGACCAAACAATAAACACAAATAGCACATGTACATAAGTGGGGAAAAAAGATGAATTGTTGAATGTGAAAAGAAGAAAACGAAAAATATTCAAACAAAGATGTATGTGCTTCAATACTACAATATAAAGGATCCTTCTTCCTGAAACAATTGGAAAATTTGTGAATTTGTATGGAGGAAGGAGCTGTTAGGGAGAAGTAAAAACAAATCAACGAACAAACGGACAAAATTCGTATCGAAATCACCATCACAAACATGAATAAACAAGGAGCCATCGAAAGGCGATGACGTATGCTTAATTTGAGGGAGGACGGAGATCAGAAAGTGATGGAAGATGGTGAGGAGCAGGAGTTCATTTTAGGCTGCATTCGAATAATTTATGAACAATGGATAGATGAATGAATCACACACTTACTCACACACACACACACACACACACACACACACACACACACACACACACACACACACACACACACACACACACACACACAAAACTAACAACAAACCAACAATGGCAATGGAATCATCAACAATACTACAACTACAATTGATGAGAGAGATGTGATAAGGAGTAGAGAGGAGAGGAGAAGAGAAGAGAATATAGCAGAGTAAAGGAGTGGAGTGGAATGGAGTGGAGTGGGTAGTGAATGAGTCTAGTTGGAACGTTGCGAATTCGAACACTCTATCAAGAATGTGTGGTCCTTCAATTGAAAACGTGTGCGTTGACCAAATCTATCTATGGCAAGGACAATGACCACTAAACCATTGGTGACGATTTCGTTCATTTGTTAGATGCCTACAGCACAGCTGTTTTATTATTAAACTCCTGGCTTAGGAGCAGGAGGATCTCCACTATTCCACTGAAGATAAACATACCAGAACAAAAAGGAAACATGTTTTCCAAGCCACACAAAAATTTGGTAAACTAGTGGAATGATGAACTGAATAGGTGAAATGGTGCCAGAAAAAAATTTCTGGGGTTGCCCTTTATGAAAGCATTTGCCAGCGGTCTAGCGAACGCGCATAGTCACAGGTAACCACTTGAATATGTTCTATATTCTCAGTCCTATGTCAGCCGCTCATGATGTTTTGTGCGATTTTAAATGTAGGTGTGTCTACTCGCACTTATGTATCTCTGTATGTATTTAGTTATGAACGTGAATTTATTTTTTTATTTTATTTTTTGTTTATATTTTGTACAATGTTAATACTCGTAGTACAATATTTGCGCAACGTGTTTAGCAAATGGAATGCACATTTCAAACACCTTCGAAAGATCGAAAATCAAACAAACTAATATTGTAAAACAAGTATGTATTCACTACAATAAAATAATTACTTCAAAATAGTTACATGTATATAAAACTATATATTGATAATTGATAATAAATTTTATATATTATACACCTTTTTCTAAATGTCTCAAAACAAAACTGAACTAATCTCAAAATCATAAAGAATCGAACAAGTGAATGTTATTTTTAGTTCTGCTTTACTTTTAGAAATGTTAAATAAGATCTCTTAAACATAAGAACTAAACTATCTCAAATACTTTGATTAGTTTATTCGTTGTTCTTCCATTGGTAACGGATCAGGCAAGAATGATATTATTATATTTATTTTTTATATACATATAAATGATGAATATGATTAGAAAAATCGAACGATAATAGCCAAGTCGTCCCTTTGCTGATTCGGTATTTATGGTATAATAATTGTCTCTGTTGAGGAGACTAAGTGTAATTTAAATTTTTTAGATTACAAAATGATTATCTTTTTTTAGAAAATTCAAAGCCTAGAAAATCAATATTTCAATCAAATAGTGTATTTCTTTTAAACAAGTTTTTATTTAACTACCTCTATTCCCTCCGTCTCTCTCTCTCTCTCTCTCTCTCTCTCTCTCTCTCTCTGAAATATCAGAAAAGCGAATGAGACTTAAGGGACTTTGGATTTCCTAACCTATTAATACATTTTTTTTTCCAATATACAATAAAAGAAATTATTGTTGTAAATAAAACTATACCAATTATTGCCTTTCAATATTTGGGTATTTCATCCGTTTGTTTTTTGTTCACTTCCTCTGTTTGTTTGTTTTTTTTTTTTATATATATATATTTTATATCCAATTCTTTATTGCCAATTAATGACTGAATGAATTTTATTAAGTGTAATTTTCTTTTCCATTTTTTTCTTACCTATTTATTTTTGTTTTTTGTTTTGAATTTTTTCCAATTGAAAACAAAAAAATGCCATTTGACACTTTATTATGCGAATCAACATTATTCGAATTCGTAGTATTTTTGTTACTACAATATTATTGGAATATTGGGCTGCTATTGACAGTTTTATATTAGCCTGGGTAGGCAGAACTACTATTGTACTACTAGATACTTACAACAGTAGTAAAAGTATGTCAACACGAACATGGCATACAGAGGATACTAATAAAAATAAAAAAGAAAAACATAAAGAAAGGGTAAAAACAACTAAAGGAGCAACACAGTGAAGAAGGCAAAATGACAAAAGACATTCTCCGATATTAGCTCAGGGCCTTGTTTAAGCAAACAAGTGCGTGACTTGCATTTTAAGCGCTTTAACACGCACCAGCGAACCGCCAGGATCTTCTTACTAAAGCAAGCAATGAAAGGATTCCTGCAAAGGACAATAGGGGAATAGAACAGCAACATTCTGATTACAAATACACAATGATTCAATTTTAAATTTATTATTGTGTATTGTATTTTTGTGTATTTTACTACTCATGTTCACATTCATTTAATTTCATTGAATATCATTGACGCATATTCTGGTTATTGACTAATGGCATCGCAGCTATATATGGTTATATGTATGATAAATCAAGCATATACGTATGTACATACTATGTCCTTATTAAATAAATCATTTGAGATGCAGGCGGGCATTAAAGTCGTCAAGAAAATATGTCGAAAATATTGATAGGAAGACAGACATACAGTCAGGCAGGCGGCATAAACTTTGTCCTAATTTGTCTTTTGTTTTCAGAACATCTTCCTTGCCTTTCCTCTACCCTCTTATTGACCATTTTATGTTGTTAATGTGCAGCACGGATGGATGTACTCGTTGGATGGCTTCTTCTATAATTTTCGCCACAACTGGCAAATCTTTAAGCATGTATGTTGTATCAGTTTTATTGCTTCCATATATGAGAAGATTAAGTTTGGTGGGCGCACAAGTCTTCTAAGTCTTCTTACATTGTATGTAGTATTCTGTAACATGTTTAGAACTTCAATGACATGACAAGGATGATGACGATGACATGCGACAAAAATACATAAACATCAAAGCATCCCACAATAGTAACAGCTACGATGAAAGGAGAAATTCATCAAAAGTAATAGAAAAAGTTTACTTAAACTTAACCAAGGGTTTGTGTAATTGAAAAAAAGTGTAGCATACTTAATGGCATTTGCTGTTGGGCGATGCTTTCGATATTTTCGTAAATACATACAAAGATTTCGAAAGTTTTGGATTTCATAATACTCGTGGTATGTACAAATCATTGTGTGAACACAATCTTAGAAGGAAATGTTGCAATTGGCTATGGATCCCATAAATGGGTTCAAAATTGTTATACAAAATGTGTAGATTGGGTGATTATTCTAAGTCAGAATTAATGGATCAAATTTTGCATATAAAGCTTAGAAGCATATTTTTTAAAATAAAATTTCTTTGTATTATATTTTCTTTATGATCCACTTATAAATAATTTATAAGATGACTAAATGTGATTAACCATGCTCTCAATCGCATTAATACATCAAATAAACGCTTTATTAATCCATTTATGTTGATGTTTACTTGTTCGAATATGTAATGATAATTGTGAAACTTTTATTAATTAAATTTATTCATGTTTTAATTCATTTAGTTTCTTTTAACACATCATCAGGCATTTTTATATATCGATGGATAACTCGACGTTTTAATCAATATACTTCTTCATTTCGTATTCAGTTTTTTATTATTCTTTCAGATACTTGAACACTTGATTTTATTTCATTAAGACTCCCTTCATTTCTAGTTTCTTCAGTTAGATTTTGTCTCAAGATTTCTACAGATATAATAAATTTCTTCGTATCTTAAGCAGAATTTTGTATTTATTTTCATTCAAAATTTTAAAGGTTTTTTAGTTTTTCTTTCCGTCATGGTTCACTCTCTTCTTTGCCCACTTTCAATTACGTTTACTTGTAATTCATTCGGTTAAGTGCTTTCTTGATTGTTTTCTTAAATGCAAAAGATGTCTTAGTGAAGTGGATAGATGGATCCATCAATCCATAAAAAAGAGAAGATGCACTAAGTCAAGAGTAAAGGATTTTATAAGAAAAGAAATAAAATGAAAAGAAAAGAAAAGAAAATGTAAAAGATAAAAAAGCCTCACTACTATAACTATTCGTGCTGGATTCATTGCAAAACTTGTACTTAGAATAATTTTGTTTCATATCTTTTACTATTTCATAATAATGTGCGTAAGTCTCTTAATTTGTCTGTGTAATTTTCTATCCGACTGTCTGATTATTTGTGGGTCTGTCAGACTTTATGGCTCAACCGAAATCATTAATGTAGGTTGAAGTGCATAAGTTAATATCTAACAGATACGTAACATACTTCGTAATGATTGAATGAATAAAGAACAAATGAATTACAATATATTTAGTGGGTAAGTGTTATAATAATAAAAATCTTTAAACCTTCAATTTTAATTTTCTTGATTTAATTTTTAGTTCCATTAAAATTAAAGAAAAGTTCAATAAATAAAAAATCATGAGAAATAAAATACCATTAACATTTTATATAACAAATCTTTAGTTAATAAGATATGTACACATAAGATATGCATATAAATATATAAAATAATTAAGAAGTTTTAGAATAAAAAGAAACAAAAGTGGATGACAAAAGCGTCCAAGTGACTAACTAAGGCAAGGATGCAAGCGATTCATGCAATCGTTAATGAAGAAAATACCAAAAACATTAAATAAAAATTGCTGAAGAACTAAATAATTGGTTACACCATTTTATGGATTGACTGGCTGCTTGTTGTTGATGATAAAATGATGAAAACAACAAAATCATATAGTTGAATTTTGTATAAAAAATAATAATCATTGTTGTGTGCCAACAATATATATAAATGTAACAGATAAAAAAAAGGTAATCATACAAACGAAAGGATCACAAAGAGCTTGAAGTAGATAAAATATTATATTATTTTCATTTTTTCATTTGTATGTCAACAAAAAAGTTAAGCTAAATGAATGGAGCTAATAATACATAATAAAATACAAAAATGAATTCATGAATGAATTAATAAAAGAACAAATATTTGAATCAATGAATGATTGAATGAATGATGAACTAACGATTTTACTAATGGATTTTTTTTTTTTTTTTTAAATTAATATAAGCTAAGCCAAATAGTGTCTATAATACTCCTCGTACACACACGTATACATAGAACACGCATACATAGAACAACTTATCAAATAGTCAGTCAATATGTGTTCAATATAATACAATATGTTTTCTGTTATTGTACTAAGTATAATACTACGAGTAGCCATAAAAAAAAACAGGCATGGCTACACTATTAAAAACCATTTTTTTTTTTTATTTTTTATTGTCATTGATATTGATGTACATATTATGTAGAATATTGTATTATTTTAATATATCTAAACGAGAATACCTTGCGTATGCTTTAAGTATATCACACATATTTTTAGAAAACATTTTTGTTTATCAAACTTTTCATACCCATTGCTTCCAATTTTGGCATATTCTGTGATTGCTAAATATCAATTCAATAATCAATTCATGAAGTTTTGTTCAAAATATTTTAAGATGTGCAACAATTTTCCATACAAAACTTTTAAATACCATTTAGATTTAAATAGAATACTCCAATAATCGGAGAACTCCCATTTTGAGATTCATAACAGTTGCAGAAAAGACACAGTACAATGTGCTAGTATGAAATTACAACTACAAAAAAATTAAATTTTGCATTTGAAGTCAATTTTCCATTGGGAGACTATTTTTTCGGAGAATTTTTGTTTTGACAAATGATGTGTGCTGCTGTTCATAAAATGAAGAGAACTAAATAAAATACGACCCAGTCTTGTGTTAATCGTCGAACTGAGTACATACAATAAATAATAAATATATGAAGAGAATAAAGAGATTCAATTTTTTATTTTCATTTCATCATTGTAACTCAGTGAAACCATGGATACGAGAACTGATGTTGGTACACAAGTACAAGTAATACGTATGTCAATTATAATAAACCTGAACTGAGCTGAGCTGAACTGAACTGAACTTTAATGTCATTAACAAATATATGTATGTCCATGAGAATATTCTAAGTACATAATTATGATACGAAAGTCGTTAAGATGCATCTAATGAATATACTGTAATTTTCATCTAACCACCAGTTTACAGTTCACCAAATGCAAACATACACATACATATACATATATGTTGATGTTGTTGAAGTTGAGCAACAAATTTACAATTGCTTCAACCACTAGCAGTTATGCCAAGTTTACAGTTTACTGAGAATAGATACTTCTCCCCATTCAACCAAATGAAATTTCCTAAATTTACTATAATTAGGACAACAATAGTGTATTAGTAACATACATAGACTCGTATATAGAATGATGCCTGCCTATGGATCGATCTATATAATAGAGTAAAATATCATTGGTGATATTTTCGATAAAATATTTGCGGAACAATGACAAGTTCCATACATAACTTTTCAATTATTAATTGAAAATAGAATTTCAGAGTCATTTGCAGAATAGCAATGCAAATGCAGCATCGACATAATGGTCACTTTGCAATCTCATACACACGGATCTATAGTATATAGTAAAGTACAAAAGATACATAAGTATGTATCTACTACAAACATTCGTATAAAATATGTTGTTATCCTTTGTATTTGGAAAATTCATTTTATATTTGCATGTGGCATGTACAATTGGTTCATTTATTGAGATGTGTGAGATATGTTTGCTTGTGTATTTTGCTACACTAAAGCGAAAATCGAAGTTAATCGTAGACAGGTAATGTATCTACACACACACACACACACACACACACACACACACACACACACACACACACATAATACGTATAGTATATATTAGTAAACACAATCCATAAGTAACTGGGTGCACAAAACCCACTCACGTTGTGTCGTTGTCGTCGTTGTTGTTGTTGTTGTTGTCGTCGTCGCAATCTCAATAATCATCGTAATGGCAAAATTATAATAATAATAAAATATTTCGTGTCCAAACTGCACAAAATCGATTCAATGTCTGTTTTCAATTTTCACTTGACCCATGGTTGTGCCATCTGATTGGATTGGGTTGGATTGAATTCGATTGCATTGGATTGGATTGGATTGGGTATCCGAGCGAGTGAGGGGCTTATTGACAAATGCGTACGTGCTAACTTTTGCTTATACACTGTGTGTGTGTCGCTCTCTCTCTATCTCTGTGTCCCCATAAACTTGAACTCTTAATGTATTCAGTTACTGAAAAACATTTGCTTTGAGTCGTCGCTTAATCTTCTCTTGCTATTGCTTTTTTAGGGTTTCTAGTTTCTCATTCTTTGGTTTTATAATACTCAAGAGTGAAAGTGTCTGTCGATCGTTGTATATCTTTGAGCTCATTGCCAAAGTAAAGTGTTTTGTTGTTATCCGTTATCCGTTTTTGGCATTTCGTTAACTACTTTGGATTGAAGCTTTCTTTGAAAATCTTCGAATATTCAAATATTATGCAGCGCCATGTTATTTATATTGTTGTTAAAATACAAAGGTAAAGATAGAAAGATATTTCATCTGCATTTGATAGTTGCCAATTGGCAAAGTTACTTTGGTTTCACTCATTTGAACTTCTTCATTGACTCGACTCGCTTTCATTGACTTGACTCAACTGAACTCAACTAAATATTTTGTTTTTCACCCTTTTCAATGAGCATCCACGTCCCTCTCGCCTTCCTTTCTCTTTGGTTCATTGGAGTTTAGTTAGCGCGAAATTATTATCGGGAAAATAGCATAAATTAAATGGTTGCGCGCGCCCAGTCAAAAAGCATTTAGCAGCGACATAAAGTGTGTGGTGCCTCTGGCAGGCAGCACAGCATCCATGGATCCTTGGAGGCAAATGTAAGCTATTTGAAACTGAAACCCTTTATTTGGTTAGCGTGTCTTATTGACGTTAGATACCAGTTTGCCTTATCGTTATATTTCTTGACTTGACTTACGTTGTGTTGCCTTTAGTTCAGTTTAGTTGAGTTGAGTTGAGTGAAGTTGTCTTCATTTGGCATTACTTTAGTTTATTGCCTTAAAAGCCTTTTGCCACACACACACGCAAACACACAAGATATAAAGTACTATAGTATTTTCTACGCCGCTTTTTTGATGTAGATTCTCCAAAAAGGCAGGAAAAGTCGTCGAAGCGGCACAACTTCATCTTTGGCTTTGGCAAAGTGTTCATTTCCTTTGTAGCGGTATCTCGCCACTTCCGTTTCAGTCTAACTACACCCAAAGCTTAATGTTACCTACCACATAGATGCCTGATGCCCTCCCGGTACCGGTTCTGATTGCGCCTTCTTGACTGCCTGCCTGCTTGCCTTCCTATTTATTGGTCGCTCTCCTACTACTTGATGTTAATGTTATTCCCATTGCCACCGACTGTTGTTACTGCTAATAACTTTGTACCGGAAAACTTAAATGGATGCTAAAAGTTCAAAGCGAAAATTTTCGGTTTTCCATTAATTAACGTTAGTAAATTAGCGGCTGAGCTTCTATAATGTGCGGTCGCGAACGCTTTTGCTGGGCCTTACTACACTCCGCTTTGTTTCTGTTTCTGGTTTTGCCTTTGCTTTCGTCTTCATCTTTGGTTGCTTTTTAAAGTTTCCCCTCAGTTGAACCAAACAATTTATGTGTGAGCAGCTTGGCAAAGCTTTGCTAGCTTACTGTACAGTAGTTAAGAGTTTCGGACGGCAACAGTTCAATCGATCAATTAATCCTTTCTTTTATGTTTGATTTTTAGTTCCCTTTCTGTACCCAAACTGGGTATATTATAACACCAAAGACAAAGGTAGTAGAATTTACAATATATAGTTATAAAATGTACATCTATAAATCCCTCTCTATAACACTAGAAAATCCTATATAATTACAAAGTGTCATGTGTCATATGATGATATGAAATTTTTTTATTGTTTGAAAAGTTCTCCAACTCAAAGATTAAATAAATACTAAGTATTTTGAAATTAACAATCAAATAACTTCTCTAATTTAAAATATATATATCTTTTTATCTGAAAATACCAATTATTTATAAGACACACAACCCTATAAATTATTGAACGGAACCATTTTTATTGGTAGAATCAATAGTTATAAGTAAAAACAAAAAATCAAAAA
Source organism: Amiota mariae (assembly GCA_035041805.1). NCBI lineage: Eukaryota > Metazoa > Arthropoda > Insecta > Diptera > Drosophilidae > Amiota > Amiota mariae. The sequence goes on from JAWNKV010000665.1 coordinate 635,138, forward strand.
CTTTACAATATCTACTAATTTTAGAGGGCATCCATCAGTTGAGTATATCTGACTATTATACTGTTGCTTTCATTTTTTTTTTTTTACTAAAGGTATGAGTACCATAATATTGTAGTGTTTTTTCTGTTTGTTTTAGTAATGTTCATGAACTTTGAACTTTGTTTCAATTTACGAAATGTGTTAACAAAAACAAAAGTACACGTGACCAAGAGTATTGGAAAACATGTCAAAAAAAAAATAGGGCAGAATAGGAGAAATACGAGTATGATTTTATAAAATTCGCAATAGCATATAGCATATAATAGAAAGCTAAAAAGAAAGATGCTACATTTGGTACTTCTAAATATTGTACCATTCATATGAAATAAACTAGCAACGGCAAGCAAGATTAGATACAAAGAGAAAAACTAAAACACCAGAATTATGCTGGATGCGTTGAGCAGTAAAATTATCAAAATGACATTCGACAACCGAATTGTCGTGTACGTGTAACGTGCTGGCATAAGCTAATTCATATTAAAATGGTCAGAGTCAGAGTATTATAATCAAATGTAAAATATGTGTCAAGCCCATGCTGTGGCAACAATTATACAAGTATTTATATTATTTCGGGGCAACAATGGGTGAACAAAGGTATAATACTCTTCAAGAAGTGTTGCATTTACCAGAATTGTATTTCTTCCCGACAACAAAGAATAAAATTAAATAAAGTATTGTTAAAAATGTATTTCGATTACCATAGTCGCATTTCTTTTCGCCAGCGAAGAATAAACGAATGCAAAGTACTCTTTAGGCATTTTTCAATAACAAGAATTGTATTTCCTTCCAGCAATGAACGAAATAAAATACTCTTCTGAAAGGTTTTCGATGCATGGAAACAGAAGACATACTAAATGAAATATTTGAATTCTTATCTAAGAAATATTTGGTTTTACATTATACACAATATATATATATATATATATAAGTATATATAAATAAGTGTTTTAAATTGTTCGTATGTTATGCGCTGCCATACTGTTTATCTGGTTTCATTGAAATTTTTTGAATGTGTATCGTTGGTTCCTGACTTGAACATAGGATAGTTCTGGTGGCGATATACGTATGTCCCCGTTTCCAAAATATGGGATATTCAAGCAACGCCTAACTAAACTAAAATAACATTTTAATTTTCTGATATTCAAACTGTGTTTTTTGTTGATAGTTAAAGTGTAACAGAGATATTATTGTGGTGCTAAGAAAGGAAACATATCAGTTGGATGCAACCCGTGCGAAGCAGTGTCGGGGTACATCGTTAGTTAAAATTAAAGTTCTATAATTTTATTAAATTAAATACTCGCTAAGATTTTCCTTAAATTTTCTATAAATATTTAAATCAATATTTGAATTCAGATTGAAAATTTTCTAAGAAATTAAAAGGTATAAAAAGGAAAATCCTGATGAATATGTAGTAAGTATATTTGTGTATCTGCTTTGTATGTGACAATTATCATCTATTATTTTATTCAATTAATCAAGAGATTGAAACCAAAGGATGAAATAATTATTAACATTTCGCTTCATTTAATTTTTGTACAAACGAATTATGAATAATAATAATAAACAAAGCTTTAAATCATATTTATTCGATTACTTTGTTTTGTTGATGTTCCTTTTAGTTCCTTTCCCTCTTTGAGCATTTAAAATGCAACTTAAGTTTATCCTTGTCAACATGAAGGAATCTCTCATTTTATATCTTTTGTGCTCGTCTCGTATTCACTCTATTAAAATATAACGATGTAAATTAGCTAACAAAGTTATGACTTGAGGAGAAAGTTTTCATCAGCGCGCAGTTTCATCATGTTCCTTATTGTGCAGCACCAGAGACAGAGAGAGACCCATTCATTCACCAACCCACCACAATGTGCTAATGTTTGTGTGAATGTCAGTGAATTCATTTTCTTAAATCTTTCATCATTTTTTGTTTTGTTGGATACACTACCTTTTAGTTAAGGGCTATAATGCCATGCACAATAAGATTTATCAGAACCCATTTATTTTGATTTAATCAAATCAAGTAATGCAAGTACAATACATATAATCTTAATATGTAATCAAGTTCTTATGAATTTATCTGCGAGCATCACCAAATTATCTAACTAATTATTTATCTATCTACCATGTATGTGGAGAAATAAATAGAAGGCTCAATCTCTGGTTCTATTATGATGAAGGTTATCGTATTCAATATGAAATGGTTTTATTACATTTCACTTTTAAGAAATTTTTAGTGATGGATCAAAGTTTGCACATACAATTTAGAGTCAGTTTTAGGAATCAGTTGAATTGTCTTTGACAGACATTTCTCTTTGATTTCTAGTATATGGTTTAACAAAGTCATGTGACAAGGGTCTGTAACGATTTTACTATTTATAGTATTATTTATAATAATTCTGAATAGTTCTTTGCTTCTATTCTCATATATTGTATATGTTTTCATTTAAAAAAGAGAGTAGAAGAGTATCTAAAATGTGGCGAGTTTAATTTTATTGTGTGAGTGTGTTTTTTTTTGTTTGTTGCTTGAATCGCAGTTCATCTTCTTCATTATTATCAACGGCTTCCATCTTCTATGTTATTCGTATTATGTCTTTATGGCGGTGATGGTGGTGTGTCTTCTGTGCTTTTAGTTGAGAATCTCTGCGTATTGGTTGCTTATTCAAAATGGCTGCACTATAATGCATTTCCATATGCTTTAATAAGAGGACGACGTTTGTACGTAGATGTTTTCATCATCATCATTTCATAATCTACGCCAGCTTCATCACTTTGTCAACATGAACGCCAGGCATTGACATCGCCATCACCATCGCCAACGTCATCACCATCACAACTATCAAAGCCATCGTATCGCATCGCATCGCATCTAATCTCCACGCATCTCACTTCATCATATCTCATCTTATGCTTACATTACTGGGTGCATTTCATAGTTGGAGGCACTTTTGTCTCAACTGAAATGAGTTTGTTCTGCTCTACTGACTTTTTCGTTTGTTTGTTTTTCTTTCTTCTCCTTATTTTGCTTTAGCTTTGCTCCATTCCTCCTTCCTCCTTCCTCCTACCTTTTTTCTATTTTAATCATTCACTTCACAGTTCTTTCCTTCTTCTTATAATTTGGGGTTAATTCAAACTCTTATTGCAGTTAATTAAGTGAAACCGGCACGTAGAAAGCAGTGAGCGACACAATCAAGAGATTCTTCTTATACAAAACTTGTGCAATTTATGCGTCAACACGATAAAACCGCTGAATATCATGACAATGATAATGATGATAACATTGTAATAATGAAAGTGATTGTGATCATTATGATGAGGACAATGATGAAATGCATGTCAAAAATAAAAAAACTGTCATTGGCAGAAATAGTAATACAAAGGAGACAACATAAAACGAAGCCAACCAACAAAGAAAATAAAAATTACTTTGTTCCGCTTGTGAATTAGTTCATCGGATGTCGGATGAGTGCAAAAACTAGATAGGCAACGATAGACAACAGATGCCGACGTAGTAGTTCCAAATTGTCACCCATGAATTATAAATGTGCCTCCCGCGTTATCCATTCTACAAACTCCTCAAAAATTAGGAATGATCTTAATTTTAAACAAATAATACTAATAGTATACATTAATGGAGAATCTGAATAATATATGATGTACTGAACCTAGTTTATTTAGGTCAATTTTAGACATTTCTCTGCTTATATAGAGTTTCAAAATGTGTTTCATAGATAGTCAAACTTGTGTAAATATTTTAATATACAAATTATTGTAACATACTATGTTTAGAAACATTGATTCTTTTCTACACCTTATCAACTTTTTTCATAATAAGCAACATGTTGAGAAACAAACTTAAACCGAGATTCAAAACGATACGAAAGAAGACGAATGAATAACAACAACGAGGTTGATGATGATAAAGAGTCGTTTGCGCGCATCGTTTCGCTTCGGCTCTTGGGCGCCGCTGGCTGGCTGGCTGACTGACTGATGGTGTGGCTTTTCATTAGCGAAGAATTGGTTTTAGTGCTCGGTGCTCGGGTGCTCGGTGATAACGAAACGCGACACTTCGCAGCGTCGGTCGCATGGTGACGTCACAACGAACATAATGGCAACATCAAAACAGACCAAAGCAGAACACAAATGAACATCATGAGTTGAAAAGAGGAAAAAACTATGAATAATTGAAGAAAGAATTAATATTAAGGATGTCACGCTTTAAGGTAAGGTAAGGTAAGGTAAGTTAGCATAATAATTAATAGAATAGATTAATAGAATATAGAAAAAATTGAATTGAATGAGACCTTGTAAAATATTCTGCGCGTGTCCATGCAGGTGTATACGCATTATTTATGCATAATACTCGTATATGTATCATGCGCATAGTGCTTATTTTTACTTTTATGGCTAAAACAAAATTAAGAAAGAAAAATGTTTAATTTTCGAAAAATATGGAAATAAATTTCTCTCATGAGTATGTGGTTTTGTGATTGTTGAGCATACTCAAATTTAGCTCGCGATAGATATGTTATGTATGCAGATATTTGGCCAAATAAATACATACAACAATCCTTAGTTGCGTAGTAGGATAAATTAGAAATATTTTATTTTTGTTTTGCAGTAAATTTATGCACTTTTGTCATTGGATAATTGGAAATGTTGCCGAGGCAGGAAGAAGTTAGAATTTGTCAAGCTGAAATAAAAATATAAAAGTACGAAAAAATAAAAGACAAACATAGAAAAGATTAAAGGAAGAAAGTCAACATGTTTTTGGCTATAACTTAATAGCATAACTTGATTTACTTCTTTCACCCACATCATTAAGGCAATTAATACTCTTAAACCTGAGAGTGTAAAATATTGGAGTGTGAAAGACTAAAATATAAGTATATAAAAATAAATCGGGATGATTGATTAAGCTAAGCCAACAAATGATATGCTGATGCTCGAAATATAAGTTCTTCTTGAATGAAAGTGTTTGAAGTTTTCTAAAAGAAAAAAAATCGTATAACTTTCAGGAAAAGAATGAAGTATTTAAAAATTCAAAGTGTGAAAATTAATTAGCACATTTCTTTGCATTTTAATTTTCGTTTATATCGACATAATTTTCTTAAAACTCTTGTATGTTGATTCTTTGGGATTTTTTAGGGTTGCGGTTAACACACATAAGTTGGCAACTTGAAGATTTCTAATATGATATCAAAGTAAAATAAAATAGAAAATATTTAAGGCACCACATAAAAAAAAGTTATAGAAATGTCATTTCCTTTGACGGTCATTCACTAATGTCGGAGACATATGGATTTCGAAAATAAGCTGATCATTGAAGTATGTTTTTTTCTTGTTGTAATCTTAAAATTACAAAACCTAAGGCGTGTCATCTTAAAGTATTCATAAATTTTAATTGCTTTGATACTCAATACCATACTTGGTTCATGGTTCTTTCATGAACTTGACGATGTGGAAAGCATGGAAGTCAGGTATATTTTGATGTTTCCAATCTTTTTAGGTTGGATCCCCAATGAATAGGTCGCATTGTTTCAATAGCAACATGACGGACATTCAATGGTCTAAATGAGCTGATAACTTACTCTTTATTCTACACATTATTATAAAAGTGATTCATTATAAAGATCTAATTGTTACATGAAACTAAAATGTCTAGTATAAAATACTAATCAATGTGATTAAAATTGTAAGTAACTATAAACTATAAATACGTTTATCCTTATCAAATCAACTACTAGTTTAATTTGGACAATATTTATTTAAATTATTTTTTTTTTTTTTTTACTGTGTATTTCTATCCATTCTCAAGGATATAAGGATACATACAGATAGGATGAAAGCTAGAAGCTGCCACCTCACTGTTATTGGGTTCCATTGGATTTTCCTTGACAACATTGTCGGCAACGCTATGCAAATATAATAAAAATCATATAAAATGAGTCAACAGAATCTAATAAAGAGAAAAAAAAAGGGAAAAAACGCAAGTACAAAGTGTTGAATGCCCTTTTGCTACGGAACCCTAAAGAAAAAATAATTTGGCCTTACCAACGTTTAAATACACTTTGTATAAAATTATTAAATTTTTAATAAAATTTGAGTTTTGAATTGTATTTAAAAATAATGAGAAATTGTATAGAATACTTTTAAGGGACTTAAATGTTTTGATAAAGAAAAAAGAAAAAACGACTGCTCGTTCACCCAGAACCCCATTTTAATGCCTGAAATAGATGGAGAGGTGGGTTATATAATTTAGTTGGGCTCTTTGGGCACTCAGAGACTTTAAAATCAATAAGAGCAAGATCGCCAAGAGTCAAGTTTATCAGACTGCCCAAGACCCGAACAAAATTATCCATCCACTCATTTACATGATAAATTACAAACACCAGATGAACATTAAAATGCCACTCCTGCTTACTCATATTAAGTATATAGTGAATAAAAATATTCTGAGAAGATTGCGTAGCACAAAACTTGCAACAATACTGCATGCAGCAGCAAGTAAAGGCGAATGAACTAAGGAGTACAGCAAGTTTACTTAAAGTGCAGCAACAGAAGCGAAGAATGAACGGAAGTGAAGTGATGTTAAGGGAAAGAATAGAAAGAAAAGCGATGTAAAGTGAAATGAAGAGAACGGAAGAGAAGAGAAGACAAGACAAGGCAAGGCAATCTCAAAGAACCTCAAGTAGAGTCAATGTCAACCTAACCCAAACCTTAAACCGATCTGAAGCCAATGAAACCAAACCAAACTAAACTAAACTGAACTGAACTGAACCAAACTGAACTGTTCACTGAAAACTATAGTGAACTTGGAATTGCAGTCAATTCAAAACTAAAAAGAACATGTAGATGATACAAGAAGGAGTGAGGTGTAATGGGCTAGGGTGGGGTTCCTGGGCTTGAAGTCGTCGTTATAGTATTTATATCGTAGTAGTCATCGTGGCTTGTAGCAGAGCACTTCTTGAACGCGATTGAAGTTGACTTTTGTGTTGACTTGCTTTCCGCAGCATGAAATTTATTGCGTGCAAATGTAAATAGTGGCACGTTCTACAAAGAATGTGCAACACTATATAATAACAAAAACAACAGCAACAAAAACAACAAATAACAACAAACAACAACAACAATTGTAGTAGAAATAGTGATAGTCAGTAAGGATATAAGCGTGTCAGTGTTAGAATGCAATGCGGGCTGATAAGGACAACGAAACGAAACAAACTGAAACTTCAAATATTATAGTACGAGTATAATGCAAAAGTGGGTAGGTACGCAGAAGATTGAATCAGAATCAGAATGAGAATCAGAACGGCAGAGGCTATCGCTTTGAATACGAGGAGTAACCTTATAGTATGAGTGAAGTACATCACATCACATCACAGTATGTATATAAATAGTATGGAAAGAGTCACCAAAGCAAATAATTCGAGATAGCAGTGCAACGAAAGGAGTGAATGGCAATAACACAGACACAACAGAAAATACTGAAACGTTTTGCAAATTCATTTCTTTTACTTTTTTTCTATCTTTTATTCTTCCCTGCTCACTTTCTTTCTTTCACTCGCCTTCTCTTTAGTCTCTTGCAATAGAGAATGAATGACCTCTGCAACTTTTATTGTATTTGTCTATTTCGAGTTTGAAACTGGAATTGGTCCAGTGTTTGCTGAAGTCTACTGAAGTTTGTTAGTCTCCTTCATCAGTCCAACTCTCTCTCCGTCTATCTGTCTGTCTGTCTGTCTATTTGTCTAGTTGTTTGTCTCTCGGTATCTGTATGATTCTGTGTCTCTATGTATCCATCTGTGTCTGTCTGTTTGGATTAGCAAACTTACCATACTGTTGCTTTCGCATTTGAATTCGCATACGGCATTGCCAAAGCAAAAGTCAAGTGGACCATTGACTCACGGTCAACAAGAAACAGAAGACCGACAAACAAATCCACCGACCAACCGACCGACCGACCGATCCAACCTTGTTGGCAAACAGCTATGTCGCAATGAAAACAAAAAGGTTTTTGTCAGTTTAATCGAATGAATGAACTAAGTTTTTTTTAAACCTTTTTCTTTCATTTTCCATTTTATTACGAGTATTTATTTATACAATTGACTATATCACTCTTAATATTTCTATGCCAATCTCAAAATAATTGATATGTTCTATGAACTATATACGTACATACTTGTATATTACGGTATTTTTTGACTTTTGAGATTTTGTGCTGAATATTTATAAAATCATATACGAGTATATACTTATTTTTTTTGAAATATAATTGCATTTTCCACCCGACGAGAGAAAATCAACAAATTTCCGTAACATTATTTTGATGAAACTCCAGCGAACTTAACCAATATAACACTTAATATCTAATCTTATCTGTAATTTATGTTGAAATATTATATTTATATTTGAAATCTGTTCAGGGGCCTAACCCAGAGAATCGTTCGATTAAGTCACGTCTATCTATGCTTGGGACACTTTGCTTTAGTAACAGTTTTCGAGTTTTCAGAGCTCTCCGATTACTGGAAGAGTTAATCCTCACACAAAATTCCCTTAAAAATCATGACAGTTTTGTTGTTGAAAGGAAGATTATATACAATCGATGGATAACCAATTTTAGTTTAAATTTATTTTAAATTTCTAAATTTGCTGTCTCTGAAACTAATCAGGAAAGAAACGTGTTTCTAATGCAAAACAAAAGAATCTCGTTTGGTTTTAAAATAACGTGAGGATTATTTGATAAAATTGAAGTTAGTGTCTTGTCAGGCTTCAGCACGTTTCTGTCTTTGATTCAATAGAATCATCATTTTTGTTTTTCTTTTCCTATTTTCAATTTGGGAGGACTACCCAAAAATTCATTGCATTGAAAGACGAAAAAGGTTTAAATGCTAATAATACCAACTGTAGTTACATTTTAATAAAATTTTAGGCAAACCCAAAATTGATAAAGTTAATTTTGTAAATTTACTTAAGATGAATAAGTGAAAAGATTGAGAAAGCCAGAATACCTACTGAAGCGAAGAGAAAGTGTTCTCAAGAAAGCAAGAAAGGCAAGCAGAAAGCAAAAAGAGTTGAAAGAATAAATAAACTAAGTCAACAAAGAAAATAAATAAACAAATATACCCAATTTCTCAGTTACCTTGAAACTAAAAAACACCAAAAAAAAAAAAAAAAAAAAAAAAAAAATTAAAACAAATACGCATAAGAGAACCAAATCAAAAGTATTAACAAAACAAAACAAAAGAAGAAAAGTGAAGAGAAAACAGAAGAAAAAGGAAACCAAGAAAGCACCAGCAGCAGCAGCAGCAGCAATGGCAATAACAAAGAATAATAACAAAAACAACGAGCTAGCGAACGAATGACAACAAAAGTCAAAGACAAAGTCAAAGCGGAAGTAATACATAAATCCCAAGCAGCAAACAAGCGAACAAGGATTACACGCAGGATATAAATGCAAAGACCATAATAGAGGTAGGACAGGTGCATGAATAAATGTACGAAGGAATGAAAGGAAAGAATGAATGAATGAATGACTGAATGACTAAATGCAGGCAGGAAGGCATTCAGACATTCAATGGCGGATGGAAGTACGGAAGCGAAAGAGGAAGTAGCAGCACTTAAGTTAAACTAAAAGTAATTCCACTAAAACACTTTGGAAAACTCAAAGAACAAACAAACATATAAAGTAGAGAGATTCAATAGAAATGTGTGGAAGGACGGTTAGAAAGGGAGAGGAGAGGAAGGCAAAAGAAATTACAATGACAATGACGGAAATGAGCGAAAAGAGAATGAACGCTAAGTCGCTGATGAGTTTAGTATTCAAACGAAAACGAAGTAGTAAAATATCGAGAAAATAAAAATCAAAAACAAACACATAACAAACACCAACATCAAATGTATGGCCAGGGAAGTGAAAGAGGAAAATGAAAACGGGGGAAATTTGTAAGTAGAAAGAAAAGTGAAATCAAACACGCTGAAAATAATTTCAAAACAGTTTTGCGTTGCAAAATAATAACAAAAAAAAAAAAAAAAAATATAAAAAACAACAACACCATAGGAGCAGGTAAGATATTTTGACGGTGTCAACAGAAATGGGAAGGGCGATGACGATAGCAAAGCAATGAAGATGGCGGCAATGACGAAGACGAAGTTTTTACTGACGCTTCGAGAGTGGCAACTGTTGCGGCGAAAAGTGTCGCATTCAAGTTGAAGAGGCAGATACTCAACTCAAGTGGCAAATGGTTAGTAGAGATGGCAGGCAAGGAAAGTTAGAATCGTAAAATGCTTTAAGCCAAGTTAAGTTAAGTCAAGCCAAGTCGACCCAATCCAAGTGAGCCCCATCCAATCCAAACAAGCCCAAGCTAAACTAAGAATGGTAAGCGAAGCCAAGCCAAGCCAAGTCATGACAAGCGGTACCACATACTATTACATATAGTATACAGTCACACACATATTGTATATGCCCACATATTATAAAGATACATGCAACAACAAATATGTATATAGAGAACTTGAGATCTACAAGTCAAGTAGTGTATCGAGTCAAGTAGTATAAAGCTGTGTTGCGCATATAGAACTGAACCGAACAGAACTGAGTTGAATTTATTCAGTTGGCAAAGGAGAAGTTGAAAGTTAACATAAGCAGCTGCCAAGTGTCCTGAGCACAACCTTAAGCAGCATATCAACTGCAACAACATTGAAGAAACGTTAAAATGTTAAAATGAGCAATGACATATACCTCATGGTGTGTTTGATCCTTTGGCTGGTGATTCTTCTGTGCTTCCTCTGGCAATGCAACAACAATAACAACAGCAACAACAACATCAACAACTTATATCAATTTAAAAATAAAAATAGATAAACAGAAAAATAAAAAACGAGAAAGAGGAAAGAGGACAGTAAATAAATAAAAGAAAATTCTAGAGAAAATTGTAAACGTGCGGCAACCAGGCAAAACAAGAAAGCAAGCAAATCAAAGCCACTTAAACATGACAAGAAGAATAACAAAAATAAGTAATACGAACAGCGAATGGCAATTGGAATCGGATGGAACCTCAGTATATTTTTATGCAACACTAGATGACAACACTAACAACATTAACAATTACAGATATATTTATGCACACACAAAAAGACAAATATGAATATAACGATATGCATATATGTACGTATACTTGTATAAGAGGTGTGATGGTAAAATAACGAGAATGATGCTTCTGCATAAGAACTAAGCCTATACAAAGTCAGTTAGACAGTCGAACAAAAGTCAGGATCATATTATCTAGTAAGTCCCCACTATCCCGAATAGAAAATCACTACAACCTTCCTAAAAAACCACTATATTCCATAATATGACTATGTTAGCAATTGTGTATCGCCCTTCGAAGGCATTCTAGTGACTGTAGTCATATCTGTTTATTTTTATTGGCCGAGAAAACTTTGAGGATAATACACAGATGGATTTATCATAAACAAATATAAAAATAGTGACAAAGTCTGATCCAAATTTATTGTAACAAAACCTGTATCTGATTCAATTTGAAAACTAAGCATTAGTCTTTTTATTTTATAGCCAGGCATCCTACAAATTATAATATTTGAGTAGTTGTAAGTTCCCATGGAGTCTTGTGGAGAATTGAAAGACTATTATAGTCTATCTTGTCTATTTTATAATCGCACCTCGCATATACTTACAAATATACATACTTATATAGATAAGTAGACTGTGTACTTACTGTGACATTTTATGAGAAACGTGCTGCTATACAAATTCTATCACGACAGTCAACTCAACCAAAGTTAATAATGTTACCATGCCTTTTCCTGGTATCATTCGAACGTAGATTGTCTCTGTTGCTACCAGTAACATAGTTACAGATTTATGCGGTTGGTTCTTATTGTAATGAATTGGAGAGTTTCCAAATTTTGATATTGGTGAATATGTGAAGATGATGATGAAGATATTAGCATAGTAGACACACCATGATACGATAAGTATTAATTGAAATTACAACTACACTATAGCAGTATTTTTATACATACGTATCTGATTAAATCATGTTTAAGGCATTTCCTAGTTTCTCTATTTTGTATTACAAAATCATAATGACAATGATGATACAATACTAAAGATTATGATGTAAGTATAGAATCCAAATGTTTTTTTTTGTTTTTTGTTTTTCTTTATTTCATTAATATATGTATGAATATTTGACAAAACAATATGGAAACATAATGTTTATGAGATAGGAATCAATTAAATAATAAAAATGCATAAACAAAAGATTCCATATTGACCACAAGCAATTAATACTGTTTGACCTTTGGTTAGTTGGCACTTGGTCCAACTGAAAATCAACAAAGAAAACAAAACAAAACAAAACAAAACGAATCGAATGGAATGGAATTGTAGCCAAGTTGGGTCAAGTCGAGTCGAGTCCAAAACTTTGCACATACATTTAATTAAATGGAAAAGAGAAATAGAAATAACATAAAGAAATGGTAAATAGTAGTGAATTTCAAAACTAAAACCCTTGTTGTTACTCTATGCTCATATCCTTACAGCAGCGGCAGCAGCAGCAGCAAAACAATGCAATATCAGGGGGCAGGATCAGGAATAGCAAGCAGTAAAAGCGGAAATAGCTAGCAACATTCAAATGCATTGAAAATTCAGCAGAGAAGTAAAGGAATTGGAAATGTTGGGACAGAGGAAGAGATCATGGGACTATACGACAAGATAAACGTAACAGTATGGAATGGAAAGAAACGCAACGCGACACAACTCGACAACGGAAAGCTGTTGCCAATGATGACAACAACAGCAACAATCATGGTGATGATGATGAAGAAAGATGCAGAGGCACGAATCCAGCCAGACAGCTAACGCATGAGCCGGAAATGCGCAAACTAACGGATAATGGCGATGGCAATGTCCACTGACTGTAAGCCATGGACCAAATATATACTCGTACATACATATGAAAGCAAATGCATTTAACTTATGCACGAGTATGTACTGTACGTACATTCTGAGATACATAGAATATTTTATATCTACTACACGATACTATAGTCCTATAGTACTAGAAATACACAAATACACACTAACTATATAGTATAGTATAGCACAGTAGTTACAACGATAACATTGTGGTAGCACATAAACTCGAAATAACGCTAAATGTCATGGTTATGTTTACATGCGGTGAAATTAAACGGAAGTGACTGTTAAAGTTTAACGTGGCAAAAATAAAACAACTACAAGAACAACCATTAGAATTATACAGAAGTATAAGGATGAGAGAAGACCAGAGAGAAGACCAGAACTGCTGCTAGTAGTACTAACATATTGTCAGTACCATTGCCAGTGCCATTGCAACAGATACAAATATTCACCGCGGTGACAGTGTTGAGTTTTTTAAACCTTCAAATAAATACAACAAAAAATGAATAACAGACAACAAAATTAATTGAAAAACATGGAAAATATTAATCTTTTCTTTTACTGAAAATTAACTAGTCTTTAATCATTTCAAAAATTTCAGGTTACAATGAATAGTAAAAATGAATAGATAGCAGCAAAAACACTTCAAGGTAAGTAAATTACTCGTACAATAGTAAATATGATTAGTTAGTTGATGTCTGACTAGGCAATAAATAATAAGCATTATAATTCCATAAGCACCTATGATTATCTCACCAATTCCTGAAATAGTATTAAATAATCAGATCAAACGAGTTAGGATGGACCAGCGGGTTAGCTTTAACTTTAGGTGCATTCTTGAAGTAAAATGCACAAACATTCAAACTCATCTATTTTAGTTTCTGGGTATTTTGATGATATAATAATGATTATGCATACTGAGCCTCAAATCTCATCAATCATGATCTCGAAATTTTCATAAAAAGTTTACTCAACCCTCTACAAACGACAAATAAAAAAATATCAAAATATTATCTCTATAATATGATAAATAATTTTATTGTATTTCCAGTAATCAAGGACACTTTGTAATAATTAAGTGTGAAGTAGTAGAATTAAATACAAAAAGTGCGTTTTTGGTTAAATTATTCATGAAAATGATTTAATTTATTTGGGTGATTTCATTCATTTTCTTACACACAAATAACAATAAAGTAAACACAAAAGTGTGTTTGCGTATGTGTCTGTGTCTTGTGTCTGTAACTGTGTGAATATTAATATGTGACTGTATGTGTATCACAACTAAGTAAATATGGCATAGACGTGTTAGACGAGTCAAAGTTTTGTTATCAGCTTTTTCTTTTTTGTGTTTGTGTTTGTCTTTGTTCGTTCAGCTTCATTGACTTAATTGCTATTCTTAACATGTTGTACTTTATTGTTGTCGAGAAGGATGTGAAAGGAAGTGAAACAAATATTGTATTAAGTAGTCGAAGACTAGAAAACACAAATGGTATCAGATACAATACAACAAAGTGAAATGAAGTGGAGTAAAGTAGAGTAGAGTAGAGTAGAGAGTGGATTAGAGAGTGCAACAAGGGCATTCAATTATTCAATCATACATTCATTCAATCATTCATTGTCTTCAGCATCAATTGGTATTTTGTGGTAATTAAATTATGTATGTATAGCAAGTGACTTAGACTCAACTTAGTCAGTCAGTCAGTCTGTTTGCAAGTCAGTTAGTCTGTTTGTAAGTCAGTTAGTGTGATTGCATTCATTCAATGTCAACGAAAAAACAAATAGAGAGTCTATTGGTAGGCAAAATGCCAAACAGCAGAGAAGTCAGTAGTCAGTTCACTTCAATTTACTCAACTCATAGTTCAAGCTTCGACCTTCGAGCATTGAATTTACTAAAATAAGTAGTAGGAGGAGGGAGAATCTATAAATGAATAGTTCAATGTTTGCAGATAGATAAAGTTAATAGAAGGACAATAGAAGGAGCCATCACAATAGAGACTATTGTATTGTAGATACTAAATATGTACGTTCAATAAATAAATACTTGTATAGCTGTTGAATGTTGGTTGGTGGGTTGCTTAGTGTGTCATTTACTAATTGTTTGAAGCTCAACTTTTGATAGAGACATACAACATACAACATGCTAATCCTTATCTTTATTCTCTACTCATAGTACATTGGTAAGTCAGTAGCAATAGTCAATAGCATTTTATTAACCACAATGGTAAATGAAATTTGTTTATACGTATTTCGCATGAATAGTACACTTCACACTGGTGTCAAGTTATTTTGGTATTGTCACTTCAGTCCAATGTTCGTAACATATAAAAATCGTATATCTAATGCCCATGCTAGAAGAATCAAATTTTGTCCCGAGAAGAATTTATTTATGGTTGATAGTCCCTCAGTTTTGAATATATCATTTTATGCATTGCTATAATTCACATAATCATTAAACAATTAAACGTTCCATTGAAAAATATAGTGTTTCTATAAATTTTGGATAAAACTTATATTGTTTTCTTAATTTAAATCATATAAAGACATGGCTTGGGCCAATCGAGTCCCACAGATCTAAATAAGATCTTGATAAGTCTATTAAAGTCAAGTCACCATTGACAAATATTTAGAAACTTTCATAGATTTTCGTTTTGAATTCATTTTTCTTTGTGCTTATTTTAAATGATCTTTTATTAATTTTTATTTATATTTTATTGTATTTAACAATATTTATTTACTTACATAAAACAATTTTTGTTATATACAATATAAACCAATTTTAAATGAAAACCAACAAATATTAAACAAATACCAACAAATTAACAATTTTGTCTTTGGAATTTTACAAATATTTCAGTAAAAGAATTTATGATTTTAGTTCTGCTTAATAGTAGAAAAGGAAAACAAAAACCACAAAATGACAAAATACTTTGTGGTATTTGATATGCTGAGATTATATATAACCAGAATAATACATTAAAAATGATCGATCAACAGAGTTTGTAGTGAAATAAGTTATAATTGTAATTGATTTTGTATAAATTTGGTCACTGGAATATTCATCACAAATTAATTTATACTAAGTATGTGAAATAAAATTGTTTATTACTGACTCTGATTAAATGATGACTTGCTCAATGAAAACCGACCGTCAATTGACGTTCGTTTTTATTTATGCTATTTTTTCCTATTTTTTCTTTTGTAACATTTAAGAACTTTGCTTAGATTTACAATTAGCAATTATTTACACAAACTTTTGATCATAAATAGACATTCATATCATAGACACAAATATTGAACAACTTTGATTCTTAATTCATTAAAAATTTTCTAAATTTTTGTGCACACTTTTGACTTAATGTAAGTAATAATGATTTTGATGGTCAATTGTCCATTCACCATTTCCATACTTTTTCAGAAGAAAATTTGGATTGTTTCGTGAGATTATTAATTACTATAAAAGTAATTGTTCAAATCATAATCAATTAATTTTTATCTGCCAAAAATTATTGTCTTTGATATTTAGGTAACTTCTCCATTGAAAGTCTGACAGCCTCATAGAAATAAGGACCGGCTCCATTTATTTTGGACCATGGGTTCTACAATAGACAAGGAACGGAGTTGCTCTCTGACTGGATAATTTTGAATGACATAATGAAATTATAATAATTTAACATTAAATATATTTATCATTCTCTTGTATTATTGTAATTATTAAGATATCTTAATACTTATATTATGTATAAGAAGACACAACTAAAACTACTTAAATTATGAAAATATTATTTTTCTATATATTATTGTATATCACTAGAATTTCATAGACCAGAGAATGATGATGATGATTGTTATCTTGGTAAATTGTTTTGTATATAATGTTTTAATATTCCAAATATCATCCATAATAGTAGTTAACTATTAAAGGCTATTCAAACCCAAATATTTGGAAAACGATGATGACTACGAAAATAAAAAGGAATCGTTTTCAGCTGACGTTTGGTACCGGAAGAAAACAAAAACAAAAACAAAAAATCCGAAAAGGAGACAGAAAAAAAAGAAAAGTTAAAAGGAAAAAAAAAATATTAGAAAAAAAAGTAAGAAAATAAAGTAAAAGAAAAAATTGTATTAAGTGAGTGAGTGAAGTTCTCTTGAGTCTAGTTGGGTCGAGAATTGAATGACATCATCGGATGTGATGATAACGCCAAAGAAAAGGAAATGAACACTTTTGGTACACAAGTAGCTACAACAACAGGAACAAGGACCAAACAACACAACAGATAAACAGTAACACGAACTTTAACATGATGACATTCTTGCCTATTGTCAGTTCTTGGTCCTTGCGCTTGCCCTTGTCTTGTATCCTTATTATTATTATTATTATTATTGTATTTTTGCCCTTTGCCACAACCTTAAAGTGTTCGTTCGTTCATTCGTCCTGTCAAACTATGTGACTCCCTTCATTCAGCGTCGATTTTTCACACTATCTTTCGCGTTATTTGATTGTTCATTCATTCAAGTTGTTTTCTTACTCACTTATCAATGCCTCTTTTCCTTCCAACATCGTTCGTCCTTTTTTCCAACCAACCCAAATAAATATACAGCAAAAGAAAGTATAGAAGGAAGAATGAAGGAACGAAAAAAAGAAAAAGAAAAGCTTGAACTCGAGAGCACATTTTCAATGCTTTTAATTTTATTGAGGTCAAATTGTGATTGTACACACAATAGTAGCTAAAGGATAAAGGATAATTTACAATACAACAATAATAACAAAAATACCACCAACAACAACAACAACAACAACAACAACAACAACAACAGCAGCAGTAATAGCAACAACAGGAACAACAATGATAAAAATTAAAAAACATTTTATGCTCAAATGGCGAACATTTAAAACCGAAAAAAACCGAAAACATGCGATTTCGCACTCAAAACAGAAGCAGCAGCATAAGGATATATCAAAAGCTTTATAAAATTTCAAATATATATACATATTCGTGTATTTGTATCTATGTGTTAAAGTTAATGCATGACTATGCCGAATTTGTTACAAGTTCGCATCCCCTCAGCCATTGTCGTCCTTGTCCAAGGACTTGTATAATTTATTTGGTATTTAATGAAAACGGAATTGAAATTTAGTGAAAATTTATTAAATGATTTCAAATTGATGTGAAGTTGCCGCTGCTGCTACCGCTGTTACTGCCACTGTTGTTGCTGCCTCAGACACAGTAGTTAGTCATTCAGTCAGTGAGTGAGTGAGTCAGTCAGTCAGTCAGTCAGTCAGTCAGTCTGAACGACTCTGTCGTGTTGAGCATTAAATTCACTTTGTTGAACTCTATTTACTATATTGAGGTTTTTGTTATTTTGTTATCACATTTTAATTAAGTGTAGAACTTTAAAACGGAAAAATTCTTCCAAATATTTTCATTATTCAACAATTAACTTTTTAATCGAAGTCACAATATTTTTAAAAATTTGATTTCAATTCGTTTGTGTGATATAATGTGAACTTTTTTACTTTTTCATTTTTGTAATACAGACTCTTCTTTATTTATTTTGTACTATCTTATACATAAAAATTAGTTAGTATTTTAAATTGTTCGTTTGTTATGCGCTGCCATTCCGTTCATCTGATTGCATTGAAAGATATGGGAATAGATATGTGTGAGTCCCGACTTGAACATAGGATAGTTTTGGTCCCAATATGTGTCTCCGTTCCCGAGATCTAGGATATTCAAACCACCCCATTTCCTAAAATAGAGAATATAGTCATGCTAAGAAAGGAACCAAGTCGTGCAGAAACAAGACCAACTTCAGGCGTCATGAAGGAGCGCACAGCACAGTAAAAGACTTTTAAGTACTGTTTCGACTAGTGAATTTTTTTTTTGGTTGATCCAAAAAACCTGTGTTGGGATAGCGGAGGATTGTGATATACAATATTTATGTGTAAGGGATTAATAATTAAATATGTGTAAGTACTTATAAATAAAATACTCGTATTGCTTCGTACTATGAACTATGTAGATTATAAAAGTATAAAATAAACACGTAACTTGTTTACGTTCATTAGAGTTCAGTTTCTTCTTAGTTGTTTATTGTTCCTTTTTATAAATACGTTCTAGATACCCAGGCAGACGTTGTCCTGCCTCTCATTCCCAAAAAAATAGTGGATACTGATTGGTTGATTTGATGGTTTGACAAAGACGACTTAATTGATTATAAAATATGTATCTAAGTTTTATATGCATTTTACTTGCCTCATCTCACTTTTAGCGATTTTTTTAGATTTTTGTCTGTTCCTTTAGGTTTTCCTTTCTCATGAATCACTCCATCCCATTGATGAAAACCGCGTGAAAATTCGTTCGGTAGTTTTTGAGTTTTAGCGCGTTCAAACAGACAGACGCAACGGGGGACTTTCTTTTAAAAAATATATATAGATATATATTATTTAGTGGCTGATCTTCTTTTACGCAAAACATCTGAAGAAGTGTAAACAAATTGTCACGTTTATGGAACAACAAATACATGTAAGGTCAAAGAAAAGAAACAGAAGAACCGTTCATACACTATAACATTTTGATAAATTGTTTTGAGAAATGAAATGATTTGCTGTTCACAATCATTCTAGTAATATCAGAGACCACAACCATGATTAGCTCTGAACAAATTCTTTGAATGAGCATGAGCAACTTGTTTAGCCTTAAAAGGTTTTGTGTAGTAAAGGTCCTTGAAGAAACTTGTATACTTATTTACTAGTATTCTAAGTGAGATTGGTTAAACAAAACTTCACAGAAAGGAAAGATATTTTTCTTATTTGTAAATAATGTATGAATGTTTGCACATACTATTTATGTATGTATACTGACTGTGTGTGTGTGTGTGTGTGTGTGTGTGTGTGTGTGTGTGTGTGTGTGTGTGTGTGTGTGTGTGTGTGTTGGAGTCTATGAGTGTGTAAATGAGTATATAAAAGCGACAATATTCAACAAAATATTCGAGCAACACTTACATAATAACAGAAAATTGTTGAATAATCACAAAGTTGCTGACGAATGTGTATTTCATTGTTGCTCCTAGTGTTGTTGCTTGTGTTGCTGCTACTGTTGGTACTTTTTCAGTTGCTATTTGTCATTTTCATTGTCTGTCGACATCATCAACATTTTTGAAGTTGCAGATGTCCTTCTATTTCTCGTTGTTGTTGTTACTATTGTTGTTTGCTTTAACACTATTATCACAATTGAACCTACAACATACACGTCCTCATACAATACTATAGTACAATACTCGTACATACAATACTACTATTGTTGATACATTCACATTTGTCTATTCTATTTGTATTCATGTGTGTATTTTAGTGAATTTGTGGTTCTTTCTTTTGTGTAGATGATGAGAGTGTGTGTAGATGATGAACGTTTGTATTGTGTGTGTGTGTGTGTGTGTGTGTGTGTGTGTGTGTGTGTGTGTGTGTGTGTGTGTGTGTGTATCTGTGAATAAATGTTTGGTGTTACCAAAAATTAATTTGCATAATAGCGCATATGCACTGAGGCAGTTAAATATACAAACAAACCAACAAACAAACACACACACACACACACACACACATTCATTGATTCACTCACTCAGTCATTCACGCACGCACTCACACAAATTTGTGGTTTCAAATCCTATTTCTGTAAGTTTTTTCTCTATTATTTCTACCATTTTCCATTACTCCCTTTTTGTTCTCTTTGCATAATCATTCCATCATCATCATCATCATCGCCTTCATCATCATCCCTAACAGAATCACAATCATTCGTAAAATTGACATGCAATTTTTGCGTTAACTTAAAATGCATTTTGCATTTTTGATTCTATTTACAGTGGTCACAATGCATTTGTTCTTTAATTCCTTATTCTTTAATTCATTCATTTCATTTACTCACTTACTTTATCCACTTCACTCACTCACTCACTCACTCATTCACTCACTCACTCACTCACTCCCTCACTTAAAGTTTAGTTGATGGATGTCATATAAACAAACAGTAGAATTACGAATGAGTTTACATTACTCGTAGTCTTAATTCTATTTACAATATTTTAGAAAACCAATAAACAAAAAATATGTAGCATACTTTTATGCAAAAAAGATTTCAGAATCTCAAAATAAAATAAACTGCTGTCTGTAATGAATAGAATGATATGATAGAATATGTTACAAAGCCCAAATAAAATAGATGAAAATGTGAATAGTAAGTAAAATCCTTCTATCTTGGTAACTGGAATATTCAAAAGGAGGTTGTCGTACTTTTTTCAGTGGAGATCAACCATGGATTACTTAAGATATTCATTCAAAATCTACAAATAAAATGAAAAGTCATGATTTCAATATGATAAAAATAATTATTGTTCAGTTCCAAATTGGGTTATACGTATCTTTATTTAAAATCCCTGAACTTAACTGACCAAATTGTAGTACCGAAGAGTACTTCTACAGAAAAGTATATCTATATCTATATATTCTATATAAAATAACTTCACTCATATTACAATAATTCATTGAGTAAAAGTTATACACATAAAATACTATTTATTTATTGATCTATTGTTTTATTTGCTTTTGTGAAGAGTATCCCATTGTTGGACAAACTCACTTTAATACTATTTCGTTATTGTTAATGTTAAATTTTCCAATGTTGTTGTTGTTGTTGTTGTAATGTCATTGTTGTTATTGTAAGAAATTTCTGACATAGCAAAACTTAGTTTGGCGTAAAATTGAAAAATTCTTTTGTAAAAAATTAAAAAAAAAAATATACAAAATTGATTTGTGCCCCGTTTTTACTTTACTTTTTACTTTTTACACTTCGCACTTAATATGAATGAATATTTGAATGAATTATCATTTTAGTCTGATTTTTCTAAACAAAACCATAAGATAGGGGAAAATTAAAGTAATCAACAGAGAGACGGACGCTTTGTCTTTATGCCAATGTTTGTTTGTTTTTTCTGAAAAACATATCTGTCTTAAAACTTTTTGAGATAAAAAATAATATTACAATTCTCAATGCCAACTTAATGTCATTTATATTGATATAACACTAAGAAAAACCGTAAAAAATATATAATAAAATTAAAGCCACAGATCATCATCAAGATCAGAAGGGTATTTACAAATGGAATACCTAACGCATCTATGATCACGGATTGTGTGAAATGAAATCACTGATATACAGATACTTTCAAGATATTAATTTATAAAATATGTTTTTAACAATGGTTCTTTTCTCAAAATCAAAGTGTCGCGACCTTAGGCAACTACAAAGCATCCAATAGTTGGACCTAACCAACTTAGTGTGTGTTTCCTGTTTTAGCTTAATTTTTTTTCTTTCAGTTTTGGTGTTTGTTTTCCATTTCCATTTTTTTTTTTTCAATGCAATTAACAAAAATTCCAGTTGTTTGTCCGCGTTTCGCTCGTTAAGAAAATTCATCAATCATTTGCGAAAGGCGCAAAAGTAGACAAATTTATATTCTAAAACAAACATGCGCACTGTATAGGGTAAATACCCGCATACCCTCTTCTCTACACTGTACTGTACTACATAGAGACCCAGTGATATACAAATATTTCATATCTCTGCTAAATTCTTTCTTATGCCATTATTTCTTTTCCTACTTTTTTTTTTTTTTTTTGTTCACTTCTTGTCATAGTGATCCTTTCCTTCAGCCTTTGTGACCAAACGTTATTAATCTCAAATATTTTGTTTTTTTTTTTTTTTCCTATCAAATTACGATATTTAATAAGTAAAAATTAAAAATGATTCTATTTAATGCTATTTGTAATTTTTTATGTCTTCTCGTAAACCGGAAGATGTGTTTTAGTTCATTAAAATTCTGATCCATCAAGGTTGATGAAGAGTGTTCAAAAGCTTCTATTGACATCCATTGTCGGGACTATCATCAACATCTTGTTACTATATAAATGGAACTTAAAAGTAGGAATCTATAGTTTATGAGTAAAATAAAATTTAACCCTTCTTTTTAAGAAATTAGAATTATGTTTTTGTAGAAATGATAATCAGAAGACACATGGATGATTTTACCTACTATAGAATTTCAGCTGCTATAACCTTTTACTTGATAAATTATTTAGAAACTAATGTCTAGTTTATAATTTCTTATAATATGAGTACTAAAAGATTGATGGTCTAATCAGTGTAGAATAGATAGTAGGGTCCCACCACCTTCTGGAATCGACAAGAAGTCGTCGAATATGACAATTTTTCTATTTATTGCAGATTTTGGATGTAAAAGATACAAAAGAAATACATTTGTATTTAATAGAAAATACTAGAAATGTTATTAAATTAAATTAATTTTAAAATGCCATTTGCGCCTTTCACAATCCTATATCATCATCATTATTTTAATTCAACAAATAACAACAACAACAACATGAAAAACACAAATTCTATGATTTAACACAACGACGTTTGCTTGTTCAACTTAACTTTGTGTGTTCATATCTGTTTATTTATAAAACATTTATAAACACACATTCTGACACACACTTGTGAATATATTGGTATGTACGTTAGTGTGTGTGTGTGTGTGTGTGTGTGTGTGTGTGTGTGCTAAGCATGGCACCGAAAACCGAAAGTGTCAAAGCTTATAAACGTCAGTATAATTATGCCTGCAGGCTAATTGTTTAGACACATGAGCATAATGAAAACATGACATGGCATCCTGCGAGGATCAAGTGTGTACATGTATTTATATATAGTATCTGTGTGTGTGTGTGTGTGTGTGTGTGTGTGTGTGTGTGTGTGTGTGTGTGTGTGTGTGTGGCTGTGACTGGTACTTAGCGTATATTGTTTGTATGTGTGTGTGTGTGTGTGTGTGTGTGTCTCTAGCCTTTCTTCTTTCACTGAAACACGCGGCGACGGGGCGGCATCGGCGTTGAATCTTCTTTGCTTAAATATTTGGCTACATAAAGTATAAGTGTATTCCTTCTATAGGTGTAAAAGTAAATGTATCTATGTATATAAGTACACATGTAAGTGTTGTGTGTGTATTTGTGTGTAGCTGCAATGCTTAGAAATTAATAAACGCCAAAGGCGTGATGACAATACCGCAGACAACGAAGACGATGCCAACCAACAACACGAACATGAACGAGTACGAGAGCAAGCAAAACTCACATGACTATTAAAAGTGCAAGAAAGCAGAAGGCACACACACACACATACACACACACACACACACACACACATACACACACACACAAATACACATACATACATAAACAAAATCATGCTTAGATAAACGCAAACATGCATGCATGCCATCATACATGTTAATTACTGTTATCATTATGAATCGCACACAAGACTAATTAGTATGTTACACTTTCATTTATTGTATGGGGACTTGTAAAACACTCTCTTCTATATTTCTACAAACTCACACATAACACATACACATATACAGATACAGACACACACACACACACACACATGCATCTATGTGTATGCTTACATTGATGTTAAGTGTTTAACATAATGAACACGCGTATTACGAGGGAATTAACGTGACAGTTAACACAGACAACACAAACGACGACGACGACAATGATGATAATGATAATGATGATGATGATGATGACGACGGAAACAAACCAAAGAATGAATAAGTGAGTCAACAAACAAAACAAATGAAAAACAATGTGGTGAGTTAGGAGACGAAAAAAAATAATAATAATAAACAAACAATAAGATACCCTTTGGTGGTGTTTTGGGTCCTTAAAAATTTAACTAAAAATGTTAGTTTGACTTTACTGGATTAGGACAGATTAAATTATTTCTTATTATTAATATTTACCAAATAACAAAAAAAAAAAAAAAACAAAAAATTCTACTAAGCTGAAGCGTCATTGGTCAATGGTTTCTCCTTAATGTAATCTTAGTTTTATAAATTAATTTAGTAACTTATGAATGTACAAATTATTTATTTTTTTCATTGGCTCAAACGCAATAATTTCAATTTCAATATGATAACCGTGTTATTGTATGCATATGAGTCGTGATCTGTAAATGGCAATTCTTACTCGATATTTGTGAGAGTGTTTGTCAATTCCAGTTTGTGTAAGTATTTCGAAGAATATTGTTAGTTCGCATTAAGCGCTGACATTTTGAATGGTTATACCATTAGATCTAAACAAAACTTGCAATGACAACTGTGGAGGTATGAGAAACTGCAACAGATCAAAAACTTCTTGGTTGAAGTCAACATGAAAAATGGAAACACGAACTGAAGTAATGTATAGCAACTCTCTAAAATTCTTTCATTTAGGTCCCACACTCCAAGCGGAGTTAGCTTTCATGTACCAATAATTGAATGCAAAAATGAATTCTTCATCATATTAATAATATAAGGTATTAATTTTAATATAAAGTAACCAAAGTAAGCAAAGCATACATACGAGTATAACATCATTCCAACGCTCTTCCTTATAAGTATTTACTACATATGCATATCTTAATTTCTTCAAAACATTTCCATTTGTTTATTAATTGACAATGCACTAGAACACAATCCACATATTTTTAAAATCAATTCATAAGTATTATTCAATATAAAACACCCCTTCTATCAACCGAATATCTTTCTTACTTTAGTTTGATGTTTGTGTCACAAAGTGGAGCCATTATATTGTATTAGCTGATTACTATTTAAATAGATGATTTTTTTGAAAAATTTTACTGATGACATGCAAAACTAATAGATAGTGATAAATCTATTCAACCGACAAGGACATTTTAAAGATTTTTTTTATCTAAAATAAGATTTTTCTTGAAATATCCGATACATATTTTAAAATATGATTTTTGTTATTAAATCTGTATGGTTTCTTTCATTTAATACTGGTAATTTGTATACTTATTTTTCCTATTCAAGTCATCTACATTCGCCAAATATATTTTGACAGGATATATTAAGTTAAAGTACGAAATTGAGGAAGTCGCATCCATTAAGCAACGATGACGTTGTGTCTATTCTATTCTATTGTATTGTATTACGCTAAGTTCTTAAGATACAATTTTTGTATCTAGCACCATTGCAATTTCATAATCTTCACTGACTTTTATTATTATGCTTATGACACTGTCGTTGGCCGATGTCAGTTTAGTTACATTCTGTATACTCTACATAAAAAATATAAGGGGAATATTGACAATGGCAATGAAATTCACCAAACTGACTATTTGTATGTATAAATTAATAATTTTCATTGGTTCAAGTTTACAATTACAATTCAATTATTTGATGGACGATCGCCGTCGCTTTCAGATTCCAAAGAGACCGATCTATCTTTCTCTCGGTTCGAAGCTCGCCGCAATCCAGACTTGTCGTGTGCGAGAGAAATGACGCAGTCCAGGGCTACCACAGCACCAAGTATGTAACGTAGACCCTTACGTGATAACTTTTATGTGTAGGTACATACAATATATGTATAAAGGTATCTGATATACATATATTATGGATCTATGTGATAAGAGATAGAAAAGGGGTTTCGGAAAGACTTTACTATTAATATCACAAGACCCTAATGTTTCCGCTTATATTACATCTATTGATCTTTGTGAAATATGGTAATTAAATGCTAACAATATACAGGGTATCTAGTAGTCAAGAGGGTAGACTTACTTGTCTCTTGTTTGGCTTAACAACTTTTGTAAAAAACTTTCAAACTACAAAAAATCATCTTAAGTAGTTTCAATGAGTTTGCTATTTTGAAACACTTTCCTGATACTTAGTTGCATTTGTGTTTTTTTGTTAAAAAAAAGCCTTTCCTTTAAAGCTTTCCAAATGTTCAATCTAAGAAACAGAATGACGGTACATTTAATAAACAAAAAAAAAAAACATCTTATACTTATGTTATCTACAATATACTATATATGTATGTATTTTTCAAATTGTCGCTTCACATTGGTTACAAAGTCAATAAAATCTAGGTACTTATAAGAAGGTTATAACATTTCTATGACCTCTTCTGGCTTAATTTCAATCTTTTTAACAAGTAAACGGGGCTCTGATGACCGAGAAGAAGTCCTATAAATATGTATGTAGTATATCCTATGTAGTATTTCTGGTATCACAATAGGGTACTGCGTGGCAGTCACTTACCTTTTATAGATTATAAATCCAAGAAGGCATCTCTTATCCATATGTGTTAGTATTTTTTTTTTTATATGGTAACTAAAAATATCACCATAGGTTGGACAAATTTGAATCGGCAGACAGAGAGATAGACAGAAAGACGGATTTAGGAAGACTTTTGCGAAACAGATCAGATCGCTTCCATATAAAGGTTTTCGACTCTTCCACTTCGAGTACAAACACGATCAATAAATGATACGTGCATTTATTATGGAAGCGGGTGCGAGCGTGGGTGTGAAAGATGTAAAAACATAATTTTTAACTGATACTACTTTGAGGAAATTATGTGTGGAGTAGTAGTTGATAGGGAGGAATAGAAATGATGAGAATTTAGATGGTGAATAATGGGGAATGGTGAAAACTAATGGTAAAGGGAGATGTCGGTATTGGCTTTGGCGATAGTGTTGGCATTGGCACCGGGACGACGAACAACACGCGAAATAACTGTCAATTTATATGCCGTTAGCGTGCTGTCAATGAGCTAAAGTGGCAGAATATGAAGTGCTTGCGGACAACGACAACTGATGGAAGAATAAAGCGACCCATAAATAGAAAGCCATCGGGGGTTGGGTATAGAAGAATTGTGGTAGTCGTCATCATTGGCGGTGGCATAAAGATAGCAAGAGGAAGAGAAAGAGTACAATATGTAATGTTGACTAGTATGAGAGAATGTGCTGCGCTTAAAACAACTCAACTTAACTCAACTGAACTGAATGAATGGAGCACACAAACACAGATAGATACTCAAATACATAGATATCGTACAATATGACAACAATAACAAAACAACTGAACTGTACAGAAATTCAACAAAGGACTCAAAAACTAAGGACATACTAATCAACAAACATTTACGCCGACATTGCGTGCATATTAAACACTCACTCACTCAGTCAGTCAAACTGACAATACACACAGGCGCAGATACAGATACAGATACCAAAGCAGATAGATAGATGATGGATAGATGACGTTGTAGAAATAAAGCTACAAATACAATTGTGGAATAGACGTGCTACAATAGTACAAAGAGTAAGACTAAAAATCGGACAGACAGACAAACGTGTTGTGGCAGCAGTCATGAAACAAAGAATATAGTAGTACAATAATAACAATACAACAACAACTACACTATGCCAATGAGATACAAAATGTTACAATGAAAGAGTTATTAACTCAACACAGTCCTTTGGCTTGGCATCCTTTTGTATCCACATTCACTCAACCATCTATCCACTCATTCACCCATCCACTCATCCACTCATTCATTTATTCATTCGTTCGTTCGTTCGTTCGTTTGTTAATTCAATTAATGTAAATTATATTTAGCAATTTATCATTTAAAAGTTTAATGCGTTTATATGAATTTAGCACAAAATGCCATTGAGAGGCATTTCACATTTCACATTTTCCAAATTCTCATTCTCATCTACTGCTGCTGCTGCTGATTCTGCTTCTGCTGTTGATTCTGCTTCTGTCTCTGCCTCTGCTTCTTATTCTAAATTATCATCATCATCTTTTTTTATCTCAATTCATCTGTTTTGCTAGTTTTCCATAATCTATCGATCTAGTATCTATCTATAATTATATCTTTTATTTTTCTTATAACCTTTCTTTCTTATAGTCTATAAAAATTAGTGTTTTAAATTGTTCGTATCTCATGCGCTGCCATACCGTTCATCTTATTGCATTAAAATTTTGTGAATCTGTATGGTTGTCTGTATGGTTCCACTTTGTCATTGATTTTGCCTCGGTTGAGTTGGGTAGCAACTTTTTTCATTGGGTAAATTGTATGACAGATTACCACGAGCACATTTTTCTAGTTTTTAAGCTTAGAATCATTTGAATGATCAAACTTGTTATTGAAAACACAACAGTAGCAGTTTCAGTAAATGGCTGCATATGGTGCCATTTTTCTAACATATTCCCTAACATGCTATATTGTCATACACATCGGACCATGAAATTTTCGCAAGAGCAATTCCACCAATAATGAGTGGATAAGGTTCTAAATATGTAAACCCAACTGCTCCTTACTTATTTGTAACGAAGTACGACGCAATCTATCTATCAGATTATACACATACTATAAGAAGTCAATTAGAAGTCCGTAACAAATTCTCTTCACATTTTGTAATGCTTGTACATCCATTATTCTTTAACTACAAGAACAAAGATGATAGATAATGAGAGTGGCTTAGCCTTACCATCCGTCTTAATTCCGTTATCGTTCCGTGGTCTATCTCAAAAGTTACCATGCCTATAAAATCAGACACAAAATAATTTTTTTAATTAAATTTGAGTTAAATGTATTTATTTTATTTCTATTTCACTTCCATACATTTTTTTATTTCATTCCAAAATTTAGTTCAATTTTAAGTTTAACTTCCAATTTCCATTTCAATCTCTTTTTCAATTCATTTTCCACTCCAATTCAAACAAAATATCCAATTCTATCGATGTAACTTATTTTCATAAATGCTCTCTTATATTCTTTGAGCATAAATAATATTTACAAAATAATTAGAAAATTATCTCAACAATTACAAAATATTTGAGTAAAAATCGGAAAATATAAAACTACAATTCAAGAAGTCCTATATCAAAATAATGTTAGATTTTTATATTCTATGTATTAGTTGTGTTCCACGCATTGTTGTGGCTCAGGCTGGAGTCGATATGTTTTGTATAATAAAATTGACCATAGTCAAATTTACGTTATGTCAAAATTTCAGATCGATCGGTAAAGTAATTTTCGATGATGAACAAAAGAACATTTACATTTTTATTTATATAAATTATTACGAAGTAGAATATAAAATAAATTCTTATACTATTTAGTATGAAAAGGACTATCTTCCATGGCTTTCAGCTCTCATATTACAAAGTATAATAAAATTTGTAGTTCTTGAATTTTGTCCATCAAGTGATGAGTTTTGCAGTCTTAATTTAAAAGAGGAACATGTCAAAATGTAGGGTGATGTAAGACTCTAAAATAAATTTAATAAAGGACAATTCGAAAAGGGACATCGATCAGATAAGGGGCAAATGTATTAAGGGTATCAAATAGTCGTGTTTTTCCGACATTTTTTCTTTTATTTTATTTTGTTTGATTTTTTGATGGAGCCTTTTTTGCGTGAATTTGCTCCGACGGCGAAGTTGCCATTGTTGTCCTGTCGAAGGATATTGTTTATTGTTCCAGGGCATTTTCGACACGTTTTCCTGGTTTTGTTTACACATTCGCAAACACAAAAGCAAATACATAGTATATAGAAGAGAGTAAAAGCGGCATGCCGTGTGATATAAGCCCGGGCAGCGAACTTCCTTCCTTCCTTCCTTCCTTCCATATGCCGTATGCCGTATGCCTTTTGTTTTTTATAAAATTCAACAACAAAACTGAAGTAACATAATGTGAATCGAACTACAATAGTAAGCCAAGCTGAACAGTGTCATGTATAATGGTTAAGGATAAAAATAAATAATTGTAGTTGTAGTCATCCCAATATGGTTAGGGTAACCGAGACTAACTATCAAAGTCCGCCAGTTGCCTATTTCAGTTTCGTAGGCAGATAGATTTATTGTATTATACGCTTGAGATTTACTCTCTAACACATCTTCATGCTACTAATGTATATATGAATTGTATTGAATTTATCTATATGTATGCACGTATGTTTATATGTAGTATAGTCCTTGTAATCCTTGTGTTGTATAAAGATATAGAAATAGTTTTATTTTTTTTATTTTTATTATATTGAAACAGTTTTATTTTCATAATATTTTATTTATCCTTATTATACATATACTGTGTTTTGATGGATTAATTCCAGAAAATACAATAATACTTATAATGATGATACGAAACTTTGACTTTAATTCATATCACAGTTAAATCATTTAAATAAATAGAGAAATGTTGAAATTATTGCATTTATTTATTTAGTAAATATTGAATAAAAATATTAAATTGCACAAAAAATAAATTATAAATAATCGATCCTCCTTCATATTGAATATAGAACTTGCAATGTTTTATATCCAACATCATTGTGTAATTACAAAACTGCAATTCTGAAGAGCCACAAGCGTTTTTTGTTTGGTTTTTGCTTTCTTTTTAATCCAACGCATTATTTGTAACTAAATTTCATATTTAAATTACATGATTATATATGATAAAAGAATTAAGCTTTGCTTATGTTTACAGACCAATAACCGAGTAATGCTTTGGTTACATGTTATGTTATGTCATACTAGTTTATGCTATGCTCATAAACACTTATATGTTATAATTGCTTAAATTCTAACAATTCAGACAACAAACTTAACTTTACAAAAAAATATATTCACTGTAAGCACAAACAATCATTATTTATAATTTATAACAGTATAGAATAAAATCAATAAATTAAATTAGGATGGGTTAGATAAGGTACAGTTAAGTAGGATTGGGGTGGTAGCCAATACTAGAACTCGCTCACTTAGGCCATTAAAGACCCATTGTGATGGATTCATAAGAGTGATCGGTTCTTCGTTGCGGAATCAACCGACAATAGTTCAAAAACAATTCTTTATAACTGATTCGCTGTTACCACGTCACTAACGTCTGCTTGCTAAAATAGGAATCCGCCATTCTAATTATTTGATGATGACTTCATTATTATTTGATTATTTGAATGATTTTTAAAAATTATAGCTAACGTGTTGATTATTCAAGATCACTCCGAAGAACTAAAGATATTCTTCAGATCACATAACCATCCCCTATGGATTTCATAGATTTTTCTTATTTTCTTTGTTTATGTTGGAATCTAAATTAAAATTTCAATAGCTCGTTTGGTTGCTCAGTTAATTGCTGAACAGCCCAATTCAAATGATTTATTCCAGGATATTGTGTCCTTCTAGGCACTTTAAATGAAACTATGTGTCTAAGCTCTTATGATTTTAACAGTACATTAACTTCATAAATTATACATTGTGAAGGCAAATAAAGGATTAGTTGCTTAATAGAGAAAGCAGCTTACGCAACTCATAATAAAAAAAAGTCGAAATTCTTTTGAACAAACTTTAGTTATAATGCAATAATAAAATTGGAAAACAAATAAGTAACTGTTTATGTAAATACTCATATGTTCCTCTTATTTTGTTGTTTAATGGATGTCATCGTAAATTCTTCATATTTCTTTTGTTTTTTTTTTGTTTTTTTTTTTTTGTTTTTTTTTTTGTTTTACATACAAAGAAACCATGAAACATGATAAAAATTTCTACAGAAATCAAAGCTAATAAAAAACAAAATCAATGTGAGTTTTATTCTGATTCTGCAACAGTAGAACATTATGTACTTTACATCTATAATGGTATAAACTTATAAATATTGGAATTTTGAATAGAGTTTTTATTCTCCTCTAAAATATAATTTTGGGATCAGATCTGCATAGGTTATATAATAGAATGCCACTATGTAAATTTTTCTTTCTTACCTAATGAGATTTAATGCACAATAAAAAATCTTCGTTGAGAATGTTCTAGTCTCCTTATTTAAGTCAACAGTTTTTGAACATCCTGAAGGGTATAATATCTTCTTTGAAACTGAATTTATCCTTTTTCTTATTCCTTGCTTTTTGTTTTTTTGTCAAATTGAAACAATTTTAAATCTTTTTTTATTGAACCGAAGCCACCCAATACATGTGAGCTTGAAAGGAGTAGAAGAGGATTGGGATTGGGATTGGAAAAACAAAACAAGAAAATTAAAAAAGAAAAAAAAAAAAAAAAACAATGCACAAAGCACAACTTCAGGGGTTCCTTTCACAAGCATAGAGTGATAAAGTATAAAGAAGTACGAAGGAAAAGGAGCAAAAGAAAAGGAAAAGGAAAAGAAAAAGTAACAAGAAAATGCTAATAAAAAAATTCCAACATCAATCTGTGGAATTTGTGTTGAACATATGCGTCAATAATGCTCGCTTGCTTGCTGACTTACTTTTACACAAAAACTCACAAATACTCAAACACACACACACACACACACACACACACACACACACACACACACACACACACACACACTGATATATACTGTTACATAGATGCAAACAGTTACAAAGATACAGATACATTAACACACATACAATGAAATGAAGGATAAGTTAACGTTAACGTTAACGTTCACGCTGCTTAAGTTGAAGCTGTTGAAACTGTTCTTAAAGTACTTTAGCTCACTCACTCACTCATACATACTCATGTGTTTGTATAAATGTACAATAAGTATGTATATTGTACCATATCGTAGAGATATTGTAGTAGATGAGGTCTCGATATGTTTGCTTAGCTGAATGTTGGTGATGATGTGTAAACATTTACATGACGTGCTCCGGTTTATTTTAACCTTTGATCGGCTTGACACAACTCAGTTCAGTTCAGTTCGATTTATTTCAGTTCAAAAATCTGTGTAAAGTAGCTTCCTCTCCCCTTTGGCATGGAGCATTAAACGAGGGAAAGAACATTGAATGTTAGTCATTTTATCTATCGTTTGTCGTATGCATGAGTTTATGGTATCAGTGAATTTCAGATAAGAAAAAAAAGAAAAAAAAACATTCAATAAGATAAAGAATATTTGCATTAAAGTGATTTGTTCATGCATCTTATAAGTAGTCTTCTGCCTCTGTGACTATGGAGCTCTCCTTCTCTACGTGTCATATACAATATTTGAACATTTCTTCTTTTGTTATTTTATTTAAATTATTACATACAATAAATGTTAAAAATGAATTAGATAACTTATGACTTTTTAACCATGACCTTGTTGATTCTATTTTCTTCTTTAAAAGCATTGTAGATTTTTACTATCAAATTTCTTCTTTGCAAAAATTAATACAATTATCTTTACTAATATTATTTATTAAAAAAAAAAAAAAAATTAGAGACTCCTATGAAGTTACAATAATGTATCCCAAGATATCAAAAATTTGCAAAACAAGGTCGAAAGATTTGTTGAGCAGGGTAGCGCTAGTTGTGGGTTAGAGAGCATATTGATGATAAGAAAGGAAACAGCTGGGGCAAAGCAGGGTCAGGTTTTTTAGTTTATTATATAAGAACAATTAAAACAAAAGTTGAGGTCAAATCAATCATAGCAGAAAGCTCAAAATTATACTAAGTATAAAAGTGACTTAAATTGTGTGAAAAATATTCAATAAATAACAAAATGTTACTACATAATTTCAAAATATTTATTTTTATAGTTTTCGTAATATGTTGTGAAATAAAGTATTGTATTTGGTATAAAGTAAAATAAAATGAATGTCATATGCAGATAAAATTACATTTTTGGTTTCTTAAATTCAATTAAAAATTTTTTCTTTCATGAAAATAAAATCTGTTTAATTTTAATATCCCGGAATTGGTAATATGTACCACCTATTATTTAAAACATCGCCCATAAGTATGCTATGTTTATCAAAATAACTAAAAAATTAAAAATGCATTTGCTTAGCAATTGACAGGGCGATATACTTGTACAACACATCATTTGATTCAATTTGAATAAGAATTATTGTACTTTTTAAGTAAATTTCTTTGGATTTTATATTCAAATTTCTTAGTCTTTTAAAATAAACTTCAAATACTTATTTGTTTGTTTAGTATTCAGTGGCAAAAATTTAACTGAAAAATAAACTGACAAATGGGGTTGGACCATTTGTACTACATACAATATTATATAATACAGTATAACTCCTCTATAATGAATTCGTTGGGGCCGACCAATCATATCGTTATAGAGGGTACATATTTTCTTCTCGCTGTGGTTGTCTGCAATTGGTCTGAATAAAAAACACGTCTGCAATGCAGACCTTTCAGTTTAAGAGTGTTTATTACTTAAGCCTACACAATTCATTCTCTTTAGTTTATTTTTATTCTTTTAAATGTGTGTGACAAAGAGAAATGTTAAACAATCAATAAAAAACACAGAAAGCAAATTAAAATTAGAGTGGCATGGTAACACATACTTTAAATAAGACGGCCATAAGTATATGAAATGAGGACCTTATTGGGGACTCGATACGAAATATGTATGTGTATTTATCTTTTTTTTTTTCAACAAAACCTTATTCACAATTTGTAAAATATTTTCATCTGTAGGATAAATCATTATCAACATTTATCAAATCATTCAACATTACATCGAATACTTCAAATGTTCATTTCTCCTAAATAACCTTCAATCAAATCATCAGCATTTTAAAAGATTCACAATGCTATTAGAGACATATTGCTGTCATCATTAGAAGCATCCAAATCCATTCCATTACATTGTAAAAAACCTGCTTTGAAAATAATTTCAGCTTTCACATCTTTACAAGCTTCAACTTAATTATCTTATGACGTCAAGTTATGGAATTAGGTTTTCTTCTTATTCTATAATTTTCTTTAATATTCTATTTCTATAGTGCAACTTCAAGTTAAATGAAACCATTAAACCATTAGCTGTAATGACGTTGTCATGTTCGGGACAAAGAGGCATGCTTAATATTTTTAGCTTCAATACATTTTATTCCTTGTTATTATATAAGACACATTTCATGAATTTCACTGAGCGCATTTTCATAATGCATTTCCAAGAATTTCAGTCCGTTGATGAATCTCAGATTTTAAGCTTTGCCAATAGCAAGGAATTTCAACTTGTCTATTCCATTGAAATTGTTTCCTACCATAACAGCAGAAATTAACTGAGCATCTATGCTGAGGATTTTAAGTAGCTTCGCCAATAGCAAGGAATTTTAACTTGTCTGTTCCAAGCCATAATTGTTGATCCAATATGTTATATACTTACATACGTTGTGTTTAAATAAATTCGTTACAGAGGTGTGATTTTTTTTGAAAAAAAAACAATTTTAGTGCTTGACATAATCATTACCATGGAGAGGGATTTTGACATAAAGGAGTTTTGCTGCGGAGAGATTCAATCTCATGAAAAAATTAAAAAAAAAAACTGTCTTCAAAATGACTATTTTCGTTATTGGGGAGTTCGTTATAGAGATGTTCGACTGTACAATAAATTTCAATTTTCAATTCATGAAACAAGCGTCTTGGACAAATGGAAAGATAGATCGATTTATATTAGCAACCTGATCATTTATATTCCATGTATGCTTTAAACGGTCTTACTACCCAACTACCGACCATCACAAACCATCTCTTTCTAAGCGTTCTAAACATTTACACAATCGCAATACACTCGTTTACCCAAATACCCAAATGATGACACAAAGGAATCGAAATCTTTCTCTTTCTCTTTCTCTTCAACAAAAATAAAAATAAAAAGACAAACATCCATACATATATATTTCGATTATGTATGCCAAACACGAATTGAAACTTAAAAACTTTCGATAAGCCTGATGACAGTATACAGTTATGGATGGAGCTAGACGACACAAGTGAAGAACGAATAGATAGACACACGGACAGACGGATGGATGGATGGATGGATAGATGGATGGGTACGATGACTGAGTGAATAACTAAAAAAGATTGAAGGTGAAGGGTGAAAGGTGAAAGGTGGGAGGTGGGAGGTGGGAAGCCGAAAGTACTATAAGTAGAGTTAAAAAAAAGAAAACGGTGAACCAAGTCATGAAGCATTGTAATAATGCTGACAAAAACAACAATCACCATGAAAGTGAGACAGTCAGTGAATGAGAGATTGACAGAGACTGGGATTGGGATTGGGATTTTGACTATGACTATGACTGTGACTGTGGCTGTGGTTGGAGGCACAGCGGGATTCATCATCAAAAAAAAAAAAAAAAAAAAAAAAAAACCAAGCGAGAAGTGCGCTGTCAACTAAAAAATAGTATTAAGGGAGAAAATCACGTACACCGGATTTTTGCTGTTGTACATATTTCTATGTCAACGACAATCATGACAATGATCAACATGTTTATGATGATGATAATGATGCCGGTGATGCTGATGATGCCGGTGATGATGATGCTCATGCCTATTTCAAATTGAACTGTACTTATATAGGCTTACTAGATTTTCAGACTTAGGTTAAAGATAAGGCTAAGGGATTGAAGCAACGATGGATGATTATAAAGATGATGATAAAGACGACGCGAACTAGTTTTGAATTGAAATGAAATTGAAAATTACACTTGTGTGATAAAGTTGTTAAGTGAATTGAATGAATGAATGTACGATTGAGTGAATAGATGATAAACTGACTGACTGACTGATTGAATGATTAAGTGAAGTTGGTCGTTTTTATGGTACATGTTTGCTTTTGGTTTATTGAGTTCGTTAGGCTTAGTTAAGTTTTGAAAATAAGAAATTCCATACATAATTTTCACATTTGCTGATCCAACAGAACTCACTCACTCACACACTCACTCACTTTAATCACAATCAAACAACAATGGAATATACTAAATATGTACAATAATATTGTATTAAATCCTTATATCAAATATTGTCCATACTATATAAAAACTAAGAGACGTATGAATATTGAAATCTTTTCAAATTTGTTGGCACACCAGAGTCGTATAGGGTCCCCTAGGTAGTGCAACACTCAAGTTGCAAACCCCTTAACAACATTATCATAACATTATTATGAAACTGGAAATAATTTAGAATGGTTACAAGGAACATTTCTATTCGGTGTAGACAAGGCATTTTGAAGCGATTAAAACAAGTGGTGTGTAGTCAGATTTGCTCCGAAGTGTGGTGTATATCTAATATTATTGAAAAAGTTCTTAGTGGACTGCGCGACCATATGTGGCCAAGCTTTGTCACAATGAAAATGTAATGTCGCGTATTATATGTTCCACATTTTCTTATATTTATCTTAGGAGAAGATTTTGTGAATTAACATAAAATTTCTTTTAAACTTAAGGTTATCATTAAAAATCCATTCCAATTTAAAGAGATGCGACTTAGTATGATAATACTGCCCATCTTTCTATTAATATTTTAAAGAAAAACTTACTTGTATTTAGTGTAAATACATATATTACAATACTTGTATCAACAAAATTATTTCTATTTTAAGTAAAATAATCGTTTCTTGATACTTCAAGTATAGTACACTATTCATGATATTTGATATACACATACATATTAATAAAATCCAATGAAGTGTATAATTTTTGTTCCTTTTATAATAAGTAATATTGAATTTTATCACTAAGTAATTGCAAGTAAGTATAAAAATGATGGCCTCGAATCCATAAAATATATCGACGATATGTTATAAATAAAAAAAAAAAACAAAATCATATTACAAATATTGTAAATTTAATCGAAACAAAAACCCGAAACCAAAACCAAAAAACCTCAAGTCGATTATCGCATAAAACTTGTAATAAAAAATTCGTGTTTTCGCTATGAAAAGCCATGAATTCATGGAAAATACGCAAGCAAACAGAAAAGAAAAGAAAAGATGAAAAATAGTAGAGCTAAAATGGAAAAAAAAAAACAATAACAAAAACAAAAAAGAAAATGGAATGAAAATTGTGTGCAAACATTTTGTGAAATATGAAAACAAACCGCGAAAACTCTTTACTTGGCTTATCCTTTGCCTCCTTAATCTCAAGCTGCCCTAGAATGTTATGGAAGAGGCGTGGGTGTATAAACCGGGAAATGGCTTCAAGCAAAAACAAACGATGAATCTAAGAATCAAAAGATCTAAAAATTTAGCTTAAGCAAGTATAAGATACATTATTTTTCTGCTGATGCTGATGTTGCCGTTCCTGTTACTGATGCTGATGTTGCTACAAAATTGTGTTGATTTTAGCTAAAGCGAATCGGTTGCTTTAGGGTAGCAGATTCGTTACAATTTAAATTTGAAAAAAATATACAAAAAGAAATATGCAAGAGAAGAAGAGGATATACGTAGTAGTTGAAGATAACTTAAAATACTAACAATAAAACAATTTTGATACTAGTAACTCGATGATGCGTTGTGGTTTTTTGTTTCTTCAATTGGATGAGTGTCATGCTAGAAGATAAGAAACGAACCATCATCAAATTATAGAGTCAGTCAAGATTTATGCGTTTCGAAGTGATAAGAAGAATAAGAAAATTAAAATTAAAATACTTATAAGTTACTATAAACAATTACTAATACTCGTATAAATAAGAAAACAGATTCAAATACAAATAGATTTACATACATACTTCATCATACATTAATCAGTATGCCAGTTTATACAAAAACATCAATACCCTATAATTAAATGATAAAATATTAAGTTCAATGTTAATTATATTATGTATAATTTACGAGAACTTGCTATAAGAAAACGATATTGATGGTTCGCTGACAGCTGTGTAGCAAGGAAACTTCTATTATTCTACTTAGTCGTGGTCTTCATTTGTATTCAATCTATGTATGTATAGTATACTCGTGTACTATATTATTACAATAGAAAGCAATGAAGAATTGTAGTGAAACTTATTATCAAACAAAGAACAATTTTTACTAATACTTATATATTTTTATTAACAGAAAAATTAGTATATGGGAACAAATGTTCATAATTCATATTTCCATGAATATATCTGAGACAACAACTTATATTGAATGAAATACGATTCCTTGGTTGCCCATACTTTGAATCATCCATTGGAAATCTTTGATCCAACCCAAATGTTATATAAATATTCCTGCAGTTAATAAAACTGTGGCAATTGCTAGAGAAGTCAAATTTTATATGTACATATAACAAAAATCCAATTTTATTGTATATTAATGTCATATCCAAATATTAGACCATTCTCTGCATTATTTGTCCCACATCAAGATACGAGTATATGACTTTTATCCATTCCCCAATCATTTCAAACGTGCTTTGTTTAAAAAAAAAAAAAACGACACAAAGTGTCATATTGAAAGTTATATGTATAATTTATAATGATCAATAAAGTTAGCAATCTCCAATTAATGATGTAAAGAAGTTCATTCTCTTTATAATTCGTAAAAATAATATAATATCATATCTAATATACTTCTGTACTAAACTATTTCAATTTCCAATTGTTCCAATTTCGATTTTATTAAAAAAATACATTTTTGTATATATTTTTATAAATTTTTTTATAGTTTAATTAAGAAATGTGTATATTTTATTCTCATCGAAAATTATTCAAAATTTTAATTTTTATATAATTTCAACATCACATCTCAAAAACTGTGTAAATGATTGAAAGAGACAAATACAACACACATATATATATATAATAAATATTATTAGACCAAGTAGAGAACAGCGTTCTTGGCGCAACACAATTTATACTTTGTGTGAAAGGATAATACAATTTACAATTTACAATTTACAAAGTTGCATTTTCTTGTTACTCAATTACAATTTCATAAGAAAATATCGTACAATACTTACTAACAAACAAAAAAAAAAAAAAAATAACAAGAGGAAGAACTAAGTGTGCCCTTGCAATGCAACCAGATCTGTTGACATGCACTGTAAACTTTTTAATATTTAATTAGTCAGACTTACTGACTGAATGCAATGCCAAAGAATAGTATCTTCTAGTTTTCTAGTTATAACGTGGCCAAAAGCAACGGCTACATGGAATGCATGGGATTATGATGGATGGTAAGGGTAGGATGGATGGTTTCCTTTTTGCCTTCCAGCATTCATTCATCTCAATTGTTGTTGGTGTTGTATTCTGTTTGCTTTTGTTGTTTATACACACTATACACACATAGATATTTCTCCAGAAAACTGTAACATTTGAGTAAAACTTATTAAAAAGTAATTTTCATTTTTACACTTTATACATAAATGATCTCAATGTATTAACACTTTAGTCTGATGTTTGTGATGCACAAATGAAAACTGACCCAAAGTATTGAATACTAATAAATTAATGAGTACTAATGAGTGAAGGTTTATAGTTCAAGAAGTCATTGCATTTTTCTTAAAGGATATTTGATGCGAATTTTTCACATATTGTATTTGTACTTAGTAAGTGTAGTATTTAGTATAGATATAACGATAGAGATACTCATTTAAATAATTTCTAACACTTAAGTGTCAAGTTTTATATTGGACAATATTTTTTGGAAATTTCACCAAAGATTGAGGAAATACAGAAATAATTTTAGTCTGGTGACAAACGTATTTTGCACTTATAAGTACTTAAATATATTATACGTTTAAGATTAGATAATATCACAGTATTAAGTACATATTGAAATGATCAGTGTGCGGAAGTTGTCTCTTAGTTTGTGAGCTATTAAGCAGAGACTAAATGTTGGTAGCATAAACAGATCCTTAATTTGTATTGCCAGCCTACAGAAGTACTTATGTTTAAAAACTTTGTTCTTTGTATATTCAAAAATTGGACCATTCAAACCAATATTTGATATTGAACTGTCATAAGAACCTTAAAGAATTTATGAAAATTGTCATATTTCTTTCGAAAATCAAATGAAACTTAACTCATCATTTTAAAGTGAGACAATTTAACAATTTAAAAAACAAAAAAAATCAATATTTTGTGGCAAAGGGTATGTAAGTTTCGGTGAACCGTTGTTCATATTTTTTATAAGTCTTAACAAATGTGTGTTTAGCAACGAAAACGATAATGTTTTCTAGTTTCTAGCAATGGAACAAGTATGAAAAGTAACACAGATTGTTTCATTTGAGAAGAAGAAGAAGAAGAACGATGGAAGTCATGTTAACTTAAGTGAAACTAAAAATTCTTGTTGATATTGTCTTCATATGAAACGCTGAAGATATGGTAACATTTGCTGTTGGTTGTTGTTTTCATATTTTCTTCTCTTCACCATAACCATAACCATCACCATCATCATCATCATCATCATCATGATCATCATCGTCGTTGTTGTCAACAAATATTTGGTGCGTAAATCTTGCATTATTAGTTATGAAAAGTGAAATATGTAATTAGAAAGTTGTCAACTTATAAAATATCATATTAGTATCATCAAAGATGTTTGTATGTATGTACATAAGTACAAATTAGTATATGTATGTGTTAAGGAAATATTAAGTATAAGTTGTATATACAGTTATAAATAAATAAATACAATAATTAATTTGTTTATAAATAATCCTGTTAGCTACAATATTGCAATAACAAATTAATGCTTACTTTCAGCAGAACTCATTGACATTTAGCAAGTGATTAATATCTCGTTACCTTTCGTTTGTAAAATAATAATGGTATAGGCAATTCATTGATCTCCATATTTGTCCAGATTTTTGCAACGACAATATAATGTAGTAAAGCATCGCTAACCTATAGAGGACCTGACTTATTGAGGTTACATAATGATTTCAACAGATCAACTGCAAAGCATGGAAATGTTGCAGGTGCCAATAATGAAATAAGTTAAAGGAAAATCGAAGAAACAAAAAGTGGGATAGATGGAATTTTATTAAAAATTTGAGATAATTCATAAAAAACATAGTTGGTTAACTAAATATAAAAATGATTGAAAAATGATTTTCTTTTTTATATGTTTATTCAACATACTTTCTTAAAGTTATTAGATATAAAGAAAATTGCTGATACAGCAAGTTCTTAACAGAGCTTTGATGTTGTCTTCACTTCTATGACAAAACTTTCTTTTTTTTTCCTTTTCGTTTCTTATGTATTTTATTTTATGTTCTGTTTGTTTTTTTGATTTTATTCGGATGCCATTTCCTTCTTCGTATTTCTCCTCCTTTACTTTTAGTTCAACAAAATTCACAGATATTATATATTTTTTTGTCAGTTTTCGCAGTTCTCTCACTCTCTAGGATCATTTATTGATGGCTCCCCTGTCAATAATTATTGAATGATTGCAACATTTTTTCTGTTTTCTTCCTTTAACTTCTTAATTTTTTTTTTTTTTTTCTCACTTTGAAAGAAACTGTGACAACTTTTCTGCATTGACAAACACAAATCCTTTACGACAATGTAATCCTTTTTATGACTTTACGATTTTTATGTTCTTCCATCGAGTAATTTCAAGTAAAGATAAGAAAAAAAGAAAACTGTTGTTTATCGGTAGTCAAAAAACTAGAAATCTGATTAAAAAAATTTATTTACTATACTTATGTAGATGACATTAAGTAGTCTTCATGAACAAAGGGACAAGTGGAATGGCGATGATCTTTGTAGTAGCTTTCGAGGTCAAATAAAAGTCCCAGTTCTGTTAAGACTTCTTCAAACTATCAATTTATTTTGATTAATATAATACTACTATATTATTATATAGTATTATTTAAAAGAAGGACTGACCCTTTAAGAGAATCATTATTCATTATCCTATTATAAAGTTAAAGTTACAATAGATTTGTGCTAAACTCAAGTACTTCAATAGGAGTAGTGAAGAATCGAAAGATTTAATGTTTTGTATTACAAATTGCGTTCAACGCTTTGTCATTTTGTAATTATTTCAACAGAAATGTATTAATTTCATATCAATTTTGTTAAAACATAAAATCAGAAAGCAATATCCGTTGCCACACCATCACACACTCAACGTCAAGTTACTCATATGTGTGTAAATGATCACTTAATTTTTTCCATCTCCTTTATACACTACAAATATAACAGCATATATGCTTATAAGTAAGGTTTATTATCATTTTAGACATATTTCAAATTCACTTAAGGATAACAAATGTAATGCATAAAATATGTGTACAAATGTAGGGCCTTTGGTCAATCCGCCATCTTTCCGAAAAAATTCTTATTATTGAAGAAACTAATTTGGAAGATCTTGGTATAGAATGAAGAGGACTAAATTCTAAATTTTATTTGTTGTAAATAGTAACAATGGGCTCATCTTCAAAACTGCCTGCTTTCTTTTCTAAAAACAAAAAAAAAAAAAACAAAAAAAAATAAATTGGATGGGTTTACAACCATTTTGACCATATTACCCGATCCACTAAAGCTCACTTACTTGATTCTCGTTTTCTTTGCTTTTCCCTTTGAAAATATGTTGAGATATATTGAATAGTTTCAAGACATACATAAGTACTTTCTACAA
This sequence comes from Amiota mariae, assembly GCA_035041805.1. Lineage (NCBI taxonomy): Eukaryota > Metazoa > Arthropoda > Insecta > Diptera > Drosophilidae > Amiota > Amiota mariae. Next base: position 679,327 of record JAWNKV010000665.1, read on the forward strand.
GCAATAATACCACATACTACCCCCACTCTCTAAGCACAACAAATATATCTATTCTGTTGTAGAAAGTATAAGTATATTATATATACATATATGTATCAATATCAATGTCTATGCATAAAGTATAGTTGTTATTGTTGTTCATTCGTTTACTCGTTCGTTCCTTCATTCATTCATTCATTCATTCTTATTTTTAGTTAGTTGAAGGAAATGAAAAATTCTTAGTGAATTCTCATCATCCCTTATTGTGCTCTAGGGTATTTTTTAGAGACAAACCCAATGAAATGACACAAAATACAATAAAAAAAAAAAAAGAACAAGCAAAAGAATAAGAAAAAAGTCAATAAAAAACACAATAAAGAAACATACTATGAACAACAACAGTGAAAATATAACGAGAAAAAGGATACACTAACTAGTACAATAGCATTGTAGGGGACATCGTTTACAAAGTTTTAAGTAAAATTCATATTGTACGAGTTTAGAAAAAACAGATTACATGGAATGGAGCAGTTATTACTTTTCATTGATCACAGTCCTCGTACTCAAAATGTTTAAATGAATCTACTAAGTACAAAGCCAAGTTTATCACAACTGTGAGAAAATGAGAAATTGAAAAACGATTTGCATCATGATGATATCATGTTTCTTATTTTCTATTCTTTCATTGGTTTTTTACTATTCTATCAGTTGCCAAATCGGAATATCCATAGAAAAAATGCAATGTCTTGCATCTGGTCATCTGATGGGATCAGATAAGAATGCTGCTTTGATGTGTTCTTGAAATAAGTAGTATAACACTGGGGATCCTTATTGTGAACTAATGGTCCACTTGAGACAAACTATTAGTAAGAAAACGACTGCAGGTTAGCATCTGGCAAGATCGATTCGAGAAATGCTGGAAGCACTTTGTTAAAAACTGTTACATCATGTAATTTATTTACCAGTCTTGTCTCTCATCTGATTGTTGATTATAATGTTTTCAACTGATTCAAAAAATAGATAGATTTAGATACAAATTGCTTTTAAGAAGAAAAAATTATTCAGTCGATGAATTACTCTTTTGCCTTAAAAATTGCTCCAAATCATAACTGATGACTGAGTTAGTTTTGATTATTATAGGATTGTTGATGTTCCAACAATGAAGCCTTGTTTTCCAAACATAGGACCTTATAATTTAAAGTTTCTCTAAGTAGAAATAAATACTGATAAAATATAAATTCTCCAATCTAAATTTCCAGCTACCAGTAGATGTAAGGATCCTAAAAGCGTCTATCTATCTAACCTCCTATCTTATATTATGATGGCTTATCAGAAATGAAAGCTAAAGACTTCAGTAAGTATGACTGAGACTGATATGTGGGCAATTATTATATATTACAGTAAATACTATATTAAACAGTTCAATGGTCAATTGATTGTGTGATTTACTTGAATTGGATTATATTAAAAATAAAATCATATTGGTAAAAAGGTTAAATAAAAAGAAATTTATGAAATAAAATCATAATAATTAACAAAAATAAACACAAACACATTTGTACGTTCGTTATGACGTATATGCAAATTAAATTACCGAAATCGCATTTGGTAAGCGGCATAGAATCGTTGATGATCATCATAAAATAAAACATTATGCTGATGTTGCAAATGGAAAATTGTTTATTTTTCTTATTAATTAAATTTAAAGCAAAATTTCCCTTTATTGACAGACACAGATACATTAATAGATATCGATACAATTACATACATATGTAAGCACAAAGTGTGAGAGAGAGGGAGAGAGGGGGAGAGAGAGCGAGAGTTGAGAGTTCGTGTCAATATTGTTGCATTAAACAGTCGCACAGTTTGTGGCGAATGAATTAACAATAACCACAAAGTAAACCTTTTGGTGAATAATAAGCAGAAATATCGCACAAATATATATTTTGTATAATACGTAAAATACAATATACAATATATAACTATCTATACATATATGTATATAAGAAAAATCTGTGGCAATTCAATTAATTCGCTTGTACTCTTTTATACTCTTTTGATGTGGCCGACCATAAATCATAGCCAAATTATTTTATTAACTGTGAAAATGATTCAAATAATTGTAAAAATTAATTTCAATAATACTTTATAAAATTATATTTATTTATATAAATTTCTTTTGTGGAAATTTATTGTATTTACAAAGTAGAAATTATTGTATAAAAACTGAACTATTTGAATACAATAATATTATATTTTTTTTGTACATCATATAATATTAAAACATAAGATAGGATGAAAAAGTTACTTGCTAGAAGGACGAGTTCAACCAGAAGCCTTATGACCGTTTGTGATGTTCATAGCTTGAATTTTACCGGTATGGGATACACTACTGGTACTAGGATGTCATAACATAAATTTTGTATTAAAATTACGGATCAGAAATCCAAGTCATAGAAGATTTGAGCATCAGTTAATTTGGCCTGCAGTTGCCATGAATAGGAGATAAAAAGGTACATTAAATTTATACAAACAAATACAATACAAAGTATCTATGGAGTCATGTCCACGGTGGACTATCTATTTCTTTGAAGAAAATTTCAGTAACAATTAAGATTGCAAGACTAACATGGATTTTAAGTATATGAAGAGTATATAAAACACAATAGATTATTGTGTGTCAAATTCCTATGTAAATCAAGATTATTTCCCACAATATTAACTTGAGTTTTCTGAGGCTTCCACACCCTTCACATGAGCTCAGCTTATACAGAAAGTTTAAGTTTTGGGCAAAATATTTTTCTATTGGAAAAATATCAAATCTAGTAATTTGTATAGTATTTGTCTTTTTAAGACTTACAATATAGGAAAATATAATATTATTGAAATATACATGTATATATATGAAATGAAAGGCATATTGTCACAATTATATTTGTATGCTATAAATTGGACTAATATGGAATTAACAGAACGCCATCTCTACACGTAAATTAATAAACTTTTTCTTATAAAATGTACATATATTTATTTTTTCAAAAATATTCCCTTCCTTTCGAAAGTTATATAGATGAAGAAGCCGAAAGAACGTATACCATATCGAGTAGCAGTGATGGTATATGGTTCCGGGCTTATGGACCTGCAAATGATTTTTCAAAAAAAGTTTTGGAAGAGTTACACTTGTCGCCGCGTGCCGTCGAATATGTTGATGAAATGCGTGGCTTGTTTAATGACGTCATGAATGACGAAGGAGCCAGTGCATCTGATCGTCTTGAACGTATAACTCGTTTGGCTAAACATAAGAAGTGTGCTCCGGACGTCGAGAATATTTTGTTGCGAATTGAAGAGGAGCTGAAACTCACACAGAGCGCAAAAGAATTGAAACGAGAACATAAATTTCTGTGTCAACAACGCCAGAAAGTAAATAAAAATACTAGATTCTATTCTGCTTACTGAGGCGCTTCGTTCAATGCTATTTTTATTTTTTTCAATTTAAACAGTTCCGGATTCATTTGGCCATGTGCTTTAAATGCAAAACTATTACATGGCTTATACCCCTACGGATTGTTCACTTTGGACTTAGTAACAAAGTGAAATGCACTGAAAACAAGGAGGGCGACGATGAGAAGTGGAAAAGTTCACGTTTTAAGTCCTGGGGTACTAAATTACATAAAAGTGACTCCGACTTTGAGTCTAGCAGCTCTGATGATGATGATTCCAGTTCATCAGAAACGGAAACAACCGATACAGACTCAAATGAGACAGAAAATTCAAGCGATACTAATACAAGTGAAACAGATTCTAAAGATGAAACAGAGTCAAGTGATTCGGACTCAAGTGAGTCAAGCTCTGCAAAATCAAGTTCAAAAGAATCGGGCTCTAAAGAATCGAGCTCTGAAGAATCGAGCTCTAAAGAATCAGGATTTGAAGAATCGAGTTCTGAAGAATCAGGTTCTAAAGAATCGAGTTCTGAAAAATTTAGTTCTGAAGAATCGAGTTCTGAAGAATCGAGTTCTGAAGAATCAGATTCTAAAGAATCGAGTTCTGAAGAATCAGATTCTAAAGAATCGAGTTCTGAAGAATCAAGTTCTAAAGAATCGAGTTCTGAAGAATTGAGCTCTGAAGAATCGAGTTCTGAAGAATCGAGCTCTGAAAAATCGAACTCTGAAGAATCAGGTTCTGAAGAATCGAGTTCTGAAGAATCAGGTTCTGAAGAATCATCGAGTGATGAAGAATCAGGTTCTGAAGAATCATCGAGTGATGAAGAATCAGGTTCTGAAGAATCTTCGAGTGATGAAGAATCGTCGAGTGATGAAGAGTCGTCGAGTAATGAAGAGTCAAGTTCTGCGCAGTCGAATGCTAAAGATTCGAGTGAGGATTCTGAAGACAGAGAGGATATAGAGTCTGTGGATACAGAAACAACAGATACCGATTTAAGTGATATTATCACCATAAAACAAAGTAAAAATGAGTATGAATGTGAACGTAAGAGTGTTGATGATGATGGCGATAAAGATGAAAAACCCATTGAAAAACATGAAATTGTTATGAGAACATTTTCGAATTATGAAAAGGATATCGAAGTTGAGTCTGCACAAGATGTTGAAATTGAATTAACCAATCTTAATGGATGCGAATACACTGAGAATATTGAAGATGTTGAATGCGATTATGGAAATGAAGATGGAAATGAAAGCCTTCAACTCTGTACTATTAATGAAAATGCAAACAAAGAGAGGTGTGTTAAGAAACGACCAAAAAAATGGAATCTATTTGGTCAGATTTGTTTCTTTTTCAAAAAAAAATAAAATCATAATCATCAATTTGAATGGTTATGATAAATATCTCTGCAGTTCTTTTATCATCTGTTATGTATCTGTTATATTTTTATTTAATGTAAATAAATTAGAATAGTAATTCTAAATATATAAATATTTATATAAACTTATCTGTTACATAATTAGATGACATCTCTAATGAAACATCCAATAATAATAATTATAAAAATAATAATGATGATCCGAGAGCAATAATTTATATCGAAATATTTATAGAAGTTTCGGAATGATTGTTTCAATCTAGAAGACTCTCTTGATGAATAAAGGTGGAAATCGTTTTTAATATGATATATCGTGCATATCATAGTCATCTGTTAAACTATGCATTTTGTATAATAGTTTCAATAGTTTATACTCCTCGTATTTGTTTCTTGAATCATTTGTCGTCACCGGTCTTTTTTTCATTTTGTTTATGTTAAATTGTGTATAATTAAATTGAAAGCAAATTGTTACAAATTTAAAGTACTTAACAACGTCAACATTGACAAAAACAATAACAAAAACAAGAACGACAAAAAATAAGAATAAAACAAAAACAAAAAATATTATATGAGTACATACGTATATGTCTGATAGTGATCGAGGGAACCAACAAAGAGACAAATATGGAGGCGCGCATACGACACCAATAAAGGCAAGCATTGTTGCCGCATAGCAAATTAAGGAATTTACTTGGGGAAAATTTCGAAAGTCACGCAAGAATAATTTCGAGATACACAACACCATTCATATTTATAGTTAAATCAAGTCAAATATCAGTAAGAACGACGAATACCACAACTAATACAAAGGATGGGACAGAAGAGGACAAAATGGACGAACGAACGGACGGACAATGAATACAAACTACGAATTATAGTGTGCTCATGGCATGGCAGGACGAGAGCGGAGGCTACAAGAGGTGAGAGTTGGCAACAGGACGCGACGATTCTTCAATGAAAATACTTTATTATTTCTTATTGAATAATTATGGGTCATTTGGCTTGCGGGGCGTTGCGACAGGCGTACCAAATGCCCAACATTGACGATGACTATGGTGAAGATGATGATGATGACGATGATCGACTTGAGGTAACCAGAAGGGACAAAGAAGGTTGTCAGCTCCTGGTCGCACCACGTGCTTATCGCGTTTCCGTTGTTTCATTGAAAAGTTAATGACTGCTTTTAATGTTCGCTGGTTGGTGGCCAGTCCAGTAAGTAAGTTCCATAAGTGAAATAAAGGAAGCAAGTAAAGCAACAAAGGTCCTTCCAAATACTCGACTCACTTATTAGACTACCAAAGTAAGTAGAATCAATTTGAAGCGACAACAGTCAGTAGAGCAAAGCGACTTGTCTTCCGCTCTTTAATGCACCACATTCTTAAAGAATGCGTTAAGTACGCCGTACGACAATAAAAGTTAAAGGCAAAACACCACAGGCTTCTTTTTCTTCTTTTCGAAAGACATTCATGTTTTCATGCTTTTTATACAGAGTAAGGTGCGCTACTTTGTCCTAATTGATTAGGTTTTTACGCCTTCAAAAGTCCGACATTAGTACAATTTTTCACCCTTCTCATAAAGCCTAAGTAGTTTTAGCACACTTTCATGTGATGTTTGGAACACAAAATAAAACAGAGAAAACGGTTCAAAGTGGGCCTTCCTTCATACAGAAAATTTATTGAAGTCGAAGTAAAAATTGAGTTACCAGACCAATATACTCACACATATGACTGTACAGTACGCCTATTTAAGCCTCAGGGAGCCACGGCAGCAAAGGCGCACTTTTCTTTGAGGCACCAAACAAAAAAAGCAAATCCCAAAAATAAAGCTCGAGACCATTAAAGAAATGTTCACAATTTCTACTTAAGCCCCGTGAAAAGTATTAAGGCCAAAGATCAGCAATGAGTGTAATGAACATTATTTAGTTTAGTACATCAATTGAACTCATCTAAACTGTTTCATGAATTATCATCTTCAGCTAATCTTGGAAGCTTCGAACTACAATTCTATAACATTTTTGACTGAAGAGGTTACATCCCTATGAGCTATCGAACACGTATCATATTTATGTACACGTTTGTCATTTAGAATAATTATATATAAGGATTTAATAATCTAGACTAACTAATATAATTTAAAAAAGAAATATCTTTTAGTTCCCATTATACAATAAATGGATAATTTTAAATATTCAGTTTCTTCCATGAAAAACATTTTAGCCTGAGGGTATATAAAATTCGGTGGAACTTATTGTTATACATTTTTCTTCTTGTTTTTTATTTCTCTATATTTGGGTAAATCTCAGTTAATTTTTTTGTTGTTGCACATACAATACATTAAGGGGCTGGGACTGGGACTGGTCTGGACTGAACTGAACTGAATGAGGAGTGTTGCATACTTCAAGTAAATGAATTTTTATCGCACCAAATGTTCTTGCTGCCTTTATCATAAACAAAATATCTTTGAATATGGCGTCGTAATTTTTACTATAATATAATAAAAAGAAAATCTGTTCATTCGTTTCAGTTAAAGGAAATAAGTAAGACAAAAACAAAGACACTCATCTACTTACAATATAATAAAGAATAAAAAAAAAGGAATTGTAGACTTTGAAACGGTAGAAGAAATGTTCACCAGTCAAAGTGAAATGTTTTACAAATTGAAAGTCACGCAACAACTGACCAATGTTCTAATTGTACAATACTATGGTATGATATATGTACATAAGTATGCTAGTATACCCCATCCAATGTCATTCCACATCATACCATATTCTAATTGTTCAGCAGCAGGGGGCCACTCTCTTTCTTTATTGATGTTTTCGATAACTTGAACGTGTCTCGCCGGGACTCTTAACAGTTTATCTACTCGTACATATAAAGAAGTCTAGCCTGACTTGTGGTCTTGAAAATTTCTTAGTTTTCTGTCCAATATATATTATTCGATTGGTCAGTCATTCGCTCGGTCTTATCTGTTTATGTGTTTGTTTGTTTGAACTTTTTATTTTTTTTTATTATATGCCGCCAAGGACGACGACGCAACATGCTTGCCTTCCTGGGTTCACTCTTACTCTCTTCTTACTGTAAGTTGTACCATACTTCAATGATTTGTTATCGTTGTGGTCACCTTTTGCCTTTGTGGCTACCCACATTATAGAGTGTCATTGTATTGTTGTTGTAATGCCGACAAGTCATGATGCCGGGGAGGCCCCCATCTATTGCCGTTATGCCATTGGCAGTAACTTCAATTTGCGTCCTTGTGTATCAAAGTGTGTCTCATGTTGTATATATATTTGTGTGAATGTATTTTTCAAATTTAGAAAGCTTTAATCGTGTTTATATCATTTTTGTTGGGTTTAGTTCGGTTTGGTTTGGTGTGCTTTCCTTGTTGTCTAATTCAAGTCTAAGACGGACAGAATATTAACGAAAACATTATTAAACCATTAACACCTTAGATTAATAGGGAAAATGTGTGTAGGTCTTTGAGTTTAATAAATAAGAACATTATTCATGATGTAATATAAGTCCTACTTTTGGGCTACTTATGTATTTACCATATTGTACTCAATTAATTAATAGACTGAATCGTCCACCCAAGAGTCTGATCTATTTACTGTTCATTGATGATATCTTCTGCTGCTTATATTGTAGATTCAGAATATATTTTAGTAGTATTTATGATGCCACAATGATAACTTTTAACTTAAAAAATACTTTAATAATACAAATATTGTACAACACGAAGAGGAATAGGAAAAGGTAAGAGCAACTATTACAAAATGGTAGAATTCGTGAACGAAATGAAACTGAACGAGTAAAAAGCATTAAAACTTATAAAATATGCACTGGTCGCGTGTCTATTTTCAATAAATATTACAAAATACCAATAAGCAGTAGCACCATCAACTTTAAACCCAAGAAACCCAACTAACTAAACACCCAAAGACAACGATAGAATAGTAGAGGGTAGGATAGGATAAAAACAGGAGCTGCAGTAGCAGAAGACACGAATAAGCGCCACTTAATCGTAACAACTACGAATGAATGTAAAAGAATAAATGCGATTTCAAGCCAAGAGGGAAGAAGTATGGAATGAGGACTTACTAGGATATATGAAAATATGAGATGCGGTGTGATGCAGGGTGGAGGCAGTTTAAAGTGTTGCAAAACAATAAAAACTAAAACAAAACAAAACAACAACAATAACAACAACAACAAAAATACAGGTGAAAAAAGTAACTTATTTTCATTGGGATCGAACTAACGCCACACTATGGTGATGATGACGATAGTAATAATGATGATGATGATGATGATGATGATGCACAAGGACGAAACGATGGTTTTCAGACATCTTCTGCATATATACCTAATACATATACACATAGATGCTTCTGTGTAAGTGATGCAATAAAATAAAAAAAAATAAAAAAATTAAAAGAACCTCTGAAGAAACAAGGACTCAACTAACTCTAAGTTATGCAGCTAAAGTTACAGTCAGCTTGGTATGCATTTTATTTCGGTTTTAGTAGAACATAGAACGTTTTACAATAATACAATATTAAGGTGGGCGTAACCACAAGAAAAAGAAGGAAAATAGAAATAGAAAAGAAAATGGTAGCCTTTAAAAGAAAGAAAAGTCTAGGTGAAAATGGTCTTTAGCAGGTGAAAAGTAAAAGACGCCAGCTAGACAAGGAATCATAAAAGTTGTCGACTCGCATCGAGTTCAGTTGAGTCACATAGTATCAAGCAAATAACAAGACAAAACATTAATGTCGCCACATCGCAACTTAAATACCTTTCAACCCTTTTTAAAAATGCATTATCCTTTTTATACATAGAAAAGCAATGGCAAGTTATTTGTTAATAATTTAGTTGACTATGGAAAATAATACAACAACAAGGACGATTTTTAATGTATTTTGAATGGAACCACATCTTCTAAATACTAATAGGATTTGGTACCAGTTTGTATCAAACTTCAGCTCGAATGCTCAAAAACTGACGTCATATCATGCATATATAGACATAACCAAATCGATTCACCTCAATCCATGCTGATAATTTCCATACACAATTTATGGAGTCTCCAATGTACAGTTCTAGGCTATGTTACAAACATCAAGGAAAAGTTTTAGTACCTGTTTACACTAGTGTAAATAGTAAGGAGTATAAAAAACGATACAACAAACGAACGAAGAAATATTGTAACGAACGAGTGAGTAGCACGCTTAAGCATAAGTACTTCCGACTTTAAAAGAATGTCACATCCGGTTTCGTTTCGCTTCGTTTCGTTGCGATTTTTCTTTCGAGCATAAAGCTCATGTTGTGTCGTGACTTCTCCAAACTTGACTTGTCTTAACTCAAGTCGTCTGTGGTTACTTTCTATCGGCTGTCGACTTGACTTGACTTAACGCGACTGTCGAATGTCAGTTGTGATACATACGTAGTTCTTCTTTCTTTTAATTATGGTGGCAGTGATGTTAATGGTGATGGTGATGGTAATGGTAATGGTGGTGATAAATGTAAATTCAATAGTCCAACCCATTCAACTATATAAATCTTTTTTATTAAACACTTTGTGCTTAGAGAAATGATTGTTTCCCATTTCCATTTTAATGAATTTTTGCAATTCATATTTGAGAAGGACCAATATTTTGATTTGATTTGTAAAAAAAACTGAAGCACCACCTCCTGCTTAGTAATATGATATTACTTGAATGCTTCGACTATTTCTTTATAGGATTATAGATTTTCTGAATGAAATTTTCCAACGTCCAAATACTAAACTAAAGATAGTAAGCAGATCATTCCAGCATATACTTAGTACTGATAATAACTTAATTGTCAATGAAATAACTGATGTTGCTGTTGCTACACAAAAAGTTTGATCTCATCTTTCAAGATTCACAATAATTATACTCTTACATACGTAAAAACACATTTGATAAAAATGCTGGTTTTTGTTTTTAGTATGTGGAAGTGGAGTGTGTTTTTTCTGGTAGCGTAGTAGTAGTATTATGCAGGTAACTGTATGTCATTTGTTTGAAATTATTATTATTATTTTTTTTTTAACTTAGTTTTCATTTATATTATGTTTGTTTTCATTCATATTATGTTTATATGATAAAAAATACTGCATTGGCATACCACAAATATTTCTATGCTTCAACATACATATCAACCTAAACATAGTCCAGTTTTTGTTACAAGAATTCTTTTATACATTTTATATACCGCATTTGATTTTTTATAAGATTTTCTTTAATTTTTCTACAGTTTCTATTTTAATATATTGTATGATACTGTACTATGTACCATGAAATAAGTATAGACAGGGTGTGCCAGCTACTACTTAGTTTCTGAATCTTTTATAATTTTATATATTCCCAATAATTAAAGATATGCTAATATATTTTAGCATATAAGTTAGTAAGCAACATTTAACCAACCATAAGAAATATTGCAAATATTTCATTATATATAATTTTTTGTATAAGATTAAGATTACTTGGATTTATCTTTGCTTTGGCGAATCTTATGATGGTCACTTGCTAACATTAAATTGATTATTCATCGATGTGTGGAGATATTTATTTAACAAATTTTAGAAGTATTGATACACCCAGTATATTTATTTATGTTTATATTTATATCTATAGTATGAATATATGTAATCCATCATGATTATGGTACATGATGCAGCATGGAGAATATAGAACAACATGCAAAAGGGAAATAAAGAAGCAATCATAATAAAAAAAAAAAAAAATATAGTAATTCAACGAAAAAGGGTTGAAAGGTATATATATAATCGTATATGTAATATGTATATAAGTATTTATATTTTATGTATATACATATGTAACATTAATAACACAGCAATAACAACAAAATAGAAAAAAGAGTTTGCAACGAAAGAATACAATTTGCGATATTTTGCACCAAAATGTCGAAACCTCAACAATGCACACAGTGTATCTGTGTCTGTATGATATCCTTTGTGTCCTTCTGTTGTTGTTGCATGTTGGAATCACAATTGTTGCTGTCGCTTCTGGTCTTAACTTCTACTGTTGCTGTTGTTGCTGCTTATCATCGGTTTCTTCTTTTTGGTGCTTGCTTGCATTCTCAATTTATTCTTTACTCATACCATTCTCTTCCTTCAGCTTCATCTTTTTATCTACAATTTTGCATCCTTTCTCAATTCTGTATGTGTGTAAGTGTGTGTGTGTGTGTGTGTGTGTGTGTGTGTGTGTGTAAGTGTGTGTGTGTGTGTATTTCTTTCATTGTGGCACTTATTAAAAATTTTCTGGTTCTTTCTGCGCCTTAACTTGTTTTTTCTTCTTCTATTTTTTGTTGTTGGGCTTACATTACCGAACTTTGACTATTGTTTCCTCTTTGGCATCATCACAGCATTGCCCCACTTCCGTTTGCGCCATATGTATTTCCGATTTTTTTTATCTCTGTAGCAAGTAATCTATGTATGCGTGTGCAGTTTTATCATATTCCCTTTTGCTCTGTTCTTTCACTTACTGATTCAACGACTATGTCAATGACTAACTGACTGGGTGACTGCCTGGGTGACTGACTGGGTGACTGTTTGATGGTTTGACTTACCAGTGGCTGAGTATCATAGCCGTTGCATAAGTAAAGTTTGGCGCCCAAAGGTTTGACACACACAAAAGCGTCATGAGTGTCATGTCGCCTGTTACTTGGCTACAGCACAACACAACAGAACAGAACAGAACACAAGGGAGAACACAAGATAAGCGAAATGAAGAGAAGAGGTGAAGTGAAGTGAGGTGAAGTGAAGTGAAGTGAGAAGAGACTAGGGTGACATGGGGCAAAAGTGTAAAAGAGCGGCTTTTGTTTATTTATCTTTTCGCTAGGTTTCGAATAACAAATCCTTTTGGCTTTACACATATTATCCTTTTTTATATTCAACGATATCATGACTCAAGTATTCTGCAACGCAACACACCGCAACAAGCAGGCAAACGAAGGCATGCACCAGTGGGCATGGGGCATGTTGTGTGATACGTGGAACGCTTAAGTGTCTCCAGTTGACTCCGATGGATGCTTTTGTCAAGCGCGTATTGTTTCAACAGCTGCCTGTAACTGGTAGCGGTAGAACATTGTAACCACATCTCTGTCCTAACCTCAGTTGGTCTTCATCTGTAACCCACCGTCCACCATACACCATCCACCATCTGCCGTCCTTCGTCCTGCTTCATTTTCTTATTCTTTTGTTTTTGTTGCTGTTGCTGTTGCTGTTTTTGTGTTACTTTTGGTTCTGATCCATCCAAATGGTTATAGTGATACTACAAATGTCGGTTCTTTTCCATTTTATTTTTTTAATTTTTCATTTTTTATTTTCTTCTTGTTTTCTTTTTCCTAGTCACATTTTATTATTTCGCTTTCTTTAGCTTTCATTTGTTGTATTTGTTTTTTCTATTTCTTTTTCTATTGTTGTTATTTTGTACTATCTTTCTTATTTCTCATCAATCTTTTGTTTTCAGTTTTTATTTTCATTCATATTGTGTTCAACTCCTCCGATCTCTTTTTCTTATGCCTTCCCATAAACATTTGATGCCTTTTTCTACTATTGTATACTTGCATGATGCCATGAGGCCTCTGCCCTGCCTATCTGGTGGTAGTACCTTCCTTCCATCATCATCCTTTCGTGTTAAATGCAAACTCGACTCTTTTTCAAATGCTATTTATTTTGATTGTTTTTTATTGTCGGCTGTCGGTTCTGCTCTCCTCCTGTCTGTCTTTCGCCTATGCCACATTTATGTTATTTATATTTCAACAAATGTGAAATGTCTGAATGCAAATGTTTCCACAATCATCGCCATCATCATCATCATTGTCATCATCATTGTCATCATCACCATCATCACCATTACCATCAGCGATATCATTATCACTTTGTTCATAGTTGTCGTGATGTCGTGTCGTTTGTCTGATTTTTGATTTGTTCGTTCAGATTGAAATGTGGATGGATTATCATTCAGTACATTATTTTAACTGTTGACAGAAGAGACACAAACAGAACGAGTAATTATTGTAATTAATTGCCAAATCAAAAAATCAGATGGATATTAAATGAATGAGTGTACTACAACTATATAAATGATTGAATGATAGACACACAAGAAATATTTATTATCTTAAAAAGACGAAAGATAATAGTTTTGTTACTAGAATCATTTCATCTGAGTGTGAATTTAAAATTAAAGATTTTATTTAATATTTCCAGTCATATCAACCATACATTTTAAAAACTATTACATTTCACAATAGAAACAAAAACATTGTTAGAACTGATGACAATTTTCGTACAAATATCATAAACATGTCTTAATACCAATGTCACTGACTCACTCAGAATATACTAGAATGAAAGTTGGGGAAGCTAAGATCTACCTTTTTCTTAACATTGAAACACAAAAAGACAATATTTGGACAATGGCAATTGAATATTTGGATATTGAACACCTAAACATAACAGTAGTAGCCAATAATCACACATGATTGTTCTAATAGTAGGAAATTGATCAGATTTGTTTCGATCCCTTCCCTATACTTATGTTATGTAAAACACAAAATATTGCAAAATACATTTGAGTCGATATAATAAAGCGTGTGTATCAAAACTAGACAACTTTCAACAACTTTAAGCATAGTACATACTTATATTCAATTTAAGTCTATCAAAATCAGGTGTGATGAAGAAGAAATTCTCGTTCGCTGTCCTCACTCAGCGAATATATATAATATTTATTTATGCTACATAGTGGCACACAATGCAACACAACACAAGACACTTATTCAAATACACACATCAATTTGGCTAGAAAGCAGAAAGAAAAAAAAAATTAGAATTTGAGTTTCTTAAGTTAAGAGGCTTTTATCAAAAATCAAAATGCAACTGGATTTTCCTTCTATTTTATTATTAGTTTACTAAAATAATATTCACCAAAAACCTTTTTCTAGGATTGGATTATAATTCAAGCTTTGGGATTTTATTGTTTAAGTTTAGTAAACAATATTCAATGCACTTGCCAGTATAGTTGAATCAATCTCAACCAATCTGTAATTTCGGGCAATTTCTATTGTTGCAATTGCCGACTAACATAAAAATACATTGTGACTTAAATCCGATTTATTATATGATTCTTACCTTTTCTTTATTTTAATGCAAATTAAACTTAATCAAAAGCATCTGAAAAAAAAACCCCAAAAGAGAAGCAGAATTATACTAATTTCACAAAAATGAAATATGTATGTATGTCATACTTATTTATACATAAAGTGAGTGGGTGAATATTAATTTCAAAATAAATACATTGTAGTATAATAAAATGTCGTATATACAATATAATCATGCATCACTAAGTTCAATGATTTTAATGAATAAAATGTCATGAACTTTCAGGTGTTTATTGCTCTGACAATTTAAATCATGCTGTGAACAGATGCAACAACAACAACAACAACAACAATAATATCAAAAATATTCAATATTGAAATATATGAGACAAATATGAACACAAAAAAATAAAACAAAAGAAAAATTGGAACAAAAACGAAACAGAAAACCCTTTTAGAGAATTTCTCATGCGAGTCAAAGTTGGGCAAAGCCAACCCAGTGACAATAAATTCATGATGATGATGATGATGATGACGATGATATGATATTTCTTGTTCTAAATGTGTGGGCGCCATGATTGGATTATTTTAGTTTCTGGGTAGTGAGAAGTGGGTGATGTGTGATGTGTGAGAGATGGTATATTTTAATTTGAAAGGTTTTTCATATCCAATGATATTGGGGATGCTGATGTCGTTTTTATTGGTTGTACGCAACATTTAGAATACACCAATCTACATACTGTACACACTCTACATATCTGTATTAATGTGAAATGAAAGTATTTGTACCATAATAGACACATACTTAAATATTGAACTACATTCCTATTTACATATGCCAGATGAAAGCTATACCTACTACTAGTATACATACTACATATTATATGATTGTAGAAACATTTTTATGTTTCATAAATTTGTCTGTCTTCTTCCTTCACTTAAAAAGTGATTACGTTCGCTTTTTAACAACCTTAATGTCATGCAAAGCACACAAACAAACAAACAAACAACAAACAGATACAAAGATATAAAGATATACAATACAAAACAAAACAAAACAAAACAATACAATACAAAAGATACAAACAACAAGTATAATATACTCCACATAGTATGTAGGTATTAACCAATAACCATAGTTGTAGTTATATATACTATTCTAGTTGTTTAGATAAACAATTTTGTAAAAGTTGTTAACTTTTACGATGACTCATTAATTTCATATAAAAATTTTGTTAAAGTTTTTAGTTTATACTTTATTTATATATGCAATTCTATTGTTTTTCTATTGATGATGATACTCATCGCACATGGTATTCATTTTCATATTTCACACTATATACTTTAATGTGTGATGATGATGTTTATAAAGCATCAACAGATTATGTACAAAAGTACTCGTACTTATGTATGCAAAAGTGATAAGTAGAGGATAAGCTATTGAAGTAAATAAAGTTTAACAGAAAATTTTTCAATGGCATCTTTAAGTATAACTTTCACTTTAAAAATTATTAAATTTTTTTTTATGAAAGTCATTGAGTTTTCACTTATCAAAATCTGTGGTAATCATCGTATATCAAAAATTTAGATAGATCATTATATATTTTTTTACTATAATAATTTTTACATATTCTATTGGAAAAGTTTATACACAACTTTTGTTAAAATTTAAACGAAAACTTATAATAAACATAGCGATTTCCTTTATACGTATGAATGAAAGGTATATAATTTTCGGTATAACTGAAACTTTGGTTATATTGTATCTTTCTGTTTTGATAGTAAATTATATAAATTTTGTGATTGTTTAGAAAACAACTTTTGCTGAATTGATGTTTGGCAAAAGTTTTTTGTTGCTTTTAATGATCTAAAAACAAAATATATGTAACTATATATTGTATATAGTAGACAAATTTGGGACTTTTTTTTTTATAAAGTAAAATTTAAATTAAATATTCAGACATAACAGTACATTAACTCTGATTTGAACAAAGCTTATATAAAACTTACTATAATCCATTCATTCTAAGTATTTGAGTTAATGAAGAAATTTCTTATACAGAATATTGGAAAAATCCATCTTATTAATTTTAATTTCTAAAAAATATTAACAATATACTACTACCGCCGCTGGTATAAGACGTTTTAATAGCTTTGAAGTAGATTTGCTGCCAATGCAGGAATATGTGAGCATTAAGTTTTCTCTGCACCAATATTCTCAGCGCCGCTGAGTGCATGAAGATGACTTTCTAATCTGTCGCAATACGATTCAAACTTGGAATGATCGAGTCTTCTAGAATATTTGGGTAATCATTTTACCTTACATTCTTTACATTAAAGAACTTTCCCTTGATTAAAATATACATATATATTTTTCTTAAGTCTTCTTCTTCAAATTTCTAGGATAATTCTGGGATCTCTAAGCTGAGCCTCTGTAAAAAATATTATATTTTATAAAAAAGGAAAAATATAAGAAGAAAATTATTTTTATGCGTTTCATTTTGATTGCTCTCTCTTTTTATTATACTATTTATATAAATATAATTAACTCCAATTTTTTTTTTTTTTTTTTTGTATAATAACAATAATAGTTTGGTTGTGCTGATTTGCTGGATATTTTTTGTTTTTTTTTTTTTTTTTGTTTGCTGTTTTTTTGTTTTTTGTTTATGTTTGCAGACTAGAAACGCTAATCACGTGTGTATAACAAAACAACTGTGAATTTATGCAACAGGAAGAAAGAATATTGTTTTTGTTTATCTTTTAAATGAAAAATCATTAATATTCTAATCTGAAGTTAAAAAAAAAGAAAAAATATTATAAATGTTGTATAAATTAATTTTTGTACTTCTCAACTAACCTTGAAGAATTGACTTGACCCCGACGAGGACGATACACCTAATACAAACTTGTATATCCGATTGAGCTCATCAATAACACAGATGCAATATTAAGTAAATAGCGGAAGATCAAATTGGAGTGTAATGGGCAGCCTCAGAATTAACACCATCATCCTATAAAAATTATTAAAATTTACTTTATATATTTTTTTTATTAATTTATTTACTAAGTACAATAGGTATAAGTATAGACTTACCTGATAGCTGATCCCGTATAGTATAGGACCCGACTTCAATACACTTACACTGACAATGTAGATAAATGTGTATTTAATATGTAATAAGTGAATTGAATTGAATGTTGTGTTTTTTTTTTTTTTTTTTTTTTACAATATTCGAAAAAGCCCCAAATATAACAAAAGTAACCTACAAATAAAAATTGTTTTAAAATTTATTTCATTTAAATTTAGATACCAAGACCTACCTGAGGGGTTATTCCCTATATCTCTCTCTCATCTCAAACTTGATGAACCCAATAAAGGCCATAATAATTTTGTACACATTCTTGGATAAATTTTGTTTACAATAACGGTCTTCAAAAATAATAACAGCCTAAAATAAATCATAAATGATCAATATAAATTATTTAACTACTTATGTTTTTCAATTAAATTTAGACACTACGAATACATATACATATATATATATATATATATATATATATATCAACTTACCTAACTGCTGATCCCATATGGAAGTCACACATTGTGGAATTGGTTATCAAAAAGGTTTTACAGAATAATCACAACCACAAGAGCATCACAAGTGACTTGACTTATAAAAACAAGTTAAGAATATTTTCCATTTAAATTTTTATATGGTGAATGTACATATGTTAACTTACCTTAAAATCGCTTGATCTTGTGAAGAATTGGAAGACACTATTGGTCAGAGTCTTCGTTATCTTCGGTGTCTTCATCATCCTGTTTCTCAGCATTTTCATTAGGGGTCACTTGCTGCGGCAAATTTCTTACAAGATTGTCAATATTTGCCAATGCTGCAGCAACAGATGTGTGGGGAATCCCAAAAGGTCCTTGGCTAAACGCATTAGAAAAGTTTAGCGCTTCAGTAGTGCCTAAGCCGTTTTCATTTGTGGCGGGCATATCTTCAACAATGTAGGGCGGAGTGCCTACAACACCATTTGGCATGGTGAATGGGACCAAAGTTCCTAGCAAATGAAAGTAGTCTATGCACAGCATTATAAACTAATACAATAGAATCTTACCATTAGGAAGCAATTTGCTGTAACTAACGTATCGTTTGTCTTCAATGTGTCGATGGTCTTGTTGTGTGACAATGATAACTTCATTGCCAACAATTATTGGGACTGCAATAGGCACATACAAAATGCAAACAAAAACAAGAAAAGAACTGACCAAAATAATTACCATAGAGTTTTGGGGAAATGTGATCCGATACGTGTACAAACTTCTGCACATTTCCATTAGCACTGGGATCCATTTTAAATTTTGTTTACCGTTAATCGTAAGAGCACTGCACACTTTTTATTTTATTATACAAAAAATTTTGATTAGAATAAAATCTTTTCTAGGAGTTACGACTTATCTTTACAACTAAATTTTATTAAATGATTTTAAGTTTCTTGAAATACAAAGGTTACTTTTCTAAAATAATACTATATTCGAAACAAACAAAATATTACTGAGATCTCGACAGAATTTTTATATGAATACTACATATAAGATGAGGAAAACACTACAGTACTAATATATAGTATGTCATGACATACTTGAATCATGATAAAAACAAAACAATTACTTTAATAAGTTTCAATTATACTCCATAACTTTGATAGATTACCCTTGCGATGCTGATACATGTCTATATTTATTTATTTCATTAGAGTTAACAGTTGAAAATATCACGTTGGATAGCCCATTGCCATACCACTATAGGTGCTGTAGCAGCTTCGCGGCTGGATTGAGGGGTGCATGACAGACTTTTATGGGCTGATTTTGGGATTACTCTGACCCGATCACTCAAGGGACTCACTAGTATAGCGGACAAGCCCAGGGTGCCCCCGTGGTGCGTCATAGAATTTGTGGCAGTAATGTCCCAAATTTGTATGGCCATTATTTGTCTGTAAAAGTCTATTGGCTGGGCACAGTCTAATTTTCACAACATTCCGTAGCAACATGCCAAGGTGCACTTCACATGTGCACACCAGGTGAGTCACTTGTCATGGACTAGATTGAGGTACCGGGGTTTGTCCATCTTTGGAATGAACTCTGACCCGTAATCCCTGATGTTTCTTTCCATATATTTATGTACTATATTGTATTCATCTGATTTATTTATGGCCATATGCCATACGAACAAGTATGTTTATTTTAAATGGAGTCTGATTACAGTGATAATAAATTTGTAAAATACCGCATGTCTCTTGTTTGTTGCAATAAAAAAATTATTGTTAGCAACTTTGTTGAGCAACAATTTTGTAGAGCCGCAAACACGAAGCTACTAAGTACGAGTATGTTTAGTATACATACCAACGATGTTGCCAACATCAATGATAACAACACCATCAACGACGACGACGACAACAAAGAGTTGTTGGCTCATTCGTTCGTTTATTCGTTCGTTCGTTTGTTCGTTTGTTCATTCGGGTGGCCACTGGTTCGCTTAGAACCGAACCGAGTTAAGTAAGCTTCGCAATGTGTTTGGTTGCTTTTGCCTTTGCTTTTACTTTTGCTTTATTGCCGTTGGTGGACTTTGCGCGCTAAGCTTCACTCTGCTCTGCTCCACTCAGCCCTTTCTGGTGTCCTGTTCTGTTCTGCCGTATGTCGCTGTCGTTATCGTGACATCGTCGTCGACATCGTTGTCGCTTTAGATTCGTTGCCTTTCTTTCCAATTTGTCGAAGTTCGCCGCTTTCAGTTCGTTTAAGTCTTTGACTGTCAATCGTGCGAAGCAATTTAGTTCTCGTGCAACTTCTTAACGCGTCGGTAACATTTTACGGCTGAGCGCTCGCGTCAAAATATTGAAGTAAAACCAATTCAATTTCAGAAAATTCGAATACGCAAGCTCAGCAAGCTACTTAACTTATTTCGAAAACAAATCAAAAATTAAAGAAAATCTGGCGGAAAGTGTTAAAATTTGAAATTTTGTACATCCATTAAATATTTTTTTCTTTTTTTTTGTCAAATATTAACAATTAATTAAAGAATTTTTAAAAATAAACAGATAATTTTTCTAATATTTTATCATATGAAGATGATGATGCATTTTTGAAAGTGTTTAAAGTGTTAAAAAAATTTTAAAAAGGTGCAAAAAAGGTAAATTCTAATAAAACTTAAAATTAATTCTCATGCGTTCACTTCTGGGGGAAGATTTTACGATAACATTTTCCTATTTAACACTTTTGCCTACAGAAATATAGAGGATCAAAGTTTCTTTTAAGTTTTGTTTTGTTTTATATTTTTCTTTTTCTTTGGATCCGCAAACCGTTTTTCGTTTTTTTGTGTTTTTATTTATTGTGTGTCTTTGTTTTTCATTTCGTTGGAGAAGACGTTAGTTGTTTTAAAAGAAAATTCTTGTTTTTGTAATAAACTTTCTTAAGCTGCAAGCTGTCAGCAACCCACTCAAGAAAAAAAAACAAGATGAAGAAGTCACTCAGTCAGTCAGTCAGTTTGTGAGATTATGAGGGGACTCACGCTAAAAACGAGAAGAGTAGAATGCAAGAATGAATTTCAAAGCAACTAAAGTAAAATAAAGTAAATAGAAACCTACCAACCATCAATAGAAGAAGACAAAGGTGAAGATAAAAAAAAGAAAATGCAAAGCATTCCCCACTATTCCTTAGAGGAAACTAAAAACTGCAGCTTACAAAATGGCGTAATCAGTAAAAATTTTTACAACAGCAACAAAAAAAAAAGAACCACAACAGCAATAAAAAAATTCCAACACGCATTCAAAAACCAAAAAAAAAAACAAGAAAATTTTTAAAAACAGAGAAAATGCATTGCCATTACGTTGTTTTCGCCGCTTTAGCTGATTGCCTTCTTTTCCTTTCCAAGCCTCTCCATACCTTTTCTTTTGTTTTGTTTTCCTTTTTCTTTGGCTTACTTGGATAAACTTTTGACTCAGATTTACTCACTTATTTACTTACTAACAATAAGGAAAATGGAAGTAGTAAAGAGAAGGGGATCAATTGAAGTTGTTGTACTTACTATTAAGATGGGAAATGAAGAGTTCAGGTTACATCTGGAAGTGAGTGGTGGTAACTAATTATGATGGTGGCTATGCGTGAAGTGTTTATTGCCTTCATTTACACTCGATTTTATACTTATCAACCTTCTTACCTTACAAGCCACCACTCTTCTCTCATACTCTTGTGAATCTTTCATGAATTCCATAATATCTTAGAATTCCTGTCCAACATAACACAACACGACACGACTTAAGCAACTTCAACTTCAAAAACTTCATTTACCTACAACGAAAAGTTAAGACAGCGTTATTTTCCCATTATAATATGATTAAAAATTACAAGAAATGTTGCTTCTGCCATGCACCATGCACCATGCACCTTTCTCCTGCTTCATTATGCACTTACTAATTTGTTTTTACAACAAAACTATTTTACGATATAATCATCAATAAACAAAAACCTAAGTCTAAGCCGCCGGCGACGTCAATGAAGTGCGAAAAACTTCTTAGCCCATATCCGTCTTACTATATTGTAATATTCTCTACTTTCTCTCATTTCCTTTCTTTCTTCTTTCATTATACTTATTATAAGTATATTTTAAACTTAATAGTCACGATGTTGCTGCTACTGCTGCTGTTGCTCAAAAGTTTGCTTTTTGTTTTTGCTTCAGTTTTTCTTAATGTGCGTGATTTATGTTTTATTAATATTAAAAGTGATTTATTAGCCAATAATGGCAGTAAGCAAACTCAAAGCCAAACCCAAACGTTGATGCCTTCGATAGATTCAACAGCAATAGTAGCTAGCAACAGCTACATCAGCAGCATCCAAGAATCCTTTTACTTTAAATTTTATTATTCATTAAGTATTGTATATTCTTTAAGAAAAATATCTGCAAAATATGAAACAATATTTCATGGGATTAACTACTTAGTACTACTTTTTTATGTAACGAATTGCAAGTTTTTATTTAGTTAAACAAATGAAGAGATTACTACATTAATAAGAAATCGTAGCATTAGATACTTTATATCGAATAAATTATACATAATTTAATAAATAAATAAATACAAAACAAATTATGAAAAATTATGTTTTATCAAATATTGTGCTAATTGAAATGTAATTAACTCTTTTAGCAAATATAACAGATTACCGAAAATATTAAAACGTCTTAGAGTTTGTTTTTGACTATGAGCGCTAAGGAGCAAAAGTTTTTTTTTTTACAAATCTTAGAGTCCTTTATGATAAATATATCATTACTATTTATAAATAAGAATGTGTGTGTGCTCACAAATTTTTGGTCAAACTTTTCTCTGAAAAACAGATATACATAAGTACTTGTAGTTAAATATTAAAAGTATTAATGAAACCTCAAAATATGTATATTTTTAAATAAAGGGCCTCCATACTTTTTGGCTCAATTTTTAGATAGCAAATGTATTATCTTTTCTGAACATATATTCTGATCTATTAACCCATATGTCCCATATTTTGTCCTTAATCAGTTGTACTACCTTCCATTAATAAACGATAATATTGTAATTGAAGCAATCAATTGTTTCCAAGTTGTGCGAGATAAAATACTTTTCTTACAGACTGTACGAGTATGCAGTATTTTCTTTATCCATCACCTCCAAACTATTGTACTATTGTATCATCGAAATTGGTGATATTATTTTCAATATCTTTGTATTATAAATGAATTTGTATGTGTATGATTGTGTGTATCTGTTTGCTGTGTCTACATGCGCACATATTTAATTACTGTAAAATCATTTGGCTCATTTTTACTTAAATGAAGTTTTTGTGACTATACAGAATTTTTGCCTACTTCTCTGACTAACATATAGTTTTTAGCTGACTACCTTTCTCCGAAAAGGATAACGAATTTCTTAGCAATTATTGCTGTTATTGTTGTTGTTGCTTTTAAATTAAGCTTAAACTCCACAACAAGATTAAAATTGTAAATGACAGTTAGTCTGACAGTAGAAGTAGAAGTAAGTAGCAGCAGCTGCTGTATTTTTTCTATTTCTATTGCTGCTGTCCATCGCAGTTGCTGATGTTGCTAATGTTGCTCAGGATAATGTTGCTGTTGGTGTCCTTTTACTCTTCCATGTTCTTTTTTTTTACATTTTTCCTGGCTTTTATTTGAACTGTACATACTCGCACTTTCTCTTTGTGGACCATTACTGACTTTATCCTTTCAGGTAATACAATCAACATCGCCATCACATCTGCATGCTATCCTGTTCTGTCGTGTCTCATCCCATTCCATCTTCATTATTGTTGCTGTTGTTCCATACACTTTTTCCATAATACTTTGTCACATTCTTTTTCGGTTTTTTATGGAAATTAATTAATAAAATAAATTTTTGCGCAGTCAACTTTGCAGTCTTCACTTTAATGCGAATCTTTATAGTTTGAATGCTCATTTTCTCTGCATCTCTCAGACTCACTTTTATTTCATTTCATTTTATTGTATTTACTATTATTTTTTGTGTGTATAAAATTTACTATAATAATACTGTTGTCCTTGGTCTACTGAATTGATGAGCTCTCTCTCCGTCCCTACTTTTCTGTATATTTGTCTGTATTAAATTATGAAGTGTCCATTCATAAGTACATTCATTTTTTATTAATAATCATAATTAATTTTGTGTCTTTTTTACTGTTTAATATTTATACACACATCACGTCATCACATCTTCACAATATTATCATCATCATCATCATCATGGTATTGTCACATTGCTATGATGTTTGCTTGATGTTTCCAACCAAAATATTACAATGAGATATAGAGCTGAAATATAATAAAGATATCTTCCCGTAATTTTTTTTTTCCATGACTTTAAGTAAAGGGTATGAAATTCTCGTTGTAATCGAAGTCAATAATTTATAATACATAAAAGAGCATAAATAAAAATTATTTTCTTTTCATAAAACAACATTAAACTGTAATAAAGGAGATTTTACATTTCACTTTAGTAAATAAGATTAAAATTAACATGAATTTTTTCGGTTTACCATATCATTGAATAAATCCATTTTAACTTAACAAATCAAATTAAGAACCGATTACTGGTTACTTTATTTATGTAAACTTTCTTGAAAACTTCTTATTTTTTTAAATCAATGATTATTTTTGGAAAATCTAATCATAGTATACTATTCCAATTAAAATGTATTCCGAGTGATATTCAAAGATTAATTGTGCTTGTGTGATTTTTGAACTCATGATACAGAACTCTTATATAATTTTCGTCACCAGTCACAACTTAATGCACAAGTTTTTCAGAATTTTTAAAAAAGTTATTTACTCTTATAAATCAATAATTCATAAATCAAAAGATACAAAGATAAGAAAAAAAAATAATCCCTAAACTATTTAATTAAATAAATATCTAACTAAGTTTCAATCGTAGCTCTTTTTGATTACAAAAACAATTAAATGAAACCAAGAAATTGCACCTAAAATAATTTTGAAAAGTAAAATATTAAAATTTAAAAGAATAATATCTAAATTATCTATAATTATTCTGAGTTCTGATTTTCAATAAAACTTAATACAAAATTTAAATCAAAATTAAATTCTTTTTATTAAAAACATTTATCTATTCGGATACATTTTTTATAAAAATTACAACATACATTACAGTAATAATAAAGTAATTTCACAAGGAAAGAATTTCGTCTTTAAAAAAGTAAAAGAATTTACCCAAAAGTGATGTTAATAAATGTAGATAATAATGTGATGAAATTGTAATAGTAGTAGATAAGTATAGCAGTAGGAATACGCAATATTAAATTATTACAAAATACTTAAGATAATTCGATTTAAATAAAAAAAAAAAACACACTATAAAAATCGGGTTAATCTGCTTTCTAAGTCATGTGATAAGTTTACTCGAACCTAGGCGATTTATTTTAGTTCTCTTGTAACATTTTTAAAGATACTCACAAAACTGATCTATAATTGTCAAATCTTTTGTGATCTATTTGAACAAAGTATATTTTATATATAAAAATTAGTGTTATAAACTGTTCGAACTTTATGCGCTTCCGTACCGTTCATCTGATCTATGATCTTTGTTGATACTCAAACTGTAACAGAAAGAATATAGTGATGAAATGAAAATCGGGAGTAGCAACGTGCGCCAGGACTACTAGTATAATATATTATAGATCTTAAATATATTTTCTGCTTAAATTAATATTCTTATATGTATATTACGATGACTTTGCCCATTTTTAAACTTCAAAATTATGTAATGATTAAAAGAAACGAGAGAGAATCTCATGTGAATAAGTTAATTTTTAAAATGATATTCTTTATCATTACTAGACTTATGTGTATTAAATGAAATTGATGATTTCGATTGTTGAGTATATTATAAAGAATGTTTTGTTTTTTGTGAAGAAGCACTACAAAATTTCATGAACTTCCAAATACTAGAATTGCTGGAATAAGTTTCAAGAAATTCATATGCTAAATTATTTCTATAATTTATTAAATCCTGATAAGTTAACAGTCGACAAACAATTGCATGGCATGAAATGGAATATACTAGAACCAAAAGATTACAACTTATTTCCAAACGCAATATTAATTATAAAATTACTAATTTCATAAATATTATTAGTTTTTGTTTATTATTTTTGATATATGTTTTAAAGGACCTTGGATTACTATTTATCATTATCCATGTTAATACGATCCATTTGTTTTAACAATAAAACGACAAGTTAATCATTCATTTGATATATTGTGTTGTATTCTGTTCTGTTCTGTTTTGTTGTGTATATTTAATGTTCCAATTAGTTCTTATCTGATTACGATAGACAATTGATTTGGTGAAGACAATAAACCAACCACCACTTTCATAATCCTGGTTAGTAGAATAATTGTGTCCTGAAAAATATATTTAAGTAACTGATGACTCCTGAATCAATATTTTATATGTATGAATAAATCCACAATAGTTTCCAAAATAACAAAAAATAAATAAACAATAATCTTGTAACAAATAACCTATCTGCCATCATATAAATAGTGACATAGACAGAAATACAAAAAGAAGTGTACAAGTATAGTAGAATAAGTTAACAAAAGACACAAAAAAAAGCATTAAAAATAAATTAGCATAAATTTGTCGAAAATAAGTTAACTCTTTTGTTTACTAAAGTACAAAAGATCAATTTA
The DNA here is from genome assembly GCA_035041805.1 of Amiota mariae. Taxonomy (NCBI): domain Eukaryota; kingdom Metazoa; phylum Arthropoda; class Insecta; order Diptera; family Drosophilidae; genus Amiota; species Amiota mariae. The sequence goes on from JAWNKV010000665.1 coordinate 706,545, forward strand.
AACTGAAACACACACACATACAAACACATAAACTTACAATAACATTAAAAGGACAACAGCAACAACAACATCAATAGCAATAGCAAATAGCTAAAGTAATAGGAATAAAAGGGCTAACAAAAGACATTGAAACTGTAATTATATCTGCACATTTTGGTCGACAACAAGGACAATGCTGATGATTATGATGATGATAGTAATGATTATGATGATGATAATGATAATGACAATTATCGAACAAAGTGAGCCAACTATAGAACAACATCAACAATAATAATTAAACAACTAATACACAAAAGATTTTGCAGTACAAACTCAAACAATACAAAAAACAACCATAACTATTTCTACCAGTACAATATACTTAGTACTTACTTACATATAAGAAATATAAAGGAAACAAAAAAAATGGAATAATATAATGTAAAATAAAAGAAATAATACAACAAAAGAAAATATTATATGTAGAAAAATTCTTGAATTGAACTCAACTAAAGTTTTGAATGGATTCATTTTACTTAAGTTTAGTTCAACTCAGCAAATCATGCCATCACATTACAATATTTTGTAACAAAATAAATATTCTATATTGTATAATGTGTAAAACAATATTTTTCCTACATTTAATCTCTAATATAATACTAAAAATAGGGAAATAGAAATACAGTTTAAAACATTTAAACTAATCAATGTCCATTATTTTAATGAGTTCTTTCCCTATTAAGTTACCATTCGAAATATAAACTTTATATCATATACTCGTGCAATAACTTATGTTTAGAGCAAAAAGAATATAAATTAATCAATTGAATAGTTGAATTATTTCAAATGTCATTACGTTTCCCATTCAAATAATTATAAAAATAGAAATGTCATATTTAGTATTGCAATCTTTAATATCTCGATTCTAAAGATAAAATTGAAATTATCAATACTTTTCTACCTCTATGTGTACTTAAAGAAAGTTTCAATTACTTCATTATAAAATTCGAGATCTATAAAATGATGTTAAGCATTTAATATTATAAATTGTTCAAAATTAATTATCGTTATATTGGTCATACTATTTGAAAAGCTTCTGTCATGCCTCGAACATATCGAGCATCATAAAATAGTAATAATAATTCAAAAAAAACTTGCACAATTGCAATTGTACGATAAAATTTGACTGATTTGTGAAAAATGTCTGTTTTACTGTAGTTTATAGTGTCATTGAGGATGAAATGCACATCAAACATTTATTAATAAAAGCAAAAACATCTATTGAAATGAACAACTTGACTTTCTTACCAACCCAATAGCATCACTTTATCAAATATTTTAGCAGAAAATTCATATGTGTAACTATAAGGTCTTGGCATACACGACTTTCTTTCTTGTTTAATAAATTATTTTGGTTAAAAACAAAAAGAGCTTCTCATATAAAAACTATAATTTTTAAGATGATTTTCTGTGGCAGATTTGGGATATGAAATACTTACTGGAGTCATTTTTATTTTATTCTAAGGCTAATTTTCTGTTGTTCAATAATTTTAAAAATGCAAGTATTTTATTTTTAAAACTTATGTATTTATATATATAATATATATATATATATATAATATACTTTCTATACCTTCACAGTAAAGAATAATATGAAAGGCAGACAATATAATGTTTATGGTTATAATATTGTAGATCAATTCTATTATCTTCAAAATTGTGATATAACCGTTAAGGTTAGATTTTTAAAAATTCCAGTGTAATGGAGTAAATAGCATTTTGATATTGTTGAGTGAGTTAAGCGAAAAGAAAACATTAAAATATATTGTTATAACGAACAGAAACAATAACATAAGAATGTGAAATTATGACGAATATAGGAATGAGTATGCATATAAGTATAAGTATGTGTTTATAGTATTGGGATTTGAAACATAAGTTAAAACGTCTCATAACTTCAATGTAGATGGAAATAGAGATGAATGTGGATGTGGAAATGAAGAATAGGAGGATGGCTATAGAAATGGAAACGAAGAACACGATGAGGTCGCATTACAACTAATAAATACCGTGTCATAGCAACCGGAAATAAACACAATTAAAAACGCATCAGTGCAGTAGATTTAAACAAACAAATAAAAACTCAAACATGCACAGCAAGAACTCATTCACTCACTTATTCACACTAAAGGAAATGCAACAATAAAAAATGGCAACTTAAAATGAAAAAAAAAGAAGTTGAAATAATATAAAATAATAAAAGAAATGAAAATAAAAGAAAACAAAACCAAAGTAGTCAGGCAGTCAAAAAGGCAACGCAGTCGTTGGGTAATTATTCTTCTGTTCCTGGGCTTGACTTTGGTGATTGTGGCTAGTCCAACACGGCGTATACGTAATACGCGAACCACATACCAAGGGAAGCCAAGCCAAGCCAAGCGAAGCCATTCCAAGCCAAGTCAAACCAAGTCGAGCCAAGCTAAACAAAGTTGAGCAAAACCATGCAAACTATATATTATGGATGGATGGATTGATGGATGGATGGATGGATGGATGAATATGGGGGATGGGAATGAAAGGATTAAGAAAAATATTGTAAAAGAAAAAACAATGAATCAAATAAAAACAACAAACAGCGACAGCTTCAACCCAACAAATCCATTCAAAGTCTCAACTTTTTCAAATTAAAACTTTTCACCTTTGACTTGTTTATTTAATTATCTGATATTTTTGACTTCTTTTTCCTTATACTATACTACAATACATCATTCTTCTTGCCTCATTCAGTCATATACGTATTCCTTTTGTCATCATAAAAAATAATCAAATAAAATTCAAATGCTAAACGAGTAAAACAACAACAAATTAATTCAAATAAAAACATAAAATAAAACAAAATGTTAAACTTTGCCCCATCACTCATACACTTTACTTCAAGTAAAACCAATTAAGATTCATATTTAAGTTTAAGCATTCCATAATTCTTATTCATACATATATTTATTTAGTAGAGAAAATCTCTTAGTATTAAATCTACAACAGATTATGTGGGTATACCTTATTCTAATGAACAGAAGAGAATTAAAATGAATTCCAGTTGTTTTAATCTTGCAAATTGAGAAAATGTCTTTCATCAGCGACGGAAAGTGATGAGCAAAAAAATAAAGGTCTTTTCTCAATGTAGAAAAGAGATAAGCAAAAAAAAAAAAAGGCTCTCGCCCGTGTCATGTCGTCCACATCTTGGCTGCATTGGGTCACACTGATACTTCACTTGGCCTCGGATTGAACAGCCTTGATTTAGAGCAAACATCAAACAAATGTACTGAATTTCAGTGTTTTTGGGACTGAATACTTAAATTAGAAGATTCACATGAGAATAGAAGGATAGACATAAGTAGTTTCCCATGTGGGAGAAACATCAGACCAAAAAATTACAATATTTTGTATTATATAATAGAATTTTATTATTGTAAGTACAATAAATATAAAAAATATAATGATAAACATTAAAATACTAAATGAAATGCACAACAATAATAAAAAAAAACAATACTTTTATAAGAGACACATACGAAAAAGAATATATTTAATTTCACCGAAAATGAAATACCCTTCCCAAAAGCAGAAGATACAAATACCACTGGCAATTTAACTTCAACGATTACAAAATGTCACAGATGTCACACGATTCGAGTGAAGAGCCACTTCGGACGGTTCATTGATGAAATATTATTAAGGCTCACATTATGTTTTTTTTTTATCTATTTTATTCAATAAAGATAAGAAAATTTGATATTACAAGAAATCATTTATAAAAATATTAAGTTTAATGCATTGAATTTCTTATAATTTTTGAATTTTTGATGCCTTCTGTAATACTACTTATTATAAGTACTAATGCTATGTTGCAAATATCACATCAAAGTGTTAATACCCTTTAAACTTGGCATGATATTAATGTGAGAATACAATAAAATACTATTTGACTTCATTTGTTGTCATTATGTTTTGTTTTGTTGATAGTCAGGGTCAATTTATCCATACAAACATTGCCTACTGGGCCGGCATAGCTAAGGGCCTCCTAAAATTAAAGTCAAAGACAATTATTGTCAACAGTTCTTCTCAATTATAAGTGATCTGATATCACTTCACACCTTGTCGCCTACTTTTGAGTTCTAAGATGTAAATAATTCTTGAATCTATTCAACGTTTTTTCAAATAAAACCCTAATGATAGAAAATATTTGCCACGAAAATACTATTCTAAGGTTGATGAGAGATAATGGTTTTAGTCACGATGTAAAGGGAAACAGACACCGAGATTAGGATTAGAATGGCATATCCAAAAACTTTGTTTGGAAACCCTTTACAATTCTTAAGTATGTAAACGTAATCTAAAATATATATTATGATAGGCAAAGACAAAACAATTCAATCCCCACTCTGTTTCTCAACCGATTATGGTTTTTCTGTTTTAGTTTAGTAGCTATAGATGAACGAGTGAGTGTTATCAATAAAAAAATTGGAAAAAGATAAACAGTCATTTCTAATTAAAAGTTTAAATTTATAAGTACATAATGATATAGAGCGAGATATCCATATTCTGATAGAAAGTGCGTGGTGCGGTTTTTCTTATTTCTTTTTATAGTGTCATAGCTAAGCAATTATACATATATGCATTGAAAATAATCAAGCAATTTTAATCCCTGGAAATATCCCTTTGGACGGTCGAATTTCGACCAATGAAGAAACCCTAAATACTAAATAAATTGGAAACAAAAGATTATAGGACGTCGATATAAGATTATTTTAATAAGATCTTTTTAATTTTTATTTACTTTTTTATTTATTTATTTTCTTCTCTGATCGATTACAAAATTATTGTACTATAGTATTTAAACATACGCAGGTTACGGGACTTCTGTAATTGTTCTCTAAGGATCTCTACTTAATCCGGCCCTGTTCATTTTGTGAACTCACTCCATTTGCATCTCATTATTCCTTTCTTTAATGCAAAATGCTTTTCTTTCTTCATTTATTTTTTTCTTGTTATTAGTTACTTATTTCGTCTTACTTGTTATTTTTTTTGTTTTGTTTTTTTTTTTCTTTAACCATCATAACTTGAGCATATTTATTAGGCAATTTTATTGTTATCGTTTTGTATCTTTTTTTGAATAAGTAAGCATGTGTATGGTCTCGTTATGAGTCTGGGTATGGTTCTGTACTTGGTGCGTTGTTGGCTTGTGCGTGCCAAGATGCCATTATGAAATGAGGCAGAGGCAAAGGCAGATCCAGATCATTTAAACAACATTTGCATAGAGTCAAAGACTCTCTTCATGGTATTGTAGTTGATTGTTATCTTTTCTACCTGTGTGTAAATCAGAACTGTTAACGCACTTCAATGTGGAATGAATGCGCATTTATATTCTTAGATATATGTAAGTATAAATGTACATAAATATGTATAGTATATGAGTATATATGGTTATACATGTATGTAGAAATGCACACATACTTATAAATGCTTAACACATACTCATTCACCCACTTATCCACTCATTCATTCATTCATTCACCCATTTACCCATTCAACACTCACTTGGGAGGACTTGAAGTGCAGTACATTCCTTTTCTTGTCTTGTCTTGTCTTGTCTTGTCTTGTCTTGTCTCCTCTGTATTCTTAAGTACCATTTTCATTAAGCATTTTCAGCAATAAAAATAAAATAATATAGTAGTTGAATAGTAAACTATTTATAAGTCCTTAAATATAGTACAATACTATTGTACATGAATACGAGTACATGAGGATACATGAGGATACGAGGATGCGAGGATGTTTATGAGTATATCTGCATTCAAATGTGTTTGTCGAATATTTGATTATGAGGCTTTGAAATTGAAATTGTTGAAGTTGTTGTTTTATGTAAAACATTCAAAACATAAACAACATAACGACAGATAGCAAACATTTTAATGGAAATTAGTGGAAGTATCTCAAAGGTAAAGGGACGTACAGAGGGGGAAAGACGGAAAAGGAAACATCATATGAATAACATGAATGAGATAATTGGCTTACAATAAGATACCAAAGCGAATTAATTAAATAAATTTACCTTTTACACTTCGTTAAACTAATTCTTAAGGCAACGTTTAAATTCTTTACAAAAATTTGAGTATTCTTAAATATTCTATTTTTTTTTTTTTTTTTTAAGCAATTAGATAACAAATTATCAATTACAAATTTTATTATCAATAGAAATGTAAATAATAATAGTTGGCTTCATTATTAATAAAATCTAACAACCTGAAAATACTTAGTATAGTATAATTTAAATACAATATTTAAGATTTATTTTAGGATTTTCAAGAAATTGTGTTGAAATTTTCTAAGCCATTAATTATAATATCACTATCACAGCTAATATAAGTGATGACAATTACTCTGAATTATATAAAGGTAGAACAACTCATCCAACATTTTAGTAATATAATAAATACTGAATATTAGAAATACTCGTACATATGTATATCTAATGATATAACTCTCTAACTGTAACTGTAACTAAAATGATAAACAATTATTGTATGTATCTTGAAGTCAATCAATTACATCAATTACATATATCATTCCCCAGCTTATATCAGGCAACGTGATCTAGAAGCAACACAGCTCTTAACATCTTAAGATTAGTAAGAAGTAATAAATCAGATCTCTATCTGTCTAGTGATAATATCTATCATTATCACTGTTAACTTAAGTGATAACAATTACTTTGAATTGTATAAAAAAAAAGTATTCTATAAATCGTTTATTCTATACAAAAAGAGCAATACAGCAACCATCACAATCACAATCACAATCCTATATAACAAAATCAACAGGATATAAAAAAGGACATTTGAATGAGTCTTGCTGACAAGTGGCTTACGCTTAAATAATGTCAACGCAACAATAACAATAATAAACGAATTAGCTGCTCATTCGTAAGGTCCTTCCTTTCTTCCTTACATTTGCCTGTTCGGTATTTCATTGTGTGTCTTTTAAACATGTCGACTATCTGGGTGTTTCACTGACTGACTGCTATCTTGTCTGTCTGACTGACTGTCTGCCTGCTTTCGGAAGCTTTCTCCTTTCTTTCATTAAGCAGACAAGGCTTTCAATTCAACATAATCCACGTGCCGGCAACACAAAAGCAAAGCACAAAGTTGGGAATACCAAAAGGTTACATCGAAATATTGTAGTAAAATACTTTTTTGGCCAAAGCTTCAGCAACCAAACCGACCGACTAACCAACCAACCAGTGGCTAATATTATGAAAGTAAAATTGAGAAGGATGAATGGGGAGGACGACGACGACAGGAGTCATTAAAATTGACTTTTAAATGCTGTCGGCGGTCGTCGCTGTTGACAGCGCTATCCGCCATGGGATAGCATAATGATTCTGCCAACAGACGACGACTACGACGACGACGACGACGGTAACAAATGGATGGAATGAATGGATGTTTGAATGGATAAGGAGAGTGCTTCACGAGTGCCTGTTCGACCATTTGTCGACGTCGTGCTCCCATCTTCTGTGTGCTTCCATCGTCATCGTTGTTGTTGTTGTTGTTGTTGTTGTCGTAGAAATGTCACACTGTACGACGTTAAGATGTTTATGGCTTGTCAAGGATTATTGTTATCACCAACTCCCCAGGTATGCAAACAAACGAAACAAAACAAAACGAAACCAAGGCATAGCAAACTGAACCAAATGTAACCTAACGAAACGAAAAACGACTGCCAAACGAAACATAACAACAACAAACAAAAGGAACAAATCAGTAAATCGCCGTCTACGTACGGGGTAGAAAGGCACTCTAAGGTCCAAGTGATTATTGTAGTATGACCTTAGTTTTAATCTTTGCACAGACAAATTTAGACAAGCTTATTGTAGGACAACCATAGACCAAACTAGACCAAACCAAACCAAAGTAAAACACAACTAAACCAAAAAATATATAAATAAGAAACCAAAGAGTAAAAAAAAAATAAAAGAAAGAACAAATGGACGCAGGCAAGCGAGAAAAGTAAAAATGGAGAAAAAAGATGGAAAGAAAATGTAACAGAAACAGAAATAGAAAACAGTAAAAAATACTTCTACGGAAACTTGAGCATTAGAGAAATGTAAAATTTTATTAAAAGCGAGCGAAGAACATAAAAGTACCACAAGCGAAGCGAATACTCACTCGCAGTATTCTACATCTATGCCTGATACATACTAGATAAATGGATGCTTGCTGAATTTTAGAATGGAACTCTGAACTCAACAGAATAAAACAGAACAGGAAAGGAATGGAATGGAAAGGAAAGGAAAGGAAAGGAAAGGAAAGGAAAGGAAAGGAAAGGAAAGGAAAGGAAAGGAAAGGAAAGGAAAGGAAAGGAAAGGAAAGGAAAGGAACGGGACGGAAACAGTAAGAAGCACCACCACTAAAAGTTGAACCGATTGTTAAGTAGTCGCAGTAGAAGAAGAAGGAGAAATATTGTAACAACCAAACAGGAATAGCAACACAACACGACAGCATGAGGAATTTATGAGCAGGAATTGCTACTTACGGCTTCTTCTATACGCTTTCGTAAAGGATTTTGGGGCAAGCAGCACTGTCAGCAGCGAAGTCAAGCGAAACCGGGAAGCCAAGCCAAGCAACAAGAAACAAACGCAAGCAAACGAAGGGAAGCGGAAGGGAAGCAGAACACAAACGGCAGGCAGCAAAGAAGCAAAGGAAAGGAAAGGAAAGGAAAGAGCAAAGGACCGACCGAGAACAAGTGAACAGGCAAAGTCATGAACTGTGACAAAAGGATTACAAGTGACTTATGTATCCTTGGGCAGAACATATACTCGTACTTTGTTGCATGAACATGAAGCGTAACGGCAACAACAACAAGTAACAGTAACTTCGGAGTTAATACTAAATAAGATTAATTTAAAGATTAAAAGGATCAAGCACAGTTCAACTCTGACTTTTGAACAAAGCAACAAAGCATTTGGCAGGAAGAGGTCAGAGCCAAGACAACAGCAGGACAATGGCTACTATAAAATCATCTGAAGCGAAGATGAAATTCATTACATTGACTTCATGCACTCTACTCTGCACAGAGATGAGAGTCAGATTTGTTTTTTTTTTTCTCCCTATCCTTCCCTTCATTCTTTTTGTAATAAACAAAAGCTTTATACTTTATACTTCATACATGATGACCTGATTCATTTATGGTACATAAACAGATATCTGTCGTATCTCATCGTATATATACATATATTAATTAGATTAAAAGGCAGCAAATATCAAATAGGAAATTAACTGTCTGTCACGATATACGAGTACACATATAAGTCTACTGACTGTTGTATAAAGTATATAGATACATATGTATTTGTATAATGTTGTTTTGACTTTTGACAGGATATTGTATCAACTTCATCTCTTCTCTCCGCTTTTTCCTTCAAACTTTTTACTGACAAACTTACTCACTAACTGACTAACTGACTGACTGACGCACAGAGCTTGTGACTGAATGCTTTCTTTAAATTGGTTCATTGATTGTAAACGCAACAGCATCAAATATTTGCCCTCAAAGGCACTGAATTTTACTCGAAAGGGTACAAGAGCAACAACACACACAAACACACATACACAGATACTCTACTCCTCTACATATTTGTCAAATATGTACGCATGTATGTACTATATTTTAATGTATGGATGTGTGTAAATAAGTGAATGGACCTCAAACTTGCCAAGGCAAGAAAGGAGCGTGCGATGGAACACAGGACAGAGCGAAGGAGCGCATCGTTACATTTTGTAACTCACAGGATTCAGGATTCATTCAGCCTTTTTCATGTCGCAAAATTTTGTGCGAATGCAGCGTATGTTGACGACGCTAAGGATGAGGGCGTCGAGGAATTGTCAACTGTAACCAAATTTATACAATATACACATACACACACACACACACACACACACAGAGATATATCGCATGCATACTTACATACATGCATATGTATTTATTCATATATATGTATATGTATGTACATATATGCATACGTATACTCGTACGTATTTATGTATCTCATAAAAAGTAGCATTTGTTTTTTGACTGGAACCTCTTTCTTTCTTCTGCATATATATGTAAATATTTATGTATGCATGCATATGTATCTATGTATTTATGTATCTATGTCGGTATGTAAGTGAGTGTATATGTGTGTGTGCTGCCTGATTTTTGCACATTGAGAAGGGTTGTGACAAATTTTTAAATTAACGACAAACAAAAAGAACGAAAAGTATTTTGCTTTTCAGCACCAGCAACAACAACGCGAACTAGTAGCAACAACATTAGCAACAACAACAGCATTTCACTGAGCATTTTAATTAAATTCTGTGGTACAACAACAACAACACCAACAGGACACAATATTATGCAAAACTCTTAGTTTGATAATATTTAAAATGAATTCTTTTTCCATACACTTCACACTTAATCTAAGTATTATTTGATGAGTATAAATCACTTTAGCCAGACATTTGTCTCTGCATAACAATGACTTCATATGAAATACAAATGACCGCCTCATTCAATAAATGGCTCATTTTCTGTTTAATATTACAAATTGCACGATCCAAATGACTCATATCTTAGCACATTTTATTGTAATACTGTAAGTCTGTATGTACTTACGAGTATAACAACGAAATACCAGGAATAAGATGCAGTCGAAGGCCCCAGCAGCTAGTCACTCTAGTCACACTAAAAATTAGTATTAAGTTTATTATTATATATTAGATATAATTATGATAAATAAATAAGATTCAAAAATCTATTGAAATGTAGTAAAATTATTTCTTTTAACGACTATTGTCTCAAACGACCGTGGTCGACCCATAGAATTTATTGTTTTATTTGTTATAATCTCACATTTTTTGCAGTAAAGAATTTTCAATTCTTATCAGCATAGTGAAATTGTTATGATATCTTTATGAAAATTAAATTATGTAGACAATTTTATGTGTATATTCTTGGATTAAAAACGTCAAATGTTAGAGATTGAATACAACTTTAAGTGCCATGGATGATTATGACGATGTTTCGGCGATAGATTTTATTCAACACATTTCCAAAAATGATGTACCGGATTCCTTGACAATTTTCAATATGTGAAAATGAATTGGATGAAGTTAAATAGAAATATCAATTGTTGATTACTTGAAATACTAATCAGTTGAATTGATTTTATTTCGTATTCATTGCAAACATTAGATAAAAGTCATAATACCTTCATATGTACTTATGTATATAAGCAAATATACAAATTATGATACAATATTTAGTACAATGAGATTTTAAAATTAACTTTTACATATCACTTTTGACATACAATATAATATAATAATATTAGTTATTAATAATTTTATGTTTTATTGATTTAAAGCCTCGAGCATTTAAGTATTTTACACTGCACTATGGGGAATTTGACCACTTTTGTTGGCAAAAATTTATTTTTCAAAAGTGTTCAAAATAACGTGTGCCCACTGTCATTGCATCATAAATACATTAAATTAAGTACGAGTATATGGCTGCATACCAGAAATCTTGATTAAATGCAACATCTCAAAAACAGCTTTCTAGATGTCATATAATTAAAGACTGCTAAGAGCAATACGTAACTGAAACGAAGCAAAATAGGACAG